>CP136069.1:84263729-84886691 GCA_032622095.1 Siphonodentalium dalli | reverse complement strand
AGCTTTCCGATGAATGGCAACAAGCCAGTATTAGCGATCGGTAATCATCGCCTCATGATTTCAGTGTTGAATCGGTCACCGTGAATCACTCTCCTAAAAAAAAATCACCACAGTGTTTTGCCTATCATTCAATATTTACGCGCTATGTGTAAACAAACGCTTGACTCGCACAAGTGTGTTCTGTGGATAATATCACATTCATAGTATCATTATACTATACTATTGATATATTCTTGAGGAAATTTTCATAATTTGGCAACTGTTATTTATATCCGTGCCTTTAAGGTGTTGATATTTGGAGAGTTATTCACTGAGGGCCCTTTCTCAAAAAATAATAAATAAAACAAAAGTTTTACCCCCCCCCCCCCCATGGACCCTAATGTTTTTCAACCTTTTAAATAAGTTAAAACAAAGATCTTTTTAGTTTTTGGCCCAATCACCTTAAAACGTCCCAAATATGGAGTCCATTTACAAATCAGTCCATGATTGATTGAAAAATATTTTACATTAAATAACTAATCTGTGGCCACTATCAATAAAAATCTGTCAATCTCCTCATATTATCCATCAGTAGAGGGTACATAGGTATAGGCTGAAGCAGTGTCAGCCCAGTATATAGTGGCAGTTAACAGGAGCTTCTCATCATTCCTCATTAAATAGGCTCTCCTAGCTACAGTCTGTTCTATGTGTGATAGTGTAAAGTGGTGTGTAACTTCTCATGTTGTGCTATTAAAGTGCTGGCTGGCTTAAACCGCTGTCTGTGAGAATTGCTCCTTTGCTTTTGGATTATCCAGAAATTAGTGGATACACACAGCTCTTTAGTGACTAGCTTGGTAGATCTCGTTTACATCCACTCGCAGCACAAGGTAGGCTATGACGTACAAATCAGGAAATAACAAGGGGTTGATTGATTGTACTTGTCATCAATAATTATTGGTTACACTGTGAAATGCTGTTAATAGTGATCTTTCTTTAACCATTTCTATACCAAATACGAGTAGTTATTTATCAACAGGAAATGTTCAGATAATAACCATATGTCGTTATTGAACTTATTATCTGAACATTTCCCTCCAATAAATAGGACTCAGGACTTCTGTACTTGTCATCTGCTTATTTAACCATTACAATGTATACTTTTATTACTGAGGAGGTGAATTGTTTAAAGGCACGTAGCAGTTTGAAGACTCAAATTCTCTTCGTCTTTTTTAGATACCGTCCCATGCAGTTCCGGGGATCAATAAAAATATTTATTACATTCCTATTTGTGATTTACCTTCATTTTTCGAGTGATTATAAAAGATAATTTCACTTTAACCAGTGCATTATGTATTCATTTGCACTATTGAGGTCGATAATAGTCTAATATTAGAGGTGACAGACACATGCAATTTGTGTTTAATGTAGGGCATAGTACACATATATAATATATATAAACTAAAATGTTCATCTTCTGTACATGAAAATTACTAAATTAATTTTTTTAAATATTATCGTTCCATCAGATATCTAGTATACAATATTAATTATCAAAATTACCAAATTTCATAGTTTTTTCCAATTTTTGGATCACCATCAGATAGGGGAGCGACACTGAGACACTTCTACCCGTCATCGAATCTTTGTCCACAATAGAATGAAATGCGAATAGACTTTTCTGTGACAAGGCAGAGATTGGAGATTTCACTGTTCCTGCAAGGCAGAGATAGGCAATTTGACTGTCATCCCAGTTGTCTGCTGCCCTAATGGTTTAATGGTTTATTGGATAATCTATATACACCATTGATTGATTACAATTACATGATTCAACAGATGTAATCAAATAGTATAGCACCAGACACTCTACTGACACAGAAGTAGATAGTCATTTGTGAACAGCAGACTGTGGTGAAAGCACTGAAAATCGGGGGGGGGGGGGGGGGGGGGTGACAATTAATCCTGCAGATAGTGTGTCTGTCATTTGAAGATGAGGTCCGCAGAGGGTCATTTTAGTGATGCAGAAGATAAAATGCATAATCGAGGTGACTAATGGGGGGACATCACCCAACTTCAACTGGGGAACTTCAATCTGATCCTAGGTCTCCCATAACAGTTGAGGCCAGGCAGAATGAGGTTCACAGAGGGAGAATTTGATGATGGGAAAGCTATTTGCAGGCTTGGTGGGCTAGGTATTTCCCAGGAAGTGGTATCATAGAGCGTTCCCCTCTCAGATTAGCGCACAGGTTTTGGATCCATGAGGGGAAAGTGTTTTGCATGTGCAACGTTTGTGGATGATATGAGAGAGCTTCAGTGATCACATTCATGACTGAAACAATCCGCTATACATCAGTATTCCGCGGGGCCTTAAAAGCCTGCAAGCAGGCCTCAAATATGGTGACGGACATTTACAGAATGATGTTTCCAGAGGGCTTGCATAACCAAACTCATCCTCTGGGGACCTCATTCTGCATGGCCTCGTCTGCTGGACCAAGACTCAGATTTAAGTTCTCAGATGGTGAATTGACAGGAACTATTTATCATTGTAAATGGAAAATTTCTTTGGAAACACGAATAATAAAAAGAATATCTAGTGTTTTTGAGTGTATACCGAAAATTATGTCATTCGTGAACTAGACAAATGTTCATTTCTGCTTGCGGCAAACATTTGTCTCGCTCATTCATGAACGATATACACTGAATAACACTATCCTCTATATGATACTCATTTTTTAAATGATAAAAATTATAAACCATCTCATTTTTCCTGCAGCATTTAACATTAAATAGCCTTCATTGCTTTGTTTCCTGATATAGCTAGATACGGTTTAAATAATGAGTGTTTAGTGTGGAAATTTGAAGTCAGTTCATAATTTTGTCAATTTGTTTCACCCTTTCTATGCTAAATACTCATTGATGAGTAGTTCCCTTAGGAAATGTTCAAATAATAAGTTCAACAAACGACCATAGGATTGTTGAATTTATTATCTGAACATTTCCCACAAATGAATGGTAATCCGTCTGCAATTGTACTATCCTTTCATCTGTCTGTCTTCTGCTAATTTTTCCTGAACACTCCTCCAATTGAATAATAGACCATTCCAATATATACTGTTACAACCAGATAAGACAATCCATTTAGGAAAGGCAGGGTTAATCATTTCATAATTTTAGAGTGTACATGTAGGAAGCATGGACCTGAGAATAATATATATTTATATTGATCAGCCCTCGACCCAAGGAGGGGACCTTGGTGGCACAGTAGGTTAGGGGTACAACTCCAAGCCCTCTCGCCCTCCAGCGCTGGTGATGAGGGTTCAAATCCTCATGTTTCCATCATGAACATTGTAACTCAAAATTGTTATCTGGTGGAGTTGCCAGTTACTCGGCAATGGCCGGTGGTTTGCCACACATGGTCCACGAGTCTATCAGCCATTGAAATCACTGTTAGATCAGCGGTAAATGTGCAGATTTCCTCCACCACTAAAAGTGGAAATGTCGTGATATGGCCTTTGTTGCTGAAAGCGACATTAAACCCCAATCAATCATGGAATGAATCAGAAGCGAAAAATCTGAAAGATTACTTGCCTTTTTTACGGATAAAAGTCCAAATCTTCATAGTGGAGCATTAGTCAGTGGAGCATGTCAGTTATGACATGTAATTGTATGCCCTTTCCATACTCTACAATAAACTTGGAGTACTTTCTGAACAATCTGGAAAATAATGCAGTAACATCATACTATGGCTAGCTGGACAAATTGAATAAGGCTCACTGAGATAAAACAACTTTGGCATTTTTCCGATGATGCAGAAATATGAGGCGATTAACTGATCAAAAAACACATTATATCTTAATAAGGTAAATATTGTTAGGCCAATGTATTCTCTTATATATGCGAGGCTCCCTATGGGAGACTCGCATATATAAGAGAATGCATTGGCACAGGGTTTTCGCAAACTTTCCGGAAGCTCCAGTCATGGAAGGGTTAACCCAGATAAGATCAAATACAATTGATCATTTAGCGATATCTAATAATAGAGTCGTCACACTATACCTGGGTAAAACTTGAAAATGTCCAAGCATTGTGGCAATACAAAATTTATATTCCCAATCAGATGATTTTGTGTATCAATAATGATGGTTCAATGAAAGTTGCTGATACAACAATAGGTTAAAGGCCCACTTAATTTTCGACCCCCAGATTACATTATATAAAATATAATTATGTCATATTATATACCATTTGAAAGATGAAGCTCCAAAACATTGTATTATCAACTTATCCGGTGTAATAAAATGTAGACATGTTGTTTTTGTTGAGTTGCCAACTTGTTTTGTCTTCAAGATTGAAGTAAAAATCAGTATTATTTTCAATGCAGACGGAATAACTCTATATATTAAAGATAGAGTTCTTCCCCTTCCATTGAAAAAGTTTGAATTATGTTGCATTCTGGGTGTCAGAGGGGGGAAGTCTTCAGCAGTTTTCTATTTCTCTGTGGGCATATTCTGAGACATAGATGTTTAAACGAGTGATGAATTATAGTATTTTAATCATATTTTATGGCATAGATTGTTTAATATTAAAGCCGTATATCAAGTCACTATAAAAAAAATAATCAGTGACTCAAAAATTAAGTGGGACTTTAAACGAGTAAAGGTCTACTCAAATGGAAATGAACAAGAAACAGTAGGATTATGACAAAGGGAAGCTCCAGGCATGGAAACTGACCATACAGTATGAGATATTTCTGTCATCACAACCCGCAGCCATGTGTTGATTTTTCTGAAGTCAATTGCCTTCGTGGTTGTGGTTTTCTGTTTTCGAGTTCATTACATTGATGTCTACTTCTTAACTATTTCAATATAATAATTATTTGGAGCTTACAAACACCCATCAATGCAACAAACTGATGATACAATTATGATCTACAGGATGTAAATCTGCTATGATCGTGTTTAATATACACATGTGTCTTCAGAAATGACTAAACTGAAACTTTCATCAGAACAGGACTTAATTTTTCGAAAAAATATTTGGCAGTTTTGAATTCGCGAAGATAGGTGCATGAATTTAAAGTGCGCAAATTTAAAACTGACCAAAAAATAGTACTGCGCGAATTTAAATATGAGTAAGGTAGTTATACCAGAATGAGTAGAGGTACTGGCTGAGTATGTTATGTTCATTGCTTCATATGTGTGTAAACAAATTATCATATAGATAGTTTATTGACAAAAATGCAAATACTAATAGATAATACAGCTAATCATAGATACGTATATAATTGATGTAATGATGTATGGACGGATGTATATTGAGCTCAGATTAACATAATTGATTATAGATCAGCCTGAAATGATAATTTAAATGTATTGCGCTTTTGATGATGTTGATTTATATAATGAACGGATTACAAATCTATTAATATGGTACCTATATATCAATCAGTTTTCTCATTGTAGCTTTAATTAAAAATTGACTGAAATTGGATTCAAACATATCATAGTTTATAGAGAGGTCATATTTATTGTGAAATATTATTAATACTGGTTGTAATAGTTGTTGAAAATCGACTTTAATCAAGATGTTTCTTCATGTCATTTTAGAAACTCCAGGCTCCAGCGCAGGCATTATTATATTTTTCAAAAATATATATATTCTTGAATGGTTCATACGCAGTATTTTTTCTCAATACACTCAGATTAGCCAAACACCATGAAAATTACAACTTCAGAAATAATAATGGTACTTTTTCGTAACGGCATCAGTTTGCCCTACCCACATCATAGTAATTCTGCAGGATCACCAGCATCATAGTATATTAGCAGGACCACTTGACCAGGGGTGGTTTAGGAAGCTGTCTTCTGTGTGTGGGAATTTCTTTGACATGGATAGATATATAATAGAAAGTGTTTATAGCCTTTATAGTAATATAAACTTTTAAGGGCGATTCAGTCATGGTTGATGGATAACTAACTGGACATTCCAAACTAAAATGTCAAGGCATTTCTTAATCTATTTATTCTGATCGTAACATGGTCATTCCGGTAAGAAATGATAATTTCTTCACACTTGCTTCAAACAAGGGATGAAGCTGTTAACTGTTAACCCTTTCTATACTGAATGGATTCTCCCATTCGGTTATAAAAGTATACATTGGAATTGCCTACTATTCATCTGGAGGAGTCTTCAAGAAAAGTAAGCAGATGACAGATTATAAAGTGCAGAAGGAGTCCTATTTATTGGAGGGAAATGTTCAGATAATGAGTTGAACTTATTATCTGAACATTTCCTATGGGATAACTACTCATCAATGAGTATTTAGTATGGATAGGGTTAAAAGGGCACTTTTCTCTATGTATATTAGGACTTTGCATATTGGCATCAGTTAAGTGCACCTGTATCCCCCCTCCTCCGCTGCTCCTGCTTCAAACAATTCTATGCAGTGCCGACAGAAGGAACATAACCAGTTACTGTACTTCACCTCATTATACTGGTATACAAATGTGATAAAAACACTGGTTGATAAAAAGATAAATGATGTTGGGTACAAAGTTTGAATGTGCTAAAAACTGTTGTTGATAGAAAGATAAATGATGTGGGGTGTACAGGTGTGAGTTAAAGTTTTTGTTTGTTGTCTGGGTGTTGAACCTCCCAAAGTGCTCTTTAGCCCTTTCATGACGGGAGCTGCGCTGGTTCAGCATTAAAGATCCTGTGCCAGTGCATTCTCTTATATTTGCGAGGCTCCCATAGGATATCAAATCACCCCTCCGAATGAATAATAGGACATTCTAGTGTATACTTTCATAAATGAAATAATTGACTCTCCCTTAATATCACTAAACTTTTTTTTAAACTATTTTTTTTTGTAAAATCAGGTAAAATGAGATATTTTCACTAGTTTTTGTTCAAGTACATCAGAGTGCCAATGCATTCTCTTATATATGCGAGTCTCCGATAGGTAGTCTCGCATATATAAGGGAATGCACTGGCTTACAAGCAAATATTGTTAGGCCAAAGTATTCTCTTATATATGCGAGGCTCCCTATGGGGAACTCGCATATATAAGGGAATGCATTGGCACAGGGTTTTCGCTGAATTTCAGGAAGCTCCAATCATGGAAGGGGTAAAGACAGATTGCGGACTTATTTCATCGATTAAAACCAATCAGTTAGTATCCAAACACTATCCACATTGGAAAAATGTAGCAATGAACTAAGCTTGTCAAAAGTTCCATACACATCAACTGTACCTTTTCAGAGAGCACAATGGTTGAATTTCGCACAAATATAAATATTTATACTTTATTCAGGACTCGATCATTATTGTGCTTAAACATTACGACAATGATTGCGCCAATAGTAGTCACTGCGTGTAATTAGTTTATAACAATGACGCTGTTTTCTGACTATTTGGATATCACATTCATGAAAATAAATTATTTTGACGTTATTATTCGTTATTCACTTTGGAACACCTTAAAGATCTTGTGCCAGTGCATTCTCTTATATATGCAAGTCCATAGGGAGCCTCACATATATAAGAGAATGCACTGGCTTTCAAGGTCAAGGTAAATATTGTTAGGCCAATGCATTCTCTTATATATGCGAGGCTCCCTATGGGTTTTTGCAAAAATTCAGGAAGCTGCAGTCATCAAAGTGTTAAACGTTAATCAAAAAGAATAAGCTGGGGGGTATGATACATGTTTATTAGCAGTAATTAATCGAGGGGATGTTCATGCAGATCACTAATTATTATTATGACATTATGAAAGAGAGCCCTTGTTCCAAACAATCTGGAACTATGAGTCCCACTTTATATAAAGGAATTCTGTTTTGAAGGGAATTAGAACTGAGAGCTCTTTATTTTAATACCCAAGTAGCAATAAAATAATATCAGCTGGGGGTACCAGAATTATTTATATGCAGTAATTAATTGTTGAGCTAGCAGAGGTAGATTAATAATTAATATTATCATTATTATGACTTCCTTGAAAAGAAAAAACCTTGTTTCAAACTTTTATTTAAATTTGACGGCATATGCACTGAACAAATGGAGCTATTCAACCATATTTATACAAAGGAATCCTGTTTTGAATTGAATCAGAACTTTATCGACCCAAAAAGTTATAAACTGGAATCAGCGGGAGGTGTTATAAGCAGTAATTTTTTAGGAGATATTGTGCAGGCAGAATACTAATTAATATTTTAACATTATTATGGCATTTTACGAAAAGAAAGACCTTGTTTCAAACTTATATTTCACTAAGGTAGCATAATTATTCCCTGTACAAATGGAAACCCTCTTTATACAAAGGAATCCTGTTTTGAAGTGAATCGGAACTTTGTAGAACCAAAAAGTAATCAACTATAATCAGCTGGGGGTGAAAAGGTGTCTATAAGCAGTAATTAATCGTGACGATGGTGCAGGCAGATTGCTAATTAATGACTTCTCAAAAACAGAAAGCACTTGTTTCAAACTTTCATTTCAACAAGGCGGCATATATAAATAAATCTGTTTTGAAGTGAATCAGAACTGAAAAGGCTCTATTGACACAAAAAGTAATCGCCTAGAATCAGCGGGTGGTGAGAGGGGGGTTGGTGCCAGAGTGTTTACATGCAGTAATTTATCATGGAGAATGTACAGGAAGATCACTAATAAATATTACTATTATTATGACTTCTAAAAAAATTAAAGACCTTATTTGTTTCAAACTTTGATTTCAATAAGGCGGCAAATGTCATATAGTTATGTAGCTGTGTTTCCCCCTCTCAAAAAAGAAAGACCTTAATTGTTTAAAATTTTGATTTCACTAATGTTTAATATGGAGCTGTGTGCCTCCTCTCTATATAAATGAAACCTGTCTCAAAGTGAATCCTCTATTTACATAAAAAGCATAATAAAACAGCATCTGTTGGGGTCCAAAAAATGTATATAGGGAATAATTAATCATGGAAATGATGCAGAAATATTACTAATATTATGATTTGTCAAAAATGAAGAAAACTTTTTTCATTTAAACAAAGCGGCATATGCCCTGAGAAAGCTTTATTGGCCCAAAAAGTAATCACCTAGAATCAGCTGGGGGGTGCCAGAAGTGTTTACACGCAGTAATTAATCGTGGAGATGTTGCAGGCAGATCACTAGGTTAATATGACATGAGTCTGGGCATCAAGCCCCAGATAAATTAAAATGCAAGTTTAATGCACTGTTTATCAGTAAAATGATAAGCACGCACAGATGTTCAAAATGTGTCACACAACAAGCTGGCAAATTGTGTAAGAAAACTCCCAGCTGAGTACTAGCCGCTATCTCAGAATGCATCAGTATGTTTATATGAGTGGTGCAGACCAGATGCCTAGTAAATATCTCTGCTGTCTCCCTCTGGGTCCTCCAACTGGAAACTTTGTAACACATTTTGGTGAGTTTAAATCTGTTTTTTAAATTGAATAATAATATTTATATAATATTTTGATTGTGTAGAATGGTATAACGTGTATAAACCATTGCTTGTGAAGAAATTTTGAGTGAACATTATTGAAAAATTCTTATATTTCTGTTCAAATTTTCACACTATAATTTAGCTATTAGACATCGCATTAAAATAGAAATCAAATGAATATGTTCATAGATGTTAGATTGAATGATTGAACAAATGAATATTTGTAAATGTTCATTAGCTCTTTCATGACTGGGGCTTCTTGAAATTTTGCGGAAACCCTGTGCCAATGCATTCTCTTTATATATGGGAATCGCATATATAAGAGAATGCATTGTCCTAACAATATTTACCTTGATCTTGTAAACCAGTGCATTCTCTTATATATGGGAAACTCACATATATAAGAGAATACACTGGTACAGGATCGTTAATGCTGCACCAGCGCTGCTCCCGTCATGAAAGGGTTAACAGTGTTCAGGAACACGGTGTAAGAAGGGAGACTCGCATATAAAAGAGAATGCACTGGCACAGGATCTTTAATGCTGCACCAGCACTGCTCCCATCATGAAAGGGTTAACAGTGTCCAGGAACACTGTGTAAGAAACTCCCAGCAAGGCACTAGTCCGCTATCTTTATATAATGCATCAGTATGTTTATATCTGCAGCAGAGACCAGCTGCCTAGTATTAATACTGCAGTCTGTCTCTCTGTCCTCTGTCTGGAAACTTTGTATTGCATTTTGGTGAGTGTAAACTGTTTTATAAAATTGAATAGTAATATTTATCTCACATTTTTCATTTTTTGCACTGATACATTTAATTTTATCTGTCTGGGGTTCTGTTCCAATCTGATAAGAAGCTGTGAATTGCAATAGTATTGTGATCTTTTAGAATTATATTATATATGCAACATCGCTCGCAAAGAAGTTGGGATGAAATTCATTGGAACAGTTCTTATTTTTGTGGAAACAATATGCCGACTTCATGGAAAGAATAAACTATACAGTTTTCCTGAATGGACTCAAAATTTATTGATGTATTAAGCTTTTTCAAATTGTAGTCAAAATGGTGTAAACAGATATAGTCAAAAACAGTAAAATATATTTCTGTTCAAATATTCACACTACAAATTAACCCTTTCATGACGGGATCTGCTCTGGTGCAGCATTACATAATTACATGTACATAATAATATTGAATAAACACTGGATTGTAACTAGAAATAAAATTTTCAGATATATTACTGAATAATATGAATCGTATGTGACACGTAGTGGAGCAACCACTCATGCTGTGCCTCGAATTTGCTTTTTACCGGTGAAATAGCGCTAAGAATAATTTGTGTATAAACAGCATGCAATGGCCCGGGTGGAGACGACATGACAAGTATTGTCATGACGACATGACAAGTATTGTCATGGATTGTGCAATCTTGTCTGGATTCTGGCCCACAAAGCCAACTTGACGTAAATGACGTCATGAACCATGCCATTACTTCTTCTCTGGTTTTCATTATAAAGCTAACTAACCAAATTGGTATAAATGAAACTAATATCTCAAAATTACATGGGAATTCTTCGGAAGTTGTGAAGTCGACAATTTTATTTTCATATCCTTGGTCCACTGGCGATTCTGCAATATAACAATCTCCAGACAGTTGCTAACTGGAAGTCATGTGTCAATTTCACAAAAAACGTACATGCACCAGAATTAGGCTGATCGCTATAGAAAATATAGACAAATTTTATTATGTACGTCATCATTCACCTGCACCTAAGGTATAAGCACCAACGCGCACGTCGCGCTTGTGGTTAGTATCATATAATATCGTTATTATTCGTATGCAGTGTCCGGGAAAACTTAAAAACAAATCCTTGACCTCTGTGTATTCATAACAGACTTATAAAAATCAAAAAAAAAATCAATCACTCCATATCCCAAGAGACTTCTTCGTATTTATTTTATATCTGTCTGTCTTCATTGGTAAGCTTTCAGTACCATTTTTTTGCTGTTTTGATCCAGGAATAACAGGCCATCTATCCCTGTTATGGTCACAAAAGGGTTAATGTTGATTCAACATTTTTGACTGACATTCAAACCTGTCAATGTCCAATCACTATTCCATCTATGCTGCCATAAGTAACCATCACAGACCAGGGCCCCAGCTGATTAGCTACCATCATAGACCTAGTCACAACTGATTTCAACAAATTTCAGGCATCAAGAACATTATGATTTTTAATATTGTTTTTAATGAAAACAATCAGTCAGGAAACAAAGACTGTCAAACAATCAATCATTTATTGTAAAATCTATTTCCTATCAAAAAATGAGCACATCCCCAGGGAAATTCACTGATCTGCTGGAGTTTAATGACTCCTGGTGATATCAAGTGATTTCAAGAACTATGAAATGAAAAAGTGAAATCAATCTGGACTGTTTCACTATAATCTACTGAAAGTCAGATTTAATAAAGATTGTTGACTTTTTGAGTGTAATAAAACCAAATTAAAGGCAGTCTGGTCTCTGTAAGATACTTTCAGTGCACTCTGCCTTATCTGCCACATAAACAGTTCATCTAACTTCCCATGTGTGTTGGATATAATTAAATGTGGAGCTAAAAGTAAAGAAATTGATTGAACTTTCCCAGCCTTGAAGTTTTATCTGCATACTGTTGAATAAAGTACTGAGATGTGAGGCAGGCCTCCAAATATGGTGCTGGAAATTTGCAGAATGAGGTCCCCAGATGGTGAAGTTAGTGATGCTACCCAGCACAGCAGGCTAGTATCACTAAATTCACCCTCTGGTGACCACATTCTGATTTGGCCTTATCTTTTCTGTAAAGTATCTTATCAAATTAACAATTTTTTTTTAGTTTCTTTAGAAACTGGAGTTTCTCTTTCTTTTTAGTTCAGTTTCTCTATATCCCCAAATTGGCAGAAGACACAATGCATAATCGATGTGCCCAATGGGTGCACATCACCATCTGGGATCTTAAATCTATGTCCACGTCTCCCATAGCAGATGAGGCCATGCAGAATTAGAATGATCCCCAGGGGATGAATTTGGTGATGCTAGCCTGCTAAATTCCCCGTCTGAGAACCTCATTCTGCAAATGACCAGCACCATGTTTTGAGGTCTGCTATTGTGAAGAATGATTAGAATTGAGAAAGAAACATGATTATTTGTAGTTGGGACGTTAACCCTTTCATGGTTGGACCTGCGCTGATGCAGTATTAAAGATCCTGTCCCAGTACATTCTCTTATATATGCGAGTCTCCCATATAAGAGAATTCACTGGCTTACAAGGTCAAGGTAAATATTGTTAGGCCAGTGTATTGTTATATATGCGAGGCTCCCTATGGGAGACTTGCATATATAAGAGAATACATTGGCACAGAGTTAAGGTGACTCTTATGTGACAAACTTTTATACTATCTCAGAAATCTCGAGGAAAAATGGGGGTACATTCGATTGACTGTCTAGCCATCCATCCAGCTGTCTGGGGAAAATATATCTGCCATGGATTATTGAATCTGAAGTGAAATGTACAGTCCAGCTATATGAAAATTTTCACTACAGAAAGGCAACTAGAATTATCCCACACTTGTATTATTAATCCTTTGAGTGCCAGGTCGATTTTTGTATCAACCCATATACCCTGTGCCAATGCATTCTCTTATATATGCGAGTCGACCATAGGTCGCCTCGCATATATAAGATAATGCATTGGCCTAACAATTTTTATTTTTTTTTTTTTACAATTTTTTACAATTTTAATAATTTATTCTTATATTCTTTAACAGACTTATTTTGTAGGTTTAGGGCCGATGAGATCGGCCCCTGGCACTGAAAGGGTTAAATTACATTTTGTTATTGAAGTCTAAATGTGTATCTCTCATACTCGTCATATATCATAACAGGCTTGCATAATGATGTACATAATCATTAATCACGTTTCATAAGATTGACCCCCCCCCCCCCAGTCCCCAGGTGAGGTGGTGTGAAGTCTCATACCTGTATGTGGTCCAGTGTCTCTGCACCATATGGCCTGAGAATCTACCGTCGAAACAGTAGTTCTCATGGGGAAAGCAGTTCTAATTGCTGCTGCATTTTATAACAGGCTTCAGGTCGCGAGAT
Organism: Siphonodentalium dalli; assembly: GCA_032622095.1. NCBI lineage: Eukaryota > Metazoa > Mollusca > Scaphopoda > Gadilida > Siphonodentaliidae > Siphonodentalium > Siphonodentalium dalli. The sequence continues at coordinate 84,873,135 of CP136069.1, read as the reverse complement.
CAGGTGAGTTTTACCTGTACACACTAAACATACCTGTATTAATTGTCATGTGATCCCACGATACTCATCAGTCTCGCTGCTAATTGGTAACGTAATCTACTGACAGGGTGAAGTGAGCAACTTTTTATGTTCCCCTTACAACTCGAGATGATTAGATGACTTTCTCGTTACATTCCTATAAGTTTTGTGTGATAATTTTTTACTATGTTCTCCGATAAGAAACTTTTTTTCCTTTCTCCTGTCTTGCTTCTTGTCAAAGTACAACTGTGTGATTATTTGTGTTTTTCTTCCTTGTCTATAACTCATGGAAGTAAATAATTACGATAATGATGAATCAAAATACACAGTAAATAGTAAACTCATCTAAAATGTATCTACTGAGGCCATGGCATTCCTACCTGCTGTACTGATTGAGCCTAATATGTGTCCCCTACCACTGCAGCTGATATGTGGTTGGGAGAACAGTTTGTACAAGAAAACCAATGTCAGAAATGGTAACGCGCTCAAGATCATATATTATATACCCATGATTGTAATTATAGAATATAAAATATATTGGTTTCATGAATGACCAACTCTTAATTCCATTAAAACAACTAATCCTTCAAATTATTACAACAACTATATATGGCTTATCACTGAAGGTTTCTCATTAATTCTCTTATATATGCGATGCTCCTTTTTATGGGAGACTCAACATTATATAAGAGAATACACTGGCACAGGGTCTTTAATGCTGCACCAGGGCAGCTCCCATCATGAAAGGGTTAAAAGACCAATAATTACAAAAATCCCATGCCCTATTAAAATACTAATTATTACCAAAAATCCAGTGGCCTATTAAAAGACTAATAATTATAAAAATACAGCACCCTATTAAAAGACTAATAATTACAAATATCCAGTGCCCTATTAAAAGACTGATAATTACACAAATCCAGTGCCCTATTAAAAGATTAATAATTACAAAATTCCAGTGTTCTATTAAAAGAATAATAATTAAAAAATTCCAGTGCTCTATTAAGAGACTAATAATTACAAAAATTAGCCTGGAGCCCTGGATATCAAACATTCTTAAAATATTTACTCTTATTTTCACTCCCAAGTTCAATACAAAATCAATAAATATGGTCTGAACAACTACAGGCCTTCGTAAAGCATTAACTTGGATCAAGTCTGAGTTTAGTGTGCCTGTCATTTGCAGAATGAGGTCCCCAGAGGGTGAATTTATTGACGCTATCCTGAAGTTACCCTCTGGGGACCTTATTCTGCTTAATAGGCCTCATCTTCTCTGGAAAGTTTCTTTATTATAAAATGTCTACAGAAACTTCTTCACATAGATTCTATTTCTTGATGATGATGAAGTGATTTGGGGGGCTAACCCCGGGATCTTCGAAAGGGCCGAATGGCCCTTTCCTTAAGCCCTCTTCTATTTCTTTTTTAGTATAGTTTCTTTATATCCCCAAATTGGCAGAAGATGCATTGCATAATCGAGGTTCCCAATGGGTGTACATCACAATATTCACCATTTGGGAACTTCAATCTGAGTCTATATCTCCCATAGCAGATGAGGCCATGCAGAATGAGATTCCCAGAGGGTGAATTTGGTGATGCTATCCTCTGGGGACCTCATTCTGCAAATGACAGGCAAACTAAACTCAGACTTGATTTGGATATGTACTTTCCATTTGAGTGAAATTTGACCATTAGATTGAATGTGGCTATTTTCGTGAGTTCCGTTCACAGCTCGGCTTGAAATTGGTCTTATTGCCAAGTTATTGGCATTTATATTAGATTGATACACATGAACTGACACTCATCAGGGGGCAGCAATTGACAAATTAAATCCTTTTATATGAATTCATCTAGTACTAAATTAAATTTTGTGGCAGGATCAAGCAGTACTTTTGTGTCAGACACATGCAGGCATTGACATTTTGTATTCAACTTCCGAAACGGGACTGATATATCATATAATTGGTGAGGAGCCGATAGATCAGTTGATTATATAGTGAGCCAACCTATGTCAGCTGGATGCTTAAATCCGACTGGGTATTGGTCAGACTTAGTATTGACATCCACAATCCATGAATTGAGAGGCAAAGAGAGCATCACAAATTCACCATCGATGCCCTGATCATTTGCTCTGAGAATTACAGTAGTAATGCTCTAGATAATCGACTCCTTAACCACAGCAGAATTATGGGTAACTTTTCAGGATTTAGTCGGAAATATGGCTTGTTGCCATTCATCGGAAAGCTCTTGACAATCAGAATCATAAATCTCACAAACTATCATGATTTCCTGTTCTTTTTTTATCATTCTCGTGTTGATTCTTGCAAAATATTAAGAACTTTAAAGACCTACTTAATTTTCGAATGCCCAGATCACATTATATACAATATATTCCATATTATATTCCATTTGGAAGATGAACCAAAATAGACTTCCCCTGTTGTCTACCCAGAATGCATCATATTTCACCGCTAAGAAATAGAGTTATTCCCATTCCATTCTGAATAATAAACTGGCAGCACGTACAGACCAGTTTGAAATTAAGTACAAAACACATGTCGGTTACTTGACAAAAACAACATGTTCACAGTTTATTTGACTAGATAAGTTCATAATACAATTTTTGGAGCTTCCTCTTTCAAATGGTATATAAGATGGAATATGTTGTATAAAATGTGATCTGGTGATTCAAAAATTAAGTGGGCCTTTAAGCCAATTTTTTGGTAGGTGTGATTAATTTAGGCTATTAAATAAACTCACTCAGAAGTTTCTGAAGAAATCTGCAGCATTACCTCATGCGATATCTCTGCTCAGTTCTCAGTGGAATTTTAAGCCTCTAATTGAATTGCGGATATATCACTAACTCTACTAAGGTGGGATGATTTCTATTGTATTTTCCGATATCATCTTAATGAGTTATCAGGAAATGTTGTGAGGCTCTGATTAAAGTAAAGAAATAGTATTGTTCCATGATTCCATCATCTAATTTACTCTCCTGGGTATAGTGGTCATATATGTTCTTACACATTTGCAGACAGTGAACGGACATTAAATAATTGGAAATTGTCTCAGAATGATTATTGTGGCCCAGATAATACTGTGCCATGTACTGCTCTATGCACTGTAAAGTACAGTAATGCTCAAAGTATATGACCCTTTAACCACAGCAGAATTATGGGAAATTTTTCAGGATTTAGTTGGAAATATGGCTTTCCGATGAATGGCAGCCATATTTCAGACTAAATCCTGAAAAGTTACCCATAATTCGCTGTGGTTAAGGAGTCAATTATTTAGGGCATTACTGTATGGTCACATTGGGGTTAAAGCAAATTGTCTGACTTAAGTGGCTTTTGTTCAACATTTGAAGATAAAGTGGAATTTACTTTATAGAAAAGCCAAGAAAAAGACTTTTCGTCTCCAGGAGATCTGGCAACCACGGACAAAGTGGCATTTCACAAATGTTTGCAAGATAAGAGCTTAATTCTACCCTTTACTTATTCTCTATTCCCTTTCATCTAAACATATTAATTTGTGCTAATGTCTACTACACAAGATAAAGTTTAATATAAAATGGTTCTCTTGATGCCACTTCGGAGTCTTTAGATGCGAGTCCCTTAAGTAGAGTGCATGACATTAGTACTGCTGAGAAATTATCAGACCCTATATCTGGCTCGGGTAAGTACCTGGCAATGATCTCATGACTTTTGTAGAGCTACCAAGAGAATAATATAAAACTTCATTCTCAGACTTCTGGTGGTATTAGTCTGAATTTTTTTGCCTTGATGTTTGGCATGTCGAGACATGACCTTAATAACTCTTTGCACTTTTAAAAAATGTCCTTGACAGAATCAATCCCAGCCCTTTTAATGCAGATTGTTTGGATTTGGCAATCTGCTACGGCAACCCTTTGCCATGGCTCAGTTTGCTTCATAAAATGGCCTCAGCATTGCTGATTGCCGTGGCAAATTATGAGGGCTGCAATCCTGCCATCACAGTTCTAATCACGACTTCGGCTTACTGCTGGCACAAGAATTACCACATCACTTGTTGCTTCCTATTAAATGTGGTGGTCCAGTGATTAGCGTGCTCGATCGACTCGTAATTCAATTGTGTGAAATGGTGCAAATCCCACTCTCTGTCATCGAACATCAAACACTGAGTATAACGTACATCAATGTGTTCCTGTTTAACAGGAAAATATAACGTATCATGTTGGTCGCCTTCGGCAAGCGATCTCAAAGTAGAGTTATCATGGGAGAGTTGCCTGCTAACAAAGTACCCAGTCGGGGAGCCGATTGATATTGTCAGTCACGGACCAGCCTAGGGTCAAAATATAGGGAGAAGTGACTTCTCCCTCTTGGAAAAATAAGGAGAAGTGGGGGCTTACCAGGGAGAAGTGGAGCGTTAGTGCGACTATTTGTCGCTAGTAACTATTCATTAGAACTGATTGTTTTAGCTGTTATTATTGTCCACAATAGATTTTCTACATGGGTGAGGATAAGCTGGAAGTGTTAAGCTGAGCAGTAGATCATCCAGTCACCAATTCTTCAGGGAGATTAAAAATTTAACTAAAAAACTTTTTCTTTTTTTTTTGTATGGAGACATCCACTTCTCCCTGACGTAATTTCAGGGCGACTTGCGGCCACACAGGGCGACTATTTCGCCCACGTCGCCCCTAGGCTGGTCCCTGTTGTCAGTATACTAATCCTTATTTTTTTCATTAGCAGCTTTGATTGCTTCCTCCAAAGCAAGAATGGGCAATCAGTGTCAAATGTTATGATGTAAAAAACTACCAAATATCTTATTATTTTAGCAGATTACCGAATGAATTATCTTGTTCAGTTAAAAAAGTATACATTACAATGGTTCATTCTTCAAGTGCAGGGATGATCAAATACTGTATTAAAGCAGAGGGCAGAGAGAGAATCACTCCCAAGGTTTCATTTGGAGTGATATTTTAATTTGCCTTCCTGTAAATAAATCAATGGGGATTCCCCCATTAAGTAACTACACAAGCCTGCAAATAGTGTGTCTGTCATTTGCAGAATGAGGTCCCCAGATAGTGAGTTTAGTGATGCTACCATGCATGGTGAGCTAGTATCACCAGATTCACCCTCCTGGAACCTCATTCTGTTTTAGGCATCAACTGCAATGGCAGACCTGGGATCAAATTGAAGTTTAATGAAGTCATCGTTTTCTTCATCAATATAAATAACTCAATAAAAAAATATAGCAAATGTGCTGTGTATCAATTTTAGCTACAGTATAGTGCCCTAAGTAATCGACTCCTTAATCACAGCAGAATTATGGGTAACTTTTCAGGATTTAGTCGGAAATATGGCTTGTTGCCATTCATCGGAAAGCTCTCGGGGAGAGCTTTCCAATGAATGGCTACAAGCCATATTTCTGTCGATTACTTAGGGCATTAATATTATTGTAGCTCACTATGGATTCCATCCCATTGTATCTGATATCAGTTGGGATAGCTCATTAGTCCACGGGGCGTGTCATTAAAAACAATAGCCAGGCATGATATCTTGCGGGCCATTTTCGAGCTAGTTATGACTTATGATTCCGGCCCTAACAAATAACATGAGCTTCTTTTAGAAACATCAGAACTAAATCCAACAGCAGCTCTGTAAAACCAATCACTTCAGGTTCGCAGCACCTCAGCATAACCAGTTGACCATGTTTGTTGATAGTTTCAAAAATAGAGCGCTCTCTCATATGTGGTCACCCCATTATTCATATAATGTTTGTGTAACATAATAGAGTGCTCCCTCATATATGGTCATCTCATTATTCATATGAAGTCAATTTAACATAATAGAGTGCTCTACCTTATATGGATATGGTCATGCAGGCACATTCAGATTATTCATGCAAACTCATATGAGGGTATCACCCCCCCCCCCCCCCCCCCCCCCCTTTTCGGTATTTCAGGGTGTTTTGAAGCCGTACGCGGGATTCATACCCCCGAATTAACTGGTATTCGGGTTCAAGCAAAACATCTTGGACGCAGGTTTTGATGGCGCAAAGTAATATTTTGTGCTAGTTATCTGTGTGAAAGGGTGGGTATAATAGCTTCTTGGGCATATTCGACCACCGTGCCATCATAAACATGCTAAAAATGCTTGACGCCAGTCTAGATGCTAGGATTTTGCGATTTTCTTGTTCAGATTACAAAATTTTCGCACACCGGGCCGAATCATGGTCGGCCCGGTGTGTCATTGTCTCTCCTCTGTGGCCAATACAAAAATGCTAATAAGTTTAACAATATTTTACTACATTTTGCAAATGGAATTATGCAAAACTTGTGTTCGGTCTGATTCTGACTCAAGGAGGGGGTGCAGTTGGAATTTCCCAAGGTGGACATCCCCCAACGGAAACCCTCTAGCCATGTCCCTGGTCATAGAGTATCATTAATGGTATCATAACGGCCTCATAACGCGACCGGCATCATAATGTGTCTATGTAACTTCTATGTATTATTTCTTAACATGTATTCAGGATTCACCCCCCAAAATTAACTCGTATTCAGGATTCACCCCCCAAAATTAACTTGTATTCAGGATTCAGGGGGGAGGGGGGGATGATACCCTCTCATATACAAGCTATAGTACTATAATTAAAAGTCTTGAATTTATAAGTTAGAGAATTAATTTGCATAAATCAAGACACCATTGTGACATAGGAACCTCTATGTCTAAACTAAACCCCTACCATGATGTGTTTGTAAGTTCCTGGAAAACATGTAAAAAAAGAGCACCCAAATCCATTTAATATGAACATAATTTTGAGAGCATTGGAAAAATGTATAAAAATCAAGTCAGTAGACTAGAAGTTCTTTGTTGAACGGCTGCAGTATCTGACCTTGATAACAGCCCCTTTGCAATATATTCTCCAGACAAAGTCTATTTCTGTTACTTAAATAGCTTTGTGAGGCATTTATAAAATGTACCCAGTTCATGTCTTTGGAATCACTGTAGCCAGGGATATAAATTTTCAGGATTTCTCCTGCATTATGGATTTCTGGAAAATTTCAGGATTTTGTAACATTTCTGGTGGGCTTTCGCTTTTCTTACATATGCCAGCTTAACGAATTGAAATACTTCTGAGAAAAAGGCCACAGATTCAAAATTTTAGCATAACGTACATCTCAGATGATGCAAGTAAAAAGAAGTATATGCCAAAATATAAAAAAAATTCTGGCTGCCTACTCCAGAACAATTGTTTTTGCCTTGCCTATCCGGCTTTTGGGTTTCAGGATTTTTCTTAAGGCACCTCTAACATCCCTCAGGCCGACTGCAGTTCATAATCTCAATATTAAATAGAATCTTTGCAGAAGATTCAGCAGAAAAAGTCTCCTTTCTGGTTCAATTGAAGTTTATTTGTTGAGTGCAGACCAAACAAGTTTATAGGAACGTGATGTGAACCACAGGTGGCGTCAGCTGCTTATCTCCTTACACCAATACTACAGACCTCCTCCCTTCATTACCTGATCGTAATTATTTTGACTGCTAGTTCATTCCGCTTATTCACTTTGGTGTGTATATTGTATTAAAAAAAACACCTTACAGTGTGACTTTTGTACAATCTGAAAAAACCTTGTGTGTTGAATATAAACATTATGGTTTGACCTAATGATATAATTCCCATCACTGATATTCCATGCTTCTTTTTTCTAACAGGCATCTGGGTTCATTCTGTAGCTATCAACATAGTTTATAATGATAGAGAGGTTGTGCATGTATATGAGTATATTTATGTATACAGACATGTGATGGAGACATGGCATTTGAAATTTATACATAGAAACAGTAGTTTGCATATGTATGTTATTAACAATCGAACCCATATGGTTCCTGTGATAAACATGCAGGCAAGTCCAAGAAAAAAAAGCAATTAATTTCTCTCAATTCAATGGTTTAACCCTTTACCCAACAGAACGGCCCTGTGCCAATGCATTCTCTTATATATGCGAGTCGACCTATGGTCGACTCGCATATATAAGAGAATGCATTGGCACAGGGCATAACTATAAACATCACAATGTGGTCAATGAGCCGGTTCCAATGATATCCATATTTGTATGGTTTTATTGAGACAGACTGAAGATATTTTAGGCTGTTGAAGCTTTATTTGGCCGGTTTTGGCCGGTTTGTTGGGTAAAGGGTTAATGTTCTAACCATATTATGGCATGAGAACCGTTCATGTAGAAAACAAAATACAATATACACATGTCATTGGTATAAACAAATTTAGCATATACATACACACATCATAATATATATATACATGTATGTAAATAAGATCTGGGTTCATGTGAGAATAATAATACAATTAATGGATATAGTCGGGCTTATTCTGCGGTGATCCAACTTTAAGTATGTATTTGAGACACCCACACAGTTTATTTATAATTATTACATCAGAGGGGTTCATCAATTTTTTTGAAATTATGGGTATTTGACTGTTCAGTTTATAGTTGGGTTGGTAGAAATCTCCTCCTCATGGAATTCATTTCTGGGCATTCCATTATATAATGAAATTCGTCCCCAATTAACCCTTTGTCGCACAGAGTACAAACTCTCGCATCATTGCCATGAGCCGACTTCAATGGGCAAGTGGTGACTCCTACATCAGAATTTTGCCAGAGTCGTTCCATTTGAAACGTTCAAAACAGACATGTATTTTTTAATGTGCCTCCATAACAGTCAGGGGGGGGGGGGGGTAAAGAAATGGGTTCTGTCTGTCTGTATGTGAGTCCGTCCATTGACAATTTTTGATCTCTCTATCATTATATTATATTCTCATTACACTGGATTTTTATCTTTGGTACGTATATGAACCACTGAGGGGGATTGGGTATCCACAAGGTTGGTCCATCCATTGTTTTGCATTTATGACCCTTGGAGTTAGTGAAAATTGTGTCCATGCACCCTGTGTCTCCATCATCTTATTTTGATTGTGAATGATCTTTGTTGTATTCATGAACCACTATTTGATGAAGGGTATCCATATGCAACAGGTTTTATTCAGTCATCGCAGGCCAGATGAAAACATCTTTCGAATTGAGCCACCTCAGAAAATTTATAAACCTGCGAAAAGTCACCCTTGCAAGGATTCACAGTGTACAGTAATGCCCTAAATAATCGACTCCTTAACCAGAGCAGAATTTTGGGTAGTTGGAAATATGGCTTGTTGCCATTCATCAGTAATTTTTCAGGATTTAGTCGGAAATATGGCTTGTTGCCATTCACCGGAAAGCTCTCACAGAGAGCTTTTCCGATGAATGTCAACAATTAAGCCATATTTCCAACTAAATCCTGAAAAATTACCCATAATTCTGCTGTGGATAAGGAGTCGATTATTTAGGGCAATGCTGTAGTGCACTTGTTTGCTTTCATGATGGGAGCTGCGCTGGTGCAGCATTAAAACTCATATGCCAGTGCATTCTCTTATATTCTGTTATATATGCGAGGAAGCTCCAGTTATGGAAGTGTTAATTGGTAGCTTCCCTCTATTTCGAGTGGATTGTGTGACACATGAAACTCTTAAAAGTTGAGACTAAAAACTCAGCCTTGCTAAATATAAAGTAGATTTATATCTTATTTATTTCACCCACTTTTATAGACACCCCTAATGTATCTATAATACCAATGTGAGTCCCCCCCCCCCCCACATCATGCGTCTATAATACCAATGTGAGATCCCCACCCCCAACATCATGTATCTGTAATACCAATGTGAGATCCCCACCCCAACATCATGCATATATAATACCAATGTGAGATCCCCACCCCAACATCATGTATCTATAATACAAATGTGAGATCCCCACCCCACCCCACATCATGCATCTATAATACCAATGTGAGATCCCCACCCAACATCATGCATCTATAATACCAATGTGAGATCCCCACCCCAACATCCTGCATCTATAATACCAATGTGAGATCCCCACCCCAACATCGTGCATCTATAATACCAATGTGAGATCCCAGCCCCCCACATCATGCATCTATAATACCAATGTGAGATCCCCACCCCAACATCGTGCATCTATAATACCAATGTGAGATCCCCACCCCAACATCGTGCATCTATAATACCAATGTGAGATCCCCACCCCAACATCGTGCATCTATAATACCAATGTGAGATCCCAGCCCCCCACATCATGCATCTATAATACCAATATGAGATCCCCACCCCACCCCACATATCTATAATGCCAATGTGAGATCCCAGCCCCCACATCATGCATATATAATACCAATGTGAGACCCCCCACCCCACCCCACATCATGCATCTATAATACCAATGTGAGATCCCAGCCCCCCCTCACATCATGCATCTATAATACCAATGTGAGATCCCCACCCCCCCCCCCCCCCCCCCACCATCATGCACCTATAATATAATTGTGAGATCCCCACCCCAACATCATGTATCTATAATACCAATGTGAGATCCCCACCCCCAACATCATGTATCTATAATACCAATGTGAGATCCCTAGCCCCCCACATCATGCATATATAATACCAATGTGAGATCCCAGCCCCCCACATCATGCATATATAATACCAATGTGAGATCCCAGCCCCCCCTCACATCATGCATATATAATACCAATGTGAGATCCCTAGCCCCCCACATCATGCATATATAATACCAATGTGAGATCCCAGCCCCCCCTCACATCATGTATCTATAATACCAATGTGAGATCCCTAGCCCCCCACATCATGCATATATAATACCAATGTGAGATCCCAGCCCCCCACATCATGCATATATAATACCAATGTGAGATCCCTAGCCCCCAGCCCCCACCCCCACATATTATGTAATTTTAATATCAATGGCAAAGTGTACCCTTAACATGCTACTTTATTTAAGGAATAATCTGTTTCATATTTTGAAACCGAGAGTAATCCTTATAATTACATCTCAACAGAATATATCAACACAAAAGTGTATTTTGAGTCGGATATATCATAAAAAATTGGGCACTTTATTGTGATGTTGCTGCTATGTCACTTGTTGTTGCGACAAAATTCCTACGCTTAACTGTCACTTTGAAGTGATCTGCCCCTAATATAATTATCCTATTTAAATACATTTCGCTATTTCTAAGCTAATGGAAAAATACTCTAGAAAATAAAATGGGTGTAATTATTTATAAATATTTATTCAGAAAGTTCAAGAATGTCAGATTTTAATAGTACCCAACATGCAAAAAACCTATGTGACATTGTCTGGTTCCCGTGGTAAACATGCAGCAATTTATCAGAAAAAAAGCAGTTAATATCTCTGTGATATTTTATTGTGCCTGGGTAACACAGTCCTAATGGTTGTAATTTGCTTAGGTAGAGTCTCACTATCTCAAGTGTATTGCATGATCTGTGAGAACATTAAAAGTCGAGACAAAAGCTCTGCGTTTCATCTGCAGCAGTGAACAAATTGTCCTGGAAGCCATTACTCTGATAACCGAGGATATCGGTGAGAATTCAAGTCAGTCCGGGGACACCAAAACAATCATCGTGGGAACACAGCTGAAACGGAGCCAAAGTTTTCATGAAGAACTTTGCAGAGTTTGTTTACCAGGAGTTTGTTTACGATTATGTTAACCATGTGGTGAATGTATTATATAGTAGTAGGTTGTACTGACGTGGTGCGGAGTATATATAACTGAAATTTTTCTTCGAAGTATGTTGGGGTAGGTAGCATGGTCAACAGCTATAAAGTATATAGCAGATAGAAAATCAGGAATCTACTATATTTTCTGTTCAATAGTGAGTGAGACAAGCACGCCATGCCTATCATAGTTCCTTGCTAGTCATAATCTATATCAAGTACTGTGAAATGTTGGAATGAAGGGTATACAATGTATTTTCTATATCGGGTACTGTGGAATGAAGGGTATAGGATATATGTTTTATGTTGTGTTAGAAATGGGTCGAAGTGTAAAAATTCCAAGTAAGATTTTTAATGCATGTAATCCAATGCTATTAAGGTGGCATAACTATAATTGTGTTCTATTTTGGGTGTTTTCTGTCGCAATGTACAATGCATTCATGTGTTCTATTTTGGGTGTTTTCTGTTGCAATGCATTCAAAGGAAATTCAGTTGTTCTCATTTCCCTTTCTAGAGACATCCTTCTTTACTTATTAAACCTGAAATTTTTATTTTTGTTAGGCCATGCAGATGTCTGCCAGGTACTCGGCTGAAGGGTCTGTTGGGGAGAGATGTCCAACTTAGAATTTCCTCAAACTTTCCAACTGTTGGAAATTTTCCTACCTGTCACCCCTATGACTGGAAATATTCCAATTGGTATATAAGTCCAAAAAATTTACTAAAAACAACAAATTTCACACTAAATAATTGTTGGAAAATCAAACTATCTGAAAAATTTTCATAATGTTTTACTGAAATTTTAAACTGATGTTGTATCAGGCATGAGGTTTTTATTTGTTGATTTGTTGAAAATTTTGACCAAAGTGGTGGGGGTTGTGAGAACCTCCAGCGCCCCCCCCCCCCATCAAGTCTGAATTTAGGCTAGTATCTCCAAATTCACCCTCTGCAGACCTCATTCTGCTTAGGCCTCAACTGCTATGGGAGATCTAGGATCATATTGAATTTCCCCAGTTGATGTTGGTGAATTTCACCCATTAGTCACCTCATATATGCATTTTATATTCTGCAAATTAGGGGATATAGTGACTCAACAGAAGGGAAAAAGTAACTAAAAACAATGTTAAAGGTACTCAATCCGAACAGAGGGTCCCCATCTCAACAGATTCCAACAACAACAATCCGATCAGAGGGTCCTATATTACTATTTCTTTGGCTTTGGGGGTAAAAAATATTTGATTCGAGTCGAGGAACCCATCAAACAAAGCTCAGAGTTATTAGATATTGATTTTTGAAATTTGTTAATTTCTCGAGATGAGTACTAATAATTGCCGTCAATTTTGAAACCTGCTCGAGATGAGTACACCAAACTCTATTCAAACAGACAAGGATGGATAACTCTAAAATCAAGTGGTAATAATAACGCAATTTTGACTATGTACTGGGCCAGAAAGAATTCCAGATAATGAAAAATAATAGATTTCTAAAATCGATATCTAACAAATCTGAGCTTTGATGGGTGACTTCCTCGACTCGAATCAAATATTTTTGACCCCCCGAAGCCATTGAAATAGTAATTGAGATGAGTTTTATCGGATTGAGTACCTTTAATTTGAGACTATAATACTTCCCAGAAGATAAGGCATAAGTAGAATGAGGTCCCCAGAGGGTGAATTTGGTGATGCTAGCCTGCTATGTGTTGAATTCATCTGTAACATGTCATCATTTCTATGTACATATATATCATGTAGTTTGTTAATAAAAACCAAAAATTACATTAATTTCTACAAGTGTCAGTTGAGGGCAGTGCCCGGGGCTTATCTATTCCGGCCCTCATACAGTAAGTTGTGTAAAATGGAGGCAAGAAATATTAATGGACGATTTTTAGATCCCCTCACCACTATCTCCTCTTTAACCCTTCCATGAATGGAGCTTTGTGAAATTTTGCGAAAAACCTGTGCCAATGCATTCTCTTATATATGCGAGTCTCCCATAGTGAGCCTTGCACATATAAGAGAATACATTGGCCTAACAATATTTACCTTGACCTTGTAAGCCAGTGCATTCTCTTATATATGTGAGGCTCTCTATGAGAGACTGACATATATAAGAGAATGCACTGGCACATGATCGATAATGCTGTGCCAACACATCATGAAACAGTTAAAACATTTAAATTCCATTTGGTGTTCACAGACAGGCAGATCCTGGTAAAACACATAAATCAAACTACAATAGCCTGTTTATTACACAACAACTTCCAACTGATGTTATCTTAAGATTTGTTTCATGGTATTTTCTTATCTTGTTATATGTGAAAATGCTTTTGTTTGAAGTTCCGGTTTCATTGTCAAGTCTCCCAAAGTCATTTACATTGTGTGACGTCAAAGTGGTTCTATTCCACGTGAGTGGAATGGCTTAAAATTTATCACATGAACTGAGACAGAGGATCAGTTTGTTTTTCAGGAACACTGGCGTGTAATAAATTATTTTACTGAGGTAATAAAGAGATCAACCTTTGGCATGTAAGGATGAGTGTTTTGACCTCCATCCATATATTATTGCTTTAAAGACATTCTTCATTGAGAGGTGATGGTTTATCTAGTACCTTTTAATATATTATATGGGGTACATGGGACATGAATATAGTGAAAACTGTAAAGTTATCTGTCATAATTTGGACAGCTTTTCCTGATGATTATAACCTGTCAAGTTTTCAGCGATACAGTTTTTACAATGCTCATCATCAGTCAATTCATTCATTGTTCTCATATTTAACTCTTTCTTTACTGAATGGATTCTCCAATTCAGTTATAAAAGTATACATTGGAATGGTCTGTTATTCATCAGAAGGGATGTTCAGGAAATACAAGTGCATAAGCAGGCAGAAGGATTCATATTTATTGGTGGGGAAAAGATTCATAAGTTAAAAAAAACAGCTGGTTTTGAAATAAGTGATCTATTATTAAAACAAACAGAGAAATAGACTAATCAAAGTGGACCTGCCAGTAATAAAAATAATGAGTATCAACCTTTTTCCATGAGAAAATCATGTGCTTCATCTATAGAACATCCAATCAGTGAAACAATCGAATGTGATTTACTGGAATTACAAGCAATTAATCTTTTTATGCTCCTTGTACCAGGTCGAGTTTGTGGGTATATTTTTTGCACATTCCAACGTTGAGGTATGTCATTCATACGGAAACAGCAAAATTTCACAATTCACTAATACATTTTTTTTTTAATTTAACCCTTTCATGATGGGAGCTGCCCTGGTGCAGCATTAAAGATCCTGCCCCAACGCATTCTCTTATATATGTGAATCTCCCATAGGGAGCCTTGAATATGTAAGAGAATGCACTGGCTTACAAGATCAATGTAAATATTGTTAGGCCAATGCATTCTCTTATATATTTGAGGCGGCCTATGGGGGACTCACATATATAAAAGAATGCATTGGCACAGGGTTTTCCCAAATTTACATGAAGCTCCAGACATTAAAGTGTTAAGGACCTACAAATTCCTTTCCTGTTCGAGATATATCATATGCTTAATTATTTCAGTCAATCTGATAAGTGAGTACCCAGCACAGTGAGTACCCGACATTAGCAGAATGAGGTCTCCAGAGGGTGAATTTAGTGACGATACCCCGCACAGTGGGCTAGCATCACCAAATTTATCCTCTGAGGACCTCATTCTGCAACGGGAGACCTAAACTCAGATTTAAGTTCCCAGATGGTGAATATTGTGATGAGCACCCAATTGGGAATCTCGATTATGCAGGGAGTCTGCTAATTTGGGGATACAATGTATAGAGAAACTAAACTCAAAAAGATAAGAAAGTTAAAGAAACTAAAAAAAACTTGTTCATTTTATAATAAAGATACTTACCAGAGAAGATGAGGCCTGAGCAGAATGAGGTACCAAGAGGATGAAATTAGTGATGCTAGCCCGCTGTGTGGGGTAGCGTCACTAAATTCACCCTCTGGGTACCTCATTCTGCAAATGTCCTAATAAACCATATTCTCAGGCAACATGGCCACTGGAAGAATGCAGCATTCAACTATTAAATATTAAACTTTTTTGAAAAATTGTTGATAAACAAATGGTAATGATTCTGGCAATGTGAGTCACTGCATGTAAGGCTGACTTTGTATGCTGCCAATTTCCAACTATTGACAATAACTGCTTTGCACACACTAGTAATTATTCTCTATTCCAATTCGATCATCCCGGTACCAGTGGAGTGTTCCACATCACTTTAACCCATGATTTTTCAAAACTCCTCGAATACATTTAATTTGATCTATGATCAGAATGCTTCTCAAACAAGTTTTTATTATTTTATAGAAATAATATTTATTCAGCTTGTCCAATCTCAGTCTCGGATATCTGTGAGCATTGAACTTGCTGCAAAATGCACTTTACAACACGATCGTCGGCAGTCGTAGTTAATTAAAGATCATTTTGTTCCATCTCATGCAGTTACAACAACATGTTTTCATGAAGCCTAATTTAACACCGTTGGTGGCTCATTCCACTAAGAAACTTTGTCAGCAATACACGAAATCCACCTTTTAACCTGACTTGTGAGCCCGATTGCTTGCGAGTCGTGTTCCCCGCAGATTTGAGCAATTTGGCTCTGAGCACTCTATGACTATATTTGATTCCAGACAGCTTAGAAAGAGTTAAACCTGCCCTCCTCCCCATTGTACCCACCCAACATGACAGGTCTATTTCAATAATGGGGAGGGTCCAATTTTTATGCCTTCATTAACTGCTTCGGTGATAATACAGATATTCAAAACAGTGGCCTAAATATCAGTCACATTCCGAACTGAATGGTATATTCTTGGTTTATTCCAGATTATATTCTTGGTTTATTCCAGATTTAGTTGTACAGACATCGCCATTTGAATGAGAAAAATGTTGTTAACACAAACTGGTTGTAAAAACACACATTTCCGTTCTGCTTTGCTGAGATCTGACTCACATACCCTGCACACTTATCAATATCAAACATGCTTGATATGCGAGTCCGATTGCTCGCGAGTTCGATTGCTCAGCAAGATCAGCCGCCACAGATTTGAACAATCGGGCTCACGAGTAATAGTGCTAAGCTCGATTTCTCAAGTGAACGGGGGCCTTTAGGAAATGTTTAATCCTTTCAGTGCTAAGTCCAATTTTTGTATCAACCCCTATTTTCTTGATCATTTTTCAAATTTATTGATTATAATAATGTGATACATTGTATGTATCACATTATTATAATCAATAAATTTAAAAAATGATCAAGGAAATATGGGTTGATACAAAAATCGGACTTGGCACTGAAAGGGTTAAATAATAAGTTCTGTACATTCCCACCAACTAAATAGGAATCCTTCTCCACTTGTGTTATCTGTCATTTGTCTGTTTTTATTTTCTGAACATCCATCTAGATATATAAGAGATCATTCCGATGTAAACTTTAATAACTGAAGGGACAATCTATTTCGTAAAGAAAGGTTTAAGATGGCCTCACATGTTTTTCACCCTCTCAGAAACCTGAGTTCATCACAATTGGAATAGATCTGAAAATATGGTGCTGGACATTTGCAGAATGAGGTCCCCGGTGACACTAAAATATTTAAAAAATATCATCTGTAGTTGCATGAAAGCTAAATGAATATCACAACAATCTGGCTGCATGATCTGTTAATTGTAGAGGATTTGGTTCATGAACAATATGCTCTTTCAATATCGAAATATAATCATACTCTGCACTAGAAACAAAGATTACTTCAAATGCAACTCTTTGACATCATGTCTTACATATTTCCGGCTGCCAAAATATATTCCTTGATACCAAAGAATGTTGACTATGTTATAAATACAGAACCACAATGGCATGCGAATGAGCTAAATTGTGTCTGAATAGTTTGCTGTGCCGCAAATTACAAGTCATGCCTACAGTAATGCCCTAAGTAATCGACCTCTTAACCACAGCAGAATTATGGGTAACTTTTCAGGATTTAGTCAGAAATATGGCTTGTTGCCATTCATTGGAAAGCCCTCAGTCATAATTCTGCTGTGGTTAGGAGGTCGATTACTTAGGATATTACTGTATTAAACAGCTCTTGGTGAGTTGCACCACAACAAACTTCTGCAATATGGCTTACCGGTAATTACCACATTCACAAGCCTGTGTGGAACGTTCTGTCTATTTCTGCAAGGGTTCAGAAATGGTGACCTTCGCGCCACCTTAATTCAAGTACCCTTTTATATCCAGTTTATGTTGTTAACCTGTAATCACGGTATGAATATTCACAGTCAGTCACTCTGTATCAGACCTCCATGGGTGGCCTCATTCGGTTGCTTCATTTACATTTCCCACTTACCGAGCTTATGTATATTTTTGCCAAAATCCACAATCAAGTTTTCACTGATGCACAACTAATTTACCTATGGCTTGTTTGCTTACATTGCTCATGTCTGACAAAAATGTAAATTTTAATGACATAATCATCACACTATCTACGGTTCCATACTAACGGTAATTGCAGTATGAATTTCTTTGTAACAGTATGCTCTCATGAGTCCAATGTTTTTCATCATTCTCTTGTTTGGTTTCCTGGCTGTCTTGGTTAGTATATGACAGGTACTAATCAAGCCTGAGTTTAGTGTGTCTGTCATTTGCAGAATGAGGTCCCCAGAGGGTGAATTTAGTGATGCTATCCCACATAGCGGGCTAGCATCAACAAATTTACCCACTGGGAACCTCATTCTGCTGAGGCTTCATCTTCTGGGAAGTATCTATAGTCTCATATCAACATTATTTTTAGTTACTTTTTCCCTTCCCTTTCTATATCCTCTAATTTGCAGGTCATAAAATGCATAATCGAGGTTCCCATGGGTGTACATCACAATATTCACCATTTGGGAGTCTCCCATAGCAGATGAGACCATGCAGAATGAGGTCCCCTGAGGGTGAATTTGGTGATGCTAGCGGGATAACATCATTAAATTCACCCTCTGGGGATCTCATTCTGCAAATGACAGACACACTAAACTCAGTCTTTGTACTAATTACACAGCAGGTAAGGTTCCACATGAAGCCTATTATCTAACTTTTATTAGCTCACCTGAGACGAAGTCTCCGGTGGAGCTATAGTCATCACTCCTCGTCCGTCGTCCGTCCATCTGTCAACAATTCTTTAAACATCTTCTCCTGGAACCATAAGACCGAATGGGTTCATATTTGGTGTGGATGTTCCCTAGGTGACTCACATTCAGATTTGTTCAAATGAGGTCACTGGGTCAAATAGTTGCGAAGCCAGGGCCATAACTCTTTCCCTCCATAGTAATTCTTTTAATCATCTTCTCAAATACTATCAGGCCAAATGGGTTCATATATGGTATGAAGGATCCTTGGGTGACTGGGGTTCAGATGCCTACACATGTCGAGTGAAATCTGACATTTTTATAAACATTCCCTGGAGATCTTCTAGAAGTCATTAATTCCCAATTACAACAACAATCTATATTATGTATTGTTCAAATCTCTCAACAGGACATTTAACACTCCCATATCCACCACTTCACTAGAACATATTTGGCAAACTTGAAAAGTGTTCTTTGAAAGAACCACGAGCTCTATTTAGCTCATATTTAATATTGAGGCTCCTTTGGTGATGTGTGATTCAGATTTGTTCAATCAGGGTCACCAGGTCAAGTAGGTGCAAGGCCAGCTACATTAATCTTTCTCTCCATGTAGTAATTCATGATATGTCTTCTATGCAAGAATTAAATGGCCTATTTTGCTTATATTTGGTATGAAATTACCTTGGGTGACAGATTTGTGAAAATGGAATCACAAAGTCGAATAAGGGCAGAGCCAGAGACATAACTATTTCACCACATAGTAATTCTTAAAATATGTTTGCAAGAGCCAAGAACTATAGTTGGCTTATTTAGCATGGAATGTTCTTGTTTGTCTGCAATTCATGTCTCTATAGTAATTCTTAAAATGTCTTCTCAAGAGAGGTTGGACTATTTAGCTTACATATAGTATGGAGGATCCTTCAGTGACTGAGATTCAGATTTGGTAACATGAGGTCAACCTGTTAAGAAATGACGGGGCTATGGGGAGTTTACACTTTTGTGTCTAATAAAATCATTGAAATACCAAATTCATTAAAACATCTACCTTGGAACTACCTGACTGATTAATCTGACATACATGTATGGTGTTTTGGGTCCATGGATAATTGGGCTTCAAACATGTCTAAATGGTTTTATAAAAAGGAGGTTGTGAGATTGGAAATTTCCAACAATTGAGAAAGTTTGAGATGTCGGTTGTGAAATTCCAACCTAAGACTTGGGAGCCTGGAGCCTGGTCGGGATGGGACTTGTTGAGCTGGAGGAGGGGGTGATCAGTAGTGTACAGTTGGTAATTTCAAGGTGAATATTCTACGATCTACATACATGAAGCCTCTCTAGCCACATATCCTGTTTAGATCTACTTCTTTTAAAGTGATTATGAAAAGTTCTGACTGTTGTGGCCTCCAGAGTCCCAGTCTTATCAGTCTTAACAGTCTGGTGGGTGACCCCACAGTCATTGACTGTCTTGTTGATATAATATTTTATTTATAACTGGTAGTCCTTTCTGACTAAATTAAGGGCTTGCTTTAAGTCTTTCCAGATAATTCAACTGTCATTAGCATTTGAGCACTTATATTACCTATGTAGATGAGAGAATTTTCCCATTTGAACATGAAAGCAATGCGTAGCAAAAGGAAACTTAATGTTTGCATTATGTAGATATGCTTATTATTATGATTGCGTAATGTTTCGGTGTAGATATACAAAAATTCACAAACAATTTACTTGCGAATTGGCGAGCCACTAATTGTTGTTTCAGTCTTTTGAAAGCCATAACCGTTATCGTTCCCTTTGAGGACTTATATTACCTATATTGATGAGAGAATCTTCCCATTTGAACATGAAAGCAATGCATAGCACAAGGAAACAGGGAGCGTCACATAAATTAGAGAATGTACTGGCTTACAAGGTCAAGGTAAATATTGTTAGGCCATTGTATTCTCTTATATATGCGAGGTTCCCTACGGGAGACTCACATATATAGAGAATGCATTGGCACAGGGTTTTCATAAACTTTCAGGAAGCTTCAGTCATGGAAGGGTTAATGTTTACTTGTGAATTGGCAAGCCAATAGTCATTGTTGCAGTCTTTTGATAGCCATAACCACTGACTTGATGTTTATAGAACTTGCCATCAATGTTGGCCCATGCTCAAGTGTTCAGATTATAAAGGATGTGATGTTAGGGAGGGAAGTTGTGGGGGGGGGGGGCTGCAGAATTATGAATTCTGATGCTGGTAGAACAAAATGATGCGCTTAACAGAAAGTCCAAGTATTTTTCTTCAACAAATATGAAAATAACAATGTATAAAGGCAAACTGTAACGGTTCTCATTCTACCACATCAGGACTAAATTATTAACAACCCATATAGCAGTACCAGTCAGGCTTGAGAATAAGGTGGCTGTCATTTGCAGAATGAGGTCCCCAGAAGATGAATTTAGTGACGATATCCCACATAGCAGGCTAGCATTTCCAAATTCACCCTTTGGGGACCTCATTCTGCTCGGCCTCATCTGCTATGGGAGACATGAACTCAAATTGAGATTCCCAAATGGTGAATATTATGATGTACACCCATTGGGAACCTTGATTATGCAATGTGTCACCTGCCAATTTGGGGATATAGAGAAACTAAACTAAAAAAGAAATAGAATCTATGTGAAGAAGTTTCTATTGAAATTTGATAATAAAGAAACTTTCCAGAGAAGATGAGGCCTGAGCAGAATGAGGTCCCCAGTGGATAGCGTCACTAAATTCACCCTCTGGGGACCTCATTTTGAAAATGACCGGCACCTTATTCTCAGGCCTAGCTGGTACCAGTTGAACAGCTAGGCTCCATTACTATAGAAACTCCATATATATTGATGTTCATAATACCTATCTGTATGTTGTAAATTACAACTGTACAGTACATGTAATATTGAGTTAATGACCCTGTTATAAACCCTTCCACTACTGGAGCTTCCTGAAATTTTACGAAAACCCTGTGCCAATGCATTCTCTTATATATTTGACTCTCCCATATGGAGCCTGGCATATATTAGAGAATGCATTGGCCTAACAATATGTACCTTGACCTTGTAAGCCAGCGCATTCTCCATACGGGAGACTCACATATATAAGAGAATGCACTGGCACAGGATCTTTAACGCTGCACCAGCAAGGCTCCTATCATGAAAAGGTTAAACCAAGCTTTGCCAATTGGGATTTAATTAGCATTTAAATCTCACCAGTATTGATTGAAAGCTAGTTAGGAAGGAGGCTATTTATTTTCTGTTTGGTAGGACACGTACATTAATGCCCTAAATAATCGACTCCTTAACCACAGCAGAATTATGGGTAACTTTTCAGGATTTAGTCGGAAATATGGCTTGTTGCCATTCATCGGAAAGCTCTCCCCGGAAAGCTCTCAGGCCATATTTCCGACTAAATCCTGAAAAGTTACCCATAACTCTGCTGTGGTTAAGGAGTCGATTATTTAGGGCATTACTGTACATCCAACTGGTCAAGTAGGTCAGCAGGTATGTCTCAGCATGTATTTAATAATAAGCATACTAAAGTTAATTAACCTTAAATTCAGTAGTTCGAGTGACAATATAATTATATATAATAGCAGAAAAGTGATAAAAAAAATTATCAACATGACATTATTATGGACAAATTATGACCTCAACCAAATTTATATATTTACAGGTAGTAATGGGACTGGAAGATC
This sequence comes from Siphonodentalium dalli, assembly GCA_032622095.1. NCBI lineage: Eukaryota > Metazoa > Mollusca > Scaphopoda > Gadilida > Siphonodentaliidae > Siphonodentalium > Siphonodentalium dalli. The sequence continues at coordinate 84,850,612 of CP136069.1, read as the reverse complement.
AAGGTGAAATGAAATGCACAGGATAATTCACACCTGATCTACTACTCATACATCAGTGAACATCAATAAAGCAATATAGCATAGCCCTCATTCATTGATCATGACAAAACTAAAAACACTCACTGGCGAATACACAGCCATGGAGAACGGTGATGTGGAGAGGCCAAAAAATGGTGATATCTCACCACCAGCTCAGACCTATGTGACCAAAACTTCTACGGAAGATGATAAGTACCATCAGTGTGGCTGGGGACCGTTTGCACCCTCCTGCTGCCAGCGGTTTCGGAATGCTAAGTGGGTTTTAATGTGGCTATGTTGGGCCGGTGCTGTTCAGGTGAGATTTTTAATTACCTATATAAGGTGTGTGGTGTATTTAACTCAGTGCATGTTTATCGAGCTGCTATACTGCAGTAAGACATATATGTCAGTTTATTTGGAAATCGTGACAGGTAGAAATCTTTAGTAATAAGGATAGTTAGATAGAATCTTTATTTACAAAATGCCCAATTAGCAAATCAACATACACAATGAAAGGATGGTGGAACCTTTTTTTTCCCAGGTATTATTCCACATATTTTATATATATATATATTCTACACTGAATGAAGTGGTAGAAGATCCCTTAATAGGAAGTGTTCAGACAATAAGTTCAACTAGGCCATTTGTTGAACTTATTATCTGAACATTTCCCACCAATGAAAATTAATCCTTCTGCACTAGTATTATCTTTTTATATGCCAGTTAGAATAGTCCATCAAACTGTATATTATCTGTCTGTCTTACATCCATCTGTCTGTCTGTTAACATTTTTGGTTTCCGACCGATAAATCCAGTTTGGATTATTTGATCAGGGCAAAAGTTGTTATGTTTGTTTCTGATCAAATACTATACAGCCCAAGTTCGAATATTGGGTTCCGGTTTCAATTATTTTTACATGAGTTACCGCCATTCTACTACTTTGAATTTTCCCGATTTTATAGCATTTTGATTTCTGACTGTTAACTTCAGTTTGGATTATTTGAGCAGAACAAAAGTTGTTATGCGTGTTTCTGATCCAATACTACAGGCCAAGTTCGAATATATGGCCGACCAATTATTTTTACATGAGTTACAGTGCTTTTTCGACTTAGAATTTGCCTGATTTAATAGCAATTTTCAAGTTAACTAGCAGACATATTTATCCATGCCCCATCGATGCTATTGTGTCCTGTATGTCATCTGTTAATATTTCCAGAACAACCCTCCAGATGCATAATAGAGCTTTCCAAAATATACTTTATAACTGTTTGGAGAATCCTTCATAATACATCATAATACATATTAAACAGGTTTTGACTCTTGAGCCGACCACTCTGATGTACAGTATACCAGAATTGCCCTGGGCTTATTTACACTTGGTACAGCTGCTTGATAGTCGATACAGTTATGTGTAGCCCTCATGAATATATGATATGATGACATTGTACAATTAAAGGTAGCCGCCCCGTTATGCTTTTCAATGAAATTTCTCTGTCAATTTTTCTAATTACTGCATGGACTACTAGCTCGCTTGATTTTTAAAGCAAATTACTCAAGTGTTTTTCTATATGCTCATTTATTAGTCATTTGCATGTCACTATTAATTGCTCAGTTCTGGCCCATATATTTCATCCAAAACTTTATTCAGCCTCTGTAAGGCCTGAATCACACACATACACTGTCAACCGTTTAGTTATCCAAAGATCTGTTTAGCCACATCCAGATTCTATTGAGACTTCAAACAGCGAAAGTTTTTGTCATAATCCTATAATTGTTTTGACACACAATCTCACTCGTTTCCACTTAAGGCCATTTTGCATTAGAAAGATATAATTGGAATAAAAAAAAATATATTATGAAAGTTCCCTCTATGAATGATGGCCGTCTGCTAGTGCGCTCAACTAGGTCCATACACAGTACGGACATATATCATACAGCATCACATTTTACCTCCGTATTGATGTATAGCAGTCAAATGGTTAGATAACACTAGAATTAAAGTTGTACTGTACACTAAATCCGGCCATTTATGGGACCATCTCCTTTTATACTCAGCAGAATATATGCAACAAATGAATAAATTTGAGCCACAGATGAGTGCAAAATACCCCCATTTACTTATGAACGATGTAAAACAAGATGGTATTTATAATGAAAATGAATTTATGGCTGGAGTCATAAATTCATTTTCATTATAATTACCATGTTGTTTGCATCGTTCATAGAGCACCTGAGTGTATTTTTCACTAATCCATGTCTCAAATTCATTCATTTGTTGCATACATTTTGTTGAGTATAAAAGGAGATGGTCCAATAAATGGCCGGATTTAGTGAAATCAAGGCCTTCAAAGTTGGTTCATGTGAATTAACATAAATTTTATAAAATTCTGTAAAACAACTATCATCAAAGTTGGTTCATGTGAATTAACATAAATTTTATAAAATTCTGTAAAACAACTATCATCATCAAGTTTAAAACCGACGATAAAGGCACAGAAAAGGCCGTGGATAATATACATGACATTTTAAATGAAATTAATCGTGGTGCCGCAAAATATATATCACTACGCAATGGTAGTAAGCGCCGTAAACGCTTGTGGTATGATCAAAATTGTAAAATTCTAAAAGAAGCAATGCAAGTTCGGGCACAAAAACTACGGAAATTTCCATTTGACAAAAACATTTTACATGACTTCTTTGTAGCGAAAAAGAAATATAAAAAAATTATCAATTATAAGCGCCGTATATACTATAGTGATCTAACTAACAAGCTACAAGAAATTAAATCCATTAGCCCAAAAGAGTACTGGTCAACACTGAAATCGTTTAATTACAAACAAACACACAACGAAAACAACACATTAGACCCTGATACTGCTGTGGATTTCTTTAATAACCTCTATGGGGACAACATATCTACAGGTGAACAAATATCCCCTACCCGAAAAGTGAATCCCCAATTAAAAGTCAATCAACCTTTCAATAACGTTAGCATAACTGCAGAGGAGGTTCGTACTGCCTTACGCGCGCTGAAAAGAAATAAATCAGTCGGCGAAGACAACATATCGAACGAATTACTTAAATTAATAATTCCACATATGATGGACGAAATCCTCAAACTGTTCAACCATATACTTAATTCGAAGGAATATCCAGTCAACTGGAGCAAATCCATATTAACGCTCATCCACAAGAAGGGAGATCGCAGCGATCCCAACAATTATCGTGCGATAGCTGTGAGTAACAACATCGGAAAATTATTTAATAAAATAATAAATTTGCGCATTGACGAATACCTGGAAGCCAACAAACTTATAAGTGACCACCAATTCGGTTTCCGAAAAAACCATAGTACAATAGACTGCATTCACATACTACGGACTGTAATTGAAGACTTTAGGAATAGAAACAAACCATTATACTTAGCCTTCGTGGATTTTAAAAAGGCATTCGACTCGGTAGACAGAGATAAGCTTTTCCAAAAAATACAAGAAAAGGGAATTAGCGGGAATCCGCTAAATTTGTTAAAATCGATGTATACACGTAGTGACTATCTTATAAAAACAAAAGAAGGCATTAGCCCACCTAAAACTTCAGTAACTGGGGTAAGGCAAGTGTGTGTAATATCGCCCACATTGTTCAAGATATTTATCGATGATATAGGCAGCTATTTCACACCAGAGTGTGACCCGGCTGTCATTAATACCACTGAAATAAATCATCTCTTATTCGCAGACGATCTAATGTTATGCTCCCGCTCACCTAAAGGTTTGCAGGCATGTCTCGATAAATTACATGTTTTTTCTTCGCCCAACAAATTGGCAGTAAATAAACAAAAAACAAAAATAATGATAATATGTAAACGCAAAGCACCAACCACCCCGCTTTTCCATATGGGGTCAGAACTTTTGAACTTGGTACTTGGTACTTGGTACTTGGCGTCTTGCACAGGAGGAACTAAAAAACAAAGCTCTCAAATCCCTCCATTGTATTCGAGCACAAATACATACTAAACACCCGCTTCCGATAAATATATATCTGCATCTCTTCCATGCGATCATCAAACCCATACTCCTCTATGGGTGTGAGATATGGGCGCCTGACCTAAATATCACTGACACGACCCCATGTGAACAAGTTCATCTAAAATTCTGCAAAATGATATTATCTGTCGGAAAGAAAAGTTCAAATCATGCTGTTAGGGCTGAGTTGGGTGAATATCCCGCATATATTGAAGCATATACTCGTTGTCTCAAGTACCATTTACGACTCCAAGCCAAAGATATCAACCCACTATTGAAAGCATCTTCAATATTCTCGCGGGACCATGGCTCAACGTTCAAGTCACCACACAGCCTAACTATAAAACTTGTTGGAAATATGGTTACACCAAATCAAAGTACCGTGTCCGCCACCGAAAATACACTTAAGGCATTACACAGAGACAAGTTTTTGCGTGATATATTTGATGACTCGACATCAACAAATGGCAACAAATTACGTACATATCGCACAGTGAAATCCTCGTTTATTCTAGAATCATATCTCACAGAAATTAGTCGACCCCAACAACGAGAAGTATTAACACGTCTAAGAATAAGTAACCATTCATTACAAATAGAAAAGGGCCGACATCAAAGGCCAATAGTTTCACTCGAAGACAGACGTTGTACACAATGCAACTTAAACCAAATCGAAAGTGAATTTCATTTCCTCACTGAATGTCAACTTTACGCACTAGAAAGAACGCAATTATACAATAAAATAGCATGCACTAATCACAATCTTATAGCAATGACTAATCAAGAAAAATTCTCATTCCTACTAAAAGCGGATAAATCCGATATCGCAAATATCTTAAGTAAGGCAATTTTATCATTCTTTGAAATGAGGAGACTGGCACTCGTATAAAGGCTAGTATTATATATATAAGTAACAAAACAATATCACATGCCCATAACTAAACTACGATGTTATAGAACACTATTACTGACCCCTAATTATACAATTGTGCTACTACAGTGTACATATATTGTTTTTTATGCCATAGTTACATATATATACGCCGAACTTTTGAATATTATTACTTGATACTGTTATTTCTGTTTCGCATACCACTATGTTCTTTGTGTTTGTGACATCTACCTATCACTATGGTGTTTTATGTCAATAAATATATCTTATCAACAAGTAGATGTAAAAATTATCAACTTTTTCAACTTGTTTTTATTTTCATTATTATTAACTCTCCAATAACAAGATTTTGTTTATCCATTGCTATGTAAATATTAATGTTACACTGTCATTACCATCAAAGTCCAATAAGATACCAAAGTTTAACCAAAACTCTTGAGAAACATTGGAAAAGGTCAAAGCATTGAAAAATATTATGAAAATCATATTTAGACTAAAATATTTTAACTTAATATCTTATTAACAATGTTTGTTGACAAATCACTGTAACAGTTTTGTTTGCATAAAATGGTTTCAACTCTCAATTTTTTTTTATTGGAGAACTAACACAATAATTAATATAAGAAAAATGTTTATCTGTATTTCTCTTGATGGTGATGTTTTTACAGACTTTGATAATTTTTACATATTTACCCACTGCGAGTGCTTTGAGTCCCTGTAAAGTTTAGTCAATTCCAATGTATGCTATTAGAACTGAATGGTAGAGTTCATTGAGCGGTCAAAGGGTTAAATTGAGAAAGGGAGGGATCATTCCAAAAGAGATTCCATTGCACTAAAGGCTTCATTCTAAATTGCCATTAGATGAAATTCTTGTAGCAGAAAATTATTCCAATTTGTCCCACAAGTATCCGATCTCGATCTTAATGAGTGAGTCTCAGTCGGGAAGGAAAGTGATTTCTTTCTGCGTCTTGAATAAACGTATCCGTGAACTCCGTGATTGTTTCTTCAAATTGATATTTACAGCTCCCTGGTTTCGATATAGAAATGCTGCGCTTCGTTCAATTGTCGGCAATTTGTAATGTTATCATCCCTCTGAACATCCCGCAATCAATTCACTTCTACATTGTTGGCAGCTAGGTCTTCCAATTTGTTCTTTTTTCAATAGACATTTAAATGCTTGGGAAAGTAGTAATTTAACCCTTTCAGTGCCAAGTCTGATTTTTGTATCAACCCATATTTCCTTGATCATTTTTCAAATTTATTTGATTATAATAATGTCATACATTGATGGAAAGAGCTCTAAGAGCTCTTTCCATCAACGTATCACATTATTATAATCAATAAATTTGAAAAATGATCAAGGAAATATGGGTTGATACAAAAATCGGACTTGGCACTGAAAGGGTTAAAGGGACCCAAGGCATTTGTGGTGGGTAAATGTGCAAAAAATATAAAGTCTGTAAAAACATCACTACTAAGATGAACACGAAGAAATAGATTAACATTGTTCTTATATTCATTGGTAGTTCTCTAATAACAAAATGTTACATGTTCAAACCATTATTATGGACTGTTAAAAGTGAATAGTCAGAAAATTCGCTGATCAAGTAGTGATTTCAATAATTTAGTCTAAATATGATTTTGAGAATATTTTTCAATGTTTTTACCTTTTCCAATGTTTACTATCAAGGGGTTTGATTAAACTGTGATATGTCATTGGACCTTGATTGGTAATTCCACTGTAATGTTTACATAACAATGGTTTTGATATGCAAAGTCTCGTTATTTGAGAGTGATAAATAATGAAAATTAGAACAAGGTCAATTTATTCTTAAATGTACTCGTAGATAACCAACTTCAAATGCATTGGGTTCCTTTAACCCTTTACCCAACAAAACGGCCAAAAACGTCCAAACAAAGCTTCAACAGCCTAAAATATCTTCGGTCTGTCTCAATAACACCATACAAATATGGATATCATTGGAACCGGTTCATTGACCACATTGTGATGGTTACAGTTATGCCCTGTGCCAATGCATTCTCTTATATATGCGAGTCGACCATAGGTCGCCTCGCATATATAAGAGAATGCATTGGCCTAAAAAAAAATAAAAAATTAATACTTTTTAACATTTTTTCTTACATTCTTTAACAATTTTATAATTTTTTCTTACATTTTTTAACAATTTTTATAATATTTTCCTACATTCTTTGACAATTTTATCATTTTTATGTGTACCCATACCATGTATGGTACACATAATGCCGACGTCCGGATCAACCATCCGTCGTCCGTCCGTCCGTCTGTCCATCTGTCCGTAGACACTTGCTATCCGATTACTTGAATATGTTTTATCGGATCTTGTTAAAATTTTATGTGCATGTTTATGATGACACACTCCTCACCTGTATAGTTTTTGGTATCGATCGGTTGATCGGTTTAGAAATTATTAACACTTTGCATCCGCACATAGGCATGAGCTATCCGATGCTGTAACCAAAGTATTTTTTGTCCGATTGTTTTCATATTTGATACGTAGGTTTATAATGACACACCCCTCACCTGTATAGTTTCTGGTATCGATCGGTTGATTGGTTTAGAAAATAATTAACCCTGCACACAAATGCTATCTGATCCATCTAAGTCAAACTGTTTTCTTCTGATATGCCTCATATTTCTTACCAAGGTTTTTCTTAGCACGTTCTTTATCTGTATGGTTTTTGGTATCTTTTAATTAACCCTGTTCAAACTTATGTTTACTTAGAACTCACGTAAGCTGCTATGACTCAAAACATTTTTCATCTGATCTACATGTGGTCCTCACCCCGAAATACAGATCAAGTTCAAATTTGGGTTTGATCCGATATATTTTAACAGAGTTATGGCCCTTTATAATTCAAGTAATTTACTACCTATTGTATATGCCCTGTGAGAATTTAAGACAAACAACTTTACACAGTAATCTGCTTTATTGGGATCATAAAATGACACTGGATACTCTTTGCTAAACCACTGCTGCTCCCAGAGCTGTCAAATTTAAGTGATTGATGATACTTTACTCCAGTTTGTGTGCAATAGTAATTTAACCCAACCTGTTGAAACATGTTCATGGCATTAATACAAATAGTCCATTGTCCATGTGAAGGATGTTCTGGAGCATGGTTGTTTAGAGAATTGTTGTTACAGAGACACTGTTGTCTTATCTTGAGAAAAAAATTTATCCACACATTAGTTCCATCATATGATGTCATTGAAAATGATTAACACTCTCCACACATCATATGTTCATTCTCCTATTCTATGTCCAGGTTGATCGTGATCCACTTTTCACTTGCATGTATTTCAGGATTAAAATTAACCTATTCCATAGACACATCATATCTGATACGCAGATTTAAAATTATCTCTTTCGCCTTAGGCCAGGTTCACTAAGAATTTCTATTAATTATAAGCCACCAATTGAATATTCATCATTTGAGGATATATCTTATTTTGAAATTACCTCTATTGCATTTGGGCTGCAGGATAATAATAATGGTTCTGGTATTCTTGAAGCTGACTTTTTGGTCAAATATTTTTCACCCAATCACTTTTATAATCTCATTCAGGTTGATTGTGACACATTCTTCATGTGTATAGATTTTGGTATTGATTGAATGGTTTTGAGAATATTAACCCAATATTTAATAATATTTCTGCTGTTACAGACATTGTATCTTTCCAATGATCAGCTTAGAATAAAATTAACCATAGGTACATGTATACTGTACGCGATCCAATGTTATGACTAATATTTTCAATTTGACCCTTCTCATATCTCTCCTTTAGTTATCTGATAATTCTGTATTAAAATATTTTATATCCAACCATTATCAATCATATATAATATCAAGGTCTATACACCCCTCACTTATATAGATGTTCAGGTGTTTGTTGGTCTCTAATCTCAATCATCCCATAACTTTTACTATGCAGCTAACACAACAACATAATCTGTTATGACTCAGGTTCCATTGTAAGAATTAAATAAATAGAGTTATTATGATGTTAATATTGTAACAATTATATCTTTAACAGCTATGGTGCATATGTCTGACTGTGTTTGGGTATAATTATCTTTATCAATCTATCACACATACATGTATCTCTGTTGGAGTGACCGAATAGGTTGAAATCGAATGTCATATCCATGTTCCTATTGTGTTTAAATGAGCAAAATATAGAGGTCAGTGATAGGTGATTGAGAGGAAGGACAATAGAGGAATAAAGATGCATGGGGAATTCTAAATCCAATAAGTAATATACATGCATCTACAACTAAATAATAAGCACACGTGAATACTTGATATAGTTACTACTACTTAATAGGCACTTGATATAGTAAACATAGATCACTGATGTATTATGTAATTTCAATTAATCAGAGTCACTATCCTGTAACTACATTCTTATACGAGCGTCTGCATTTACAGCTGCATCTCGCCATGGACGCGCACTATTGTGTTGCGGTTCAGATGTCTCTGCTCTAATTACGTCCGTTGTATCGTCTGCATTGTCAATGTTTTCAGAAAATTCCAAAGGAATTAATTTGGCTATTGGTCTATTGGTCACGCCGTTTGCTGTTTTTAACGTAACTGATCGAACAAATCCATCTCGCCCTTCGTGGAGTTCGGTGACGACACCGAGTCGCCAATTGATGCGTGTGGTTTCATCGTGAATATGGACGACGTCACCGACTTGAACTACTGGATTGCGTGGTCGATCGCGAGTGTAACGTTCTCTCAACGCTAACAAATATTCGTCACGCCATTGTTTCCAGAACATTTGGATAGATTTGTCGAGTGATTTTGATCGACTAATCAGTGTTTCTTTTCTCACAGGAGAGTACGATGTTACATCCAAGTCAATGTCTTCTCGGTGGTGTGGGTACATTTCAAGGTTACGCCCATTTAGAAGCTTCGATGGAGTTATCGGGTCTACAAGGTCCTTATCGTCTCCCACATATGTTAGCGGTCGATCATTGATACACGCTTCGATTTCGGTAACTATTGTCATGAGTTCATTCAATGTCACGGCGGAACGACCGAGAATCTTTTTCAGATGGGTCTTCGTCAATCCGATTAGGCGCTCCCAAAAGCCACCAAACCAGGGGGCTCTCTTCGGTATGAATAACCATTTAACGCCATGCCGAGCTACGGATCCTACAAGTTGCGGATCGGATAGGAGTTCATTCACTTCACGTGAAGCGGACTCGAAAGTCTTAGCATTGTCCGAAATAATCGTTTTTGGTAGCCCGCGTCTGCTAACAAATCGCCGAAAACATTGTAGGAAAATGTCAACTGTCATATTCGTCACAATTTCTAAGTGTACTGCTCTTGTGACTGCACACGTGAAGAGGTAAATGTATACTTTCTGTCCATGTTCAATGTTAATAGCTCCAGTAAAGTCAACACCTGTAACTTCGAATGGCGCTGCCTCTTTGACGCGTATTTCCGGTAGATTGGGTGACCTTGGTATCTGATACGGTCGCCCGATGACCTTTTTACACGTAACACATTGTCTCAAGAGGGATTTTACTCTTTGCCTCAAACGTGGGACCCAGTATGTTTGTCTGATGTAGGACGTCGTTTGGTTCACACCCGCGTGTAGAGATAGCTTGTGTGAACTAATTATGATTAAGTCTGTCACATTATGCTGAGTTGGCAAGAGTGCTGGGTATTTTGCGGAGTCTGGTAAAGTAGTATTGCCAATTCTACCCGAACTACGAAGGATCCCTTTATCGTCAATATAAAGTCTCAACTGATCGATGATTGTAGGTCGGGGGCCCTTCTTGTCATCTATCACATGTTGATAACTATCCCGTTGGCATCGTTGGATAAGAATGTTATCAGCACGATTCAGTTCATTCAAGTTTAGTGTTCGACCGCCATTCTCCCTACCGCCTTTCATCCTGTCAACGAATCTGAGAACGAACGCGGTCACGCGTCTTAACCTGTCATAAGAGGAGAATTTGTTCATGTCGATTGGGAATTCGTTGGTACCTTGTACTTGAGTTTGTAGGGAAGCCGCATCTATCACCTTATCAGTTACATCGCATGTCAAGTCATCAGTTTCGTCATGTATCGCCACATTTTCGCTGCAGTCGGTCATGAGAAATCGCGGGCCTTCCCACCACATGTTAGAATTAATTAATGTCAAGACTGAACAACCACGGCTTGGGATGTCCGCTGGGTTCGTCGAAGATGTGCAAAGATTCCAATCTGCTACTTCAGTCAATGACCTGATTTCTCGAACGCGATTCTCCACGAACACTGGCAGTTTCTTATTTGATGCTATCCATGAGTGTACTACCTGGCTATCTGTGTTTAATTTGAGGTCAGTAAAGCTACATTTGATGTGATTACTCAAGCGTGCAGATATCAGTGCGGCCGATAATTCTAACTGCGGAATTGTTAATTGTTTTAGCGGAGCGACGCGAGTTTTGGCCATCACCAGACGTGGCACGTGTTTAGAACAACATTGTATATAGGCTACTGTAGCATATGCTTTAGTGCTTGCGTCCGCGAACACGTGTAGTGTGCGTTCTAATTTACCCACTCTGTCACATGGGTACAGTATTTTGCGTTCGAATGTTAACCTTGAAGCTCCTGAAAGATCCTCACTTATACGCATCCACTCAACACTAATGTCTTCTGTGACAGGTTCATCCCACTCAAGATTTAGTTCCCACAGTTTTTGCATAAACATTTTCCCTCTAATTGTCACAGGACAGACAATACCGAGGGGATCGTACAAATTTGCACAGTTACGTAATATCTCCCTCTTTGTAATGAGATGAGTGTTAGGAATTTCTAGAGGCTGAAGTCCGAGTCGGTCATCGTTCACTGCCCACTTCAATCCCAGAACGTTCACAATGTCAGAATTGTCAGCTACTCCTTCTCTTTCGGCTATATCCATTAACGAGTTAGAGTTAGTGGCCCATGATCGTACATTGAAATGAGCTTTCCCCATCACAGTTCTGGTGACATCATAAAATTTAAACAACTCACTCTCTGTTTCGAAACTTCCCACGAAATTGTCCACATATATCCTGTTATATAAATCCGACTCATTGTTCATTTCCAAATGTTTTTGGATTGTCGCGTTCAGCATAAAGGGTGAGGATTTTGTTCCAAACGGGACCACATTGAAACGATAGTCCACAAGTTCTGATGTAACACTGTCCATCCAAAGAAATCTTGTAAAATCTCGATCACGTTCGTTCAATCGAATGTTCAAGAATGCCTTTTCGATGTCTGCAACTACTCCGAATCGTTTCTCTCGAAAGTTCAGTAGTAATGTTGAAAGATCGTTCTGGAGGGGCGGGCCAGTTATGAGGCAGTCATTTAAACTGGGCGAGTCCCGACTGGACCGGAAACTTGCGTCGAAAACGACACGGAGTGGTGTAGTTGCAGAATCTTTTATTACTGGATGGTGAGGTAAGTCGTGGCACATACCTGGATCCCGAATGTTAGGTTTATCCTTAATAATTTCTATGAACCCTTTGTCTTCCCATGTTCGTACCACATTGGAATAATTGTCCAACAATGGAGGGTCTCTCTTTAGTTTGTGAATGAGACGGGATGTCCTTTCTTTAACAAGTCCATAATTGGTAGGAAGGTCCTTATGATCCTGTTTCCACGGAAATGGAGCCACATAGCGTCCATCTTCTAAATAAATTTGGTTGTTGTAGTCTCCAAGTACGTCGTCTTGTAAACTAATACCGGCCGACTCCACTTCCCAAAATTTTGTCAATTGTTTGTCTTCGTCATTGTTCACCAAGCTCAGTAAGCTTGAAATGTTTTGTTGACGTGATGTGCATGTAGGGCCAGATAGAATATATCCCATTTTCGAATTAACTGCTGTCGGCCCCTGGCCAGTCTGAATGATGTCGCCATATACCAAGTCGTAGTACTGATCGGCGCCTATTAGAATGTCAATGGTAAATTCGGAACATGCGTACTTGAGTGGGTGTGCTAATTTCAGTCCTCGGAGGTGTGGCGCACACAGAACTTCTCTCTCCATGTTCATGTCGAGTGGGGTAGATATGCTGTGGGGTGTTACCAAGAGCTTCACTGGAACAGTTCCTACATCTGTTACCAGGTTTGCCTGTGCTACATCCATCCATATGACCGAAGGCTTAGATGAGCCGAATGCCGATATGCGAACGCACTCCCTATTTGCTAGTGAACTTCTCGGCCCCGCCCGCACTGGGGCTACCGCGGTTTTCAGCAACACGTATTTCGAACTGCAGCTATTACTTAACACTGTAGATGACGAATCGACACTTTGTTTGGGATTTGTCGAGGAATGTAGGCTCGTGTGGTGCCTACGAGAACACTCTTTGCAACTGAACTTTGATTTACAATGTGTAACACGATGTGAACTTCCCAAACAGTTGAAACACAACTTAAGCTCCTTCACTCGTTTGATCCGAGAATCAGCATCCGGGAATTTCGCACAATTGCTGGGAAAGTGGTCGCCGGATGTATCACAGAACACGCAGAAATTACCGCGAGTAAATCCCGGCTGTGGCTTTGCTTGTTGAAAACGAGATGGTTGGTGACGCGAATTGTTCGTATTCGCCATCAGTGACGACACTGCGGGTTCCATCGAATGGGTAGACAATCCAGCCGAACTTCGCATCTCGATTTCATTCTGCAGAAATGTTCTGAGTTGTTCCAACGTGTACTCTCCGCTTCCTTGTTCGCGGGTCAGGGTACTCCGCATAGATCCAGGTAATTTGTTGACGATCAAGGAAATCAACATGTCATCATAGTGGAGTTTGTCTGTGATAGCATCCAGGGATCGGATATTAGCTTCCATTGTGTCCCTGAAAATCACCAAACTTGAGGTTGTGTCTTTTGGTGTCGGTAGGTGAAAAAGTGCTTGCATGTGCGCATCCATGATGGTATGCATCTGGCCGAATCGATGTTTCAAGATGTCAGTTGCCGCACTATAATTTGCTGATGTAAGGCTCAGTCCTTCAATGCTGAGCGCAGCTTGTCCGACGAGGAGCGATTTCAGGTACTGAAATTTTTGAATTGTCTTCATATCATGAACAACAGCACAAAATGAGTCCCAAAACTGAGTCCATGACATGGCATCTCCATCAAATGTTGGAAGGGTTAACTTTGGTAAAGTCACAGGAGTCCGTGAATTCATCGATCGGCGAGTTGTTGCATCAGTTTCCTCGGGTGGAGATGATCTCATTCGAGATAAATGTCTTTGTATATATTGTCCATATTGCATGATGTGATTGTTGATCGTGAAAATTTGGCTTTCGAATTCATCAGCTGTTTTGGTATAGTCTTCCTGATTGTCCAATGGAATCAATGTAAGCATGATGTCACTCAGCTCCTCCAGAGTCACAACTTTCTTTTGTAGAGCTTCAACCAAGCGAGCTAATTTGTCTAACTGTTCATGTGTTGGGTTTTCTTCTCTGCATAGGTCTTCTGCATCAGTAATGTTCCTGGTTACATGTCCTCTGATGGCTCCCCGACGTCGAGCCGACTCTTTATACTCAGTAGTATCCATTGGTATGACTGTATCCGGTTCGAGGGACCAATGTGATGAGGGTTGACTGTATCTATAGGGATACCAATGGCTCAGGATGAGAGTAAGAGAAAACACGTCTTTACTGGTTCGATATATATTTTAAACTCTACTCAAACTACACTACAGAAAGCATTAACATATATCTCAGAGAAATACAGACATACGTGGGAACCTACTGTATCTAACATTCCGATCTCACATATGGCTACAATCACCCGTCTTCATTCTACCGAGTTGTCACGATACATCTAGATCACTTGCTGTCCGCTATCAAACACAATTCACAACACTCAGGTTCCATTGTAAGAAGTAAATAAATAGAGTTATTATGATGTTAATATTGTAACAATTATATCTTTAACAGCTATGGTGCATATGTCTGACTGTGTTTGGGTATAATTATCTTTATCAATCTATCACACATACATGTATCTCTGTTGGAGTGACCGAATAGGTTGAAATCGAATGTCATATCCATGTTCCTATTGTGTTTAAATGAGCAAGTTGCTCAATATGTCTGATTCCACTATGAAACTAATAAATAATAGAATGCTGTGAATTGTTGAAATTCTTGCACTCATAAAAAGATCGCTATCGCCAAGGTATGGGTTAAACATCTGCCGATCGTGATCGGCCTCTCGTTAATATATGTTAAGCCAATGCATTCTCTTATATATGCGAGGCGACCAATGGTCGACTCGCATATATAAGAGAATGCATTGGCACAGGGCCGTTCTGTTGGGTAAAGGGTTAAGGTGACCTGTAATCTGGAAGGCAATGTCAACTTTAAACTTTCTGTTTGTTCCCTTTTGGCTGATAGATGTATGCCATATTTGGCCATTTCATAAACTGATAAAATACTGTTACTATGAGAGACTGTTGACTGTTATCTTCTATTAAGTATTGATTGATGAGGGCTGATATGATACAGATATAAACAGTTTTGTGTGAAGTGTATAATATTGATCTGACACAGTTTTCAGACCACATAATTACTGAGCAACAGGTGGGCATGATTACAAACTACAAATTGAACAAAAATTTGAAGTTGTGAGGAAGTTCATATTCTCACAATGCCTGTGCTCTGAATGGGACAGTTTACGTCCATGGGTAGTCCAGTCAGTCACATTAATGCATTTCATTGAAAATTTGAACTTTCATTATGTGGAACGAAGGCATGAGCATGACCATAAAGATTTACAATAACAATTTAGTGAAACATTTTATCTAGTTCGATCTGCAAGGATGAGAAATCAATATATGATTAGAAATTAGTTTTTCATATTTAATTTGGAACCAAAAATCCAAATTGGATTTCTTCAATTAAATATATATATATAACATAATTATATTGTTTGTTCACTTTGTGTTCATCTGTACCTGAAGAAGCTATTCACTGAATTACCACCACTCAACTTCACCAGGCATAAAATTGCTTATTTGTTCATGCTCAATAAAGCAAGCACATTTGAAGCAATCAACACTCATACTGAGTCTGTGCCTCCATATATCTGATATAGATGTGCATCAGTACATGTACCAGCAACCGTATGGTCACAGATACAATTTCAGAGGAAGTGCATTGTGCTGTTCCAATATAATGGGAGATCCATACTGTGTCAGTATTCGAACCCATATTCAGAATTCTTAACTCTCAGGGAAATGGCTTCCTTTTTAAGGATGTCCCCATTGCCAAGGTGGTTTGGTTGTGGATAAGATCATCACAGTCTTGTCTAGACGAGGTTGGAACTTGGCACTGGCTTGAATCCCGACATGGGCGATAATCACAATTTTCAAGTTTGATTTGAGTTGACAGACACCTTTAATATGTGTCATTTTGATCGATACATGGCAATTTCGATAAGATTTGAGAATTTGTTCATGCTCACTGAAGCAAGCACATTTGAAGCAATGAACACTCATACTGAGTCACTGCATCCATAAATCTGATATTAACCCTTTCATTAGAATGCACTGGCTTACAAGGTCAAGGCTCCCTATGGGAGACTCGCATATATAAGAGAATGCATTGACACATGGTTTTTTGTGAAAAATTCATGAAGCTCCAGTCACAAAAGGGTTTTAATAAGATGTAGTCCCGTGGACATCTGTTGAATGAGGTACACTATCATAGATCATTTCTGATGCCTCTGTACTATCATAAGCTTTCCTAGCTAGTATGTACACACAGTTTACTCAGGAGAAAAATAAATTCAGGGCCCTTTGAAGTCAATGAATGTGTTGAGTAAAGCCTCTTTGGTGAATTTCTAGTGGCTATTGTGGTACACAAAAAAGTATATTGACAACTGTTATGACTTTTCTCAATGGAAATTACCATGCGCTGGTACAGTAGCACTAAAGTTAATAAGTTATCTCTTACCAGTGCCAGGGTGCAAGGCACACTCATCAAGTCTGCAAATAGTGTGTCTGTTATTTGCAGAATGAGGTGCCCAGAGGGCGAATTTAGTTATGCTATCCCACACAGAGGGCTTTCATCACCAAATTTCCCCTCTGGGGATCTCATTCTGCTTAGGCCTCTCTTCTGGGAAGTATCTTTTATCTCGAATTAACATTGCTTTTAGTTACTTTTTCCCTTCTTGGAAGTTTCTATATCCCCTAATTTGCAAAAGATAAAATGCATAATTGTGGTGATTAATAGATGAACATCACCATCGTCAACTGGGGAAATTGAATCTGATCGTTAAGGTCTCCCATAGCACTTGAGGACTAAGCAGAATGAGGTTCCCAGAGGGTGAATTCGGTGATGCTAGTCTGCTGTGCAGGATAGCGTCACTAAATTCACCCTCTGGGGGACCTCATTCCGCAAATGACAGACACACTATTTGCAGGATTGCTACTACCACTTTCATATGTGGTATTTAAACGCTGGCTGTTAATTATGGTGTCATATTTTCCTCCATATAATTGACTTTACCCAAGACATTCAGTTGAAAGTTCAACTATATATTTAAACTGTACAATTGAAGGTCGTGTTAGCCTAAACTACCGCACAATTATATCTGTATGATAAAATGTTGACAGGGAACGATTCCGTGACCCCCTACTATCTTTCTATTCAACATTAAATCTTCTGCACATTAACCTAAACTAAGGTACACACAACATTGAACGATGCTTTTGAGGTATGATTGTAGTGCATTATTAAAGAGTACATTAAGACTGATCATACAGTTAAAATGGCTCTGCCGCTTTTATGCTCATATGAGGCCATTTTTAATCCTTCCATGACTGCATGGGAGAATCTATTTAGTTCAGAAAGGTTTAAAGTCTGTTTGTAACATAAAGGTCTGTAAACCAGTATAAATTAATGTATATATTTGTCGCAGTTTTATTGGTTCTGGGAACGTGAAAAAGAAAACAAATACTAAGTTTAAAATTATGCTTGATACAGACCCAAGTATTTAAGCCTCGAATATTAAAAACTCATTTAACTGACAAAAGCAGTTGCTTTAGAGTTCGAAAAATATCGCTCATGTTATTTACGAGAAAACTCTGTTCCTGCTTATATGATTAGAGCAAATTCATGCTTCCCTAAGGATTTAAGCTCAAAGATCCATAGCAGTATTCCCGAGTAAACATCAACTTCAACAGATGTTCATCAGTCTGTGCATTTTGTCATGACAACCTCTTATAATAAACTACTGTCATCACCACTGTTTATACAGGGTGCTTTTGCACTATGAAAACAGCTTTGATTTTTTAGCAATCAAATCTAATGGCAAAAAATCCATAAGATAGACAGGTTGTTTGTAATATTCTATCACACGGAGAGTTTTTCTCTGAAGATATTGAGCGAATCAGCTGTGATTATGAAGGTCATTGAATAATTTCTCAATGAGGCGTCTTTGTTTTTGGCTGTGAGATTGGTTATGTCTCGTTTCAACTCAGGGGCCTCGGCTGCGTAAATAGTCTTTTCATAAATACCTGGAATATGCATGATGTCACAGTTTTAATCTTGTTGGAAGAAGGCCCATGCATAGAAGGTAAAATACAACTACTAAAGATGTTTTCAGGGTTCCAGTTACAGTAATGCCCCAAATAATCGACTCCTTAACCACAGCAGAATTATGGGTAATTTTTCAGGATTTAGTCGGAAAAACGACTTGTTACCATTTATCGGAAAGCTCTCACTGAGAGCTTTCCGATGAATGGCAACAAGCCATATTTCCGACTAAATCCTGAAAAATTACCCATAATTCTGGTGTGGTTTACTGTTAAGGAGTCGATTATTTAGGGCATTACTGTACAACAGCATACAAAATCTAATTCAGCACAGGTTTTTTTTTGCTTTATTCCACTGAAAGAATATTGAAGCCAAATGCAACATTTAACCCTTTCATGACTTCAGCTTCCTGAAATTTTGCGAAAACCCTGTGCCAGTGCATTCACTTATATCAGAGAATATATTTTTTGCCTAACAATATTTACCATGACCTTGTAAGCCAGTGCATTCTCTTATATATGCGAGGCTCCCTATGGAAGACTCGCATATATAAGAGAATGCACTGGCACAAGGTTTTCGCAAAATTTCAGAAAGTTCCTATCATGGAAGGGCTAAGGGAACTACCTGTCAATGAGAATTAATTAACCATAAGAATTAATTTAATAACTACTGATGAGGGTATTTAAATTGTCAAAGGATTAAATATGTTGTACTGTCATTTTGAGGAAGGGATAACTCGTCATCTGAGCAATGGTTTCACTGACATTTTATATTGCCGATGCAATTATAAAAGGGATACTATACTCTTCTCGCTGAGTGAATATTTACCCTAGATTGTATTGCGTCATTCTACCCTTTATCAATGTACTCGGCAACAACTTGTACCAAGACCACAGAGCACAGTAAATATACATTGTTTACCATTGTACTGTATTTGCCAGTGAATCAAAAATTTGTTTAAAAAACACATCAAATTTACTTCAGAAGGAAACCTGGTTTACATAACTAAATGTTCCCTGTCCCAGGTATACATTGTTACCTCTCCATGGATATCATAACATCCAAGAGAGGTGCCAAGCCATGATCAGAAACATCATGAACAGAACAAAATTATATGGTCAATACAATATATCCGCTTGGGTGTTTGTTGTAGGGTTTACATTAGGTGAACAAATATTGGAGAGTTCAACAGAGACTGCCTATGAAGTGGTATAGGATCTATCTATAGGTCTTGTCAAAATAAATGGAAACCAGTTTGTTATATTGATCAAATGCTTTGTTTCCAAGCCTGGAAATAATATGTCCGACATTTGCAGAATGAGGTCCCCAGAGGGTGAATTTAGTGAAGCCAGCCCTCCGTGTGGGCTGTTATCACCAAATTCACACTCTTGGAACCTCATTCTGCTTTATTTTGGCCTCACTTCTATGGGAAACCATAGGATCAGATTGAAGTTCCCCAGTTGAAGTTGTTGATTCATCTATGAGACCTCATACTGCAAATGTCAGACACACTATTTCCTGACTTGTTTAGTTGTGACCTTTATCTCCACATGGCAGAGCAACCTCAACAGCTGTGGTATTTAACCCTTGCGAAAATCCTGTGCCAATGCATTCTCTTATATATGCGAGTCTCCCATAGGGAGCCTCGCATATATAAGAAAATACATGGCCTAACGCCATTTACCTTGACATTGTAAGCCAGTGCATTCTCTTATATATATGAGGCTCCCTACGGGACACTCGCATATACAGCAATGGCCTAAATAATCGACTCCTTAACCACAGCAGAATTATGGGTAACTTTTCAGGATTTAGTCAGACATATGGCTTGTTGAAATTCATCGGAAAGCTCTCAATTGTGCTGTGGTTAAGGAGTCGATTATTTAGGACATTACTGTATAAGAGAATGCATTGGCACATGGAATTTAATGCTGCACCAGCAATGTTGGGCTCACTGGGTTCCATCATTAATGGGATGTCAAAATCTTGTTCAGTCATGAGGTGAGGGTGCACACCAATTTTTCTGTAACTTATCAAACCGAAGAAATTTGGCTGTCAAATGCTCACCAGTGTTTTCCTAATATTATTTTTCACTCTTTGTTCCCGAAAAAAATAATGTTGTCAGACGATACAAATGAGCGGTGTCCATCCGTCAGCCCAAAAATTTGTCCAGATGATAACTTGGAACAATATTAGACAGAATTTTAATAAATTTGGTGTATGTTGTTCTTGTGTTAAAGTCCTGGTCAAGTTCGACTTCGGTTCCAGTCTGACCATTTCTGAAGGCATTAACATTCCAAATAAGCACCCTGTGGATTTTAAACCTCAAAAAGCATTATTTGATTTATACTTCTAGGCAAATTCCCTGCCATTTTCAACATATTTAACACTTATTTCTTAAAATGATGCTTCCATAAAAAAGGACAATAGAGAAATTACCTCTCAATATACATGCACATTAACTTTTCTTTTCTAAATACTTGAATAGGAGTTATTCTGGACTTGTATTATCTGTTGTCTGCTTATATATCCTGAACATCCCTCCAGACGAATAATAGATCATTCCAATATATACTTTTATAACTGGATGGGAAAATGAATTTAGTTAAAAAGGGTTAAATATCCAACCATTTAATTTTAACCCGTCCATGACTGGAGCTTCCTGAAATTTTGCAAAAACTCTGCCAATGCATTCTCTTATGCTCCCTATGGGAGACTCGCATATAGAAGAGAATACATTGGCCTAACTATATTTACCTTGACCTTGTTAGACAGTGCATTCTCTTGTATATGCAAAGCTCCCTATGGGAGACTCGCATATATAAGAGATTGCACTGGCACAGTATCTTTAATGCTGCACCATCGCAGCTCCCGTTAATATCAAAGGGGTAAAAGCGCCCATGAAATGGTTATGTGAGTGAACTTAAATATCTTAATAGCACATGTTTTTCATGTAACAAGATGAATAACTCTACAAATGATTTCTTAAAATTTACTGCTACCTTGCATGAAATATTTCAATGGATACTCCACACAAAGCGTTTTTCCGTCACATTATTGTTTTAGCTATCGAGATATCTGTTTATTATTATCCAGATTAACCCTTCCATGACTGGAGCTTCCTGAAATTTTACGAAAATATTTACTTTGACCTTGTAAGCCAGTGCATTCTCTTATATATCCACTGGTATTCTGGTACATGATTTTTATTGCTTTACCAGTCAGCTCCCGCTGTGAAATGGTTAAAAATGAAGAATGGATTGATTCAGTGCATCATGCATTTAAAACTAAAATGGAAGAATTCATTCAGTAATCAAAGGGTCAATAGAATCGCATAGAGAATTGCCTAAGAAACAATTTCGTCAGAATCACATACCTGGAACAGTTTGTTGAACTTTGTTTGAACATTCAAAATAGGCTTATCAAAATTCTGTGGAACTTTTAAAAATGTTTTGAGGGGTCAAGGTTTTATGAAACTTTTTAATTTCTTAAAAAGATTGTAGCATATAGAATAAAATGTAGGGTGGAGAAGTGCCACCTGAAAGGCATTATATATTTTTTTTACATTGAATAATAAACCCTTCCTTGATCGCATGGAGCTTCCTGAAATTTTGCGAAAATCCTATGCCTATTAAAGCATTCTACTAAATATTTGAGTCTCCCATAGGGAGCCTCGCATATATAAGAGAATACATTAGCCTAACAATATTTAGTTTGACCTTGTAAGCCAGTGCATTCTCTTATATGCAAGACTCCCTATGGAGACTCACATATATAAGAGAATATATAGAGTGTCACAGGATCTTTAATGCTGCAACCACGCAGCTCCCGCCATGAAAGAGTTAAAATTATATTGAGACCTCTCAGTGTAAAACTATAGATACAGGCCAATGCTTTGTTATAATCTCGAAAAGTTCTCTCTTATATCCACTGGATTAGACCTTTACTCGATTAACCTCTTATATCAACAACTTTCATTGAACATCATTGTTGAAATTGAATTATCTATCGGATATATAAATATCAGATTGCTACAATGCCAGGTCATTTCATGAAAACATGCCATGAAATATTCCTGTCCAACCTATAGTAATGCTCTAAGTAATCGACTCCTTAACCACAGCAGAATTATGGGTAACTTTTCAGGATTTAGTCGGAAATATGGCTTGTTGCTATTCATTGGAAAGCTCTCCCCGAGAGCTTTCCAATGAATGGCAACAAGCCATATTTCCGACTAAATCCTGAAAAGTTAACCATTATTCTGCTGTGGTTAAGGAGTCGATTACTTAGGGCATTACTGTACTATACATGATCAATACAGATCAGAGGCGCAACAATCATGTTTTATTTGACAACATTATCACGGCACAACGAAGCAGAATCAGACGCTTGGCTTTTAGTGATGTTGATTTCTTTGAATAGAATTATTGTTCACTACTCGGCAGGGAATTGAGTAAAATGTTTCATTAGTGGTGAGCATTAGGTGGCCTTATCTTTGTTTATACTTCCATTTTGGTTTCATTTAGTGGGAGATACACAGATGATATAGGCATTAATCTGTGGATCAGTTAAGGTAATGTGTCTGCGGTGAAATATGGCCCAGGGCAAAGGGACCCTTAAGGGACACACTGACCCTCTAGTGGATCCCTGTCTCTATATATTTGAGTCCATTATAGCATGATGTTGTCAATTTGTTTGAAAAATATCATCTATTTGGATATGTGACCTCCATTCCTTTAATATAAGTATTATTAGAGCATATAATGAAAGTCCGTTATAGAAGAGCAACAGGGCAGAATTAGGTACAAAAACAGCATCATCCCAACCAATATCCCAAGCTTGTTGTGGACCAAGTATTTTGATGTTTATTACCATATCATGGCTTTATCTATAATTTTTAGTCACATCAGAATTCTGATCTCCATTAATTTGCACACAGTTGTGAAAAGCTTTATTGTGAAAAATAGTACTAGATTAATGCCTTTGTGTTTATTCGGGCAAAATATGATGGTCTGCCTCTCGCCAGCTCTAGATAATAATATAACTAATACATATTTAAAACATTTTAGGGTTTACGCAGTACAGTTAAGATAGTGCGTAGGTATCCATTTATCAGCTGGTTTGAAAAAAACCATCTTTTTGGAAGTGTGATCTTCATACCTCCATTGTGGAGCAGCAGGCTATCATCACCAAATTCACCCTCTGGGAACCTCATTCTGCATGACCTCATCTGCTATGGGAGACATAGGCTCAGATTGAAGTTTCCAAATAGCGAATATTGTGATGTACACCCATTGGGAACCTCGATTATGCAATGTGTTGTCTGCCAATTTGGGGATATAGAGAAACTAAACTAAAAAGAAATATAATCTATGTGAAGAAGTTTCTATAGAAATTTGATAATAAAGTTTCCAGAGAAGATGAGGCCTATTATTAAAAGCAGAATGAGGTCCCCAGTGGGTGCATTAAGTGATGCTCGCCCACTATACAGTTAATTTGGTGCATAGCTAACAGTTCAACTCTCTTATTACAGACAGTGTATCTCTTCCTAAGCAAATTTTATATATGTTTCCGGGGTATAAAATAATAAACATGAATAGAAGACACAATTTTATTTCGGTTTTTCTGGTATAATACATAAACCTTTCGGGACAATTTTACAGGCTATTTTTAGAACAGAAACTCCAGGCGATCTCGTGGAAACACTCAGAGCATAGCAAAAGGCAGAACTCTATCTTGTTGGCAACCTCCATCAAGGCCACATCATTTTGAGTCGAAGATTTTTCGCCATCTGCATCAGAAATAAGCAATTTATTATACCTTATAGAAAAATAATTTACTCAATCTTCAGTTTTGTCTGTTTTATTCAGAAAAAAGTCTAATTGTGACCTGGAACAGATACACTATCTTTAATCTGAATTCCTCACAGATCGCATGAACTTTAATGGATCTAAAGATTGTCAACCTTTGAACATGTTTAGTACTGGTTGTTTGGTCACCTCTTGTTGCCTTAATAATCAAATTCTACTAATGGTTCGCAAAATTAAACTTTTTACTATAATGGTGCATTCGAATATGAAAGTTCAGAAGCACATTAGATTTACTACCATCCATCACTCGTCACATTCACATCTGTCAGTATTTATGACGACAGTGAGCTGCATGCATATTCTCGCTTACTGTCTTCATGTTATTACAGATAATCTTAGTCTATTGAACAAAAACATATTAATATGGTTATAGATATTAAATACAAGATCCATTCATGATCTTTATCATAATGAGGTTTTCAATTTGTTATGGCTACCCATCTAAGCTTTCCCGAACTATTCTGAATCTTCACTTTTGATACACTCGAGACAACGATTCGATATTTGATGTGATTCCAAATGAAAACCCCCGATTCGCACGACCCTAATTGAAGGTTCAGTTATAATATATGAAACCTCCTCATCATTAATTAAGAATTTTCTATATTGCAGGGGATGACCGTCAATGGCTATGTCAACGTTGTTCTAACAAACATCGAGAGAAGGTTCGATTTGGACAGTACGACAACTGGGGCAATAGCAAGCTCCTATGACATAGCATCGGTTCTTTGCCTCATTCCTGTCTCATATTTTGGTGGCCTCGGAATTAAGCCACGCTACTTGGGTATCGGAGTAATCATCTTGGGGTTTGGCTCTCTCGTATTTTCTCTACCACACTTCATCTCAGGGATTTACGTCTATGAAGATTTTGACCTGGTGTGCTCGACATCTTCGGCCAATCAGACCGAGGTTTGTGATTCTTCTAACCTGCCTGAGACGTTATCGAACTACAAGTATATGTTTATTCTCGGACAGTTACTGCATGGCGCTGGAGCGGCACCACTTTATACACTTGGTGTGATATATATCGATGAAAATGTGTCGCAGAGATCATTTCCCTTATATACAGGTGAGTACATGTACAGTTTTTTTTCTGGTTTCGCGCATGGGTCGAATTGTCGGGCCGAAATTTTCGGATGGATCTATTGGATGCTGGCCAAATATTATAAGTCAATAAACACTCTTTATTTTTACCATATCAGGAAAAAACTTATCAGGAATAGACTAACACGAAATGCTCTTTTCTGTTCCATGCCAATGGCTGTTGTGCTTTTGGGGCCCAAACATCGTGTTCGAAGTTGTAATTATTATGACTTCAATAGTTATTTCTGGGACATATAATGCTGAGAGAAAGGTAGTTCAAGTATTTATCAACCTATTTTGATACCGGACAAATTCAAAAGATAATTATTATTAGGTGTATTTTGGAGTGCAAATCGCCAATTGGCTTTAATAGGTTAACATTAATAAACTTAACAATGTAAACTCATGTTCTATTGTTGCATTCACATTTGGAATTTTTTGTCTTTTTTTTAAAGGTATATTTTATGCATGTGCCATTATCGGGCCAGCAATAGGATACGTGGCTGGAGGACAGTTCATCAGTATATATACGGACATAGGTTCTGTTGACGTTAATAGGTATGTATCCCAGATTATGTGGATTATTAGTGAAGCCTAGTATTTCAGCTTGTAGGCCGCTATAAACGATTGATTCTGTCTCATCTTGATGTTACATGTAGCTATAAGAACCCCTTCTTACTAATGACGGCCTTAGTTGCTGAACGCGACATTAAACCCCAACCAATCAATCAATCTTACTAATGATCAATATTTGCTTCCATGTTAATATGATTTGGTTTAATTATCAAATAAATTAACTTGTCATTTATTTAAGTATTTAAAATTATAATAAGTAGTAAACAGTAGATTGATTTGGCAATGGGTTTTGACTGTGAAAACAAATTAGCAGACTTTGCATGAACCTTTTCGGGTGCATGCAGTGTTGCTAAATTTTTCATGCGGTCAATACTATACATTTAATCTGCTGATCAATTCTTAACTATATTATTCTTAGGAAATCTTTTAGTATTTTATGGTCTTTCATTACGATAACAATTTAACACTTTCTATACTAAATATTCATTGATGACTAGTTATCCCAAGGAAATATTCAGATAATAAGTTCAATAGGTCATTTGTTGAACTTATTATCTGAACATTACCCTCCAATAAATATGACTCCTTCTGTACTTTTATTATCTGCCGTCTGCTTATATTACCTGTGAATCCCTCTAAATCAATAATAGACCATTCCAATGTACACTTTTTGGTGGGAGAATCAATTTGGTGCAGAAAGGTTAAAGAATATCTCAGAATATTTTTGGATGATTCACTCAAATATTGGAAGTAAAACATATTCCAATGGGAGGTCATCAATTCAGACCTTCCAGCTTTAAAGGCCCACTTAATTTTCAAACTCCCAGATCACATATATAAAATATACAGTAATGCTCTAATTAATCGACCTCTTAACCACAGCAGAATTATGGTTAACTTTTCAGGATTTAGTCGGAAATATGGCTTGTTGCCATTCATTGGAAAGCTCTCCCCGAGAGCTTTCCAGGGAGAGCTTTCCGATGAATGGCAACAAGACATATTTCCGACTAAATCCTGAAAAGTTACCCATAATTCTGCTGTGGTTAAGAGGTCGATTAATTAGAGCATTACTGTATGCCATTTGAAAGAGGATCGAAGCTCCAAAATATTGTATTATCAACTTATCCGATGTAATATACTTAAGATTGTAGTAAAAAGTATATTATTTTCAATGGAGGGGGAATAAATAACACTATATTTTAAAGATAGAGTTATTCCCCTACCATTGAAAAATCATCTTCAGTTTGAATTCTGGGAGCCAAAATTGGGGGGGGGGGGGTGGAAATCTTTCTATGATTTCAGCTGTTTTCTATTTCTCTATGGGCATCTTCTGAGACAAAGATGTTTCAAATGGTGATGAATTATAATATTTTATTCCACACCCATTGACGTGAATCACATGTATTCAACGGAATCCCAGCCATTGAATACATATTACTGTATACCTCCAGTGGAATACAAACTGGAACTATTCTTGTTGACGTTGTCGCAAAGAAAGATGACGTACATTAATACGTCGATCATCTGCTTCCTATGATCCCCCCATGATTACCGGTTATTTGCCAGACTTAAATCACAATAAAGATAGCTATAGTAACAATGAAGGTGATATTCATGGATTGAACTTATATGACTGAATGGTGTAGAATAAATACACAACACAACTTGCATCATAATCTCGAATCTTTTATCGAACTCGTTGCGGACGGTGCAAAGTTATATTTTGCTCGATTAAGATGCGCGTTGGATTTTTGGCATAGATTAAAGCCGTATATCAAGTCACTATTAAAAAATAATCGGTGACTCGATAATTAAGTGGGCCTTTAATTTGTTGTCAGAAGGGAATCAAGTATAAACTCCATGGAAATATCTGTCACTGAGAAATTCTGATACTGGTCTGACTTTAGTATCAGAATTTCACTGTGATAGAGTTATTTCCCTGGAGTTTGTGCTTGATTCCCTTCCTTGAATGTAAAATCTCTATCACAGCCACACATGTGTCTCTCACAACACCACGATGAGTGGAAAATTTCCCACTCCTAACTAACCCCAAACCACTGGGGAGAAACAAGATAGCGATTTTAGCCACTTTTCTCTTCTTAACCCTTTACCCAACAGAACGGCCTTGTGCCAATGCATTCTCTTATATATGTGAGTCGACCATAGGTCGCCTCGCATATATAAGAGAATGCATTGGCCTAACAATTTTTTACAATTTTAATAATTTGTTCTTGTATTCTTTAACAATTTTATAATTTGACCCATACAGAGCCCCAGACAAACATGAGCAGACGACACTCTTCTATATGCTTCTATATATGTGTGGGGCTCCCTGCAGGGTAATGGATGTTTTTTATTTTATGTCCTAAAAATTGTAAGAAACATTTATTTAAAAAACATGATAAAAAATTGTTAGGCCAATGCATTCTCTTATATATGCGAGGCGACCTATGGTCGACTCGCATATATAAGAGAATGCATTGGCACAGGGTAAAAAAAATCCTGACTTCCGACTGGATTTGATATGGCGGGTCACATTTGTTGTCGTATGACTTATGTTGCCCTATTTTCAGTGTCACAATAGATGACAGTCATCCTCGCTGGGTTGGTGCTTGGTGGATGGGATTTCTCCTCAGCCTTGTGCTAGCGTTGATCGGCAGTATTCCTTTGCTAGGCTTCCCAAGGTACCTCCCAGGTAGGTTGAAGGAAGTTTATGTTTCAACATTGATATTATTGAATTGCTTTATGATTTAAAACTGTTTTAATGCCAGATCAGAATTAACTAGATTGTCCCCGAAACAAGCCTGCAAATAGTGTCTGTCATTTGCATAACAAGGTCCCCAGAGCGTGAATTTAGTGAGTGTCACCAAATACATCCTCTGGGAACCTCATTCTGCTTAGGACTCAACTGCTATGGGAGACCTAGGATCAGATTGAAGCCCCAGTTGAAGTTGGTGATGTTCTCCCATTACTCACCTCAATTATTCATTTTATCTTCTGAAAATTAGGAAATATAGAAACTTTGGAAAGAGTAACTAAAACAATGTTAATTTGAGACTATAGATACTTCCCAGAAGATGTCTAAGCAGAATGAGGTCCCCAGAGGGTGAATTTGGTGGTGCAGGTTAGCATCACTAAATTCACCATTTGGTGACCTCATTCTGCTAATGACAGACACACTATTTTGCAGGTTTGCCCTGAAATAATCCAGCTGGTAAGCCAAGGTTGACAGCTTTTGGTTGCTGGTAGGTCCACTTATATAGGTGTTTGTTCTACAAGTGTCTTGGTAGTCCAAGTTTCATTTGAGGTAAATCAGCTAATGAAATCGGTTGGGATAATACTGTTTTACGTCCCATTCATATACATTTCTATAGCAGACTTTACACCAGTTAGTTTTAACAGGCCTGCAGGTTTCAAAGTTATGTGTAACGTATTTTTCATTTGCCTGTGCTTAGGTACATGTAACCCATACCAAAGGTTAGCAGGAGAGTTATACAAAATCACTACAACTGGTATTATTAACTACAGGTGGGCAACTCATTGTAATACCGTAATAATTTGAATGTCTCATTTTGGGACTTGATTGAGCAAAAATTTAAGTCAGAATTAGTTTATCGCGAGACCTGCATTTATAAAACTTTGGCACGCCCTGTTTTTCATTTGCAGAATTTTCATTTTAGATAACCTCCAGGCGACTGAACGGTTCTTCACCTTAAATTTGCAGACCTGTTTTAATGAATTTTATCCTGCAAATCAATAAATGATGTTATATATATCAGAAAGAGTGACATCTTATGACTTAAAGGTCATAATGATATATTATAATCTACCTTTCATATTAAATTGCGTATCGAATATGTCACGTTAATATGAGTAACCTCAGTTTGTTTAGATTTAATACACGCTGTCATTGCACGAGTTCATCTGAGTTTGTATTCTTGTAAACATTTTGATAATATATATTTTCAGCTGACAATTCTTGTGGAGTTCAGAACAAATATAATATTTTCTGTGGAATAAACTGGTTTATTATGACAATTGTGACATAAGTACACTTATTGGGGATTTTAGAGGTTAGCGGGTCAACAATGCTATTATGCTAAACCCCGATATAGAAAGATATATAATTAATAATGGTACTTATATAGCACCTACCCCTAGTTTGTTTGTAGTCTCAGGTGTGAACTCTTTATGTCATTAATCAATCAATAATTTTTATTTCGAAACAAGTCATTCAACTTTATATGGTTCCGCTGATTTACATTAATATAATACAATAACGTAGGGGAATAATGTAACGATAATAAATTATAATTGAGTCATCATATAGATAGTTCCTGTCATAGCAATAAGCATCAAGTCTTGTTTTAAATTCCTTCAAAGAATTTGCTTCTACTACAAGGTCAGGTAATTTGTTAATATCAATGTCTCCCGCCCTTCCATATACATTGTCTACAAAATTATGGAATTTAGCGAGCGATAAGATCAGGGTGTTTTTCAGTAATAATATTAATATTCCATGATGTATACCATATATATTTTGACTGCAAATTTCATCATCTGTTTATATGAAAGTACTTGAGGGATCAATTTATAGTTCCAAGAATACCATCTTGCAAGCCTTGAAATAGTGTGCCTGTCATTTGCAGAATGAGGTCCCCAGAGGGTGAATTTAGTGATGCTACCCCACATAGCGGGCTAGCATCACCAAATTTACCCTCTGGGAACCTCATTCTGCTGAGTTGTAAGCAGAATGAGGTCCCCAGAGGGTGAATTTGGTGATGCTAGCCCGCTGAGTTGTAAGCAGAATGAGGTCCCCAGAGGGTGAATTTGGTGATGCTAGCCCGCTATGCGGGGTAGCATCACTAAATTCACCCTCTGGGGACCTCATTCTGCAAATGAGAGACACACTATTTCGAGGCTTACCATCTTGACCGAAACATTCTTGAATTTACCAGTAATTATAAAACAAATACATGATTTTTTTTACCATTAATATCAGTTATTTTGACCGATGTATATTAGTAGGCTCTGATGAACTCTCTTTCTAACACAGTTGGGCAGGGTTAGCCCCCCTGCAAAATCTGCAATAATCAGCATAGTATATTCAGGGATCCTATAGTCCCCCTGTCGGGGATCATAGCACCTGCGCCACCCCTGTTCTAATTATTTCGATTTTTTGAGGTGGTTAAAATATACCAGTATATATTTTCCACGTATGTTGTTTGATTAAATTAAAAATTATGACCGGAGAGATCTAGCAGCTTATTAAGAATAGCTTACAATAAAAGGAAGCAATTAACATTGGGAAAATTTAATATTGTGCAAACTTAAATTAAGGAGTTGTATTTTGACTAATAGTAATGATTACTGGCTAATATTTTAGGAGTCGATAGAGGTGAGGTAACCTAAAACTTTCCATTCTATTTCTCTACTACATTAATTTACATTTAATAACCACATAGTTATATATTGTTAGATCACCAACAAGCGTCCATAACTGTAAGATGTTCTACAGTAATGCTCTAAATAAATGACTCCTTAACCACAGCAGAATTATAGGTAATTTTTCAGGATTTAGTCGGAAATATGGCTTGTTGCCATTCATCGGAAAGCTCTCACTGAGAGCTTTCTGATGAATGGCAACAAGCCATATTTCTGACTAAATCCTGAAAAATGACCCATAATTCTGCTGTGGTTAAGGAGTCGATTATTTAGAGCATTACTGTATAAGGGATCACAAAAGGTGTCCCTAAGCTTTCACGAGAACTTGTTCAGTTAATAATGCATATTTTCTCTCAGATATTTCACTATTAGCCAGGTTCAGCCACACGTATGTGTAACTTGTAATATGTGTTACTATGGTATTACTATGGAGATATGCTTGAGTGTAAAAGTCACGTGATTTCTCAGTGCGAATCCCACATGTTTATAGATATCCGTTCAATATGTAGCAACAGGTGTAAACAAGAGACCATGGTGAGGACAAGCTACGACAACTGATAGACTTAATCACGGTGGTCATCCTATAATCCTCACTGCGGGCAGTAAATCCCGGTGCGGGCATCAGTAAACTGCACATCGGGCAATAACTGTTTAGAGTTTTTCATGCCAGGGCTAGTCTATTTAGTTAAAAGTAGTCAATTTAGACATTATACTGACCAATGAAAGATATATATGATAGGCAATACCTATTTATGCTGTGACAGGAGTTTAGAGAAAATTCAGATATCAGTTCTCGAGAGAAACACAATCTTAGTCGAGCACATTCGGAATGACTGGGTAAATTTAAGTTTCATGCAGCAAAACTTTCACTGCAGACACTTCTGGAGAATTTTTTGAAAACGTTGAGAAGTCTATATGGGACACTCTATCCTTGACGTGTTTTGATACTAAAAACCCAAAATCCCCATCCAGTAACCCGAATAAAGACATCTTTCCAAACATACCGTACAGCGATAAAGTAAAACGTAATGCGGGCAGGAGTAAACTCCGATGCGGGCAAAAATCATGCCCGCAGTGGAGTTTACTCCAACACCATGGAGTGTCTCATGCGATTGTCAATATTTCCTACTTAAATGCAGCAAATTCCAATGTGAATGTAGATTTAGTTTCCTAAATTATCTGTATCAATGGAACTTAATTTTGACAACCTTGTCCGAATTTATCGCCACACACTCATCTTGGAGCTGAAAACACACAAAATTGAAACATGGAAGCTTATTCTCACACTTCATCGAACATTTCGTCACTTTATGGAGCTTTATTCGTCGAACTTTTAACATTTGGATGAAGCTGGGTTCACCATGCACCTGGTGGATCTGGAGTTGTGTCCGAAGAAAAACAAATAATAAAAAAATTTCCCTCAAAACAAATATATCCGTACTCTTCACTCGTGCCCGCAACGGGTATTATAGGATGACCAGCTTGTTAATTGGCTTAAATCAAAATAAGAGACCATCGCGGAGGCAAATCCCATTCTTTCACTGTCTGCATAGTGTTGGCGCTCATTCAGATAATAGAAAATTGGATTATTCCTCTTTGCTACAAGTTTAGTTGGATACAAACTTACAAATGGAATGACCGTGTGTTGGCGAAATGGTCATATATTAAAGTCGCTTTCATTGGTAATGGCAACGCAAGTTATAAATACGTGTGGCTGAAAATGGCTATTAAAAAGTATGACAATCTTTCTCAAGAATTTGTTCAGTAAGTGCAGAACAATTCATTTTATGTAATAATTACCAATATTATAATATGTCTTGTGTGTTTTATTACATATTTTGCTATTCTTGATTCAAGATTATGTTTTTTTTTTCTCGAATTCTCTGCAAATACTAGGTTATTTTCAAACACTTGGAAGTAGAACTATGTAGTTCATTTGTGTATTTAGGTTATAACGTTTGACACTAGACATACTTCTAGATAACTAGATATTTTCCACTTTGTTTTCTACTAACACTATTCATTCGTATACACAACTTCTGAACTTATTTACACCCCAACTCTGTTCTAATACCATATCATAATTTCAAGCTATAACTTGATGTTCAATGTTAAGTCCAGACTAAATCATATTTGGTTTCATCAGTTTTTGGGTTGAGGTTTCCGTACAAGGAATGTACGTTTTATGTTACTTTTGCATTTCCAAAATTTATCACGTAGTATGGAGTGATGAGCAAAAACAGAATTAAAAAGAATAACTCTTATATACTCTTTTAGCAGCTCTTATTTGCATGTCTTCAAGGATAACTCAAAGAGTTAAAGCAATGTATTATGTTTAGAACATGAAATATTAAAAATATGATCACCACATTAGTATATTAATGGGGAATTTATGAACATTCAAATAAACTTGATACAATAAAATTGCATTTGTCTGTTTTCTGCTTACATTTTCTGAAAATACACCCAAATGAATATACTTGACAAAGTGATTTGATTTTTTAATAACGTGCTTTGTGAATTTGAATGTTATTTTTATAAATGAGACAACATAATAATATACAACACTCAGAAACACTTCCTTGTATATTTCAAGATGTAGGCCTGGTTTGCATGTCAGAATTAATATTATTTAATAATTATTTTTCTACTAAATTAATTCTCTCACTCAGTCATAAAATCTACATTGGAAAGGCCAATTTGTACAAAAGTTATTTTAGTTTTTATTTAGGTTGTATTGTATAAATAACACCTTTAGGCATGATAAAGGCTACTTGAAAGATACATTAATGCCCTAAATAATCAACTCCTTAACTCTCCCCGAGAGCTTTCCGATGAATGGCAAGAAGCCATATTTCCGACTAAATCCTGAAAAGTTACCCATAATTCTGCTGTGGTTAAGGAGTCGATTATTTATGGCATTACTGTACTATTTTATTTGATAACGATTTTATTTTATTCATTTCGTAACGTTTCAATGTTTTAGAGGGATAGCGATAATAATTTTAGTTAATTTTTCAATCACAAAATTACATTCTTCGTTATTTATGTGTCTAGTTTATTTGTCACATTTGGTTACATTTTTTAGTGGGTCAAGGCAGGAAATAGTTTTAAATGAGATTTTGTATGTTGTTACTAAAGGTCTGAACCCGGAATTCATCTTTTAAAATTGTTTTATTATATATAATCAAGGTTCTGAGAAGTTTAGAGCAGAAAAAGAGAAAGAGGTTTATCAGAAGAAACCAGCAAAAGAAAAGCAACAGAATGAAGAGGCTGAAAAGAAATCGTCGAAGCTGAACCTAAAGAAGATATGGGCAGGTGTAAAGACACTTATTACTAACCCTACATTCATGTTTTTGAATCTAGCCGCTGCATCTGAAGGTATGTCAATCACTTAAACTACATCTACCATGCCTTTCGACTTTAAATGGGTACTGTACACTAAATCTGGTCATTTATGGGACCATCTCCTTTTATACTCAACAGAATATATGTAACAAACGAATGAATTTGAGCCATCGATTAGTGCATAATACACTTGTGTGCTCTATTAAAGATGCAATCAATATTGTAATTATAATGAAAATGATTTTATGACTCCAGTCAAAAATTCATTTTCATTAAAATTACCTTGTTGTATGTATCGTTCATAGAGCAAACGAGTGTATTTTGCACTAATCCATGGCTCAAATTATTTCATTTGTTGCATATATTCTGTTGAGTATAAAATCAGATGGTCCAATAAATGGGCGGATTTAGTGTACATGCAGTACCCCTTTAATTGTGAAAATTTGTCAATTTAAAAATGAAAAGCAGTGTTTTAATCTTGGATGAATTTCCAACATATTGCAGAATTCAAAATTTCAGTTCATTTTGATTTGACACCAAAAAAGTTGTTTGCCTATAGGCAATTTATCACTGAAAGTATGCGCGGTTATCAAAATGAGGGTGAACAAAGAATTTTCAATGCAGCAAGCAACGGGCTCACTCGCTGATTGGTAGAAAATATCTACTAAAAATTATTTGATTGACAGCTGTGGAAAGGTTCATTGCTACTTATTGAAGTTTTGATTAATATTTCTTATTATAATTTTGTTTTTATGAGTTACAGTTGCAAAATTACGACCTATTCCAGAACAAAAAAATTATATTACGTTTTTATATTAATGGAATATAAAAATATATAACATTTGTCCATTGCCCTGCTCGACACGAGCAGTGTATGTCTGCAATCTTAGCACTGTATGTCTACTTCGATGTTCATGCTGTGTGGCTCTTAATTTTTTCTTTGGCTTCTGTGACATTGGCACTGATAAAAGCACATTTCACTTTTTTCACAGGGAGATTTCTTGAATGTGGGCTTCCATATAATATTTCATGTGTAACCGGCGACATTTTAGTGGTGTGTCAATGGAACTGAAGAATATGTTCATTAAATTATCGGGTAGATCAGCGAGAGTTTCCATAGCCTTAGTGATACAAGACGACGTTGTGACAGAAAGTTTTCTAACCAGTGTCCCGCGGTTGGGAACTTAATTTGGAGGTATGGTTATAACGCCTGACTGAATGCAGATCTGTCTATTCCTGTAAGTGACAGTATTTTTTTATCTCCAGGTATTCTTGTCAGTGGACTGTCAACATTTACTCCCAAGTTCCTTGAAACCCAGTTTGGCCTCGCATCAAGTACAGCTGCCTTATATGTGGGTGAGTCTCTTCATTATTCATTAATTGGCAATCAAGGTTGGGACAATTCTTTGTCAGAAATACAGCCTGTATGGAATATTTGAGGTTATAAGATAGCTGTAGTATTCAGCTTTCTCACACTGAATTATTCATTGATTTATTTATTATACCCCCCGCAACGAAGTTAGGGGGGGTATACTGGAGTCAGCTTGTCGTACCGTCCGTCCGTCCGTCCGTGGACACAAATTTGTCCGGAGTTTTTCTCAGTCGTTTTTTGATCAATTTCCGTGAAACTTGGCACAGACATCAACCACCATGGGAACCTGTGCACCTGCGATTATGACGTCTGTCGGACTTTTTTTTGTGGAGTTATCCCCCCTTTTTAGACTTTAGAAAATTTTCGCAACATGTATACTTTTGTCCGAGCTTTTATTCCTACATTTTTTAGTAAATTTTTTTTAAATGTGGCACAGATATTTAGTACCATGGGATCTTGTGCACATACCATTATGACGTCTGTCCGACATTTTTTGGTGGAGTTAACCCCCTTTTTCGACTTAGAAACTTTTTTTGCAACATGCATAATTTTGTCCGAGCTTTTATTCCTACATTTTTCGGTCAATGTTTTTTAATCTTGGCACTGTTATTTAGTACCATGGGAACCTGTGCACCTGCGATTATGACGTCTGTCCGACATTTTTTGTGTGGAGTTATTCCCCTTTTTCGACTTAGAATTTTTTTCGCAACATACATAATTTTGTCCAAGCTTTTATTCCCAGATAGGATGGAATGCAAAATTTTGAATGCTCGTAATTGTGATATTTTTGTACAGTTATCAGGCATAATAGTTCGAGATACTCATTAATTTTATAAAATTGATTTATTTTATTTTAAGATAACCTGAACATTTACAGAAGACATCTTCAACTCAAATTAACTCTTTCTATACTAAATACTTATTAATGAGCAGTTATCCCATAGGTAATGTTCAGATAATAAATTCAACAAATGACCATAGAACTTGTTAACACCCTTCCAGAAGAATAATTGACTATACCAATGTCTACTTTAATAACTGAGTGGGAGAATCCATTCAGTATAGATAGGGTTAACATAGAAGGAATGAGTACAAACATTATAGATTCAACAATCAGTTTCTTCATTGACATTTAAATAACATTTACCATATTTTTATCTCCTTGTGACTTCAACATTTCATAGAAAAGAGAAAATCGCCTGATCAGTCCAGTCACATGCGAAAGGGGCAAATCATACTGCCAAATTACAAAAGCCAGCTAATATGGCATTGACTGTAAACCGTCTGATTCGCTCTCATCACATGCTCTCTATAAAAACTACATACAGTAATGCCCTAAATAATCAACTCCTTAACCACAGCAGAATTATGGGTAATTTTTCAGGATTTATTCGGAAATATGGCTTGTTGCCATTCATTGGAAAGCTCTCCCGAGAGCTTTCCGATGAATGGCAACAAGCCATATTTCCGACTAAATCCTGAAAAATTACCCATAATTATGCTGTGGTTAAGGAGTCGATTATTTAGGGCATTACTGTAATTCACTGTATGGAAGGGATAATCCACATTGTGGAAGCAAGCCTTGAAACAGTGTGTCTGTCATTTGCAGAATAAGGTCCCTAGATGGTGTATTTAGTGATGCTACTCTGCACAGCAGGCTAGATCCTAAATTCACCTTCTGTGGACCTCATTCTACTTAGCCCTCATATTCTGGGATGTATCCATCATCTCAAATTAACATTGTTTTTATTTACTTTTTCTCTTCTCCAGTTTCTATATCCCCTAATTTTTAGAAGATAAAAAGCATAATCCAGGTGACTAATGAGTGAACATCATCAATTTTAACTGGGGAACTTCAATCTGATCCTAGGTCTTCCATAGCAGTTGAGGTCTTAACAGAATGAGGTACCCAGAGCCTGCAGAGACCAGCCTAGAAGGCGACTTGGGAGACATCTTCTCCCTAAAATGTGTCACTTCTCCCTATTTTTGTCTCAGGGAGAAGTGACTTTTCTCTCATATAACAGTATGCATATGTCCCAACAGCATATTCAAAGTATATTTACAGATTATAATTGTGGTCTTATTCTCGATAATGGTTTTATAAATGGGATTTTGTGTTGCATACTACTTTTTGTACCAAAGAAGGGGGATATTTGGGTGTAAATTGAATTTCACCCATTATTTCTTCTCCCTGATAACAGTCCATGTCTCCCTATTAAATAGCCAAACAGGGAGAAGTGACATCTCCCAATTTGAAACCTCTAGGCTGGTCCCCTCCCAGAGGGTGAATTTGGTGACACTAGCCTGGGGACCTCATTCTTTAAATAACAGACACATTATTTCAAGTCTTGTGTTGAAGGGATTTTACATTGAAGTTTACAATCAGTTTTAGAACAAGAGAATTTCTTAACTTGTTTAACTTGTTTCCTTCTCACTACACTAGGATGTGCCGCCATTCCGGGCGGAGGAGGCGGAACATTAATGGGTGGTTTTCTGGTCCACAAGTTTGATCTGAAGATCCGTGGCATTATCAAGATGTGCCTTGCTGCTTCCATTGTTGTTCTGACTGGAACCCTTGTCTTCCTGGTTCAATGTGATAACATGCCATTTGCTGGCGTAAACATCCCTTACCAGTCTAACTCAAAGTGAGTACCAGTCTTAGATCAAAGGAAGAAAAACTGCATTCTATATTTGATGTTAATTTTGGTCAATACGCATCACATCCTTCTGTATGTTGCATGCCAAACACGTGTCGCTTAATTTAAAAATCCAATCCCAAACCAGCGCATACATTATATCACATAGAATCGCATGCAGTGCATTCTCTTATATATATACATATATAAGAAAATGCATTGGTTTACATGGTCAAGGTATATATTGTTAAGCCAATGTATTCTCTTATATATGCGAGGCTCCCTTTGGGAGACTCGCATATGTAAGAGAATGCATTGGCACAGGGTTTTCGCAAAATTTCAGGAAGCTTCAGTCATGAAAGAGTTAATCAATTAAAGACTGCGAATTAGCAGGTGAAATGGAGGAATTTACAATCTCAACATTTATAAAAATGGTAATTTAATCAAATTTTATAAAATATAATGATTCCAGGGTATAAAATAATAGATATGAATCAAGGACACCTGTCCGGAAAAACAGTTGTCAACTAACAGCAATTTTTATTTAGAATTGTTCTCATATATACTTACATTAGCCCAGGACGAAAAAAGTGGCTATTTTTAGAACAGAAATATTCGGATCATACCAAGAGGGAGAACTCTATCTTATTACCACCCTCCATTAAAATAAAATTGTCATTTCAACTGAGATTTCACTGTGAAAATTGCTTGGTTGCATCAGAAATAAACCACTTTATTTTTGCCTTTATAGACCAGTAATATACACAATCTTCAGTTTTATTAAAAAAGGCCATTTTAAATAAATTGATGTTTTTGTCGAAATTTGTGGCCTGGAAGTTATACACTATCTTTAAATTTCCACTATCTCAAGAGATATGTTGTTTAGCTACCAATATTTGATCTAATAAATAGAGAGTAATCAATTGGTTTCGATGATTACGTGACATAATTCACGAGGGGAGCCGGGCCTGGTAAAACCCGAGTGAGCGGAGCGAACGAGGGTTTTACCAATAGGACCGGCTACCACGAGTGAATTATGTCACGTTATCATCGAAACCAATTGATTATTCTGTTTATTACACACTTTCAACCACTAAAAGTTGCTAATTCTAAAGAGAAGATGTGACAAAATAAGCCCAGATCAGCTGATTCTCCCATTTTGAACCCCAACGTATAGTTGCGCGTGCAGTTACGCGGACGGACACATAATTTAAATAATTGTGACCTAACGATACCAATTGACCTCAAAATTTGATGCGATTCATTTTTTTAAGTTTCGGAAATTCTCTGTAAAAATTGTGTTTATTCTGACCGAACAAGCATGGCACTTGGAACGGAATATTGTGAAGATGCTGATGGTGTGTGTAAATAATGTTGGTTCATACAGGAAATGTTTGGAAATCGTGCTAAAAGTAGAAAGATAAGTTTCGAAGTGACGATATTTTAATCATCGACGTAAACAAACTCTCGAAGTGCAACACGTGGAAATTCAGCTCGGAACTGGATAAATGTATTGTTCACATGGAATTGTTCGTAGTTCATTTTACTGGAATATATATGACATCGTCCGAATCATCGGAGTCGATAATAGGTAAGATTCTTCTTCATTTTACCACTTTGTTAACTGCTTCTGCATCATCGTTAGCAGTTCGTTTCTGTTCAACTTCAACCATGTTTGAGCCGCAGAAAGTGAAAATAGTTCCGGCTTAGACGGAACTGTCTAAAATCGCGTGCTCTCACCGGTGACGTAATTCACAGGTGTGACATTATCACTTTTAACTCACAAGAAATCCTTATAAATCACGTCTAAGTGTGTAATAAATGTACTTTGCAGTGAGCCGGTGAACATGGAACTATCTTTAAATTTGCCACCCCTCTCTAGAGATACATTGCTTAGCTACCATTATTTGCCACCCCTCTCTAGAGATACATTGCTTAGCTACCATTATTTGATGTTTTAATTTGCCACCCCTCTCTAGAGATACATTGCTTAGCTACCATTATTTTATGTTTTATTTGTACTTTGCAGTGAGCTGGTGAACATGGGTGGTGGAGAGCTAGTGCATACGTGTAACAATAACTGCAGCTGTAAGACAGACTACTTCCAGCCTGTATGTGGTGCTAATAACATCATGTACTACTCACCATGTCTGGCTGGATGTCAGATAACCGAGGATGAGGTAAGGACTAGGCCGACAATGCAATGAAAATTCTTTGTTCACCATAATTTTGATATCCGCTCATACTTTTAATGATAAATTGCCACTATTCAAACAATTTTTGTTGGTCAATCCAAATGTACTGAAATGTAACATGATTATAACACTGTTTTTATATGCCCTTTTGATAAAAAGGTCGTATTATGTAATCAGTCTGTCTGTTCATCCATCCGTTTATCTGTCCGTCCGTCTTAACATTTTTGGTTTCTGATTGATAACTGCAGTTTGGATTATTTGATCTGAGCCAAAGTTGGTATGTGTATTTCCCAGCGAAAAATGCACGCCAGTTCGAATATGGGTTCCGTCCAATTATTTTTACATGAGTTACGGCTCTTTTTCGACTTAGGATTTGACCAATTTCATAACATTTTGGTTTCCAACCGATAACTCCTGTTTGGATAATTTGATTTTAACCAAAGCTGGTCTGTGTGTTTCCCAGCTAACACTAAGGCCAAGTTAGAATACGGATTCTGTCAAATTATTTTCACATGAGTTACGGCCATTTTTCAACTTAGAATTTGACCGCATTTTGGCATTGAATATATCAGATATTCTTTGTAAGTTCAAATTATTATTTTATTTTGTGGTAGTACAGTTCAAAATGGCTAAAGTGCATATATTGCCATGCCCTAGCAATGCTCTTGTTATTTTGTGTGACGCTTGTCATAATTTTCACAATTAAACTGAATTAAAGGCTAAAAGAATGTATGTTCTCCAGTGTATAATAGCATAAGGACAAGTGCAGTTAAACTAATTAAACTAAATGTTCAGATGCCTTGTCTTATAGCGACCGTAAGCTCCTCCCATTAGTGAATATGTTGGTTGCCTTTGACAAGCGACTTTATACTGCAATTGTTGTGGGAGACTTGCCTGTAAACAGAGAAGCTGGCTGTCTTGGAGCAGAAATGCTTGATTAGAAGTTAATTGTGCCGTATTAGCTACAAGCCTTGAAATAGTGTGTCTGTCATTTGCTTACACCTCTGCAGAATGAGGTTCCCAGAGGGTGAATTTGGTGATGCTAGCCCACTATGCAGGGTAGCATCACTAAATTCACCCTCTGGGGACCTCATTCTGCAAATGACACACACTATTTCAAGGCTTGATTAGCTAGCTGTAAGTCGGTACCAGTGTGATATGCTCCACTCTTTGAAACTAATTACTGTCAAATGAATGTAATAAATGGGTCTAATATTATATTTTATTACCCTAAATATCCAACTGATACTAATTTGTTGTCCAAAAATGGTCTGTTTCATCATAGAAATCCGCATACACTCAGTAACTGATCAGTATTTGAAATTTGTATCCACATTCATAAATAGAGCTAGTATCTATTACAAAATCTGTTTTAATCTGCATGCTTTATTCACAAGGATGATCTACAGCAATATCCTAATGAAAACATTCCATTAAGTCACCAGTATTTAACCCTATGTATGGTTGGGGCTTTCCTCCACCAATAAAAACTGATAAATACATAGAATGACAAGAATGACACACAGCACTGAGGAATAGACAGGCATAGCCTTTTGTTATATCCTTCCACGAGATAAGTTCATTTACACCCATGTCGTTCTTGTTTACATACCACCCGTCCTAGAATGCATTAATTGAAAAAAATAGACTTACAAAGTTTTATTTCAGAAACAAACAGGGCTTTTCTTGTCACTTGTGATTATGCTTTTATTATACCCCTTTTTTAGCTCAACTTTACTTTGTAAAGATTGAGCTATTGCCATGGCTTGGTATCCGTCGTGCGTGTGTGTGATTCGTCAAAAATTTCCTTTAGCACGGGCTACAGTTCGTACCTTTGGTCCGATTATTATGAAATTTGTCATGGATGTTGACATTGACATGTAGATGGGAACGAGACATTTTGGGGTCATTCGGAAGAAAAACATGGCCGCCAGCGGCCATCTTGAATTTCAAAAAAAAATTCAATCCATTAGCACGGGCTACAGGCCGTACTGTTTGTCTTATTGTCATGAAAAAAACATGGCCGCCGGCAGCCATCTTAGATTTTACTCTTTGTATGACTAAATCCTTTAGCACGGGCTACAGGTCGTACCTTTAGTCTGATCATCATGAAACTTGTCATGGCTGTTGAAATTGGAATGTAGATGGGAACGAGTCATTTTGGGGTCATTAGGACAAAAAACATGGCCGCCAGCGGCCATCTTTGATATCAAAATTTAATCCATTAGCACGGGCCACAGGTCGTACTCTTCCCTTGATCATCATGAAGTTTGTCATTTTAGTTAATATTGACATGTAGATGGGAACGAGTAATTTTGGGGTCATTTGGCCAAAAAACATGGCCGCCAGCAGCCATCTTGGATTTTTTACTCTTTGTATGACTAAATTCTTTAGCATGAGCTAAAGGTTGTACCTTTAGTCTGATCATCATAAAATTTGTCATGGATGTTAACAATGACATGTAGATGGGAACGAGTCATTTTGGGGTCATTCGGCCGAAAAACATGGCCGCCAGCAGCCATCTTGGATTTTACTCTTTGTATGA
Source organism: Siphonodentalium dalli (assembly GCA_032622095.1). Classification (NCBI taxonomy): domain Eukaryota; kingdom Metazoa; phylum Mollusca; class Scaphopoda; order Gadilida; family Siphonodentaliidae; genus Siphonodentalium; species Siphonodentalium dalli. The sequence continues at coordinate 84,807,048 of CP136069.1, read as the reverse complement.
CTAAATCCTTTAGCACGGGCTACAGGTGGTACCTTTAGTCTGATCATCATAAAATTTGTCATGAATGTTAATAATGACATGTAGATGAGAACGAGTCATTTTGGAGTCATTCCAGGTCATTCGGCCAAAAAACATGGCCGCCAGCAGCCATCTTGGATTTTACTCTTTGTATGACTAAATTCTTTAGCACGGGCTACAGGTCCTACCTTTAGTCTGATCATCATGAAATTTGGCGTGGATGTTAATATTGACATGTAGATGGGAACGATTAATTTTGGGGTCATTCAGCCAAAAAACATTGCTGCAGCAGCCATCTTAGATTTTACTCTTTGTATGACTAAATCCTTTAGCACGGGCTACAGGTCGTACCTTTAGTCTGATCATCATAAAATTTGTCATGGCTGTTGAAATTGACATGTAGATGGGAACGAGTCATTTTGGGGTTATTCGGCATTAAAACGGCCATTTTGGATTCTACTCTTTGCATGACTAAAGCTATCAAATGTTTTTGAATTGTTGGAAAACATAGCCGCCAGCAACCATCTTAGATTTTACTTTTATATACATGTATATATATATATCTTTCATGTTGATAAACTAGTATTAGACATTCAACTTTCCACATTCCTAATCACTCCGTCGACAGTAACACATTAAATTATTCCCTTTCCAAGTTGAGCTACAGTGTCATTGACACTTTCATTTTTTTTTAAAGGGGGGTATACTGTTTTGCTCCTGTCTGTCCTTGCATGCGTGCGTCTGTCCAACCATTGTCTGTTCATGTCATAACTTGAACAGTTGTGCTCGAATCTCAATGAAATTTGGTATGGATGTTCACTACTATGAGGACATTCAATAGAGCATTCCATCATTTTGTTCCGATTTTCAATTCTAGAGTTATGCATCTTTGTTTATCTGGAAATGTTGGTTTTTTGTTCCGTCCAATGACTTTTCAGGCCATAACTTGAACAGTAATGCTCAGATCTCAATGAAATTTGGTATGGATGTTCACCACTATAAGGACATTTTCTTACGATTTCTTACCTAAACGTCTCATGCCTCGAGTGAATTATTTAACGTAATTCTCGGGAACTAATTGATAACTGTATTTATTACACTTCTGCATCAATTTGTTTTGCCAAATATGATTAAAACACCCAGAATTACTGCACGAAAGTGCCGATGTGGAGAAAGATCAACCATTGAAAATTCAGTCTAGATCAGCAGGCAACGTCACGATAAATGACATAAATCACTAGACATTACCATTTTTAATTAACATTCTTTTCATTGGAAATTCTGCATATGAGTGTAATAAAATAAAATAAAAATAACTCATCTTTCATTTCCAGGGTTATCATGACTGTGCGTGTATCGGCATGAACATTACTGGCGAGGGGTATGAAGCTACGTCTGGCCGATGTGATTCATCATGCGGCCACCTCCCTCTTTTCATCGTCTTCTTCTTCCTCCTCATTTTCTTCACTTTCCTGATCGGAACTCCTGCGGTTGCAGCCACACTGAGGTATGTAACAAACATCTCTTCATTTTCTGTTAGCCAAAAGCATGTGAAAACCCAGAAACAGTTATAGTGAAAAATCATTATGGAGTGTTTGGACTAATAGGTTGGCTCCTTTATGTTGTGTAAAAAAAACCATTAAAGTTTATCAGGTGTGGCGATATGTCAATTTTGTTGAATCCATTAACACATCCAATGGAGAGATTCTATTTTCAATGTAACTCAAGTCCCAACACATACTTTATGATGATTTAGTCTTTGAAGCAGAGAAACTTTTACTTCAAACACAGACAATGGATTGTGTCAACGGATCGACACGACATAAGGACACACAAGCCTGCATATATTGTGTCACCAAATTCACCCTCTGGGGACCTCATTCTGCTTAGGCCTCATCTTCTGGGAAGTATCTATAGTCTCAAATTAACATTGTTTTTAGTTACTTTTCCTTTCTGGGAAGTTTCCATATCCCCTAATTTGCAGAATATAAAATGCATAATTGAGGTGACTAATGGGTGAACATCACCAACTTCAACTAGGGAACTTCAACCTAATTGTAGGTCTCCTATCGAAGTTAAGGCCTAAGCAGAATGAGGTCCCCAGAGGGTGGATTTGGTGATACTAGCCCAACAGGTGGGATAGCGTCACTAAATTCACCCTCTGGGGGACCTCATTCTGCAAATGACAGACACAATATTTGCAGACTTGATGACACAATGCGCCTGTCTGATCACCGCTTTAACATATTGCGTGCTACCTACCATTCAATTAATGCGGATTGGGGTATGAGATGATCCAGAAGTATCCAATGGCTCTGCTGGTAAAGTGCATAGAGCATTGGGAGGTCATCCAACGTCTAGCAATTTTGAAGTTGACACCTTTTCCGATAACCATGGATTGGAATTTGACAAAGAAGATAGAATAACCAGAGATTTTCTATGTGCAGTGATTTCTCCTCTGCGGAGTGTTAAAGTCCCACTTAATTTTCGAATGCCCAGATAACATTATACACAACATATTCCATAATATATACCGTTTGGAAGAGGAACCAAAAAACAGCTGTGGCTACCAAGTGATAGAGATTCTCAGATTCATTCCAAGACTTCCCCCGTTGTCCACCCAGAATGCATCATAATTCAACTAAGAGATAATGTTATAATATTACCCTTCCACTGATAATAATAGACTTTAGAGTACAGTCCGGATCAAAATTAAGCATAGAACACACTTTGAAACCTTGACAAAAACAATATGTTCCCAGTTTATTCGACCGGATCAGTTGTTAATACAATGTTTTGTTGCTTCCTCTTTCAAACGGTATATAATATGGCATGTGTTGTATACAATGTGATCTGGTGATTCAAAAATTAAGTGGGCCGTTAATTGGCAGCATATACTTTAACTTTTAAAATATTTATTGTGTGTCCCATTCTATACAATAGATAGACATACAACATAAAGGCAATAAATCTGATGATATGGGTTCACAGGGGATCAGAACACAAGTTACCAAACTTACTAATCTCCCCAACAATATGAAAACACTGATGTTGATGTCGAGCTGGGTATTTAAAGATATTATTAAAACAGGCGAGATGTTGTGCTGTAAATTTGGAAAAGGTTAAAAAAAAGGTTAATTGCTTCCAACGTGGTTGGCTTTGGCTTCAGTCTCGTGTACGGTTGCTGATTATTTCATTGCTAGCATAGAACATTAGGTTATCACAAGATGTCTAGCTATGGCGAAGTTTACTCCTTTCCTACTAAGCATGGATTGGTATTCGATGCAAAAGGAGTATGTTTTCTCAGTGAAATTGACTCTCTATGCAGTGATTACTATACCAACAACAGTGATATTGTGAAATGACCTACCGTTGGAAACAACACTTTGTAATATAAATTTCAAATATTTTGTTGCAGGTGTGTCCCCGGAGATCAGAGATCATTTGCCTTAGGTATTCAGTGGATCATTGCACGATGTCTTGGTGAGTCTCTTATTAACCCTCTCATTGCCAGGGGCCGATCTCATCGGCCCTAATTTACGGTCTGTAAAATTGGCCCTAAAAAAATTGTTTTTTTTTGTTTTTTAGTCGAGTTTTTTTCCAAAACTCGAGTTTGATGAGGGACGGTGGGCGGGCGGGCGGACGGGCGGACGGGCGGGCGGGCGACGTGTTTTGCTTATAACTCAACCGTTTATTGACGGATTAAAAAAAATTGTGTGTGAGTACATATCCATGCACGTAAGCTGCAGACAAAAAATCGGGTTCGTCCGCACATTTATTACAGAGTTATGGCCCTTTGAATTTTCAGCTCGTTAGCGCGATAACTTCAACAAACATTATCCGATTTGATTGAAATTTGGTATATAGGTGTCTCCCAAGAATATCTCGGATGAGTTCGAAAACCGGCCTGGTCCGATAAAATTTGATAGAGTTATGGCCCTTAATTAGTCATTTTTCACGAATTTTCAGCTCGTTAGCGCGATAACTTCAACAAACGTTATCCGATTTGGTATATAGGTGTCTCCCAAGAATATCTCGGATGAGTTCGAAAACCGGCCTCGTCCGATAAAATTTGATAGAGTTATGGCCCTTAATTAGTCATTTTGTACGAATTTTTAGCTCGTTAGCGCGATAACTTCAACAAACGTCATCCGATTCAACTAAAATTTGGTATATAAATGTCTTCCAATAATATCCTGGACGAGTTCGAAAACCAGCCTGGCCCAATAAAATTTGATAGAGTTATGGCCCTTAATTAGCCATTTTTCGTGAATTTTTAGCTCGTTAGTGCGATAACTTCAACAAACGTCCTCCGATTTGTTTAAAATTTGGAATAGACATACTTTCCAAGAATATTTCGGACGAGTTCGAAAACCAGCCTGGCCCGATAAAAGTTGATGGAGTTATGGCCCTTAATTAGTCATTTTTCGATTTTACCTATTAATTAGTCTACCGATACTGATGCACACCAATTGGCGGTAAGCCACCGAAAATGAGACACAGCATCTCTGATGCCACCTCTTGAATTTGTTTTGGGTATGCTTAAGCATGCTATAGCGAATTTAAAAACAAACTGGATAAAACCTTAGGGGCATGTTATAACTCAAAACTATCACCAAGTATTCATAGTAATAATTTTGATGCCCATGAAAAACGTAAGATTCCCTGGCACTAAACCTACTAAATAAGTCTGTTAAAGAATATAAGAAAAAATTATTAAAATTGTAAAAAATTGTAAAAAATAATAACAAATGATGAAAAATTGTTAGGCAGCAGGAACAGGATTTGCGTGCCCGCCCGAAGGGCGGCACGAGGACGGTGTGGGCTCACCCGGAGGTCGCCCTTACGCCCTGTCTTGGATCTTCTTGGTATTTTCTCTTAACAGTCAGGCCGCGGATCGGGTGGAGAAGTCTTGAGGTCGGGATCGTTCAGCGTCGCAGGTGTCTTGAATCTTGTCTTGTCTTGAATCTTCCATCTTTTCTTTCTTTTCTTGGGCTTTGCCTTGTACTTTGCCTTGATCTTTTTCTTTTTCTTTGCCTTGTCTCGGCATCTTGCAAAATGCGGGACGATCCAGTGATGATGCTGGATTGCGCATTTTCAGTTGGTTGTCCAAGCCCGGGACCTTCCAATGGAGGCATTGGATTGCGGGCTGCTAAGAGAGTACGGGACGGTCCAGTGATTCCACTGGACTGCGTGCTCTCTTCTGTTACTGCCCGGGACGGTCCAATACACCTTATTGGACTGCGGGTCTTTTCTGAAGTGGGATACGGGACGGTCTAGCATGGCCTGCTTGACTGCGTATCCTAAAACCCGGGACGGTCCAATAAGCCTATTGAACTGCGGGTCTTTTCAGCCACAGAGAAGTTGTTTGCGTTGTAAACACTCCCTCATGATGTCACTGCCGTCCATTCTCGCCAGTGTACTTTCCGCCAGATCGCGCAGGCGCTCTCTGATGGGTTCCACGTCCGCGATGGTATGCAGATCTACAATACGGGTGTGATACGGTGCTTGCAGTGCCATTCTCAGGGCTTTGTTTTGGACCACCTGGAGCATTTGGATCGCTCGATATGATGCCAGGTTGGTGACCACCGATGCGTATTCCATGATAGGTCTTACGAACGTTTTTAAGACTCTAAGCAGAGTGGCCATGCTAGCTCCCCAGGAAGTTCCCCTCAGCCGTCTGAGAAGATTAACTCGTTGCATGGTCCTCGTGGCTGTCTGCTTAACATGGGTTAGCATGGTGAGTCTGGAGTCCAAGGTGACGCCTAGGAAGGTCACCTCTTTTGCGGCAACTAAGTCAATGCCACTGACATTCAGTTTGACCACCGAATTGCGTTTTCGTTTCGTGAATAGGGCGAATTGAGTTTTGTTTGCATTGAGCTTAATGCGCCATTTCGAGCACCACCTTTCCAGGTCACCGAGGGCCCGCCTCAGTCTGAGCTCCACATACTTTGTACTGCCATTGGTGATCCACAGACCCAAGTCATCAGCGAACTGCGACAGTTGCACTTGGTGCCTCGGGTCTATGTCAATGTCATTGACGTAGAAAATATAGAGCAATGGGCTTAAGACCGACCCCTGTGGTGTACCAGCGTTCAGTGGAACAGAGTCCGACGATTCTCTGTCCACCCTCACCTTTATTGATCGGTCGGTGAGGAAAGAGGAGAGAAGCCTTACAAGTTTGACCGGGAGGCCATACTTGTGTAACTTGTACCGGAGGCCGTTGTGCCAGACGCTGTCGAACGCCTTTTCAACGTCAAGTAGCACTGTACCAGTTACCCAGTTTTTGTGGAAGCCACTGCGTATGTCCTCCACAAGGCGGTAGATGTGTTCTACTCCTTCGCATCCGTTTCGGTATGCCCTCTGCCATTTGTTGAAGAATAAATTCTTCTCCAGATGGTTTCGGAACCGTGATGCAATGATTGCTTCGAATAGCTTGCCGATGCAGCTAAGAAGACTGATTGGTCTATAGTTGCCAGGGTATTTCAGATCTTTGCCATTTTTTGGTATCATGATGCCGATTGCCTCTTTCCATGCAACTGGAAAGTAACCAATCTTCAGGCAGGTGTTGTACAGCTTGGTAATGTAAGAGAAGAGTTCCGCTGGAGCTTCTTTGAGTACCCTGTATGGAATTCCGTCGTGGCCAGCGGCCGATCTAGACTTGCACTTGGAGAGAATCCCGATGGTTTCTTCCGAAGTGATCTCTCTAGTGAGATCGTGGTCGTCCCCCACCTCATCACTCACGTTTTCCTGAGGTTTGAATAAGTCCTCATTCAGGCTGACTAGGTTGTCAACTTCCAGTTTCCAGTCGTCGTCAAATTGAGGGCCAATTTGAACTTGGTGGGCTCGACTGAGTGCGTCTGAAAAAGCGTCCGCTTTTTCCTTTGTGGAGGAAGTTAACGTACCATCAATACGATACACCGGATTCTCAACGTTCCCATTGCTGGGATTTTTTGAGGTGCCAGTCAGGGTTTTGAGCTTTGACCAGAACTCGCGTCCGTTGTTCCGATCGTGTGTGTTGAGTTCAGAGGTGACATTTTCCCACGCTTGTTTGCGGTCCGACTTGACCCGTTCCTTCACCTTTCGGTTTAGGGTGTTGTACCACGTCAACAGGGCCGGTGTTCTGTGCTTTTGCCACATCCGAAACACATGGCGCTTCTGCTTGATGAGGTCAAGCGTTTCCTTAGTCACCCTCGGTGCTCCACATTTAGCCAGCTTTTTTGGGCATGCCCTATCCAGGGCCGACTGGATAGACTGCATCAGATGTTCACAAGCAACATCGATTTCTGATGTGCAAGAGAGTGAAAGTTCAGTGTTCAGATGGATACGGATATCTTCCCTGAACGCTGACCAGTCAGCTTTCTCCAAGTTGCGAGTAAGTTTTCTTGGATATTTGTCAATGTGGCTAAGTCTTTGATCAAATATTGCATGTACCGGTAGGTGGTCGCTACCAACTGTTTCTCCAACGAAGGTGCTAACCGCCTTTCGTATGAGAGATTCACTGGCTATAATATAGTCAATAACTGACCCACGTCCGTTTTGAAAGTGAGTTTCCTCCCCTTCATCATTCAAGACGTGAGCTTCCGCCTTCTCAACTACATCAAACAGATGGTCGCCATGAGCGTCGGATTCCTTGCTTCCGTAGAACATATGCTTGGCATTAAGGTCGCCTCCGATGAGGCATTGGTCGTGGTTGTTCATCATATAGACAATGAGGTCACGGTTGACAAGGAGCTGTGGCGGGCAATAGTATGCCACCACAGCCAAATCCCTGCCCCCGAAGCTGGTTTTTAACGCCACAACTTCAGCCCCTGTCGAGATATTTTGAGGGATATCTATCACAGAGTGCTTGACGTCGTTTCGTACGAGAATCGCGACGCCTCCCCCTCGATTGGTACGATCGAGTCGGTGCATTTTCGGTGCAAAATTGTTTTTTTTTTGTTTTTTAGTCGAGTTTTTTTCCAAAACTCGAGTTTGATGAGGGACGGTGGGCGGGCGGGCGGACGGGCGGGCGGGCGACGTGTTTTGCTTATAACTCAACCGTTTATTGACGGATTAAAAAAAATTGTGTGTGAGTACATATCCATGCACGTAAGCTGCAGACAAAAAATCGGGTTCGTCCGCACATTTATTACAGAGTTATGGCCCTTTGAATTTTCAGCTCGTTAGCGCGATAACTTCAACAAACATTATCCGATTTGATTGAAATTTGGTATATAGGTGTCTCCCAAGAATATCTCGGATGAGTTCGAAAACCGGCCTGGTCCGATAAAATTTGATAGAGTTATGGCCCTTAATTAGTCATTTTTCACGAATTTTCAGCTCGTTAGCGCGATAACTTCAACAAACGTTATCCGATTTGGTATATAGGTGTCTCCCAAGAATATCTCGGATGAGTTCGAAAACCGGCCTCGTCCGATAAAATTTGATAGAGTTATGGCCCTTAATTAGTCATTTTGTACGAATTTTTAGCTCGTTAGCGCGATAACTTCAACAAACGTCATCCGATTCAACTAAAATTTGGTATATAAATGTCTTCCAATAATATCCTGGACGAGTTCGAAAACCAGCCTGGCCCAATAAAATTTGATAGAGTTATGGCCCTTAATTAGCCATTTTTCGTGAATTTTTAGCTCGTTAGTGCGATAACTTCAACAAACGTCCTCCGATTTGTTTAAAATTTGGAATAGACATACTTTCCAAGAATATTTCGGACGAGTTCGAAAACCAGCCTGGCCCGATAAAAGTTGATGGAGTTATGGCCCTTAATTAGTCATTTTTCGATTTTACCTATTAATTAGTCTACCGATACTGATGCACACCAATTGGCGGTAAGCCACCGAAAATGAGACACAGCATCTCTGATGCCACCTCTTGAATTTGTTTTGGGTATGCTTAAGCATGCTATAGCGAATTTAAAAACAAACTGGATAAAACCTTAGGGGCATGTTATAACTCAAAACTATCACCAAGTATTCATAGTAATAATTTTGATGCCCATGAAAAACGTAAGATTCCCTGGCACTAAACCTACTAAATAAGTCTGTTAAAGAATATAAGAAAAAATTATTAAAATTGTAAAAAATTGTAAAAAATAATAACAAATGATGAAAAATTGTTAGGCAGCAGGAACAGGATTTGCGTGCCCGCCCGAAGGGCGGCACGAGGACGGTGTGGGCTCACCCGGAGGTCGCCCTTACGCCCTGTCTTGGATCTTCTTGGTATTTTCTCTTAACAGTCAGGCCGCGGATCGGGTGGAGAAGTCTTGAGGTCGGGATCGTTCAGCGTCGCAGGTGTCTTGAATCTTGTCTTGTCTTGAATCTTCCATCTTTTCTTTCTTTTCTTGGGCTTTGCCTTGTACTTTGCCTTGATCTTTTTCTTTTTCTTTGCCTTGTCTCGGCATCTTGCAAAATGCGGGACGATCCAGTGATGATGCTGGATTGCGCATTTTCAGTTGGTTGTCCAAGCCCGGGACCTTCCAATGGAGGCATTGGATTGCGGGCTGCTAAGAGAGTACGGGACGGTCCAGTGATTCCACTGGACTGCGTGCTCTCTTCTGTTACTGCCCGGGACGGTCCAATACACCTTATTGGACTGCGGGTCTTTTCTGAAGTGGGATACGGGACGGTCTAGCATGGCCTGCTTGACTGCGTATCCTAAAACCCGGGACGGTCCAATAAGCCTATTGAACTGCGGGTCTTTTCAGCCACAGAGAAGTTGTTTGCGTTGTAAACACTCCCTCATGATGTCACTGCCGTCCATTCTCGCCAGTGTACTTTCCGCCAGATCGCGCAGGCGCTCTCTGATGGGTTCCACGTCCGCGATGGTATGCAGATCTACAATACGGGTGTGATACGGTGCTTGCAGTGCCATTCTCAGGGCTTTGTTTTGGACCACCTGGAGCATTTGGATCGCTCGATATGATGCCAGGTTGGTGACCACCGATGCGTATTCCATGATAGGTCTTACGAACGTTTTTAAGACTCTAAGCAGAGTGGCCATGCTAGCTCCCCAGGAAGTTCCCCTCAGCCGTCTGAGAAGATTAACTCGTTGCATGGTCCTCGTGGCTGTCTGCTTAACATGGGTTAGCATGGTGAGTCTGGAGTCCAAGGTGACGCCTAGGAAGGTCACCTCTTTTGCGGCAACTAAGTCAATGCCACTGACATTCAGTTTGACCACCGAATTGCGTTTTCGTTTCGTGAATAGGGCGAATTGAGTTTTGTTTGCATTGAGCTTAATGCGCCATTTCGAGCACCACCTTTCCAGGTCACCGAGGGCCCGCCTCAGTCTGAGCTCCACATACTTTGTACTGCCATTGGTGATCCACAGACCCAAGTCATCAGCGAACTGCGACAGTTGCACTTGGTGCCTCGGGTCTATGTCAATGTCATTGACGTAGAAAATATAGAGCAATGGGCTTAAGACCGACCCCTGTGGTGTACCAGCGTTCAGTGGAACAGAGTCCGACGATTCTCTGTCCACCCTCACCTTTATTGATCGGTCGGTGAGGAAAGAGGAGAGAAGCCTTACAAGTTTGACCGGGAGGCCATACTTGTGTAACTTGTACCGGAGGCCGTTGTGCCAGACGCTGTCGAACGCCTTTTCAACGTCAAGTAGCACTGTACCAGTTACCCAGTTTTTGTGGAAGCCACTGCGTATGTCCTCCACAAGGCGGTAGATGTGTTCTACTCCTTCGCATCCGTTTCGGTATGCCCTCTGCCATTTGTTGAAGAATAAATTCTTCTCCAGATGGTTTCGGAACCGTGATGCAATGATTGCTTCGAATAGCTTGCCGATGCAGCTAAGAAGACTGATTGGTCTATAGTTGCCAGGGTATTTCAGATCTTTGCCATTTTTTGGTATCATGATGCCGATTGCCTCTTTCCATGCAACTGGAAAGTAACCAATCTTCAGGCAGGTGTTGTACAGCTTGGTAATGTAAGAGAAGAGTTCCGCTGGAGCTTCTTTGAGTACCCTGTATGGAATTCCGTCGTGGCCAGCGGCCGATCTAGACTTGCACTTGGAGAGAATCCCGATGGTTTCTTCCGAAGTGATCTCTCTAGTGAGATCGTGGTCGTCCCCCACCTCATCACTCACGTTTTCCTGAGGTTTGAATAAGTCCTCATTCAGGCTGACTAGGTTGTCAACTTCCAGTTTCCAGTCGTCGTCAAATTGAGGGCCAATTTGAACTTGGTGGGCTCGACTGAGTGCGTCTGAAAAAGCGTCCGCTTTTTCCTTTGTGGAGGAAGTTAACGTACCATCAATACGATACACCGGATTCTCAACGTTCCCATTGCTGGGATTTTTTGAGGTGCCAGTCAGGGTTTTGAGCTTTGACCAGAACTCGCGTCCGTTGTTCCGATCGTGTGTGTTGAGTTCAGAGGTGACATTTTCCCACGCTTGTTTGCGGTCCGACTTGACCCGTTCCTTCACCTTTCGGTTTAGGGTGTTGTACCACGTCAACAGGGCCGGTGTTCTGTGCTTTTGCCACATCCGAAACACATGGCGCTTCTGCTTGATGAGGTCAAGCGTTTCCTTAGTCACCCTCGGTGCTCCACATTTAGCCAGCTTTTTTGGGCATGCCCTATCCAGGGCCGACTGGATAGACTGCATCAGATGTTCACAAGCAACATCGATTTCTGATGTGCAAGAGAGTGAAAGTTCAGTGTTCAGATGGATACGGATATCTTCCCTGAACGCTGACCAGTCAGCTTTCTCCAAGTTGCGAGTAAGTTTTCTTGGATATTTGTCAATGTGGCTAAGTCTTTGATCAAATATTGCATGTACCGGTAGGTGGTCGCTACCAACTGTTTCTCCAACGAAGGTGCTAACCGCCTTTCGTATGAGAGATTCACTGGCTATAATATAGTCAATAACTGACCCACGTCCGTTTTGAAAGTGAGTTTCCTCCCCTTCATCATTCAAGACGTGAGCTTCCGCCTTCTCAACTACATCAAACAGATGGTCGCCATGAGCGTCGGATTCCTTGCTTCCGTAGAACATATGCTTGGCATTAAGGTCGCCTCCGATGAGGCATTGGTCGTGGTTGTTCATCATATAGACAATGAGGTCACGGTTGACAAGGAGCTGTGGCGGGCAATAGTATGCCACCACAGCCAAATCCCTGCCCCCGAAGCTGGTTTTTAACGCCACAACTTCAGCCCCTGTCGAGATATTTTGAGGGATATCTATCACAGAGTGCTTGACGTCGTTTCGTACGAGAATCGCGACGCCTCCCCCTCGATTGGTACGATCGAGTCGGTGCATTTTCGGTGCAAAATTGTTTTTTTTTTGTTTTTTAGTCGAGTTTTTTTCCAAAACTCGAGTTTGATGAGGGACGGTGGGCGGGGCGGGGCGGACGGGCGGGCGGGCGACGTGTTTTGCTTATAACTCAACCGTTTATTGACGGATTAAAAAAAATTGTGTGTGAGTACATATCCATGCACGTAAGCTGCAGACAAAAAATCGGGTTCGTCCGCACATTTATTACAGAGTTATGGCCCTTTGAATTTTCAGCTCGTTAGCGCGATAACTTCAACAAACATTATCCGATTTGATTGAAATTTGGTATATAGGTGTCTCCCAAGAATATCTCGGATGAGTTCGAAAACCGGCCTGGTCCGATAAAATTTGATAGAGTTATGGCCCTTAATTAGTCATTTTTCACAAATTTTCAATAACTGACCCACGTCCGTTTTGAAAGTGAGTTTCCTCCCCTTCATCATTCAAGACGTGAGCTTCCGCCTTCTCAACTACATCAAACAGATGGTCGCCATGAGCGTCGGATTCCTTGCTTCCGTAGAACATATGCTTGGCATTAAGGTCGCCTCCGATGAGGCATTGGTCGTGGTTGTTCATCATATAGACAATGAGGTCACGGTTGACAAGGAGCTGTGGCGGGCAATAGTATGCCACCACAGCCAAATCCCTGCCCCCGAAGCTGGTTTTTAACGCCACAACTTCAGCCCCTGTCGAGATATTTTGAGGGATATCTATCACAGAGTGCTTGACGTCGTTTCGTACGAGAATCGCGACGCCTCCCCCTCGATTGGTACAATCGAGTCGGTGCATTTTCGGTGCAAAATTGTTTTTTTTTTGTTTTTTAGTCGAGTTTTTTTCCAAAACTCGAGTTTGATGAGGGACGGTGGGCGGACGGGCGGGCGGGCGACGTGTTTTGCTTATAACTCAACCGTTTATTGACGGATTAAAAAAAATTGTGTGTGAGTACATATCCATGCACGTAAGCTGCAGACAAAAAATCGGGTTCGTCCGCACATTTATTACAGAGTTATGGCCCTTTGAATTTTCAGCTCGTTAGCGCGATAACTTCAACAAACATTATCCGATTTGATTGAAATTTGGTATATAGGTGTCTCCCAAGAATATCTCGGATGAGTTCGAAAACCGGCCTGGTCCGATAAAATTTGATAGAGTTATGGCCCTTAATTAGTCATTTTTCACAAATTTTCAGCTCGTTAGCGCGATAACTTCAACAAACGTTATCCGATTTGGTATATAGGTGTCTCCCAAGAATATCTCGGATGAGTTCGAAAACCGGCCTCGTCCGATAAAATTTTATAGAGTTATGGCCCTTAATTAGTCATTTTGTACGAATTTTTAGCTCGTTAGCGCGATAACTTCAACAAACGTCATCCGATTCAACTAAAATTTGGTATATAAATGTCTTCCAATAATATCCTGGACGAGTTCGAAAACCAGCCTGGCCCAATAAAATTTGATAGAGTTATGGCCCTTAATTAGTCATTTTTCGTGAATTTTTAGCTCGTTAGTGCGATAACTTCAACAAACGTCCTCCGATTTGTTTAAAATTTGGAATAGACATACTTTCCAAGAATATTTCGGACGAGTTCGAAAACCAGCCTGGCCCGATAAAATTTGATGGAGTTATGGCCCTTAATTAGTCATTTTTCGATTTTACCTATTAATTAGTCTACCGATACTGATGCACACCAATTGGCGGTAAGCCACCGAAAATGAGACACAGCATCTCTGATGCCACCTCTTGAATTTGTTTTGGGTATGCTTAAGCATGCTATAGCGAATTTAAAAACAAACTGGATAAAACCTTAGGGGCATGTTATAACTCAAAACTATCACCAAGTATTCATAGTAATAATTTTGATGCCCATGAAAAACGTAAGATTCCCTGGCACTAAACCTACTAAATAAGTCTGTTAAAGAATATAAGAAAAAATTATTAAAATTGTAAAAAATAATAACAAATGATGAAAAATTGTTAGGCCAATGCATTCTCTTATATATGCGAGGCGACTTATGGTTGACTCGCATATATAAGAGAATGCATTGGCAGAGGGTATATGGGTTGATACAAAAATCGGACCTAGCACTGAAAGGGTTAATGTAGTTTTGATACCTCAAGATTACAGATTATAGCCATTTTGATAGAACAACCTTATATGATGAAAATGTAAAATTTTATGGTTCTCATCAATTGACTTATATCTTAACCCTTTCATGATGGGAGCTATGTTGGTGCAGCATTGAAGATCATGTACCAGTAAATTCTCTTATATATGCAAGAATTTGATAAAAGCATTACTGGAGAGGGGTCTTCGATTCATATCTTTTATTTTATACCCAGGAAACTAAATAAAACATGTTATAGGAAGCAATAGACCATCTTTATTAACTAAATACCTAATTTACAGATTTTACACACATATTTTATATCATGCCAGAGAATACGTTAAGTTGATTACTGTCCACACTGTCGCTCCACAGAAGATATTTGTGTATTTCAAGCGGAATTTCATAAGTTCAGTATAATTGGCGCCGAGAGCTTTCCAATGAATGGCAACAAGCCATATTTCCGACTAAATCCTGAAAAGTTACCCATAATTCTGCTGTGGTTAAGAGGTCGATTAATTAGAGCATTACTGTACCTTCTTTATGATTTTCAATTGTGACATATATTACAACTGTCATGCAAAATAAAAAACTGTTATAATCATTGTTATAATCATTGCTGAATTTCCAACATTATTGAACAAATTGAATTTGAGAAGATTTTGATTTGACAACAATGATGACTAGCGATGATTGTGGGATTGAAGGGTAACCTGACATGAACCATTGCCGTCTTTCCTCCATCGATAAAACTGACATAGCAGCAAGTCTGCAAATAGTGTGTCTATCATTTGCAGAATGAGATACCCAGAGGGTGAAATTAGTGATGCTATACTGTATTGTGGGCTAGCGTCACTAAATTCACACTCTGGGGACCTAATTCTGCTTAGGCCGCAACTTCTATGAGATACCTGGAATCAGATTGAAGTTCCCAAGTTGAAATTGGTGATGTTCACCCATTAGTCACCTCGATTATTCAATTTATCTTCTGCAAATTAGGGGATATAGAAACTTCCCGGAAGGGAAAACAAATTTCAGACTATAGATTATAGATACTTCCCAGAAGATGATCATGGATTGCTACCAGTGCAGCATAGCATCATTAAATTCACCCTCAAATGACAGACACACTATTTGCAGGCTAGTGTGGCAGCTGAAACAACAATATAAAACTCATTAAGCCTTGAAATAGTGTGTCTGTCATTTGCAGAATGAGGTCCCCAGAGGGTGAATTTAGTGATGCTACCCCGCATAGCGGGCTAGCATCACCAAATTCACCCTCTGGGAACATCATTATGCCAAGGTGTAAGCAGAATGAGGTCCCCAGAGGGTGAATTTGGTGATGCTAGCCCGCTATGCCGGGTAGCATCACTAAATTCACCCTCTGGGGACCTCATTCTGCAAATGACAGACACCCTATTTCAAGGCTTGAAACTCATGCAAACTAACCAGTAATAGTGCTTTTCTCATTATATTTCAGGATCTATTCCAGGACCGATTTTGTTTGGAAAAATAATAGACCTCACCTGTATATTGTGGCAGGAGAAGTGCGAAGAAACAGGATCATGTGTGTTCTACGATGCTCAATATATGGGGCGGAATTTCTTAGGCATCACTATTGTCGGAAAAATTGTTTCTACAACGTTCTTTATAATCGCACTCAAACTCTATAAACATCCGTCACCAGAATCGGACAATTCGCTCAATGAGAGCACATCAATAACAAACTTATCACATTCTCGTAACAGCATGAATAAACCATCACTGGAACCTGATGCAGTGTCTTCCAACACAACAATGACGGACAGTGGAGACATCTCTCTGAAGAAAAAACTATCTCCTGAATCGAGGAATAATAATACTCTGACAATAGAGACATAGTATTTGTGCCGTCACGATTTTGTTTCATCGTATTCATAATATTTGGTGCTCTGTATTGCTGAATGGGTCGTCATCTCATGATTATGAAATCCCCAGGGCATGCAGTTTTGCTAAATTATTACTACAGTATTGCCCTAAATAATTGACTCTTTAACCAAAGGAGAATTATGGGTAACTTTTCAGGATTTAGTCAGAAATATGGCTTGTTGCCATTCATCGGAAAGCTCTCAGTGAGTATATCACCCATGTTTGGTTAAATCTTGTCAGCACAACATGTGATTCTAGAATGTGAAGTTCCAAATGGCCACGTTCATGACATTTTTGTGTGCCCCTTGACCATCTTGATGAAAGACTCAATACAAAAACTTTTCAGCGTGCTGCCTCGCCATGTTGTTTGGTTCATTATCTATTGGCGTGATAAGTCAATAAACATCTACGGTAGCACACAATATCTTTTGTTTTATAAACTGTTTGAGCCAAAACCAAAACACCCGATTCATCAAATATGACCAGATTTGGCCAAACTGGGTATCAAAAATACAAGTTTCCTTTGAAGTAAACAGGCTGGGGATACCTACAGTAATGCCCTAAATAATCGACTCCTTAACCACCACAGAATTATGAGTAATTTTTCAGGATTTAGTCAGAAATATGGCTTGTTGCCATTCATTGGAAAGCTCTCACAGAGCTTTCCGATTAATGGCAACAAGCCTGAAAAATTACCCATAATTCTGCTGCGGTTGAGGAGTCGATTATTTAGGACATTACTGTAGCCCTACCATTATCACAAGCTGGTTTACCTCGGAGGAAACTTGGGCCAAGTACCATAGTGATGATTTTTGTGAACCTGTGTAGCCTAGTTCTCAAAATATGTTCTGTGGCTTAACCTTTTAATGACGGGAAGCTGTGCTGGTGCAGCATTAAAGATCCTGTGCCAGTGCATTCTCTTATATATGTGAGTCTCCATAGGGAGCATTGCATATATAAGAGAATGCACTGGCTTACCAGGTCAAGGTAAATATTGTTAAGCCAATGTATTCTCTTATATGAGAGGCTCCCTACAGGAGACTCATATATAAGAGAATGCATTGGCACAGGGTTTTTGCAAAATTTCAGGAATCTCCAGTTAATTTAGCCACATAATTTTGTATCAATCTGATTTCACATTCTGACCACAATCATCAAATGATTAACACTTTCTATACTGAATGGACTCTCTTATTTAGTTATAAATTATATCTTGATAAGGTCTATTATTCATTTGGAGTGATGCTCAAGTAATAAAAGCAGAAGACAGACTGATGAAAAGATAATACAAGTGCAGATAGATTTCTATTAACTTGTGGGAAATGTTCAGATAATAAGATCAACAAATTAGGTTGTTCATTGAACGTATTATCTGAATGTCCCATAAAGGGAACTACAGTAATGCTCTAAGTAATCAACTTCTTAACCACAGCAGAATTATGGGTAACTTTTCAGGATTTAGTCGGAAATATGGCTTGTTGCCATTCATCGGAAAGCTCTCGGGGAGAGCTTTCCGATGAATGGCAACACGCCATATTTCCGACTAAATCCTGAAAAGTTACCCATAATTCTGCTGTGGTTAATCAGTCGATTAATTAGGGCATTACTGTACTTATCAATGAGTATTTAGTATAGAAAGGATTAATACTGTCTATACCCACTTAATTTAGGCAGAATTGTGACTGCTAATAAGCGGATACCACATCTTTATAACAAATTAACTTACAAATGTCCATTTTTTTACATTTGATGTGCATCAACAAGGTTTTATTTAAATCTGTACTCTCAAGCCTTTTCACTAGCCATATAATTATCAACATTGTCGCTCAACAGATTGGTTGTAACATCAATATTACATTATTATTGATTCAATTTGAATCTCGGCTGAATACTGGCTAAATATATATTGACTCATTTTAATTCATTTATCAAGCATAAAAAATGTCAAATCATACATTTATTGCTCAAATTATCAATTCCTAAGAGCTCATCAGAAATATTTATTAAATTATCTTCATTTCAACATGTTTTCAAAAGTATATCATTATCCAAAACATGAACACCTTGTATCATTTATAGTTCAAATTTGAAAGTAATTTATTCTGGATCTGAGCGCATGTTATTTCCTTTGAAATGCATGTTACTATAGAAACGCAGTACTTATCTAATAAATATCACATTCTAATCAGAAAAAAAACAAGAGAATATTTATTTCTATCAAATTATTCTTTGTTTCTTGTGTTTGTTTATATAAACAGATTGATATGCTCAAGCTGTTTCTGAGTCCCATTCACAAATGTTTTGGCTACATCCTTTCATTTATAAATGGATTTGCTGCTATAGTTATAAAAGTATACATTGGAAAGGTCTATTATTCAATTGGTGGGGTGTTTTGATAATTCAAGTGCAGAAAACATAGGATTCCTATTCAGTCATTTGGAGGGAATGTTCAGGTGATAAGTTCAACAAATGGCCTTAGGTTGTTTGTTGAACATACATTATCTGGAATTCACCAAGCAAACTACTCATCAATGAGTAATTAGTCATTACAAGCTGCTAGAAAATTTAATTTTAACCCTTTCATGATGGGAGCTGTGTGCTGCTGCAGCATTAAAGATCCTGTGCCATTGCATTTCTTATATATGCGAGTCTCCCATAGCGAGCCTCACATATATAAGAGAATGCACTTGTCTACAATGTCAAGGTAAATATTGTTGGGCCAATGTATTCTCTTTTATATGCGAGGCTCCCTTTGGGAGACTCCCATATATAAAAGAATGCATTGGCACAGGGTTTTCGCAAAATTTCAGGAAGCTCCATTCATGGAACGGTTGAGGTTCCATTTTAGTTTTTTACCCTCAGTATATTTGTGTGGGAACAGTATATTACACTGGTGGTTACAAATGCAGCCTCCATAATTAAAAGGGTAGGCCAAATTTGATAATCTGAAATTGGTAAAATTAGTTATATTTGTCACTGGAAATCTTATTCAGTGTAAATTTTATATGGGGGAGGTCTCTCATTAAGCATAGGTATCATCACTATCATGACAAATTTTTTTTTTTCAATTATTTACCTATATTTTGGTTATAAATGCATCTTTTTATATCATAAATCAACTCCCAACAAAGTTAGATTTTAGACTTCATTACAAGACTGTTGATTTAAATTGTTACATATAAATCAACCTTATTTTTTAACGTACAGTCACTTGCTGACCCAGATAATTTGCCGTGTGGAATCCATTTTGAATAAGCTATCTCATGTTGTATGATACTAATTTCCACCAGTTTCTAAAATTCAAACATGGCCTACCCCTGAAGTTGAATCATATTACCAGGTCTTTCATTGTAAATATATTATTTAAGTTAATGCATAAATATTGTCATACATAATATTCAGTTTGAGTTCTGATTTTTGTTCTGTTTCATTGATTATGAGCTTTGCTTTCATATACCAGCATTTTATAACCAATTGCTTCCATTTTTAATTCTTTCCATTTATTCTTAGCTTTTAAAGGAATATGGTCTTTTTGCAATATATTGGTCCAAGTTTCATTGACCTGTACCTGCTATTGCACATTTTCGCTGTCCAGTGATATTTGTGCATGTCCAAATATCATGTACGTTGCCCAGATCAAATGTATCAAGCAAACTTTTTTAGATAGATTAGGTTATAAGATAAAAAGCGCTTACAAAAGCTTCATGTAGATTGTGAGTTTGTTAGGTATTAATTGTAACTGTTTACTTTTCAAATTTCAATGCTCAATGGGCCATAAAAAAGCATGTTATCTAGCATTGATAGAAGCCAATTTTATGTGTACCTTAGGATTCTTAGACAGAAGATTTAACCTCTTGGCTATTGGTATGAACCTAAAATGTTAAGCTCTTTGCTCTATGTCTGATAATGGACATATTTAAGTGCACTAGCAATCGGCCATCATGCATCATGGGAACTCAGTAATGAGTGCCTCAAAATTGATCTTCCAAGATTTTGTATGGCAATAGTCTTTTGATGGAATCAGATTTGTGTTTTTTTTTCGATATTCCTGCTATATTTTCCAATGAAAAATTGTCATAACATCAAATTTCAAGCACAAGCATTATCATATAGCAAGTGGTCTGAAACTCATTGAATATCTTTAACTGTCTTCTTACTGAATGATTTCTCCCATTCAGTTCGAAAAGTATATGTCTAAAGGTTTATTGTTCATGATCAAGCCTGCAAATAGTGTGTCTGTCATTTCCATAATGAGGTCCCTAGAGGGTGAGTTAGTGATGCTATCCCTCATGGTGGGCTAGAGTCACCAAATTCACCCTCTGGAAACCTCATTCTGCTTAGGCCTCAACTGCTAGGGGAGCCCTAGAATCAGATTGAAGTTACCCAGTTGAGTTGGTGATGTTCACCCATTAGTCACGTCGATTATGCATTTTATCTTCTGCAAATTATGGGATATAGAAACTTCCCACAGGGGAAAAAGTAACTAAAAACAATGTTAATTTGAAACTACAGATACTTCCCAGAAGATGAGGGCTAAGCAGAATGAGGTCCCCAGAGGGTGAAATTGGTGATGCTAGCCCACTGTGTTGGATAGTCACTAAATTCACCCTCTGGGGACCTCATTATGCAAATGACAGACACTATTTGCAGGCTTGTAGCTAATATTTCCTACAAATGAATCAATGGGAACCAAGTAACTGCTCATCAGCATGTATTGTTATTTGTTGGATGCTTCATATTTTGTTCTTATTTGGTCTCCTGCTGCTTTAGCTTAGGTCCTGACGCTGACTGGCATATAAAACTTCCAGATGATTCCAACTGAACAAACTTGTATGTCAGTCTCAGAGTTGTTTTTCTTTTTCAATAATATACCCTTGCACCATTTGCAAATTCCAGAGCACATAATTTCTGCATTCATTATAAGATCAAATAGTTTATTATCTGACAATAATTTTTCTCATCCTTATGCCACTGCAGTTTTAATAGTGATCTTTTCCTGACTGTCAGAAAAGTTTGATCGGATGGGAACTACAGTTTGATCCGATGTCATACCACCATCCTCTATATTAGGGAGTGTCCATGTGCTTAAAACATTATCCCTTCCTTGACATTTCTTCTATTAAATCTATTACCTTTTTACATGGGGGTGGGTCCTCGGTGGCTCAGTAGGTTAGGGCTACAACTCCAACCCCTCTTGCCATCCTGTGCTAGCGATGAGGGTTCAAATCCACATGTTTCCATCATGGACTTGGTAAATCGAAATCGTTGTCAAGTTGCAGTTGCCAGTTACTCGCCAATGGCCAGTGGTTTGCCGCACATGGTCGGCGAGTTTATCAGTCATTGAAATCACTGTTAGATTAAGCAGTAAGTGTGCGGATTTCCTCCACCACTAAAACTGGCAATGTCGTGATATGGCCTTTGTTGCTGAAAGCGACATTAAACCCAATCAATCAATCATTTTACATGGAGTTATGTTCTTCAAATGTGGTTATTTTGATTTAATATGTGTCAATTAGTAAACTTATTATCACTATAATAAACTTATTATCACTACTTTGAATTTATCTGGTCTTTGCATCACACCTCGTTGAAGAGGTTGTTAGATTGCTTGATTTAAACTCACTGCTACAGGCTGCTCGTTTAATTCAGAGATCTGACCTCTTCAACTCGATGTGATCCTACAGAGGATCAATTGACTGTAGTGATAATATGCATAGATTGTGTACTGAGTGGCCTTATTCCACCCATAGCAGATAGGATAATCGTTGACAACAAGCTGTTTAAAAGGTAAGGCCTTGTTTTAATTTCGGCAATGTTTCAAACTAAATAGCGTGTGCTGTCAGAAAATTTATTCAAAATTAATTCCATGTGGTACTTGGGTTGGTGGGTGATCAATGGTGATAAAACTATTTAAAACATCGGTCTTAATTAGAGGTTTTGCTTTTTCTGTGATACGGATATCTAGAAATCATGGACCAGTGCTGCATTGAAATGCAAATTGTTGGATTTAATTTTTCACCCACACAAATGTATGTGCCTACCAACCCCAAAACTCAGTCACAGTTATTTACTTTGATTAAGCTTCCCAGTGGTGCGCTCTACTAATTCTTACCCATCTCATATTTTAAATGGAGCCTTCCCTTTTAATTATTGTTGTGATCATTGTTCTTTTGCACATGATACAGTAATGCCCTAAATAATCGACTCTTTAACCACAGCAGAATTATGGGTAATTTTTCAGGATTTAGTTGGAAATATGGCTTGTTGCCATTCATCGGAAAGCTCTCAGTGAGAGCTTTCCGATGAATGGCAACAAGCCATATTTCCGACTAAGTCCTGAAAAATTACCCATAATTCTGCTGTGGTTAAAGAGTCGATTATTTAAGGCATTACAATTTACTGTAAGTATTGTTGTGATCATTGTTCTTTTACACCTAATACTTTGCACTTATCTCATTTTGTAACCTACAAATCAACATGACTGTACTTATAATCTGATATAATCTATTTGCAGAATATACATCATTACTTATTGTTACAAAGAATCATTCAGTCTAATTTGTGTATAGATTCATAAATACTTAAATATAATTCTTCGAAACTTAAATTTTTTTTTAAATGCAGCTGCGTTGAAATCTATAAACTTCTTCAATCACAATTCAAGAAAAATATAGCAGTGGCTCATTTATAAATCAATAGTATACCAAGGTTGATGTAGCGAAAGACCCAGTCAAACAACCAATGGTGTGCCTTAGTTTGGTCAGGTTCAGTCAAAAAGTTTTTTTAGAGGAATCCGCTGTGTCCTTTTCATTGTGCGTTGAAATTGAAATATAAGATACGCTGTTTCATCTATTTTCAAAGCAATGCAAGTCCTAATGCACATCTTAATGGTATATGGCACGCAAGTGTAGAAAATAGGTCATACCATTGCAATAAAACGTATTACGGTCCCACCATGGCCATTGGAACACTTCTTACAACAGTATTTTAATAGTGCATTTTCTTAAACTTACTAACATAGAGGAAAACACATTCATTATTTTCAGGTTATAGACCAAGGTTCTTAACGACTGGTGCTGATTAATTATTTTTGTTCAATTAATTATTTGAATAAATTTGACTGTTCTTCAATCACATCATTTTGGATGATTTGCACAGCATTACAAGTGGCTAATAGATAGGAACTTAATGACGTTTGAACAGAACCATTCATTCCATCCAACCGTGCAGTAGGATTCCTATTCATTGGTGGGAAATGATCAGATAATAAGTTCAAACATTTCCTAATTTCCTAATGAGTTATTTAGTAAAGAAAGGGCCAAAATTTGATTAAAAAAGAGAATTATTTTGAATTAATTTTTCACTGATAATGTGTGGCTTGAATCTTAACAGCCGTCTGAAAATTACATCAATGTGTAACTGGTTGCTG
The DNA here is from genome assembly GCA_032622095.1 of Siphonodentalium dalli. Taxonomy (NCBI): domain Eukaryota; kingdom Metazoa; phylum Mollusca; class Scaphopoda; order Gadilida; family Siphonodentaliidae; genus Siphonodentalium; species Siphonodentalium dalli. The sequence continues at coordinate 84,783,305 of CP136069.1, read as the reverse complement.
AAAGTTAAAATGTAAAATATCAACAATTCAAACCAAGATCTCAATGTTCACAGTTCTAATCTGTTAATATTAGCCTGACATCTACCCATTTCTGAACCATATCATCGTATATTCATCAAATGGCATACTTAAGGCTGAAGGGGTCACTCTCACCTAAAAACAAGTGCTGAATGGTACACAGGGTTCACTAAATGTGCTGAAGGGTACACAGGGTCCAATAAATGTGCTGAAGGGTACACAGGTTTTGGAATTTTGTTCGAAATGACATTGTTGATCATTGTCAAGAAATAAGTTATCAGAAATTTTTAAAACATAAACACTGCACCGTCATATCTGATCCCATACATTGCTGCTTCGCTTCAAGGGTACTTGCAAGTTTGCGAATTGGAATTTTAAGTTTTGCTGAGGCTGAGTATATTTATACCCCCCCCAACGAGTTGTGGGTGGGGGTATACTGGTATCAGCTCATCCATCCGTCCGTCTGTGCACGCAATTTTGTCCGAGCTTTTATTCCTACATTTTTTGGTCAATTTTTTAAAATTGGCACAGATATTTAGTAACATGGGAACCTGTGCACCTGCAACTATGAGGTCTGTCTGACTTTTTTGTATGGAGTTATCCCCCCTGTTACGTTAACTGTGTTACTGAAAGTCTGGCGCTCATCAGTATTTTTTTCTTCTAAATCATTCTAATTTTCATTTGAGTGTACACCAAGTGTTCTAGCAGTAATTGCGGCAGAACTAAAAAGCTTAACAATGTCATTTTGAATGATATTTCAAAATATGTGTACCCTTCAGCGCTTTTCTAGTTGAGAGTGACTCCTTCGGCCATACTTAGCGTTGTGTACTATGCATGTGCATCTAACATACCAGTACAATGTGGTTGTATATTTTTGTACAAAAGAAATTATATTTCTGGATATATCAATATATGAGAATTTAGAAAATAAATTCTATTTTATTACAAGATAGTTTGTTTCTTCCAGAAACGCGAACAGTTTGTTTCTTCCAGAAACGCGAACAGCAAGAACTTACCCTATATGAATATCTGCATCCACCTTCCCCAATGTCATTTTCATATTACCGGTACATACATTAACCCCTTCATCAGGAGCCGCGCTGGTACAGCATTAAAGATCCTGGGCCAGTGAATTCTCATATATATGCGAGTCTCCCATAAGTAAATATTGTTAGGCCAAATGTATTCTCTTATATATGTGAGGCTCCCTGTGGGAGACTCGCATATATAAGAGAATGCATTGGCACAGGGTTTTCGCAAAATTTCAGGAAGCTCCAGTCATGGAAGGGTTAAACAGTTGTGGCATGTTTGAACCTCTGTATATGCGATATTATTGAGTAGGGATATTAGAGGGGTCTCACAAAACTCACTGATTGCAGTTATGATTGTGGTTGGAGTATGTCACCAATTTATGTACATGTACTAATTATAACCGTAAAGTCCTAATAAACGTATAGGGCTTTGAATTTTTTGGTTTGTCTAAAAAAAATCTTTTAAAGTGATGTGAAACACTCCGGTAGGTTGATCAAATCAAATGGAGAATAATCTTGCTCAATGTAGTTACTTTTACGAATATTAATCAAAATTTACAACACACTCCTTCATTCTTATATATTAATTAAATGCAATGAGTCTAGACAGCGATATCATTTGCATTAGTTTGTCACCGATAGTTGCGTCCTGAATCGATGTAAATATTTACAATTGAGCTTAGTTCCGACGATGTTTTTTATGGAGTGGTACGGTCAATTTCTTTGATATTTTCGGTGATGTTAGTAGATGATACATTCCCCCAGAGTACTAACATCAGTATCACTCACCCGAACAAGTCCATAATATGTCTTTAAACTAGGCATGCAGGGAGAGGACCTGCTTGTAAATTGCAATAATTTGTGCTCCCCTTGGTAAAGCGCCTGTCACACTCAGGCCGGCGCTCTCATTGCGCTGCAAAAGTATCAAAGCGCCCACCTAAACGCACTAAGGTCTCCAAGAACCGATTGGTGACGCAGCGGACACTGGCTACAACGGGCGAGGATCTCCATGGTCGCCCATAGGTGCCAGAGCACCGCGATTGTTTTATGCATGCACAAAACAAGCGCAGAGGCTCGGCGTTCTGACCAGGACGTAGTACTGTCGCCGTGACAGCGCAAAGCAAAGCGCCAAGCGAGCGACGTGAGTGTTATGTGGACGTAGCAAGAGCGCATATTAGCTTCTCGTGGTCCCAGCAAGAAATTAATCTTGTCTTTTGCGACTACAGTAAGCTTAATCAAATTCTCACTACGTGCCTTTCCCGTCCTTAATACGCTCAATGAGGCTCTGTCCAAAACTTATTGCGCTCTTTCTGCGCTGTCATGGGGTGTTATGGACTGGTTCCCGCTCATAGAAAGTCCACATTGTGCTGCCACTGCGACTCTGGCGCTCGCTTTACGCCCAAGCGTTATACATGGCGTTCTTCTGGCGTTTACAGCAGGTTTATAGTACGATCCCACTTTGAAATGCGGTCTGCTCATACCACTGTCACACTCCGCTGCGATCAGGCTGGCGTTTGCTTTGAGTTGAAAAAGTATCAAAATACGAGTAACGCACAGTGGAAGCGCGGAAAATTGTCAGAAATTTTCAATCTGTTAAAACAAGAGAACCAATGTCAGAAATGGTAACGCGCTCAAGATCATATACCGGTATTATAAACCCAAGAATGTAATTGCAGAATATAAAATATATTGGTTTTGCGAATGACCAACTCAGAATTCCGTTAAATAACAATAACAACCAGCCCCTAATTAATGAACCGGTGGCCGACTCGACCGTCTCCGACCACAACCCCCAGTGGGTTGCAGAAATTTCTTTCATTTGTAATTGACATATAGTTTATCACAAACCAAAAATCAACATTAATCAACGTTGATTAACACAATAAACGAAATTGAATTTCCCCAACTACATGCACCTTTTACGGGACTCGGCCTCCAGCTCGCAGTTTGACTTTTAATCATCCCAAAAATTCCTATTCTATAAATAAAACTAATAAAACACCCATTGATAATGTCAGCCCGCACGCGAAACGAGAAACTCCCCACCAGTTATACATGCGGCGCGTGTGACAAGCCATGCTCCTATCCCGCTTATCACGTTTTCATCGCCCTCTTGGTTACACACAACTAATTATTTTCCATAGGCGACAGTGTTAACTAAAAGTCCCGCCGGCCATGGGTTAAGTCTATTTGAACTTCAAGTGGTCAATTTTCCCTTAGAACGTCATCCGCTGCACCAGTCCGTGACAACAAACGCGCCCTTTTCGGTATTGTTTTCAAACAATAATCTTGCATTTCCACAACTACCCCATTTACTGCACAAAAATCAGCAGCATAAAAATAGCCAGACCCCTTCCGTAACTTCTGAATACCACCAGACTCTTCCTGGACATCTAAACATACACGATCGCCATATTTACGTAGGCTAGGATTTTCTGTTCCCGATTAGGGATATTTCTCTCAATGATAAAAAAAAAATCTGGCCGACTCGAGTTTCCCTACACAAATTCAAGAAGCGTAACTCTATATAATTAGTTGCTTGTAACCTCTTTGTACGACCCATTGCATTCCTGCTTTGTCAAGTCTCACGCTTTCACTGCGTTTCCTCCACGCTGTAAACGCTCTTAATGCGTTCAAGTCGTTGTCATTGCGTTGTTAGTACGCTTTGCGCTGTCATGGTCATGGTCATGGTCATACGTCTGGTCAGAACGCCGAACCTCTGCGCTTGTTTTGTGCATGCACAAAACAAGCGCGGCGCTCTGGCGCGATCACGGAGACCCTCTCCCGTCCTAGCCAGTGTCCACTGCGTCACCAATACGTTCTTGGGTACCTTACCGCGCTTTGCTTGGCACTTTGATTATTTTTCAGCGCAATGCAAGCGGCGGCCTGATCGCAGCGGAGTGTGACAGTAGTTTAATCGGACACCTAATCTATTGCGGAGTGTTGGAGACTATGACTATGACTGGAGAACGCAGGAGGCGCTATCTGTACTCTCCGCGCCCGCGCAGAGAACGTTTTGCGAACTTATTGAGAACGTACTAGCATCACAATGACAGCGACTTGAACGCACTAAGAGCGTGAGACTTGACAAAGTAGGAACGCAATAGAAGCATACTTTGTTTTAAAAGTTTGACAATTTTCGACAGTTTTCGGCACTCCTCCTGCTTGTTACTCATATGTTGGTACTTTTGCAGCGCAGTGAGAGCGCCGGTCTGAGTGTGACAGGGGTTTTAGTGCCATTATTACTGTATGATTTATGATTCATATCTGAGGATTTAAAATAAAATGTTTAAAGGCCCACTTAATTTTCAAAGCCCCATACAAAATATATGCCATATTATATACCATTTGAAAGAGGAAGCTCCAAAACATTGTATTATCAACTTATCCGGTGTAATAAAATGTGGACATGTTGTTTTTGTTGAGTTGCCAACGTGTTTTGTCATCAAGATTGAAGTAAAAATCAGTATTATTTTCAATGCAGGGGGAATAACTCTATATATTAAAGATAGAGTTCTTCCCCTTCCATTGAAAAAGTTTGAATTCTGTTGCATTCTGGGTGCCAGAGGGGGGGGGGGAGTCTTCATCAGTTTTCTATTTCTCTGTGGGCATCTTCTGAGACACAGATGTTTCAAATAGTGATGAATTATAGTATTTTAATCATATTTTATGGCATAGATTATTATTAAAACCGTATACTACAAGTCACTATAAAAAAAATAATCGGTGACTCGAAAATTAAGTGGGCCTTTAAACAGTTTAAACTAGATTTGTTGCATCATACAGCAATAAAATATGGAACCAGCCGACAACTACAGTAATGCCCTAAGTAATCGACTCTTTAACTACAGCAGAATTATTGGTAACTTTTCAGGATTTAGTCGGAAATATGGCTTGTTGCCATTCATCGGAAAGCTCTCGGGGAGAGCTTTCTGATGAATGCAACAAGCCATATTTCCGACTAAATCCTGAAAAGTTACTAATAATTCTGCTGTAGTTAAAGAGTCGATTACTTAGGGCATTACTGTATGATCAATTGGCAGAATAGAACAGTGTAAGCAGTGTTCTTAATTATGGTAGATCACGCACAGCAAAAATCTCACTGTTCACGACTTTTATTAACCCTTCCATGACTGGAGATTCCTGAAATTTCGCGAAAAACATGTGCAAATGCGTTCTCTTATATATGCAAGTATCCGATAAGGAGCCTCGCATATATAAGAGAATACATTGGCCTAACCATATTTCTTTTGACATTGTAAGCCAGTGCATTCTCTTATATATGCGAGGCTACCTTTGGGATCATTAATGCTGCACCAGCGCGGCTCCCGTCATGAAAGGGTTAATGTAGCCTTAGTCAAAACTGATATCCATGAGTTTGCGAAACCTGATATCCCTACGTGGAACATTCCTGACTGATCTCAGCGATAGTGCTGAAAAATAGCACTTCTAATTTGCTGTGTTATCTTCATGCAAAACAACTAGTAGTCATTCAGCCCATGTACCTCGCCGGTACCAAATTGGCGGGCAAATTGTGACCTATATCACCAGTAAGGGTACTGAATATGTAGTTAACAAATAAGTTTGATAACAATTTCAATTCAGTAGTTTTAATGGTATAAACCCTGTCTAATTAATGTATGTTATTATCTGTTGTTTTATCCTTCCATCAAAGATTAATTTGACATTACAATAAGAACACGCAGATGTCAAAGCTACGATAACCCGTTGAACATCTTCACGGTCAATGTAATAGGTCACATTGGTGAGTATCAGTGCTCTGCGTTATTATTGGTGGCCGTTTACACTCTGATCAAAGAAATGGTGGCAGTTCCAACTGGAATGTATGTAGCTGACAATTATAAACGTTATATCGGCTATTCTGCTGACAATGATAATAATGTTAGCAGATTTCAACACATGTTTGGGTATATAGGCCCAATATATATAAAGCTAATACTGGGAGCTTTTGTGACACTTCATTTACAAACACCTCCACCAAAACAGAAACAGTATTTGAAATATCTTCATTAACTGCCAAAAGGGAAAAAAGTCTTTCTAAGGGATATTAATTAAGTTCATATGAAAGTACTTTATGTATTCATGGACCAATTTTTATTATATAAATTACTAGCAGATTAGCCCGCCACTGGCGGGATTGGTCCCATGGCTTTGGTCGATCCATTAATTTTTGTTTTTCAAGGTAACCCCGTCCAGGCACGTCATATAACCCGACAAAAATATTCCCCATCCCGAGTTGACCATACATAACAAATTTCACATCGATGTCACCGCTGACGACCGAGATATCGCCCAAGGTCATTTGTGGGTACCCGTTTCAAGGTCAAGGTCACCTCAGGCGGACAAACTGACCCGACGAAAATCTCCCACGTCCCTTGGAAGCACCAAGTACGAAATTAGATATCCCCAGTTTCCAAAAGCAGAAGATATCAGGTAGAACTGGTCAAATATGGACCCTGGTGCCCAATATGTAGCAGCTCAGAAAACACTCGCAGAGCCCTAAAATTTATTAACATACGATTTCCCATTCAAATCGATTTATGTCGAAATTTCGGCGTGTAATACTTATATATTCTTAAAATGACAGTCCAACACGTAATTATGTTTTAGATAGAAGAAATTAAATTTTTTCAATGCTAAATTTCCAGCATGGACTGTGCGTTGATATTGTAAACAAACTTTTCTCAAGTGTCGTTTTGGTCCAACTATCACTTTTTCAACGGGGAGAGCTGATCCGAATAATAGCTAAGATGTATTGAGATAGAATTATCGAAAGAATTTGACTGATTAGGGTGCATTTTAAGAGAATCGAGTGGAGAAAACTTGATAACTTTTTCATCAGAAACGCGAATTCTGCCATCACATAACCCGACAATGTGCCTTTGATGTAGGTGAAGTAACTCTAAAATTTCGGCAAGTATTTAACCCATCAATTCTAACGACAGTGGCAGGGTAAAGGAGTGCTCGGATGTTCTCAGAAGCGGTGTGATGACACTTCCCGTGGCTTTTTACCCTTAGATAGGAAGTTTGGGCTCAATCGGTGGAGCCGTTTTCGAGGCTATAAAAGGACACACACACACGGAAGTCTCAAAATATATAGTAGATCAGGAACTGAGCAGCAATGCAATAAATGTAACAAGAGCTACGCTGGGCGTGCAATATACGCCCTCTCTTGGGTCGGCGGAAACTGATAAAAAAGGGGCATAACTCTGGTAAAAATTGGCGGACGGAACTCAAATTTGAACTTGACCTGTGTTTTGGTGGGAGAAAGTATAAATATACCAAATTATCATTGAATCCGACAAGCTCTAGTAAAGTTATCATGCGGACAACAAATTTCAGGGATTTTCTAAGTCAAATTACGTCAAATAAGGGGCATAACTCCGGTGAAAATTGGCGGACGGAACCCAAATTCGAACTTGAGCTGTCTTTTCTCCTAATAAACCCACATAACAATTTGATTGAAATCGGTTCACTCTAACTAAAGTTATCATCCGGACAACAAATTTCATGGATTTTCTAAGTCAAATTACGTCAAAAAAGGGGCCATAACTCTCGCAAAAATTATCGGATTAAAACGAAATTCGGACTTGAGCTGTATTTCGATATATGTAATCCACAAAAATACGGGTTTTGCGTATAAACATTCCAAAATCGAGTTATCATCCGGAAACCAAAAAACATAAGAAAAACTGAATTTTCTGAGTCGAAAAAGGGGCATAACTCTGCCAAAAATGGTCGGACAGAACCCAAGTTCGAACTTGACCTGTGTTTTGGTGGGAGAAAGTAATATACCAAATTTGGATTCATTCCGATAAACTATACTAAAGTTAACATCCGGACAACAAATTTCAAGGATTTTCTAAGTCAAAAAACGTTAAATAAGGGGCATAACTCCGGTGAAAATTGGCGGGCGGAACCCAAATTCGAACTTGAACTTACTTTTCGGCTAATAAACCCACATACCAAATTTTACTAATTTTGGTTCACTCTAACTAAAGTTATCATCCGGACAACAGGTTAACGGACGGACGCCCGGATGGACGGACCAATACTATAATACGGCCTTTTTTTCAAAAGGGCGTATAAAAATGACTAGTTTTTGTCACAAATCACAACGAACCTTTAACTCTTTTGATGCCACACAGCACTACAGACGGACGCCCCAGTGCCCAGCATTGTCGTATATGCCTGTATATTGGGTTTTTGTGGGTAGTATTTTGTATCTCGGGTATCGCTTGGAATAATTTGTTCAAACTTCACAGGTGGGTAGACATAGATATCGACCACGCATAGCCTCTTTGGACACCCCATAGAGGTCATGTGACCTTGGTGGCCATCTTGGATATGTGCGTTTGCCATTATCTTAATAGGTTTCCGAGGTATTATAGCAGTAGAATTTGGGATTATATTAATTTCTAGCATGGTACGACGCAAAAAATCAGGTACTAGTAGGTACATATTCGTTACATAAATAAATGGTATGTGAAGACCACGATAAGGTAACATGACATTGGATGAAGGTCCACAAATATGCAGATGTAAGCAGAGATTGGATGCATTGGCAGCATGACTAAATCCTGCAGATCACATTCCTCATCCAATCGTCAACAAACTTCATATGGATCCTTTGAGTGACCACCAGATGGGAGCCATCAAATTTTTCCAAATTTCGTTGAAAAACATGGCCGTCAGTGGCCATCTTGGATTTTACAATCTGTATGACTAAATCCTTTGGCACACCCTACAGATGACATCCCTTGTCCGATCGTCGCTAAACTTCATATGGATCTTACACCCTACAGACGACATCCCTTGTCCGATCGTTGCTATTAAAAAACTTTATATGGATCTTCATGATAACCACTAGAAGGGAGTCATCAAATTTCTCTGAATTTTGTTAAAAAACATGGCCACCGGCAGCCATCTTGGATTTTACTCTTTGCATGACTCATTGGCACATTCTGCAGACCACATCAATCATCACCAGACTTCATTTTGATCTTCGGGTGACCACCAGATGGGAGGCTCCCATTGGGAGCTATCAAATTTTTTGATATGGCCTCACTGGATGTTGAAACCACTGAATCCCTGGTAAACAGATGACAAACTGACTGAGATACATAAATCAGGTTATTCTTTAGACCTTTGTCACTGCATATATTTAGGCCAGATAAAAAATATTATTTGAGTCTCAACTGCCGCATGTAAAAAAATGGCCCACAATGGTCGTTTGATTTTGATTTTTGATATTATGACTAAAAAAAAGTTTTAAAAAAATAACAAATTTCAATTTATTTTTCAAAATTATTTTGGTATGTTTTTACCAAGATGTCCATACGTATTGAGCATTAATTGCAAAATACATGAACATACCTCTGTGTGAAGGTTGACTATTATGTATACAAATAGGGATATAGAACTTTAAGTTGAGGACTACATTGAAGAAAATGATTAGCTGATCATCATAGTCTGGTGTGCTAATTGGAACTCCATAATAATTAATAGGCACTGGAGGAAATTTATGATCACATGTTATAATGAAGAGGTGTCAATTTTTGACAACAATTGTGAATTGTCAGGGGCATTAGAACATTATAGGTAATCCTTACGTCATATACTAGTAGAACAATATAATTTTGATATCAGATTAAATCAGTGTACCTTGGTATATGCATAACAAAGTTCCCTCTACATTTTCTGATTATTATTAGACAAGGGAAGCCATCATACCTCTTGCTTACAATGTGCACAACAAAATAAAAAATAAAAATAAAGCCCCCCTCCCTCATTAAAAAAAAATTTGTCTTGAGACTTAAATATTTTTTTTTTTGGGCCTTAATATGCAGCTGTAATTCGTGGGAAGATCTACTACATTTGAATGAAGTGGGTGCATATTAATGTTGTATGCCATGCAGGATACTGTGAGAGAGTGACTAATTCTCGAACGTATTAATGGGGTGAGAAACCTCTTCAGTCTACTTATAATATCTTAATTTAATGATGTCCTCTTCTGCATCACCAGATATACACTCTGTCACTATTTACAAACTGTTAATATTTTAGTACAGTAGATTCAAGTTGGTGAAAATTGTTAGACGAAGATTTGTTTCAGTTCTTACATGCGGAATTATTACAATTATTACTAGATATTCCAGGATAATAAAATAAAATAATGTCAGGTGAGTATTTCCTCTTATTCTGATCCCAAAGAAAATATATTGTGAAAACTTATTGTTCGAAACTGGCCCATCACTTCAAAGGGACCATGGTGTTCTCAGTGGGTAAATGTGCAAAAATTATAAAAGTTTGTTCTTATATTAATTATTGATAGCTCAAACGAAATTTTGTGTGTTGACACCATTGTTTCGTAAACAAAACTGTTACAATCATTTTCATCAAACATCTCGGTAATCATGTAGTTAAAATATTATTGTCTAAATACGATTTTAAGAATATTTATCAATGTTTTGACCTTTTCCAATGTTAGCCATCAAGGGTAGTTTTGATTTAACCTTTATATCTTATTGGACTAATTAAATATTGGTAATTATTACCACATTATAGGGCGTTCTCTAGGCCATTGATAATGTTTTTCGGGGCGTTCCCAATAGCGTATTGTTACCAAAACAGCGGGCCGATAATGAGAAGCCTAGTTCAATATCGGCCCGCCGCCCGGAAACTATAGATCTCGTTTATTATCGCGAGAGTTACGTCCCTTCAACTTCCGATCTGGCGTGTTTATTTCAAGAAAATAATGGGAAGATGTATCCGATTTCCTCGACACTATAGTGGTTTTATGATTGGAATTCACGCTATATGATTGAATTATTGTATCAAGCGTAAGTATGCATTGATAATTTTAGCTGTCAACCTCTCATTGGTTGTTACTCATCTCCAATGCTGGTTTTTCCCATGTCCTATTTTCGAGACTCCGTCAGTCCGTGTCAGCTGACAAGTCAAATGATATCAAATTTAAATGTTCTTGAAAATATTTCTCTCTTAATCTACTTCATTATTTCACTAAATCCTCAAATGGGTCAAATGTCCAAAACTGTGGTAATAATAGTAATAACATGATTTCATCGGGCATTATGGTTTATTAACGGCCCTCTGGAATGATTAACAGCCCTCGGGCCTATTAGCGTCCCTCGACTTCGTCTCGGGCCGCTAATAGGCCCTTGGGCTGTTAATCATTCCAGCCAGGCCGTTAATAAACCATAACGCCAGTAATGTTTATAGGCTAAAGTTTTTGATATACAACATCTCGTTATTGGAGAGTTATTAATAATGAAAATAAGAACAAAGTCAATTTATTTTTACATGTATTTGTTAATGACAGTTGCTACAGACTTTTATAGTATTTATTATTTCGCATGAACCCACTTCGATGACTTGAGTCCCTTTGAAGTGAATTGGTAAATGTGAGATTTTATTTGATTGATTCCCTGCGTGTGTCTATCTTTAACCTTTCTCAACTAAATTCTCATTGACGAATAGTTATCCCAAAGGAAATGTTCAGATAATAAGTTACAACAAAAAAATCAGTTTATTGATCTTATTATCTGAACATTTCCCTCCAATAAATATGACATTGGGTACAGTTTCAGGTTTGGTGTACAAATGGGTACAGAATGTTAGTCCAAGGGTTCAATAGTCCAAGGGATCAATAGTCTTGAGGGTTTGACAGTCCAAGGGTTCAATAGTCCGACTATCGAACCCTCCAACTATTGAACCCTTGATCTGTGTCACTTTAGACTAATCCTCTGACTATAGAACCCTCGGATTATTGAACCCTCAGACCATTGAACCCTTCTTCAATGTAGTCATCTATTTAATGTTCTATGTCACTATATGTATACATAATAGTCAATCTTCACACATTACACAGAGATATGTTAAGAGTTCATGTATATTGCAATTAATGCTCAATACGTATGGAGATATTGGTAAAAACATAATAAAAACAAGAGCATGCTGTCGGGCGTGGCATAATACGCCTGTTTCTGGAGTAGAGTGGGGCATGTAGACAGAACCCATATTTAAACTTGGATATGTGTACCAAATTTGGTTCAGTTCACTCGATTCAAGCTAAAGTTATCATCTGGAAACCGCATATCAGATTATCAGGTAAAATCTAAGTATTTTGGGGTGGTAAACTAATATACCAAATTTGGTTCAGTTCACTTTATTCAATCTAAAGTTATCATCCGGAAACCGCAAATCAGGTAAATTTTAAGTCGAAAAAGGGACATAACTCAGTCAAAATCATGCGGACGAAACCCATATTTGAACTTGATCTGTATTTTGGTGTGGTAAACTAACATACCAAATTTGGTTCAGTTCACTAGATTCAATCTAAAGTTATCATCCAGAAACCAAAAGCGGACGGATGGATGGACGGACAACCCATTTACATAATACAACCGGGCGTATAAAAATAGAAATCCAAGATGGCCACTGGCGGCCATATTTTTTTGCCGAATGACCCCAAAATGACTCGTTCCCATCTACATGTCAATGTCAACAGCCATGACAAATTTCATAATGATCCGACCAAAGGCACGACCTGTAGCCCGTGCTAAAGGAAATTGTTGACGGATCACGCACACACGCATACACAGACAACAAAGCCATGGCAATAGTTCAGACTTTACAAAGTAAAGTTGAGCTAAAAAGGTTGTCTGAGACTCAAATAAAATATTTGTTATATTTTTTTATTTTTTTTTGTCCAAATGATCCAAATTAAAGAGTGTTGTGCAGCCTAATTGCAGGATGATGAATGAAAAAGTTACAAGTTGAAGCAAATCCCCTGTCAGTTAAAAAGCATACGAGCAGTCATGGTTGTTATTTACGCAGAAGATACGTGACAATAGCCAGAAATTTCATAAAATCTGTGGTAACTTCGTGACTCTCGGATGATAAACAAATGTCGTGGTTTTCACGAAACATAACATTAATTAAACTGAATTTCCTCACACACAATGTGTGATTTGTGGATAATATCACATTTATACTATCATTATACTATATTATTAATATATTCTTGAGGAAATTTTCATAATTTGGTAACTTTTATTTCTAAATTATAACCTACAACCAACGGGATTTTTTCCATGTAACTATTGGTCATGTCGGCTACTATGCGCAATTTCGTTAGTTAGTGATGTAACAGCTCATTGCAAGGCGGAATCTGGTCTCTTTAAAAATTTGGTGACAAGTACATTACACAGCTTCATAATTGAAAGCAATAAAAATTACTCATCCTAATCTAGGAGAAATTATCTTTTTATCAGCCAACGATTACGATATTTATTATCATTTGTTCACATCCTGTTGTTTTATTATAAAATTCTACGGTTCTCACAAACATTTACCACACAAATCATGTACTCCATATTTTGGAAACAAACGTCATGGGGAAAGCCCTGTCGTCCAAGAATGAAAGTGTCAATGACACTGTAGCTCAACTTAGGTAGGGGAATAATTTAATGGTCGACAGTATAAATGGAGGAATAGGAAAAGTGCTAATTGAAATGTCTAAGTAAGACTAGATGTACACGTCAATATCAACATTCATAACAGGTTTCATAATGATCGGATCAGGGATGTGGTGATTATGGTGTGCCAAATGATTTATTTATGCAAAGAGTAAATTCTAAAATGGCCACCGGCAGCCATGTTTTTTTCCCCAAAATGACTTGTTCCCATCTACAGCCTTTACAAATCTCATAATGATCTGATCAAAGGTATGACCTGTAGCCTATGCCAATGGATTTAGTCATGCAAAGAGTAAAATCCAAGATGGCTGCTGGCGGCCATGTTTTTCGGCTGAACGACCCCAAAATGACTCGTTTCCCCATCTACATGTCATTGTTAACATACATGACAAATTTCATGAAGTTCCGACCAAAGCTACGACCTGTAACCCGCACCAAAGGATTTATTCATGCAAAGAGTAAAATCCAATATGCTGCTGGCGGACATGTTTTTAAAGCCAAACGACCCCAAAATGACTCATTCCCATCTACATGTTAATATTAACATCCATGATAAATATCATTATGATCAGACAAACAGTACGACCTGTAGCCCGTGCCAATGGATTGAATTTTGAAATCCAAGATGGTGCCAGCACAGAGAAGGATCCAGGGATGTTTTGATACATGTTACAGGTTTGGGCGCCCAAACTCTGGAGACCCAAATGTCCCCAAATTCCAAGTGGATAGTATTTATTCAAGTTGGATTTTCCATATTTTCAAGGAATTTTTCTATAATTCAAACACATGTAATGCAAATCATCAACCTGCAGGTGGTATAGTCTATTATATAGAGCCTTTATTTGCACAATCAAGTGTCCAATACTGAATTTTTTAACATCCAACTTTATATGGGTACATACTCAAATACAGAACAGGTGTCCCCAAAAAATCTCTGGATCCATCCCTGTGCCAGCGGCCATGTTTTTTGGCCGTATGACCCCCAAAATGACTCGTTCCCATATACATGTCAATATCAATATTCATGACAAATTTCATAAAGGTCAGACCAAAGGTACGACATGTAACCCGTGCCAAAGGATTTAGTCATGCAAAGAGTAAAATCCAAGATGGCTGCTGGCGGCCATGTTTTTTGGCCGAACGACCCCAAAATCACTCGTTCCCATCTACATGTCAATGTCAACATTCATGACAAAATTCACAAAGATCAGACCATAGGTACGACCTGTAGCCCGCGCCAAAGGATTTAGTCATGCAAAGAGTAAAATCCAAGATGGCTGCCAGCGGCCATATTTTTTGGCCGAACGACCCCAAAATGACTCGTTCCCATCTACATGTCAATATTAACATCCATTACAAATTTCATAATGATCAGACGAACAGTACGACCTGTAGCCCGCGCCAATGGATTGAATTTTGAAATCCAAAATGGCCACCAGCGGCCATGTTTTTTGGCCGAATGACCCCAAAATCACTCGTTCCCATCTACATGTCAATGTCAACATTCATGACAAAATTCATAAAGATCAGACCATAGGTACGACCTGTAGCCCGCGCCAAAGGATTTAGTCATGTAAAGAGTAAAATCCAAGATGGCTGCTGGCGGCCATGTTTTTTGGCCGAACAACCCCAAAATCACTCGTTCCCATCTACATGTCATTGTTAACATCCATGACAAATTTCATGAAGTTCTGATCAAAACTACGACCTGTAGCCTGCGCCAAAGGATTTAGTCATGCAAAGAGTAAAATCCAAGATTGCTGCCAGCGGCCGTGTTTTTTGGCCGAACGACCCCAAAATGACTCGTTCCCATCTACATGTCATTATTAACATCAATGACAAATTTCATGATGATCAGACGAACAGTACGACCTGTAGCCCGCGCCAATGGATTGAATCTTGAAATCCAAGATGGCTGCCAGTGGCCATGTTTTTTGGCCGAATGACCCCAAAATGACTCGTTCCCATCTACATGTCAATGTCAACATTCATGACAAATTTCATGAAGATCAGACCAAAGGTACAACCTGTAGCCCGCGCCAAAGGAAATTGTTGACGGACACACGGACACACGCACACACGGACGACGGACGCCAAACCATGGCAATAGCTCAAACTTACAAAAGTAAGTTGAGCTAAAAAGGAATTCTAGAGATGTAAACCGGATAAGATTATCGTCCGTTTTTAACCCTTCCATGACTGGAGCTTCATGAAATTTTTATGAAAATCCTGTGCTATATATTTGAGTCTCACATAGGGAGCCTGGCATATATAAGAATATAGGAGAATATATTGGCCTAACAATTTTCACATTGACCTTGAAAACCAGAGCATTCTCTTGTATGGGAGCCTCACATATATAAGAGAATGCACTGGCACATGATCTTTAATACTGCACAGCGCAGCTCCCATCACGAAAGGGTTAAATGCTTTAATGTTAATGCAGTAAAAAATAAAGAATATAGTTAACAATCATGACATTTATTGTCAAAATAAAACTACACTCATCACATTTGGCAGCACATTCTCTCGAAATAAGATATTCTCAGCAAATGCCACATTTGAGTTGTAAACTCTTGAGAGTTACAGCTCGCTGATCCACACCAAGACCGATTCCGTGAGATCAGTATACCATCAACTGATGTCCTTTATATAAAATCCTGAGATATTATCCAATGGATTGTGCTTGTTTTATGTAACACTAAATATATTAATACACATTGCTATGGTATCATTAGTCATCCTTCTTCACTTTCCTCTCCATCTTTCCTATTTTCTTTGCATGTCTTTCAATGGCATCCTGTAATTAGAAGAAAAATTTTCTTGATAAATTTTCACAAAAGATCAATTCTCAATTGTTAAAAATGAAAGTGTCAATGACACTGTAGCTCAACTTGGAAAGGGAATAAATTAGTGTGGAGCGATTAGGTATGCGGAAAGTTGAAATGTCTAAGTAATACTAGATTATCAACATGAAGAGAGAGAGATATATATATATATATATATATATATATATATATATATATATATATATATAAAAGTAAAATCCAAGATGTTACTGGTGGCTATGTTTTCCAATAACATTCAAAAACATTTGATAGCTTCCATCTAGCAAGATTAATATGAAGTCTGGATATGATCAGATGAGGGAAGTGGACTGTAGGGTGTGCCAAAGGATTTAGTCATGCAAAGAGTAAAATCCAAGATGGCTGCCATCGGCCATGTTTTTTGGGCCGAACGACCCAAAAAATACTCGTTCCCATCTACATGTCAATATTAACATCCATGACAAATTTCATGATGATCAGACGAACAGTACGACCTGTAGCCCGTGCTAATGGATTGAATTTTGAATCCAAGATGGCCACTGGCAGCCATGTTTTTTGTCCGAATGACCCCAAAATGACTTGTTCCCATCTACATTCCAATTTAAACAGCCATGACAAATTTCATGATGATCAGACTAAAGCTACGACATGTAGTCCGTGCTAAAGGATTTAGTCATACAAAGAGTAAATTCCAAGATGGCTGCTGGCGGCAATGTTTTTTGGCCAAATGACCCCAAAATGACTCGTTCCCATCTACATGTCATTGTTAACATTCATGACAAATTTTATGATGATCCGACCAAAGGTACGACCTGTAGCCCGTGCTAAAGGATTTAGTCATGCAAAGAGTAAAATCTAAGACGGCTGCAGGCGGCCATGTTTTTTGGCCGAATGACCCCAAAATTACTCGTTCCAATCTACATGTCAATGTTAACATCGTTGACAAATTTCATGATGATCAG
The DNA here is from genome assembly GCA_032622095.1 of Siphonodentalium dalli. Taxonomy (NCBI): domain Eukaryota; kingdom Metazoa; phylum Mollusca; class Scaphopoda; order Gadilida; family Siphonodentaliidae; genus Siphonodentalium; species Siphonodentalium dalli. Next base: position 84,765,945 of record CP136069.1, on the reverse strand, counting down.
ACCAAAGGTACGACCTGTAGCCCGTGCTAATGGATTGAATATTGAAATCCAAGATGGCCACTGGCGGCCATGTTTTTTTCCCGAATGACCCCAAAATGACTCGTTCCCATCTACATGTCAAATGTCAACAGCTATGACAAATTTCATAATGATCCAACCAAAGGTACGACCTGTAGCCCGTGCTAAAGGAAATTGTTGACGCATCACACACGCACACACGGACGACAAAGCCATGGCAATAGCTCAAACTTTACAAAGTAAAGTTGAGCTAAAAACTGTTCAAGACAATACTAACATTCAGTCCTCTTCAACCAACCCAAAAATAAAGATTTAATAAAAAAGAAAAGCAAAATATATACCATATACAAGAGCATTCATTTAGCGATTTTGAATTGTACTACAGCCAAGCCTTGAAATAGTGTGTCTGTCATTTGCAGAATGAGGTTCCCAGAGGGTGAATTTAGTGATGCTACCCCGCATAGCGGGCTAGCATCACCAAATTCACCCTCTGGGGACCTCATTCTGCTTACACCTCAGCAGAATGACGTTCCCAGAGGGTGAATTTGGTGATGCTAGCCCACTATGTGGGGTAGCATCACTAAATTCACCCTCTGGTAACCTCATTCTGCAAATGACAGACACACTATTTCAAGGCTTGACTACAGCAAAATAAAATAATAATTTGAGCTTACAAAGAAAATCTAACATATCCTAATTTCAAATGCCAAAATGCAGTCAAATTCTAATTCGAAAAATGGCCGAAACTCATGTGAAAATAATTGGACAGAACATATATTCGAACTCGGCCTGTAGTTTCATCTGGAAAACACACATCCAGCTTTGGTTCAGATAAAATAATCCAAACTGGAGTTGTCGGTCAGAAACCGAAATGTTATGAAATAGGTCAAATTCTAAGTCTGAAAAGGTCCGTAACCCCTGGTAACTCATGTAAAAATAATTGGACTGATCCCATATTCGAACTTGGCCTGTATCTTGAAATAATAATACCGACTTTGGTTAAGATCAAATAATCCAAACTGGAGTTATCGATCAGAAACCAAAATGAGAAACAGACGGACGGATGGCTAGACCAGACAGACAGACAGACAGATGAACAATAGTATAATTATATTCAAACATTAATTAAGAAAATTGTCCTTAAACCTTTCTTTACTAAATACTCGTTGATGAGTAGTTCCCATAGGAAACATGCAGAACAAACACACGTAGGTCATTTGTTGAAGTTATTACCTGAACATTTCCCACCAACTAGAAGAATTCATAAGCACTTGTATTATTTTTTCATTTGTCTGTCATCTGCTTTTATTAACTGAACATCCCTCCAACTGACTCATAGACCATTACAATCTATACTTTTTTAAGTGAATGGGAGAATTCATTCAGTATAGAAAGAGTTAACGGCGAGGGTCGTTCTATACACTTTGCATCTATCAAAATAAAAATCAAGTATTTGTGTGTGTGTCTGTCTGTAACTCTATCATGATTTTGTCACGTTTAAAAATATATGACCCTCATGTCTGATTGCGCCCATATTTTGTCCGTTGCACGTCTTAGAATATGACAACAATTGTAGGCTGATCGCTTGGAGAGGGCCTGAGATATAACACACTTTCTAAGGGTCATAAAAGCGATATATTTTGGGTACAGTGAGCGCGGGTGCTACAACTTATTATTGGTACAACGACTTCGGTGTAGTGACTCCCGTTACTTCAGTACCTAATATTGGGAAAATTATTTTTAAATCACCTCACAGCGAGAAATGAATAGTGTGAGGATGTTTGATGCTGATTGAAGACATCCCTTGTTCATGGCGTACGTACACGAAATTTCAATTCCCGTTATACTACACCGTTATACTTGTAGTTCAATTTTCCACTGGTCTTCACATGTCTGATAAAAAGTACGCATCCCATTGCACTGCTTTGATATCCATAAATATCGGGAAGTAAATCTATATTATAGACACATTGTCAAGATATAACTTAAGACGAGCGAATAATGTCATGTGGTTCAATCACCATTCCCTTGATTACTGCAAACAGTATACGCTCCTTTTGGTTCCGAATTAGGGATAGTTTGGTTCTTTTGGGCAACTGAAATATGGTCGCTTGGTCATGCGGGAAAAGGGACTTTAATGTTCACTTTATTAGTTTCACCCAGACATAAACACAATTATGTCAGTACTAGTTAGTAAGTTTCACCATGCCTTATATAACTGGCAGTGGTTATATTAATGTAACCCAATACATTGATATAATCGAATCGCTGCACCGCGATAGCATGAACCAAACTCTCCACTAAGTAGGAACCCAATGGTCATAATATTGTAATTTGTACATGTATATTCCTCAGTAGTATAGTAAACATCGTTTGTTGTTACATATAGTTTCAGTGATATATGGCTCCAAATGTTAGTTGCAATAAAGAGGTGGCTTACATAAGCCCCCCTCCAGGGCCCCTTCATGATGTACTTATGGGGATTCATTCGGGTGGTTCTGCATGGTGCCTTATATCGACAACTCTCGGACTAAGGGATAGACCTATATATAATGTATATTTACATGCGTGGGAACCAACAGACATTGAAAGATCCATATTTTAGTTGATCATGACTCCATATACCCAATTGAAAGGTTGCGCATATGTACACCAGAGTAAGCCACCGTGGTGCATATAGGGATTCCTTATACATGCATTCGTTCTGTTGCCTTATATCGACAACTCTACGACAAGTTGCCCAACAATAAATGTGCATGGGAACCAGAACACATTGAAAGATTCACATTAGAGTAAATAATGCCATTAATGGCTCCAAAAGTTGCAATATAGAAATAATTTACGTAAGCCACCCATGGTGTATGACAATTCTGAGCTTTTTGAAGAAGTCCATGTAGCACATCTACCTTGTTGCACCTGCATCAATGTAGCACTTGCATCGAAGTCCATGAAACCAAATTTGAAGACCACACATTTATTTCGGCGATAAAATTATACTTAGAACTGTTTTATGTAATTTTACAGAACTTTACTAACAGTAACAAAAATGGTCCTACTTCAAATATACATCAACATTTGAGACATTTATTACCTAGAACGTCGACAGTTTTGTTTCAAAAGACAAAAAGTTTCGTGTATTTAAGTAATCTTTGTTTAATTAACATGAGTTTAGTATGATTGGCATGTATTTAAATTCAGTTACTATGTTTACACAAAAGTGTCAACCATCTGTTTAACTGAATTACACGAGCAATAGGACTTATTTTCAACTTAAATGGCGCTCGGTGTGATAAATTATAAACAGGTGTTGATATGTCAACAATTTTTGTTACACTGGATTTGTGGTATCCACAACATACCACAAGCCGGATACAGGGGGTTGTTAAGTTCATCATATTTCATTGTGAAGTCCATCATATTTGAAGGCAATCCCTTAATATTATTATATTAAGGAGCCTTGATATGTTCAAATGATCAATTCGACTAAAAGAAAAGCATTAAAGTGTAGCCTAAGAATACAATCATCCTGGTGAGTTCTAGATACATATAATACTGAACAAAAATGTGAAACCTCATTTGCCTCAAGAACAATCCTAGTGGAGCTCATGGAACAAGGATACTCAGGACACTTCATCATAGCACAATAATAAAGAAAACAAAGTGAATGCAAGGCCAAATAATGCCTTAAAAAAACAATAGTGATGTTTCCGTTAACCAGCTCCACCCTTGTCGATCAATCTTGTTTATAGATCTCAGATCTAGTAACACTATGCTGATCAGTCAATCATTATTTACACCGGAAATTGGTGTTTAAAGAGCCGGGCATATATTTTGAAAGAATATATTCCATATATTGTCATTAAAAACAAATTATTTCCAGCCACCCACCCCTGATTTCTTACCATATGTTACTGGAAACAGCACTATTTTTGCGTAGGCCTACCTAAGACAAGTCACGTACATTAGGAGTGGCCCTATTTGGTAATAGGTACCCATAAACAGTAATAGATTCACATAAGGGTTCTTATGATGCTTAAAATAATTCTTATCAAAGGCCCACTTAATTTTCGAGTCATCGATTATTTTTTTATAGTGACTTGATATAGGGTTTTAATAACAAATATATGCCATAAAATATGATTAAAATAGTATAATTCATCAACATTTGAAACATCTGTGTCTCAGAAGATGCCCATAGAGAAATAGAAAACAGCTGAAATCATAGAATGATTACCCACGTTTTGGCACCCAGAATGCAACAGAATTCAAACTAAAGATGAATTTTCAATGGAAGAGGATAACTCTATCTTTAAGATATAGAGTTATTCCCCCTCCATGGCTTTAAAAAAATACACTTTTTACTACAATCTAGATGACAAAAAAAATGTTGGTAACTCAACAAAAACAACATGTTCACAGTTTATTACACCGGATAAGTTGATAATACAATGTTTCAGAGCTTCCTCTTTCAATTGGTATATAATATGGCATATATTTTATATATGTGATCTGGGGGTTCGAAAATTAAGTGGGCTGTGTCTCAGAAGGTACCCATTGAGTAATAGGAAATAGCTAAAATCATAATCTTGAAACATTTCCCATATTTCGCTCCCAGAATGCTACAGAATTCAAACTAAGATATAAAGTTATTCCCCTTCCATTGAAATTAATAGACTGTAGTACAGTCCAGATGAAACTAAGTACAGAAAACATGACAGAACTTCAACAAAACATGTTCAGTTTATTACACAATATCTATATATATAAAACCTGTCGTCTGTCTGTGTATCTGTGTGTGTGTGTATCTGTGTATAACTCGGTCACGCTTTTGGCGCGCTTATAACTTTTCAACCATGCGTCCGATGTGGCCCAAATTTGTACCACGACCTATAGTATGTCGTAGAAGGTGACTCACCAAATTTCAAGCCGATTGGTCAAAGCAAACCTGAGATCTAACATGGTCCCCAAATGCAGTATTTGCACCCAAGTAAACACTATTTCTTATGACGTTTGTCGAAATGACGTCATATGACATCGTACGCAAACTCAAGCATGCGTTGCTATTGTATTGACGAAATTTCCATGCGCTCTACCAAATCTTTGTTGAAAATGGGCGCTATAAATTAATTGTCAGACAAGGTGGAGTGTGAATATAATTAATGCATGTTGCTTTTGTCGTGGAAGTGCATGGCGTGTAGAGTCGAGACTAGAACGTTCTATGCCATCGTTAGAAATGGGTGCTAAATGGTCTTATAATATGTCAGTGTGAATGGATTGTCTGTTTGTTATGAAAGTTGTGCATTGTGTGTGGAAGACGGCAAATTGATAAATAACGTTTTATACAATATAAAGATGGACGCGAAGTGGGCAATTGGGCCGCAGTACAAGGGCCCATGGCCTTAGGCCTATACGCTTCTGAATAAAAGCTCCCGAAGGGAGCCTGTTTAAGATCATAATGCATGTGCGCGAAGCGCACAGAGGGACTACAGACCTGCACTCGGTCGCTGAATAAAGGCTTTGTTTCAGTTACTGGAAGGGGCCTCGGTGGCTCAATCGGTTAGGGGTACAACTCCAAGCCGTTTCGCCTTCTGGCGATAAGGGTTCAAATCCACATGTTTCCATCGTGGACTTTGTAACTCGAAATCGTTATCTGGGAAAGTTGCCAGTTACGTGCCGATGGCCGGTGGTTTGCCGCACATGGTCGACGAGTTTATCAGCCATTGAAATATCACTGTTAGATTAGCCGTAAGTGTGCGGATTTCCACCACCATTAAAACTGGCAATGTCGTGATATGGCCTTACTGGCTAAAGCGACATAAAACCCCAATCAATCAATCAATCAATCAGTTACTGGAATATATATAATAGTAATAAAGAACTATAAGTTGATTTTGTTGCATTCCATATGCGCATGCATATATGTGGGTGGTATACTATAGTGGAATCTAAAGTGTTTTTTTGTGTGAAAAAAAGTGTTCCCGAGCCATAGACTCATATAGGGCTATAGCGCACAAAGGGACCCTTTTTGCCGCCGAATAAATGCTCCCAAATGGAGTCTATTTCAGTTAGTAAATACAGTAATAAAATAACATGTTGATTTTGTTGCGTTCCAAATGTGCATACATGTATGTGGGTAGGGTGGGAGTACAGTTTTATTTCAATAAAGTGTTCCCACGCGCCTCCGGTGAAAGAGAAGTATGACCAATCCATTGCTAATATAGAAATGATAATGTGTTCATGACCACGGAGACCAGAAAGTAACGAAGTACATTTATATACCCGTCATTTTGACGGGCAATCCCCTAGTAAGTTGATAATACTTGTAATGTTTTGGAGCTTCTGCTTTCAAATGATAAATAATATGGCATAAATTTTATATATTAAATATGATCTGGGGGTTCGAAAATTAAGTGGGCCTTTAATACACATCACTCCGGTAAGGTGATCAAAGTAGTAATTTTTACAAATAGTATATCCAAATTGACAACACACATCATCATTCTTATATATGAATTAAATGCAGTGACTCTCTATGGAGAAATCGTTTTTGTTAGTTTATCACCAATAGATACGATCCGATTCAAGTAGTAAATATTTACAATTGGGCGTAGTTCTGACGGTATTTTCTATGGAGTTATAGGGTCGATTTGCTTCAAATTTTCGGCGATGTTAGTAGAATGTTACATTCCTCCAGGTGTCATAGTACCTAAATACTGACTTATCAGTTTCACGCACCCGATCAACAGGGGCGCCGGAAGCATCCAAGGGCAGGGGGGGCAGAGCCTACAAAAAGGGCACTTTTCCGAAGAAAAAAAGGGCATTTTCTCCGCAAACTCGGGAAAATAACCATAAATTCATTGTGGCAAAAATCCCTATTTTAATGGCATTTGTCGGTTTTTATGGCCGTTTTGTGATAAAATTGACAAAAAAATAATATTCCTTGTGAAATTGGTGGTATTTGGACCAAAAGTCACATTTTGCTATAAAAACACGAGATTAAACACACAAAAATCATTTTCTGTCTCCAGAAAAAGGGCAAGTCCTGCCCCCGCTCGCCCCCCTTGGTCAAGGGCAGGGGGTCAGCTGCCCCCTCTGCCCCCCCCCTCTTCCAGCATCCCTGCCGATCAAGTACATAATATGTCTTTAAAGGTACTTTTAAAATAGATTAGCAACAAACAAAAATTTGTAATGTTCTGAAAAATATTAACAATTCCTGAACATGTTCTTAGGAACAAAAATTAGAGAAAATGTTATTTCCTAGTGACATAAGCTCAAATGACCGGTCACTATTTAACCCTTTTATGGTGGGAGCAGTGCTGGTGCACAATTAAAAACCCTGTGCCAGTAGATTATCTTATATATGCGAGTCTCCCATTTGGGGCCTAAAATATATAAGATAATGCACTTGCTTAAAAGGTCAAGGTAAATATTGTTAGGCCAATGTATTCTCATATATGCGAGGCTCACTATAGGAGACTCATATATTTAAGAGAATGCATTGGCACAGGGTTTTCACAAAATTTCAGGAAGCTCCAGTTATGGAAGGGTTAATAATCAGAATTATTATTTTCAAACACTGAATCAATACAGAAATTTTAGGGAAGAAATACACCATATTTACTAAATACTAAAGACAAGTACTTAGATTCCTTAGGAAATTGCAGATAATTAGTTCAACAATAGGACGTTTGTTGAACTTATTATCTGGATATTTCCCGCCAATGAATAGGAATCCTTCTGCATTTGTAATATCTCTTCAGCTCCTTATATTTCCAGAACTTCCCTCCAAATCGACCATTCTGATGGGAGAATCCATTCAGTAAAGATAGTGCTAAAAGATATTATCATATCTCCTCATATACTATAGTCCAGGAGATCGACCCCAAGAAATAACAAATGTTGCTCATTTTGACGGACAAGTGCTATCCGGTCTAATTTTGTAGTAAAATATATGTAGATTACGAAAATCCATGATAGCAGTGGTGAATTTGTAGCTTAATTGGCGAAAAATGTGTTTTTATTGACCTACCCGATGACCGAAAATGAAAGAATTTTCCGGCGACGTCATATTACTACTAGTCCGGGAGCTAATATGGGTATCCTTGCACCCCCTGGGACTTAACTTCTCCCAACTCATTTTGTTCCTTATTATGTCCTTCAACTTTTAAGCAATGTTAGCAAGAAAAAAAAGTGGCCGTATAGACTCCAGACAAAATGACGTCCACCATGGCCGCCGTTTTTCAGACCAGACCCTAAGTCAGTTTTATGCAAATTATAGCGGTGAAAATCTTGTAAAATGTATACAAATGTATATATTTTTGTGAAGCTAAGACATAATATCACTTTTTTGGGGAGAAATTGAAACTCAACATCCAAGATGGCCAGCAATATGGCCGCCGAAAGTTGAAAATATGACTTTTTTTTACAAATATCTTCTAGATCGATTCATGCTGTTTGGAACTGGTTGAGTAATGCGACTTTATTTTGTATTTTGTGTAACTGATCATTGGGGCAATTAAATATGCACTATTTGGGTTCCTAGCCCCTTCCGTTCCCTCAAAAATTCGAATTTACAGAACGCAGTATAAAATTTCACAAAAAAATCACAATTGGGATTATAGTCATATTTTAACAAGAAATGAACAGAACTTTGTAATGTAAGTGATGCATATGATTATACCTATGAATATTCCAACTCACTGGAACCAAAATTCTTACTTTGAGATGGCTGCCAAAATGGCTGCCAAAATATGGAAAATGATCAATATTGCCCCAGCGTGTTCTGCAATCAATTACAAGTTGTGGATGATGTACAAAATTGGCTATTCTGCCTTCTATACATTGAATACTAACATGTCTGATGTGCCATGGTTAATTGTTACTATTGTCACCACTGACATCACCAAAAATATTGGACTTTTCTCTCAAAAACTTGGCTTAAATATCGGCAAAAATTTACTTTTCATGTTTAGACCATTTTTGCAATTAAAATGTAACTATCTTTGGGTTGAGAGGTGTTTATTGTTTTGGTCTATATTAAATGTGTCACACTACGGGATTTATAGACCAAATTGTTCGCCAGATTTTGACAGAACTCTATACTCTCATTAAGTAGACATGGGTAAACTTTTTATATGCAGCCTGTGTCAGGGAGGACGCAGTTATATAGGGGTGGGTGTAATATAGTGTGTCATTTTGACATATTTCTCGATGGGTTAATATATAATGCTATGTTATTATGGTCTGAAATGACTAATATCGAGATTTCTGGTGACCATTCAACGTTTGATACCATTTGATGTCCCAATGGGGTATATTTTAGAAGTTCTGACATGTCACCAAGCTTCGGTACATGTCACCAAGCTTCGGTACATAGGATGAAAAACAGCCACAGATTTGGGGTTAATGATGCAAGGTCACATTTTTCGCCAGATTTCGACAGAACTATATGCTCTCATTAAGTAGACATGGATAAACTTCTTGTATGTAGCACTGTGTCAGGGAGGAAGCAGTTATATAGGGTGGATGTAATATAGTGTGTCATTTTGACATAATTACACCATGGTTTAATATATAATTCCATGATAATTACAATCTGAAATGACTGATATCAAAGTTTATGGTGACCATTCAACGTTTGATGCCATTTGACGGTACGTGTCACGAAGCTTCGGTAAATTGTATGAAAAATCGCCACAGATTGGGGTTAACGATGCGAGGTCACATTTTCGGTCAGATTTTGACGGAACTGTATACTCTCATTAAGTAGACATCGATAAACTTCTTATATGTAGCCCTGTGTCAGGGAGGGAGCAGTTATATAGTAGGTGTAATATAGTGTGTCATTATGACATATTCCTCGATGGGTTAATATATAATGCGATGCTAATTATGATATGAAATTATTAATATCCGGGTTTCTGGTGACCATTCAACGTTTGTTACCGTTACCATATGATGTCATATGGTGGTATATTCCTGGAGTTCTGACACGTCACGAAGCTTCGGTACATGGCACGAAGCTTCGGTGCATTGGATGAAAAACCGCCACAGGTTTGGGTTTAAGAATGCATTGTCAATTTTTTTTTTGATTTTGATAGTACTGTATACTGTTATTAATAAAGATACACCTTGACTAACTTCATGTTGAATGAACCAGTCACAGTATAATTTTCTATTATTGAACATTTAACTTGAATGTCACGAATAACTGGTACATTCATGTTTTTGTTTCGACGTCGACTGTATGCATAAATCTGATTTAAATATAGTAATATATAAATAATAATTAATGTACCGAAGCTTCGTATCTATAGGTTACAAACACCTAATTATTTTCCATAGGCCACAGTGTTAACTAAAAGTCCCGCCGGCTATGGGTTAAGCCTATTTGAACTTCAAGTGGTCAATTTTCCCTTAGCACGTCATCCGCTGCACCAGTATGTGACAACAAACGCGCCATTTTCGGTATTTTTTTCAAACGATAGGCTTGCATTTCCACAACTACCCCATTTACTGCACGAAAATCAGCAGCATAAACATATCCAGACCCCTTCCGTAACTTCTAGATACCACCAGACTCTTCCTGGACATCTAAACATACACGATCGCCATATTTACGTAGGCTATGATTTTATGTTCCCGATTAGGGATATTTCCCTCAATGATAATCAACCAATCAGCAGCCAGATTGTTTTGTTATGCTGACTCGAGTTTCAAGAAGCGTAACTCTATATAATTAGTTGCCTGTAACATATAATTGTAAAGAAAATCGAACTTTGATCATGTAAACTGCCCCAATTTTACAAAAAAAGCTTTACTGTGATACGATAGAAATATAGAAGTCATTGGACATCCTATTATCTCCCAGTGGTCCTTTGACCCACATACCCCGTTTTAAAATTGACCATTTTGGGGGGGGGGGGGGGGGGGGTAAGAAATAACACTGATACTCTATTCCTGATAACTCTGGAAGAACAGTTTAGTAGAAAGATACTAATGTCTCATGTCATGCTTGTTATATACATATATACTGCATAGTGTCGCATGCCCCATGTCCATCCACTCTCTATTCGGAATATTATGACCACAAATGTGACCACACCCAAAATTCAGGGTTTTTCATCATAATTTAATTTGTAAAATCCGACTCGCGTGCATAACACACAGGATAGAAAGGCATATGTATACGTTTTGGAAACTAGTTACGTATATCTACCATATGCCTTAAGAATTTATCTAATTTTGAACAGTACAATGTTTAATTGGATTTGAATTAGACCCCCCTCAACTTAGAAAACAAGTAGAAACCTTCTTAAATCCATTTAAAAACATTGTAGAAGCCAAGTTGTAAATTATTTAACAATATTAAAATAATTATGGTGAATTTTAACCTTAAAATCATACTAAGATGAAATGGTTGCAATTTGGACGATTTTGCGTAAAAAAAATGGTAAAAAATTGAAACAAAAACATTTAAATTCTTCAATTTTTTAGCACAATTAGTTATTTAACATTATTAACACAATTACTATTCACCAAAATCATACTCAAATGAAATCTTTACACATTGAAATTTTTTTTTTTAATTTTGGGCTTAAAATGTCGAAAAATGCCCAAAAAATCGAAAAAAAAACAAAGAAGGCTACAAATTTGTTCTTGCTATCATGATTTTTCTTCATTACCATACCTAAAACATTAAAAATAAGATGGTCGCAGCTTGTCCGTCAATATGAGCAACACTACCTCCCGATCTCCTGGACTACTACTTATCAGACAGAGTGAGAGAGCTTGACCTTTTTTGTTCAGTATATATTTAGAATCGAGGATATTCCCCGGTTGATTGAAACAGTACCTTATGCTGTCGGATTTGTTTCTCGTGGAAATCTATTTCTTCTTCCAGGTTTTCTTTCAATTTTTCTAACTGTTCGGTTTGCTATAAGTATAGAAACAAGCCTTAATCTCTTTACTGCTAAATGGTGCCATGTACTGGCCCAATGACATTATGACCATTTTCCAGTGGAAAATTTAACAGGGAATATCAAGAAAATCCTATTTATATCACTAACAATCCTGGGACATCATACACTGTTTCAAACTTTGATGTTCAATTATACTCATGCTGCATGATGCACCAAACTCTGATTGAGTTCCAGTTATGAATAATGGCCGACTGACAAGCCTGCAAATAGTTAGTCTGTTATTTGCAGAATGAGATCCCAGAGGGTGAATTTAATGATGCTATTCTGCAGTGGGCTAGCATCTAGGAAGTACATATAGTCTCAAATTAACATTGCATTTACTTTTTCCCTTCTGGGAAGTTTCTATATCCCCTAATTTACAGAAGATAAAATACATAAACGAGGTGGCTTAGAATGGGTGAGCATCACCAACTTCAACTGGGTAACTTCTATCTGATCCTAGGTTTCCCATAGCAGTTGAGGCCTAAGCAGAATGAGGTTCACAGAGGGTGAATTTGGTAACTGTAGCACGCCATGCGGGATAGCATCACTAAATTCACCCTCTAGGGACCTCATTCTGCAAATAACAAACACTATTTGCAGGCTTGAGTAGGTCCGTACTCAGTAAGAACATATAGCGCACAACGAGACATTTTATAGCGGCAAAGAGGTTAAGGTGTTATATTTCTGATAATTCTGCACTGTGAAGGATATTTCAGTTAATATGGAAAATTCAGTGTAACAATATCTTCTTACACTGGTTGATAAATTTAAGCAACAGTGGCCAGTTCAGTCTCAAGAAGATTAATATAAATAAAATTAGTCTAACCTTCCTCCTGAAGTACTCCTCTTCTCTGGCGACCTCCATTTTACCGAAACTGCCACCTGCATCCCTGAAAATAAACAATGCTCAAAACAAACTCCACAATGGTGACAACTAGAGGTAGAACTGTCCCAATGGGACTGAGGATACAGGGTTTTTCATATTGCGTTTGCCAAATGCAAAAAGAGCATCGCTAGGGCGTGGTAAAATATGCCCATGGTAATTTTGATCTCAGTAGAAAATTGGTTGGCCGAACATAAATTTGATCTTGATCTGTATTTTTGGCTAGTAAATTAACATACCAAATTTCATTCCCTTCAGTTCAGACCTACTAAAGTTATCATTCCAAAATGAAAATTCAGTGCAAATTCCAACAAAAAGAGCCGAAACTCTGGTGAAAATTGGCAGGTGAAACCTGGATTAGAACTTGACCTGTAATGTCTGCTAGTAAACTCACATACCAAATTTGAGTTCAGACTTACTGAAGTTATCATCCAGAAACGAAATAGTGAATGGACATAAGTTTTTTTTCAAAACGGCATGTGAAAATAATTCACATTTGTCTAAGAATATTTTAAATTGGCAAAAGTTCTGGTTTTTTAATTCCACAAGAAAATTGAAAAATATTAGTCAAATATGTTCTAATGTACCTTCTGTAAATCTGATGAAACAACCCTTCTACAATTTTAATGTTCGGTGATTGGTTTATTGTTCTATGGTACAGTAATGCCCTAAATAATCAACTCCTTAACCACAGCAGAATTATGGGTAATTTTTCAGGATTTAGTCGGAAATATGGCTTGTTGCCATTCATCGGAAAGCTCACTTATTTTTCAATCTGTATTAAATCACTTGTGATTTCAGGCAACATGGAGTAGACATGTACAGTAATGTCCTTTGTAATCAACTCCTTAACCACAGCAGAATTATGGGTAATTTTTCAGGATTTAGTTGGAAATATGGCTTGTTGCCATTTATCAGAAAGCTCTCGATGAATGGCAACAAGCCATATTTCTGACTAAATCCTGAAAAATTACCCATAATTCTGCTGTGGTTAAAGAGTCGATTATTTAGGGCATTACTGTAAACCACAATAGAGAGGCGAGAATTATTAACAATTAACTGCTTTCCTAATGATATCAAAAGTCATTGAAATAGCAAATTGTCAAAATATAAGACTCAATGTTGCAGAAATTGATAGCATCTGGCAACTTCTAAAAGAATTTGGCAAAAATTATTTGAATTTTTTAATAGCGTCTAAAGTTTGATTTAACGAGAGGCCGATCACGATCGGCAGATGTTTAACCCATACCTTGGCGATAGCGAATGATGGTGACAAGAACATGATTCTTACATTATCGAAAACCAAGTTATTTTATGTCAACATAAGATACATATAATATACTTTGACATTCTGGCTAGAAAAATAAGCATTTGGCGTCACTTGGAAATTCAGTGGTTTTGAGAAAATAACAAGTTAAGGACTATAAACTAAAATTATAGAATAGGATATAATTAGTAGCATGCCTTGAAAACTGGCAACGCAAGACAAACTGTCACTTCTTAAAGAAATGAAAAGTAAAATATTTCATTCACCACTTAGTTCAAAATAATTGAAGAGAATTAATGTACAGTGGGCAGTTATACCGGTATGTATCTGCTTTCTTACAATATGGCATGTGATCTTTCAAATTATTGTCATCGAGATGTTTTAAAGTGAATAAAAACATGACAGTCATCTACCATCTTTGATATCATGAGTTTACATACACTGGGAATTTATTCGGGGCTTAATCATTCTTTTCTATTTTGGCAAGACATATCCAGCAACAGAAGAGTTCAAAAGACATGTAATGAACGGATGAAATTGCTTAATATTTTCCAAACTTATCATCGGTAATGAAATCAATAGAGTGCGGGGTGCATCTGTTCATGTTGAATTTTGGCATGCTTTATGGTCCCAGGGAATATGAAAGACATAATATTTTTTACCCAAAATATGAAATGCTCTATTTGATGGTTATTATTGGATTATAAACATTTTCTTGCTCTCAATGGCAAATAATTCTCATAAATGATAAACTAACAACAATAAAATTGATGGCAGCTGACGACGAGTACACTAAATAATATAGTCAATACTAATCCAAGATGGCAGCTAGGGAGAATAATTTATGCAAAATTTTTTTTTACTCACAATGATGTTGGCATATATCAAACCTTTCACAGAAACATGGAAAAGATCATAACTTTATATAATTCAGTAATGTCAGTCATATTTTGTTGTTGGTGAACTTCTCTTGATTACTAGTAATAGTCTTGTCAAGATACATCCTAAGTATTAATGAGTAGAAAGAAGAACATTCTGCAGAAAAGAATTATCCAATCATGACAAGAATCTGCTTACAGGTATGAACATATAGAATAAAGAATATCCAAGTATGACAAGAATCTGCACACAGGTATGAATAGATAGAATCAAAATCATCCAAGCAAGACAAGAATCTGCACACAGGTATTAACATGTAGAATCAAGATTATCCAAGCAAGAGGATCAAGAATATCCAAGCAAGACTAGAATCTGCACACAGGTAGAATCAAGATTATCCAAGCAAGACTGAGTGTTCTCTGCAAGATATCCTTACAGATCTCAATTGTGCAGCTTTCTATGGTAGTTACCAAGAAGTTGTGATAATAACATGTTAGGTTGTGATGTGTTTGTTGGGTCTGATAACAGATGCCTACATAGCCATTGCATTGGAAGTGACTGGCTGGCTCTTGTGATAACAAACAAATCATTCCCTACATGGCAGATGACATGAAGTGATTAAAAACATATCTCTTTGTTTAGTTTATCAACAGGCAATCAACAGTGTTCTCAAATCTGACCCATGTATCATTAATTTTCCCAATTGGCAGTTAATTTAGAAAGTTCCAGAGATGATATGCATATAAAATCTGAAGTTATGGAATTATCTTTAAATTTATATTTATCAAATATCTCAACACCAATTGCATAAGAGACATCAGAAAATAACATAGCCTTATCAATAGCTAAGTAGTCCAAAGGCATGGGATGCAATAGGTGAATTAGATTTACTGTCGCTCCAAACAAATTTAAGAGTACATAACACAAGATTTTGGAATGATTTAAACAAATTTGGTGTGGTGACTCGGGGTAACCTTGGCAGAGTGTTAGTTTTTTCAAATTTTGTTAACTTTAAAAAAATTTGTTTTGAATTATTTAAAAAAATAAAATATTTTATTATATAAACCCATGCTAAGAGTTCAAATTAATTACATAGAGCTGTATGGGAGTAAAAAATAACTCTAATTCCCATAATACAGATTTACTGCTCTCAGAGCTAAACTGATACCACTGGTAATTAATTGTAGACTGCTATGGTTATCTGTTCAATTCTTAGTTGAAAAAGGGCCATAACTCTGGTATAAAATGTTGGATATAACCCATATTCAAACTCGATCTGTATTTTGAGTTGAGAAACTCGCATACCAAATTTGGTTCCGATCAGATAAAAAAAAATTTGAGTTATGGCAGCATGCATGAATTCTAAGTCGAAAAAGGGCCATAACTCCATTGAAAAATATCGGATCAAACCCATATTCGAACTCGATCTGTATTTTGGTCCGAGAAACTTGCATACCAAATTTGATTCTGATCAGATAAACAAATTTTTAGTTATGGTAGCATGCATGAATTCTAAGTAAAAAAAGGGCCATAACTCCGTGAAAAAAACTCGGATCGAACCCATATTCGAACTCGATCTGTATTTGGTGCTGACAAATTCATATACAAAATTTGGTTCCGATCAGATATAAAATGTTCGAGTTATCGCACCATGCGTAAAGTGTCTACAGACAGACAGACAGACAGACAGACAGACAGACAGACAGACGGACTAACGACGAGTGGTCAATCCGGACGTTGACACTATGTTTACCATACTATGGTATGGGTAAACATAAAAAGGAAACTTCTGGTTTAAAAAAAATAAACAACTACCGGTACAGACCTGTATATTTTTTATTCTAAATATTTTTTGGAAAAGTTTTACAACAACCTCAACCTATTTTTAAATCTATATTACATCACTTGTGGACAAGTTGTGGTTTCAGGCAACATGGAGTAGACATGTTCATGTTATTGCAGCCTTTAAACATTCATGAGAGTGTGACAACTCACCGGATTGAGCCTCCTGAACCGCCACCCTGGAAAAAGATATTAAAATATTAATGAACCTGACTGTTATCTATCTCATATATATTTTGAAGACCTCTGTTTGTTTGTTTGTCTGTCTGTCTGTCTGTCATTAATACAAATCTACGATTCTCGACCGATCGGGACGAAACTTGGTACGTGAGTGTAGTTTGACCAGGCGGTGAACGTTGTCGTATTGGCGAGCCCGTGCGGCGCCCGCTTCGCGCATGCGCAGACGAGATCTCGGAAACGGGTGGAGCTATCGACTTGAAATTTGGTATGTGAATGTATCTTGCCCCGGATACGAATTTTATCGGGTCACCGAGCCCGTGCGACGTCAGCTTCGCGCACGCGGAGACGAGATCTCGGAAACGGGTGGAGCTATCGACTTGAAATTTGGTATGTGAATGTATCTTGCCCCGGATAAGAATTTTATCGGGTCACCGAGCCCGTGCGACGTCAGCTTCGCGCATGCGCAGACGAGATCTCGGAAACGGGTGGAGCTATCGACTTGAAATTTGGTATGTGAATGTATCTTGCCCCGGATAAGAATTTTATCGGGTCGCCGAGCCCGTGCGACGCCAGCTTCGCGCATGCGCAGACCAGATCTCGGAAACAGGTGGAGCTATCGAAATTTGCTATGTCAATGTATCTTGCCCCGGATACAAATTTCGTCGGTTTTTGAATAGCATGGACAACGTCGGGCTCATCGGCTAGTACTATATATTTTGAGACTTCGTATATGTGTGTGTGTGTGTGTACTTCATAGAATCCAAAACGCGTGTACAGATTGAGATAAAATTTCCTATGTAAGTGTCAAATCCCACCGACACGACCGTGGTCGTGGTTTAGAGAAGCTCAGAGCACCCGTTCTCCAATCTCAAATCACCGCAAAGGCACGGCGTGGGTTAATCAAGTGATTATTTAATGAGCGTTTGTTTTTGACGCATCTCTATAAAGAGCGTCTGTTTGCCATTCAACGTTATTTGCATCTGCAGAGAGATATACGGAACATACATTAAATTTAAAAAACATTTGTTTCTGACCAACCATGCGAGCACGGATGGCGCGCTTTGTTTTTACAGTATATAATTATATACCGAAATCATCCCAGATAATCACGAATATAGCATCAGATTTCTCCCCAGATATACCGTTATAAAGCTACTGGAATCTGCCAATCTACGGGAAATTCCAGGGAATGCCGATTGAGCTCAAACTTGCTACCCACGGGAAGTGTCATATATATGAGTGTGTCCTTTATAGACTCGAACCGATTGAGCTCAAACTTGCTAAATAAGAAAATAGCCCCCAAGCTGTAAATATCAACAACAACGATATTACTAAATACACGTTTTCGGCAATGTGAGAGTTTTCGGGGAGCCGTGATGCCAACAACAACGACCCGAAGCCCTGAATGCCAACAACAGATTCAATGCAATGTTATCTATTATGCAGAGAGATTTCACGACATTACGACAGGTACGGCAGACTCAAAATATTATGCAGACAGATTTCCCGACGGGAAGCGTTTGTTTTAAATTCAATGCAATGTTATCGTAGAGAGATTTCACGAAACAAAGAATGCGTTGTCTGTCGTTCCTAGGAAGGGGGGATTTCTACGGGTAAATTTTTCCGCCAGAAACAAAAAAATTAATTAAAACAATTTACAATTTAATTAAAACAATTTAAAATTTAAAAAAATTAACAATAAAAAAACAATTCAGAAACAAAATATATTAAATTTAAAAAACATTAAAATGAATTCATATTCAAAAATGTCATGTTTCTGAAACAAAGCCATGGGACGAATGCCGCCAGTGGCGGGCTAACCTGCTAGTCTATTATATATTTTGGAACATGTGTGTGTGTGCATGCATGCGAGAGTGCATTCGTACGTGCGTCCATGCATGCATCCGTCTTTTTCCCAGGGGATGCACTTCAAACCGTCTCTAACATGGAACGAATGATACACCATATCCCCCCTCCCAACCCACTTGTAGCATAATCAGGATTTGATTTTGATTATCGTACCCTCAAACTTCTGAATCAGATTTTATTCTTGAAAAAATGGATGGATTTTAAGGAGTTAATTATTTGCTGAGCAATGAATAAAATGATAAAGAAGGAAAGTAAACTAGAGGTCACCCTGAAGATCCATATGAAGTTTGGTGATGATCGGATAAGGGATGTGGTCTGTTGGGTGCGCCAAAGTATTTAGTCATACAAAGAGTAAATTCCAAGATAGCCGTTGGTGACCATGTTTTTCAACGAAAATAGGAGGCTCCAATCTAGAGGTCACCCCGAGGATCCATATGAAGTTTGGCGATGATCAGATGAGGGATGTGGTCTGTAGGGTGTGCCAAAGATTTAGTCATGCAAAAAGTAAAATCCAAGATGGCTGCTGGCTGCCATTGTTTTCATTGATAATTGTTCAAATTTGATAGCTCCCATTTAGAAGTGATTCTAAACATGCCTGTAAATTTTCAAATCAATTCTCCAATAAATGCGGACTGAGGGGTGTGCCGATGGATTCAAATATTAAATACAAGATGGCTGCTGGTGGCCATGATTTTTAACAAATTTCAGTTAAAATAGGAGGATCCCATCTAGAGATCACCCCAAAGATCCATATGAAGTTTGGTGACGATCGAATGTTGAGCTAAAAATAATGATAACCAAACAACTTTTTAACAGATGCACGCACAGAAAATATAACTAATTTTGCTATCTATCAATTCCATTGCCTAAATTTAGAGTTATTTTTCTTGTGTTGTCATTCATGATTCAATGTATGGTCACTTAGGGATGCTGTCCAAGGCAATGTTACATAATTTATTTACTGACGTCATAACCACAATGCACCATTGTAGAACTTAAAAGTTAAATTAATATGTTGTCAACCATGTGGTACATTAACACAACACTGTGTAGGTCTATAATTTGTCCAATATTTATTAACTTTAGAGTATTAGAAACTTGTCATGAAGTGATAAACATATATATTATATTCTATTGTATGTATCAAGATACACGCTCGTAACACAATTAGCTTATCGAGATACGTACCATAGCATATCTTCCAACCCATAGAGGTCAGCGCGAGGAGCCTAAATGATGATTGGCATCAATTGGATGAAAAATATTGGCTGTGCGGCATGCCAAAATATTTAGTCATGCAAAGAGTATAATCCAAGGATGCCTGCTGCCAGCCATATTTTTCATCGAAAATAGTTCAAATTCACTACCTTCCATCTAGAGGTTATCCTAACATACCTGTAAATATATTTCCTTCCATCTAGAGGTTATCCTAACATACCTGTAAATATATTTCCTAACAAGTCTCCAATAAATATGGGCAAGCAGGACTGCAGGGTGTGATGATGAATTCAAATGTGAAATCCAAGATGGCTGCTGGCAGCCATGTTTTTAACAAATGTTGGGAAAGAATTAATGAATCCCATGCAGAGGTCACCCCAGAGATCCATATAAAGTTTGGTGATGAAGAGATAGGAATATGAACTGTAGGGTATGCCGAAGGATTTAGTCAAGTAAAGAGTAAAATCCAAGATGGCCACTGCCGGTCACGTTTTTCATAAAAAATCTTTCAAATTCAATAGCTCCCATCTAATGGTTATCATAAACATGACTGAAAATTTTCAAAATAATTCTCCCATATAAAATAGGGGGCAGGATGTGCCATGAATTAAAATATGATATCCAAGATGGCTGCTGGCAGACATGTTTTTTTTGTACGAATTTCTGAACAAAAATTTATGGCTCCCATCTAGAAGTCACCCTGAAGATTGATATGAAGTTTGGCAGCCTTCTTAATTCAGATTGTTTGGCTTCGGCAATCTTTATCGTGGCCCAGTTTGCTTCAGCAAATGGCTTTGGCATTGCTGATTGCCGTAGAAAATCAAATTATGCAGGCTGAGTTTGGTGACGATTGGATGAGGGATGTGGCCTGTTGGGTGTGCTGAAGGAATTTATTGACTGGAATGCCAACCCATGACACTAGCTTAAACTTGACTTCTTCAAGTTGAGCTAAAAATGCTAGTGTAATACATTTCTCTGAGATACAGTAACGCCCTAAATAATTGACTCCTTAATCACAGCAGAATAATGGGTAAATTTTTCAGGATTTAGTCGGAAATATGGCTTGTTATCATTCATCGGAAAGCTCTCAGTATTTAGGGCATTACTGTATGAGATCTGATAGTAAAACAATGTTGTACCTTGCCAGCACCAGATCCCCATTCACCAGACATGAATCTGCATCTGGAATAAAATTTATGTTATGTACAGCAAATGTAATGGTAAAAATGGACAGAATAATGGCTATAATTTAGCAAGGGTTGCACATCAAAGATGGTTCCGGTCAAGATTTTTTTCCCATAAGAGTGAATCTGTTCACCCGAGAATTACTAATAACAGACAAACTAAAGATACATAAAATATGAATGAAATTGGTTGATGTTTGTTTACATAATCACGCTAACAGACCCATAAAATATCATTGTATGTTTAATATATTTTAAAACACTCTTATGCACGATTTCAATTGAAAACGGCGTTAATTAAAAACGGTAATGTCACTAGTGAATTATGTCATTTCTCGTTAAGTCATTGACGTTATGTCGCTTACTGATCTTGACTGAAATTTCGGTGGTTAATCTTTCTCCACATCAGGACTTACAATCTTACATGCATTAATTATATGTGTTTTAATCATAATGGCGAACCAAATAGATGCAGAAGTCAGAAGTGTAATAACTAGAGTAATCAATTAGTTCTAAGAATTACGTTAAATAATTCACTCGAGATGAGAGATGTTTAGGTAAGAAACTTGTGCATTAACACTTGTGCGCTAATAGCGCACTCGTTTCTTACTGACGTCTCTCACCTCTCGTGAATTATTTAACGTAATTCTTGGAACAAATTGATTACTCTCTACAAAACAATATATCTGTGTATTATTTTCCTTATGTATTTATCACATTATCTAACAGTAACATGTAAGTGCTATTATTACCACTTTAGATGGCGTTCTCTAGTAGATTAACAGTAATTTACCCACACGGTAAAAAGCCATAACGCCCGGCATCAAACCGGAAGTTATGCGGATTGCGTTAACGATATTAATGGCCCGCTTCCGGTTTGACAACAAACAGACGACACATGGTTTGAATTGATCACATTTTGTGTGATCGTTCGAAAAAATGTCTCAATCAAGTGAGCTAGATGAGTCCTTAAATTCTCTTGTAAACAGTTCAAAACCAGCATCGACAACAAAATCAACCCAGTTGGGAGTGAGAACATTCTCAGAATGGCTTGCAAACAGGAATAAGCAATGTGATTTCTTCCAAATTTCTCCTGATGAACTGGCCTCTCTTTTGCGGAAATTTCACTCATCCATGTTCTAGTTGGGTTTCATTTCAGAGAGTGGTAATAATAGTAATAACTTGATTTTGTCGGGCGTTAGGTTTATTAACGGCCCTCCAAAAATGATTAACAGCCCTCGGGCCATTAAAGGCCCGAGACAAAGTCTCGGGCCTTTAATGAACCCCTCGGGCTGTTAATCATTTCTGGAGGGCCGTTAATAAACCATAACGCCCGACAAAATCAAGTTATTGGTATATTATCTGAATATCATGTTAGGCACATCCTGAATTCCACTATTATAGTGGTATACAACCATTACTGTTTTGTCAAACTAATCCGGTGTCATACATATATTTTGTCCAGAAGAATGATTAATCATGACGGTACACGATAAGAAATTCATTAGCATTCAACTAGTTTAAATGTTGTTATGAAGGAGCGATCTGAGCGATTGAGTCATCCTGTTATTGTCATTTAGAAAGACATATACATGTATTAGTAATATTATTAAATATCAAAGCTGGCGCAAAAGATTGCTGTTCATTCGCTGTGATATTGTTAAGAGTGAAATTTGGCTGTGCACTGGTATGTGCCATCTTATATTCCCGACTCTGCATGTCGTTACAAAAAATGGAATGCAAACCGAAATGAAATTTTGTACCACGTGGAGATTAGAGGTGCCACGATTATTGATTTTGATAATCGATAATCTGTCGTCAATAATCGACTATAATCGATTAATCGTACCTAATATTAATAACATCAGTGGAAGTATACCGTAATATGGCCTATTGCCTGGGTGCTCATTAACTCAATAACTGCACTGTCGCTGGTCATTTGAGACATTGGCTGATGTAATTTTTACGTTAATAAAGTGCATCATAAACCACTGTTAATGACTAATGAGCACAATGTATTGAATACCAGCACAGTTCTCAGCGATGTTATGGTTATAATATTTGTGAGTTCATTAGAACGAACGTAGCGATTAATTTAAGTTTTAGGAATAGCCAAATACATAAACAAACAATACAAAAGTAGGAATGAACAATGGACCGCCGGTTGTTCCTACGGTAAATAAAGGAATCAAATGTTATGGAAACTATAAGTTTCATCAAACTTCCAGAGCGTGGTTAACAATCACAAACGTGTGCCCCACCTGCAAATTGCATGACTCAGAACAATTTTAAGTATTTGATAACAGTCTGTTTCATTCAGCATTCACCACACGATATGCAATAGCCTTTACATTTCTACTTATAATATCCAAACAAAGTACACTTGCAATGCAATTGGGGAGAACATTACTGATTAAAATGCCATATATACATGTACATGTATATTGTTCCCTGGTTTTAGAGAGAATGTCAATCAACTTCCCATTGGTCCAATCAGATTCAAGGGCGAGTGCATTCAGTTCATTGAACACGGTGACAGTCGGCACATTTCAAAGACATATTGCCACCTTTCAAGTATATTAAAATATACAACGATGTCGCAATGTGTTCAAATCTGCAGTGCGGCCAATTTGTAGAATATACAACGATCCGACGAGAAACCATGTCGCATCATCAAATGAACTGCCAACTGTTTGCAACATATATCAGTAGTACTCATGTTATTGGAATCTCTTTGATACGCGATCAAAGGATGTTAACACCTCGGTTGTAGATAGAACTGTGTAAAATAATCACGGTATTCAATAATACCCGGCATCTTCTGACATCCGATATAAATAACACAGATTAATCGACGATGCAAATGGTAATCGATTATCGGCTTTATCAACGGTTCATCGATTATACGATTAATCGTGGCACCCCTAGTGGAGATATGTGAGAAAACATTTTTGTACTGGAGACTGTGGATGCCTGAGTGGCTACAGTCAACATGACATACATTGAGTGGACAATTGGCTTAGAATAATTGTGCATTTTCACATTTTATTTGAATTGAGTTAAAACTGAAAATGCAAGAGGAAGCAATTTGTTCTGTGCGGAAATAAGTTGGTACTTCGAACTGCAATTACTGTTAATTTCATTCTCCTGATTAATGGGTCAATAAAATTGAAATCTTATCTATAACTTTCAATGGATTACGATTTTGAGCTAATCAAACGCCATGTAAGTGAACTTATTTTGCGTGTTGTTGATCACGGCAGTTATTTTTTTGCGTATCTGTATCTCTCCATCACTATGGCGACATGCAGACTTTGTGTAGCAATCGAGATTATGATTAGTTATTGTCACTTTCTTTGCGAGATTACCTTTTCAAATTCGAACTCGATAAAAAGTTTAGGGTCAGATGCATTCTGAAAGGTAGGGTCGGGAGACCGATACGAACTTGTGATGAAGCGGAATGTTTGTTGATTTAATCGATAGAACGACCTTGTCCTGTGACCTTCAAAGATTGGATAAATAATTTGTGCCGCTAAGATCGTCAATTTAGGAACAACTATGGAGAGTTTCTACTAGGGCTGCAACGATTCACCGCGGTTTCGGTGAATCGCGATGTTTACCGGCTGTGCGATACGCGGTTCGTTTCGTAATTATTCCGGTACGTTTTCGATCCGCATTTTTGTCGCCCAAGCTCTCTGAGAGGACACTTTTCATTGGCTGTAACCGCAATGATTCCATATTTTCCTTTTCTGTTAACCAATCAAAATTGTTCTTCCGCTATCGCGAGGGTCAGTTGAATATATTTGACATTTAACTCGAAAAATTGTCGGGGCGCTGGCGAAGTTTAAATCGCCGGTGTGGAAGCACTTTGGGTTTCGTGCGTTCAAGTTGAAAGTCTGATGCCCTAAAGCAGTTTGTTTTCAGTTAATTTAAATTTTCATTGGAACATAAATGAATTATCCTCAAACAGAAATCATGACAGACGCAAAACCTAAAGGTTATTCAGAAGGATATCTCAAAACATGTGCACCCTTCAGCACTTTTTTTGTTTTTGGTGAGAGTGATCCCTTCAGCCTTAGGAATCTTTGATTGCCAAATAACTGTACAGGGTGCCGAGTTGGTATAACATCAAGTGTGGTCATAATTCCAGTACAGTATGGCTGAATAATAGTATTAGTACACATAATGGCTATTAATGCAACAGAACAATCAAAAGTTGTAAACTGGTCCAATTTTCAGTCTGGAATGTATCGCGATACGTATCGTATCGTTGCAAAAAATCGTGATACGTATCAAATCGTGAGGTGGGCGTATCGTTGCAGCCCTAGTTTCTACAGAATCCAGAATCCAATAAAGCATCACGATGTTATGGAGCGGACACAACAAATATCATGGACGATTGGACAGACGGACAGAAAAGACAAACACTATTAGTATTACTAATAGTAATACTATATGATTAAGATTAAGAATTATGATCCAGAAAGAAAAAAAATTGCGATAAAAATTAAAAATTAGTGCGCAATGACCGAAGCCGCGAAGGCAGTCAAGTAGTGTTCAAACGACTCTGGGATTCTGGAGTCGACTAGTCGAACCACAAAAGTCGAGTCGACGTCGACTAGTCGGCCAAATACATCACCAACCTTATACTAATGAAACACATGTGAAAGAAAATTACAAATTCTGTGCCATCATCACAATATTTACACTCTACTGTGTTCGGAGAATTGAATCACGTGACACGTCACATGGTTTTGTTGCAAATGAACCAGTGCTCTAGAAACCCACCGATCGCAAATAAGTTCCCTACGAATCTACGATGATAATGAGAATAAATAATTGAGGAAATAATTGAAATAATTGAGGGATTTTCTGTTTAATCATGAAATCAAATAAATACTTCCCTGCCAGGGTATAAGAAAATAAACGATACTCAGTCTCGGGAGTCAGCTCAAAATAAAAGAAAACACACACACTGTGTGACTCACATTATATATACGATGATGCGTACATAGGCCTACTTTGTAAGTTGCCATGACTTCCGCAAGGCGTACGTAGCAAGCGGAGAGTTAGACTCAGTTAGTATCGACGAACACTTTTGTGGAAGCCCCTCCCTCTTTAGTCTTTACCTGTGTTGGTTAGAAATGCGCACTACAAATTTTTGCATCCTCGGTATAGGGAGTATATATATAAAAAGAATAATTTTCTCAGCAAGTTCATTGTCGCTGTTTCATGACTATTTAAACCAAAATAAATGATAACATCGTGGCATTAACCTGGAACATGCGTGAGACTTCGGTCAAGTACGCCGCGACCTAATACTCACTGTTTATGGACCACGTGCTTTTTAGAAGTCAAATATAGAGTTACTGCTCTTGTATTAAAAATGAGTAGTGGTTAACTTGAATTATCGCATTGGCGAATTTCGGCGTAGTTCTATGTCAAGCTCGACATTATTACATATGTTCGGACTTTGGAAAGCTTCTTGAACATAGACTAGCTATCTTTGCTGCTTTTCTGACCCACATTTAGTGAAACCATGAATTGTCAAGGCCAGCTGATGAGATTATATACTGTATTCAGACTAGTCGACTGTGGAATAGCGCTTGTACGCATTGAGCTCCCGAGTACGTCACGAATAATGATATCATATGCTAAAAATAGATTTTCGGACAAACTTTACCACGTGTTGGAGAACGCATGCATTTACTGTATGTGTGAGATTTAGAGTGGGTCTATAAAACTAATTATAACTTTGTTATTTTTCGTAGTTATTACGTGAAAATTTAAACATACATCAGGGACATATACTTCTTCCAGAATGTTAAAAACATTTTCAGTTGCTCATTGTATTTTTTTTAATTGTATACGACAAAATAGTCGAAGTCGGGAAATTCATAGAACTGCGGTAACCACCCAAGTTTGCAGTGTTAGAAAACGCCCAATCAAAATAGTTCTTTAGTAATTGTTTACACCAATTTGTTTTTTCAAAGAATATAGAGTAAACATAGTCCTCTCGGAATATCGAAATAATTGCATGGTGACATTTCTGAAGGTAACAGATATATTCTCCTGAAGGAAAATTGTTAACAAATAGATAACGAGTTATAAATAGTAACAGCATATTTGGTAACTCAGAATGATAACAAGAAACGCTCTTCGTTTGTTCCGTTTAGAGTATCAATGGACCTCATTATATAAATATTTTGAAATGGAATAAGTTTTCAACATAAACTGCATTTAATCTCACCATAAATTTTCTAATTTAACATTTTTGTTATGTGATTTATATTTACATACCCATCAGAAGGCGGCAAAATTGTCCCCTTTATTGGGGGTGCTATAATTAGCCTGGAGAGACGATGTATGTATGATGGATGCATGACGTTAATTTAACATATCTTGAATAATAAATCCACGATCTACCATTTTATCACCCGGTTTGATCCAGAAAACCACTCTGCGCAACCACCTCCGTAAAAAAAAACGCCATAAACAGAAGGAATAGTAAGATATAGACAAACCTTGTTATTACGCCAATCAGAAATCTGGCATAGATATATAATTTTTATAATTAAAATAACTTTTTCCTTAAGGGAAGCCCGAAACTGAACTATATGGATTACGTCTCCGGCCTTGTGTCAATCAGGAGGGTTAAAATTTTATTGCTGTGCCGACCCCACTCACACCCGTGTCCAGATTAGTCTCGCATGAATACACCCGCATTCTATCTATTGTCTAGTCAGTTTTTTATTTCCGACTTAATCATGAGATTTGCGAGTCGCGGGGTTGGGAATGGCACCACCATGGGAGGGATCTATGATAGTTCAGTTTCGGGCTTCCCTTAAGGAAAAAGTAATTTTAATTATAAAAATTATATTTTTCCGCCAAGGAGAAGCCCTCAACTGAACTATATGGATTAGAATGCAAGCCCAGGAGGAGGCACGAGCAATAAAGTTAATTAATATCCAAATTCGATGGGAATGTACTCTTCCGAAACAGGATTCATGTAAATGTGATTTAGTCATGAATCAGATATGATTATGTTACGGGAAAGAGCTCCCAATTCAGATTACGACATTGCTCAAATGTGTACCGCCCCCCCCCCCCCCTTGTTTTTGGACGAAACATCCCAGGTAGTGCCATATAATTCATGCTAGCGAGACAACCGAGCAAGTATAACTTTGCTTCATCCTATTCTCTTTGTCATCTTCTTCGCTCTCTCGACAGTTCACATTATGAACTGATGTCACATGCAGCCATTGTGTATGCCATAAGATATCAGAATGCTTATGATACACCAGGGAGCAAATTAACTGGAATCGCATCGCGATTTGCTACTGAAATGTGGATACCGGTAATAGCGAGGATTTTTTTATACATGTATGATGTTATAAAAATGCTATCTAATCATGTCAATGTGAGATTATTTGCTAATCAAATATCGAAAGTAAATTGCTCCCTGTGATACACAAACCAGATATAAAAATGATATGCTGCAGATATCATAGCGAGGTATGAGGTTTCATTATATCATGCCACACATCTGTACTCCAGCCTCGTATAATGTAGAGAGCAGGGAACGCCATCATGATCCAAGGTATCATTGCATACCAGTATATATGGGATTAGAGAACACCACTGAGGACTTGATGAACAAGCATAGAAGCATCAGTGATCTATGATGGCGCACATAACGAGTGTCGGGTACATTTCAAA
Source organism: Siphonodentalium dalli (assembly GCA_032622095.1). NCBI lineage: Eukaryota > Metazoa > Mollusca > Scaphopoda > Gadilida > Siphonodentaliidae > Siphonodentalium > Siphonodentalium dalli. The sequence continues at coordinate 84,736,923 of CP136069.1, read as the reverse complement.
ATGATCAAATTTAGCAGAATGATCAAAATTGCAAAATGACCGGTGAAGGAGTGGCCTGGAGGTATCCCGAAGGTATTACGATTCCAGGAGATTGGACCCCATTGTGTGGAGATGTGGGCCACTGCACTGTGGGGAAGAGATAGAAGGCTGGTTGGTGCAGCTCTTGGAGGCACACAACAACAAGTCTTCCCCACCCAGAACATTCAGCCTTTCTTTCCTACCGGTGAAGGAGTGGCCTGGAGGTATCCCTAAGGTATTACGATTCCAGGGGATTGGACCCCATCTTGTGGAGATGTGGGCCACTGCACCATGGGGAAGAGTTAGAAGGCTGGTTGGTGCAGCTCTTGGAGGCACACAACAACAAGTCTTCCCCACCCAGAACATTCAGCCTTTCTTTCCTACCGGTGGAGGAGTGGCCTAGAGGTATCCCGAAGGTGTACGATTCCAGGGGAGTGACTGGACCCCATCTGTGGAGATGTGGGCCACTGCACCGTGGGGAAGAGGCAGAAGGCTGGTTGGCTGGAGCAACTCTTGGAGGCACGCAACAACAAGTCTTCACTTCCCCACCCAGAACATCCTCCAAAGACTACAGTGCTGGATCTTTCCTGACTAAGGTAAATACTTATACTTATCGCAAATTGTTGAATTAAATGAAGCAATATAAGATATCAACCTGTATCCTCATCCTGTACAAAATCACTTACCAGCGGAACATCAGAATCCTCGTCCGACAGTGTGCCTGGTGACCCACTGTCGACCCGCGATTCTTGCTCATCGTCGTCAAACCTGCCGACGCCACGCGATGCAGAGAAGCATGTCAAGATCGACGCCAGCCAACAGAATTGGCTGCATCAGGTTGGGATACCAGACTGTGGAAGAGGCCTACTCTGAAATGGTTCGACGCAAGACAAATGCTCTTGCATTTGGGATAAGTAGCTATGTCCTGTCCAAGGTCACCCCCTCAAAGTCTGGGGCACGAGCAATGGCAAATGTAGAATAAGCTGTGCCCCCAAGTCCAGAGGGAATTAGTTCTGATGAGCCATTTGATCAGAGGAAGCCCCTTCCATGGAATCCCCCAAATGCAGTTGGTCCTGACCAAACTGGAATAAATGTCGATGACATACCACTATGATCACATGACGGCGGAGGAGCAGGCCCGGATGTATCCCGAAGGTATTACGATTCCAGGGGATCGACTGGACCCCATCTTGTAATGATGTGGGCCACTGCACCATGGGGAAGAGTCAGAAGGCCATTTGGCTGGTGCGCTATGTCTATGAGAGCAAGAGCGTCATGTGACGAGTCTTCCCCACCCAGAACAGCCGCCAAAGGCTACTCCCAGGTGCCCAATAATTGTGATGACCTATAAACAGATCTTCGTGGCATGAATCCAGGCCGAAATCAAAATACTGATAGAAATTTCACTCTATGTGGAATAATAGTAGATCGATGTGAATTTTCTCGAAATTTAATAATCGTATTGCCACTACCATTAGGCACCTGAGCGAAAGGTGCTGGAGCAATCGCCCGAGAAGATTGGTTTCCCGAATCAACCACTTGCAGCACCCGCCTACCATTGGTTCACACTGCCGTAGCAGGACCGGGTGGGGCCAGAACTGGTCCTGCCCGAGGTAAAGACTGGTACGGTTGCTCAAAGTAGGTAATCATTGACTAATATGCCCTCACCCAACTATAACAAGTAATACACCCGTGAATGAGCAACCCGCACTGTGTGACCAGCAAATTCGAATCACGTTCGACTGCAAGACATGCTGTTAGTTATAACAAAGCAAGGTTAATAGACATAATACAATACAATCTGTAGGTTATTGAGTAGAAAGTAAGGTTAATATAATTACGTTATACCCCTGGCCACGTGATCTTACCTGCTATGACAGGTAAGATACTGTCTTTTCTTCTCGTATATGAGGACGATGAGTTCCGAATGCACATAGGCAAGAACTAGGCGGTTTCCGTTAGGAAAGTGCGCTTACAGCGGACGTGAAGATACGAATGCCTTCATTTTCGTCATGATTGTATCGAATCGTTTTGTCACATAAGCAGTGGATATGTGACAATAGACGAAGAGCCATGTCTTGGCCGCTTCGGAAATATATTGGCAGTAGATGTGCGCAATATAAACGCTGCGCATGTAAGCTCGCTTTAGACATGTAACAATACAAATGCAGTCCTTTCTGATATTCTGCGCAATATAAATGTGTTGCATGTAACTGCGCATCATACACGAGTGAAAGCTATTTGGCAGATTATCGTTTTGATATATGTGGAAATAGAAGTTAGTGAGCCAAGTGATGGTCTCTACTGGAAAGACAATTGGCAGTGAATCTGGAGCACGTGACAATATTTATTCTTTCTATTTCGCTGTTTGCCGTTATCATTCACTGATGAAACTACAAAGTAAGTCAGTATTGGGATGAAAACTGTTCACCATATGTAAGCATACTAGTAGTCAGTTCTGACAGCATACATGAGGCCCTAATACCATATGATTGTCATGTACAATGTATGGAACTATTACGGCGTGCAATACATTATTGCAAGCTCGCCAATCCCGAGGCATATTAGATCCTACCGTATTCCTACGGTAAGATGGCATTGAGGCACTTAAACCATAATATGTCAATGGGACCGAGAAATTGAATGTATCGACAAACACTAATGTCTGAGGATAAGAGGTCAGATGTGTCAAGTTGGTGACATCTGCTGATCACAGTCGTTACATCACAAAGATTGTCAATTCTAAGTGTCAACCCATGTGTGGTGTAAATCTTAAATCATCTGTCGAATGTTATGAAGGAGAAACATCAATCTAATTAAAATTCAGTGAGATGCTGGCAAGCCAATAAATCGTTGCAACACCCTGACCATGTTGTGAACAAGGTGTGCCATATTGAAGACGAAGCTTTCCCTTATTTGCCAAGTTCCCATTGGAGATGGTTACTCTCCACAAGTAGGCCAGTGGTCTCACTTCAAGTCGAACATCCAAGATGGCTCCAAAATGTTCTTACCATGGGTAGAATCACCATTGTTTAAGTAAAGTGAGCCAAGTGTAGCTGGAGTGTCAGGCTACAAAATTTTCACTTCATTGCAGTTGGTGATCAATATTTCGTAGTAACCCAAACTGTACATACATGGATGTAAAGAATGCAACACAATATTTAGATCGTCAGACAACACATCAATTTGAAGTGTGGTTATATATGTGATAACGAATACCATCCCCCTGTTACGGAGTGTTAGTAACTATTGTACTGATGATACAATGAGTTATATGATATTTAATCGTGATAGACAAGGCAGAATTTTCTAAATACCTTGAAGTCGCTGTAATGTTTTATTACATTTGCCATGTGTCAAGACAAGACCACACGCTCATACATACTGGCGGGCGTAGATTCGCAGGCATTGATCGTTAAAACAATGTTACAGATCGCTCAGTCGAAAGAAATGTGAATTGTCATCTGATAACAAGTACTATCTTTCGTATTTATTCATGTAAATTATTACAAAGGAGGATATTGCTGTCCTGTGCAACATTCTGCGAATTAACAGAGCAGTGCCATGTATGATTTGGCAGTATACATTATGATACAAAGCAACGGAACTTACGAAATAACCGAAGCGAGTCGACGGAAACTTATGTAAAGACTAAAGTGAAACACGTGTAGCACGAAATTAGGAGATATCGCATACCGTACTACATTGCGTCCTCAATTGTAAGTCATGATAGTCATCACGCCGTATGTGTGGCACAATATGCACTATGTGGTTTTGCCACAAGTAAGCTATGTGCTTCTTTAGTCATTGTCAAGATGGCCATCTTAATTCCAATTGTTGAAAGATAAAGCCGTCTTGAGGAAAACAAAAAACACGGAAACAAATTACGGATACAGTGAAACGAAAAAAGTTCCCGTTTCGGATGTGAGAAATATTAATTAACTATCGGGTACAATAAATTGCAAGTTTGTAATATCAACAATAAATATTGAGTCGATAAACTCGCAACACAGAAAGATACAACCTTGAGAAAATAGAAACGATCCTGTCCTGGCGAGGAGGAATTAAAAACTGACTAGACAATAGATAGAATGCGGGTGTATTCATGCGAGACTAATCTGGACACGGGTGTGAGTGGGGTCGGCACAGCAATAAAATTTTAACCCTCCTGATTGACACAAGGCCGGAGACGTAATCCATATAATTCAGTTGAGGGCTTCTCCTTGGCGGAAAAAGTATGTTATTGTCAATTTTTCCCCTTATGTTATGTTATGTAAACAAAAGCAAAAAACGTTACGTTTCCTGGCTTTTGTTTAGATCCTGATATGGTAAACATAAAAGAGCATTATTAGTTACTTTTTTCCTGATATGGCAATAATAAAGAGCGTTTATATCATTTTTGTATGATTAACCAATATAACTTGCGCTGTGTCAGTGCTGGCCTTATGAAAAATCAGCAGGTGCTAAAATTCGCCCTCGCCAAAATACTTTGCAGGGGCTAAAATATTTTGCAGGGGCAATTTCTGTTTTATGGGGTATTTATGTTGTAACATATGAAATACCAGTAAACTGACATATGTCATACCGGTATTGCATATATATAGAATACACCCATAGTAGCCGAGAATAACAAATTATCACCACGAGTGGTATTGTGGTTTTAACCACTAGCCTTTGGCGAGTGGTTAAAACCACAATTCCACGAGTGGTGAAAATTTGTTATTCTCGGCTACTATGGGTGTATTTTGTTTATACCATAATTATTATTCTTCGGTCGCTTCGTAAATGTGTTGCTACTGAGCTACTCTGTTGTGACTGTTAACATGTATGTGCACCGAGTGACCCAAATATGTTAAGCCATCATGAATGTGGGTCACGCGTAGTAATACATATTTCTAGGAAATTCGGTGGTCCGCCACTTTCTTGGGCATCAGTCAGCTGATGTGAACACACATTCAGATTTCCCACATTGCAGATACCATTAACAATCTATACGTTGTAGTCAAAATGTAAGCCGTCGTTCGCTTTAAACACAGAAAGGCAGACGAACACGTGCGTTTGTTTTGTTTACATATTCAACAGCTATCGCCGACCTGTATAAAACGTTTACTTTGTCGGTGCATGCACCTAGCATAACACATCTTTAAACTAACTTTAATGTGTCATTTTTTGACAAGTAAACCCAGTAAATGGAATTGGATAGTATATATCTGTGTGTTTAGACCACTTATCGCATTTCAGTGTGTTTTGAGTCGGAAAAATTGTGTATTTACTTCGCGAAGCGGGCGTGACGAAAAATTGGGCTAAATTTCGACAGCGAGGTCACCAGAGGTCAAATGACGGGTCGTTCTACTATGGGTATAAACTTTTAACACATAAAGTGCCGTTGAAACATTTACACAACAGTATAAATTTATACCAATAGTAGGAATCGTTATACCCACAGTAGGGTGTAAAGATGAAATTTACAAAACAGGTGTTATACACACAGTAGCATAGCCAATTATGGTATAAAACTTATTATGTGGTAAGTGATAATATTTAAATTTAATTAATTTATAATCATATATTAATTGAGAAATTATCAATGAATGTTGTATAACTTATTAATGTTTAAAAGTACTTTTATAAATGTTATACCATGTCTTGCATATATGGTATTGTTGTGTTTGTTCCTTTATGCCTGATCCAAGTGACCTAATGGTTAACCAGAATCAATCAATCATTATAATATATTTATATCATATATTGCATGCTGTTATACTGTATAATACATGTATGAGGTGACATCATGGTAAGATATTATTGTAAGTTAACCAGAATCAATCATTATGCCATGCATATATTGTACATACATGTACATGATATAATGTTTGTGTTTGTTCCTTTATACCTGAGTGACCAAGTTACCTAACCAGAATCAATCATATCATGCATTTATTTGTTCCATACTTTTATCTATATAATCCATCGGTACATTCGCGGCTTCCGTACATTTGTGAAATTTCGTCCACTTCTATCGCGTCAAAACATACATTATTCCGTACATATCATAAATTAAATCACTTCTATGTTTGTATCATCTCATAACCCATCCGTGCTATGTATAAATCACTCATTTCATGTAATTAATAGCACGATATCGCGATATTTATTCTTTGTTTTCGTCACTTCATTCACCTCATTTGTTTACATGTCAGCGAGCATTGTTGCGCGATTGGCGGATTCCTTCGTAGCCCCACCCATCGCTGTCAACAGCGCTCATCAAACTTCCTTGTAGGTAAGGTATGATTTGTGGGAAGCACTGCACGTTCACAGTTAGGTCATGTAATCGTCAGTCTGTCACTGGTGACGGGTGTGTAGCATGGTTTGGCCTAATTAGATATACCGGTGGTAGCCGACTGTTAACATAGCATGTGTCTCCTGCTTCAAAGATGCGATGTCGCGTTGCCTTATATGTTTTCAAACGGATAACTCATCAAAATTACGACTGCAAAAGTATGTTGGGTAGTGAATGTTGCGCGAGCGATATATCGCCCACGCCAAATTGAAATTGCGCGGACGATGCGCGAGCGATAAAATCGCTCGCGCCATATTGCCAGGCCTGCTGTGTTATGTAAACAGAAGCACAACTTGTATGTAACACGAGCAGCATCTTATTTGCATACAGCATCGTACGTCTTGATGACAATATACTATTTACGCGCCGATTACGTTTTGGTGTTCCTTCTGTTGATGCCGATTTGAACAAATACAAATATTTCTGCAACGAACGCCGCCCGTTACAGAAGGCGCCATGTACACTTTATTGGGGGGCGCTGATTAGCCTGGGTGACCCATGCACACCTGATTGTCGCGGAAGCGAGTTTGCGATATGATGTCATCATGTATGATCATATTGACCGCCTCGCAGCGTTATTCTCGACTCAATGGTTTTATGGTAGAATGTTATTCAACTAAGAATGATATAATTTACAACAGGAAGCATGGACCCGAATTTCTTACATGACAAACCACGAAAAAATAATGTAATTTACAGTATAGTGTTATATATTGTAGTTCTTGGCGCTGTCAGGAAGACAATATTTTGGCCATGACACCGCCTGGATAAAGTATAAATTTCTATTTGAAAACCACTGCAATTTACAATGTAAAATGAATATATGTGTGTATACTTTAATCTAATAAATCATCATACATTCGTCACATCCACGCACATTCGTACACCGAGTAGCAGAACACATGGCAATGTTTGTCCGAATATCCAGCGCCTCACTGTGAAATTAATTATTTTTAGAACAGATGACCAATGCGTACAAACGCTAGTATTTAGACTTTAGAGTCGATTTTCCGACAAACCAACGTCGACGATTATTTGTCGACTTAATCGTTTGAACACTACAGTAAAGCATACAAAACGTGTTTGTACGAGACAACCAAGTTACAAAACGTGCACCATCATGTAAAAGTCACACTTGACAACTATGTACTGGACGACCCATTATACAGATAAAGATGAAATACGGCCACGAAAATAGGATAGGGAAATCGCGACATGAAGGTCATAGAAAAACGAACATAAAAATTAGCCAAGTGCAATGTTTTAAATTACAGTAGACAATTTAGTATGTAAGTTGTAACCTCGTAGCAAATAATGACTTCGATAACATTGTTCTCATCAGTTAATTACCCAAAGAGTCTTAAGTGAGGAGAAAATCGGCCAGTTAATGACATTTTCTTTTTTTTGATACGCAAGGGCAGATAATTCTATAAAAATTGTGCGAATAACGAATAAGTAACTGATTTTACCACATTGGCTAAAAGCCAACTTTATCACCAAGCTTCGTGATTACGAAATAAAAATCCCTTAAAAAGAAAATATTGTGGTTACAAAAATATGAAAATTAATTTCAACGCTATTTTCGCATAGTTAATGCTGGGATACTATGATCGATTAAATGGTTATATATATATTCGATTCCATTAAATAATTACTTTCCACATGGTATATATAAGTTAATATCGTTCGTATATTATTCGAAATTTCGCATAGAATTTATAGGCGATTTCAAAGAATGTTCACTATTTTATTATTATTAAACTCTACAAATAGTTATACAACTTTGCTGATTTTCCAATTTACAAATTTCTTTATTGGATTATCCTTTCGACGTGATCCATAAAACATGTATTGTAAACATAACATTGAACACAGACACACACAGTTCTTATTAAAACATTACTCAGACCCTAAAAGTACTTTTAGAGTATGAGTATGGTTTTAATCAGAACTGCATTGAACATATAACTAAACAGGCATGTTTAAACTCTAATAGTAATATATGTAAACAGCATATATTGGATTACATTAATTTATATTAAAGGATTGCTATCCCGATGAATACAACACAGCACTATCGGAATTTCGGAAAGCCACCAATATTATGATCACAATGATCCAAGTCCCATAACAATCGCGTAATAAACAAGCCGAGAAATAAATAAATAATAACCTCACCGGCTGTCGGCTATATCCGTCGCTAATTCTCATATGACGTAAAATGAGTAGACTAATTAAAAACACGGAAGTCAATTGTGTCTACCTATATGATGTCATCTGAGTGGCGATGTAAAATTCGGAATAAAAATGAGCGCGTGAGTGCAATGGGATTACAGCGGGACAGGTCAATGACATTGTGTATACGTGGAGAATTGTCATCGCCCAGTGAGTTATCTTCGCTTGTGATTTGTCATACGTGCTTTTTGGAAATTCTACATTCATTTGCAACGATGTTCGTTTACGTGACATTTGGTGGGATTTATGTGCGAAAAACGTCAACTCCCGTAAAGAATTATATATAAATTTGCCGGAGCTTCCAATTGTCAGTATATCCAATAAATTCTATCGCTAAAAAAGCCAATGCATATACCTAATAAAGAGCGTTTTATTTTACGAGTCAGGCATGGTTACGAATACATAAAATTGCAGTTAAAGTGGGGAGTATATTGATGAATAATTTAGTAAATATTCACGATGACAACTATTCCAAGTCGAGTCCCCACTTTCCTTCACCATGACTCAATGAAGAGCGTTAAATGTTAAGCGTATTCCTGATATGGTGCTAATAAAAACCATTTAATAAACCGGACATTGATATGACTATAAAGCATGTATATCGAAAGTTCGTGTGCATGTATTTTTACATGTAGGTCCTATTGATGTAATTAGTAAATTTTCACGATGACAACTATTTTAAGGCCGAATCCCCATTTTCTTTTACCATGACTCAACAAAGAGCGTTTCGTGTTAGGCCTATTCTCGATATGGTGCTAATAAAGAGCGTTTGTATATGCGATCACTTATTAAACTAGATTATTATCCCTCCTTCAAAAGTGTTATATATAATTCGATGTTCAAACGAACCACGGCCAACGTTTATATCGTTTATAATGTTACTGTTATGCGTAATTGACACAAAGAGGTCGATAATATTAAATTAAGTGGTTATTATTACCACTTGATTTTAGAGTTATCCATCTTTATATGCCAGAACGTCCGTTTGAACATGTTTGAACACGAGTTTCTGGGCTAGAATCAATTGAAATAATTAACTTCAAAAATCTATATCTGATCACTCTGAGCTATCACGGGTAGGTTCATCGACTCGAATAAAATATTTGTTACCACCGAAGCCAAATAAATAGTAATTTAGGAGCATCTGGTCGGATTGAGTACCTTTAAAAGGTTATGCAACATAATTCAAACTTGTTTAATGGAAGGTGAAGAACACTATCTTTAATATATAGAGTTATTCCCCCTGCATTGAAAATAATATTGATTTTTACTTCAATCTTGATGACAAAACGCGTTGGCAACTCAACAATAACAACATGTCCACAGTTTATTACACCAGATAAGTTGATAATACAATGTTTTGGAGCTTCCTCTTTCAAATGGTATACAATATGACATATATTTTATATAATGTAATCTGGGTTTTTTTTTTAATTAAGTGGGCCTATAACGAATATGGGAATGGTTTTTAATTCTTGAATCAGGATCGACAAAGTAGGGTCGACAAAATGGACAAATTATGGATTATCTATGGTAATAAATATTTTGAGTGCAGAATAGTGCTCGGTATACTGACTATACTATATATACTCTTCTAAATTATAAGCACCGTATCTCAACAGATCCACGAAACTTTGATGCATGCAGACATTGATTCAATGTTTTGTTCTCTTTTGTGTGACTGAATATGTGCAGTGTGCGCAACATATGTCACAAAGTGAGACTTTTTGGGTCAACCTTGACTATATGGGCATGCATGACACAAGATAGATAATAAATGTTAGGTTCAATTTGAGAATTGGGAGTTGCTCTAACTATGCAGAATGGTTGTCATGCCAATATATAGTGGGCAATATTTTTGTCCTGTAATTGTGAAATATTCAGTGTCATATAGGCCTATAAAATTTATATTTTGTAATCATCAAGTTTCTCGATCGGTTCAATGAGTAATTAGTCAAAAACTACACCGGTAACAAATTCTTAGTGTAAAATTTACCGGGAAATAAATCAACTTGAAGTTTGACCAGCATCTAGATAACAACCGATATCACAAACCGGTTTACATATTTTTCGAATGCTAAACTTGGACTACCTGACAGTTTGCCTTTGTGAGTGGCTAACTATACGCCTGGGATGAATTTATCACGTTTTGTAGGTAAGACTTGATAAAGCTGGAACTTTAGCTGTACATAATAAGTCGTCTTCGCACGGGGCCGACTTCTCCAGATACCCGGTAATAATCTATAGTATCACGTAGTCACGTATGCTACTATAGGCTGAATTGATCTGTTCCTTAAGACTTAGTGTCGGCGCACACGATCCCGGTTGTCACCGATTTAATTTTAAACGGCTGTTGGATAAATCGGGGACAACCGGGATCGTGTGCGCCTAACTTTGGGCCGGTTTTTGGCGAATCCTATTAATCGGACCGATCAAACTGAGTTTGATTTCATCTGGAATATCCGACTCGTGACGATGGCAACGCGCGTGTTTTGCTTGTCACATGACCAAAACATCATTCAAAATGTCGGAATAGTTAGCAGCGACCGCTATTCGAAAATTATATCAAGAATTCTGATCAATCGACAAGGAACAGCGGCTGGTACGTAGACCTATGGGCAGAAAATTGGTACCCGTTAGGCGTATATAATAATCGCAACAAGAGAGCGGCAGCTGTGGGGAGGTAGATTACGCCAATTTACGGCTATTACTATTAACTGTATTGCCCGTGACGTACCTCAATATATTATTTATTAATACATTTATTTAGTTTATTATTAATAAATATTAGTCTTTAGAAATACATATTAATATAAATCACCATGACTAGCTATAGTAAATGTCTAGATAGGCTGACCACACCAGTTGGTTATTTACTATACAGTGCATGACATGCATAGCATGCATACGACCGGAGTGAAAATCGGACTCGTGTGCGCTGAACCCCCGATTTCATCGGGCTCGATTTATCCGGCAGCCGGATTTACCGGGCACAATCGGGATCGTGTGCGCCGATACTTATTGTTTTTTTAGCAGTGAATTTGTCTTTGCAAGTCACGGTGGCGATTGAATCAAGATGATAAAATAAACTATCCATTGTGTATGTGTCAATAAAATTACTGTTATTATGAATTATACCCGAAAAGTACTAAACGTATATGAGCCCCCTCCCACCGGAAATTAGCATATCATAATCATGCCAGTTAACCCAGCTATAAAGCATTAGCACTATATTTGCTATTGATTTGCGTTAATTCAAGAAACTCGATTAACGACGTAATGGTATTCAAGCATAATTCATGCGAAAATAGTGTTGAAACAAATGTTCAGATTTTCGTAACCGTCGTGCTTCTATTGTAGTAATTTTAACTTCGTAACCACTAAGCTTGGCAACAAGGTTGGCTTATAGCAACTCTCGCGATGTAACTGCGAACTAAGTTCAAGTTAAACGACCTTCATGCCATATGTGTTGGAAAATTCTGGCGTAATAGTCCTGTAAAAGATTTAGATTTATTATAAATTATATACTTTGTAATCATATATCCAGAATGCCTAGAAGATCTGGTGGTTTCGGGTATGTTATTAAAGATGCATAATCATAATGTCATTAATGATAATCCGAATTAACCGTTAACGCAATAACGGCATACTATTACTAGTATGGCTTCAGTCTCACTAGTCCAACAAATTAGACGATTCGGAGTAAGGCCTATTTTAATATTTGGACATTTATGTGGCCTTACTCCCTCATCGTCCAACCATGGGCGTGAAAAATTTGAACGCTACGAAGCCACATTTTTTAGTTGGCAAGGGCATGCCGCTTTAACTTACACTGTTCACGTCCAATGACACAAATAAAACCATAAATAAAAAACACATACCTGTTGTTGGAATGTTTAGTATCATGACTGAACTAACTAGAAATTTTTTTGTCACTATTAATCCATTAAAATTTGATCAGAATGCACACGTCAGAAATATCAACATCGTCTGCGTGAGAGATTACGCGCGGTATTGAGATTACGCGCATGCGTAAAGGATCAGAAATCATTAAAAAAAATTAGGCCACACCAAACTTATTTCGCAGTTTCATTGTTCCAGACCACGTAGGAGCAGGCTGATTTTTATAGACATTATGGGATCTATATCCTTATAATTTTTCGGAGTGAATGATTTCTGTTCACATCTATATATTAAGTATATATGTAATAAGCTCTAGATAAAAACGCTAACTGGCTGTCGAGCCACATACAGTACAAAGACGCAAGGAAAGCTATAGTGGATGGGTGTCAAGTAGGCCTTCAGTTTCAACAATTGGACAGTTTATGCCTAACATGTTTAATTTGTTTTGATATGCGAGTATTACTGTGGTCATATATTTAATGTGAAATTTGTAGTGATAAATCGAGATATATATAAACACACATATATATATAGCATCGTCGTCGAAATTGCTAGAAGTTTCATAGCAGACGTCTAAATGCAATTTTGGGCGCAATTTATTACCGGATGGGAATATATTCGCTGCCACGTGGTCTTGTATTTTATACATATAAAAACGAGCTTCGCTTTGATAATTGAGAATGACACAGCTACGAAAATGCATATATGTATACGAGTTCAATTATTCTATATAATTTGTAGCCGCCACACAGATGTGATATTTGTAAGCTCTGTGTGCGCACCGGTACGATTTTAGTCGAGCGACTGAATATGATTGGCTACTTCCAATAAATAGTACGACTCGATCGTAGAAAATCAAAATTATTTGATTCTTTGCGAGGCCGATCGTGCGACAAAATGTCCTGCGATTTTCCACCGCACAAGCTACGATTTTATCTATATATAGCCTACAATATAGGCTTAACCGGTGCCCGATATTTGTCGTACGATATATATCGCATCGTACGCGTGTGCGGCGCGCTAAGGCATGTTTAGGTTTTCCGTATCAATAATAATATTATATGTATGCCGGTCTATTGCCAATTGTGTAATTTCAAATTTAACACAGTCAGGCAACTATTTTCGGTACGGTAGCGTATGTACAGGTACATACTTCAATTTATCTCCAAGTTTTACAATATACGTTTAAACACGTACACATATTCGCCGTATTAATGACCATATATTCTTTTAAACATATAATAGGATGACCATACTTACCATTACTACTGTAGAAAACATTAACACAACTGTTTATTTGAACGTTGATTTACCGTTTTCTCATTTTACTGGAAAAAGCGGTAATAATCGGTAAACATCGGAACGGCAGGATTTTTTTCTCGATGTCGATTAGGCCTAAAAAAAAAATAACTTTGTTTCCCCTAACCCGCCCGCACCTATTAAAACCTCCCGCACCAAAAAATATTTTTTATTTTATTTTTTCGAAAATAAAATAAAATAGCTGCCGACGCTGTTTGTCTCAGTTCGTCGCTTTATAATAGGCTCCGTTTCTAATGACTCGACGTCCGGACGCATTTCGTAAAATGGTGGCGCCCACGGAAAATAAAAAAATACATCGTTTTCGTTTAAATCGTTTAGTGATGAGCCGAGACAATAAACTGTTTTAAATATGACGATGTTTTGTTGAATAAATGACCATTAAACATGGGGAAAGTGATTTACCAAACACAAACTTGATATACAGCCATCTCCTCTTCAATACACCGGCCGTACCTGGGTCTATGTTTGAACAATATATTACAGTGGGGATCGCCGGGAAGAACGCGACACTTTGGGTTAGAGCCAGGCTGCGATGATGACGCCGTGATAGCGCGTAATCATAAAGTATATGATGATGTACACACATTACATATCATGGGACTCATGTACGCCGATACGTAACTTTATTGTTCGTCAACGTGTAGACATTTTGATTTATGTGTGTCAGACTATAAAAAATCAAAATGTATGCATACGCAGCACAACAAATCTATATAGTATACACAGCGTAAAACAGGTATAAACTGTAGAAACCGAAAGTGCATGTCACGTGACATTTAATTGCGCAGCTGACTTCACTGTTTGTTCAATTAAATTGAGCATATTATAACATGTGTATCAGTTGTCAGGACGCAGGAATAAAAACTGTACAAGCATTAATAGTCAGATATTAAAAAGAATTAAAGAAATTTATTTATTAATTTTACTATCTAATTAATATTTTCAAAGTCTTTCACCCAACACAACTTTCCATTAATGATTAACTTTAAATAGCCGAAGACAATGTCATTCCATCCAGTCAGCCTCGTGTGACGTCACGTATAGGTAACCACCAATGATTATTTTGATGACCATGCCGAAATCGACAATCAAATCGTGTCTGCGAAATTGACATGAACATGGTGTAACTTGCACCTAGTTCAGTCGGGTCATTTCCTTTGATGTGATGTCTTTGAATTGGGATCAAAGAAAAATTCCGTTTGATGAATTGTTATCAAAAACGGGCCGTGGATATGTCGTCATGCACGTGACTACATCAAACTTTCAAACTATTTGTTGTGGAATAGCCTAGAATACATGGGTAAGTTAATGCATTGCATCGTCGATTCGTCGATACAATACATTACAATAAATACACCGAGGCCCCGTACTACAGCCTCTGCAGGACATCATACTGGATATGTGCCTGTATTCTATCACAAGTCCGCCCATACCTACCTATATACTTACCCAAACGTATACTTATGTATACTGTGTACTGGCATATTACTACGGTTGTTGTTTACTTCTAATTCTAAGTATTATATAACACATATAACATATTCTGGTATAATTATTTCAATAATCTGAATCGGCCGATTGTGATCTCAAATAATCGGCAATCGGCGCAAGGCTCTTTTTGACAATCGGCTCATCACTAAAATCTTCCATCAAAACAGGAATATTCACCTATGTCATGGCGTCACTACGGAAGCGTAGAGGCGCCAGATGAATTATACTGGCATCTTGCTGCAGCAAGTTATAACTATCTTGCTGCAGCAGGTTAGCTATCATGCTGTAGCAAGTTACTATCTTGCTGCAGCAAGTTAGCTATCCTGCTGCAGCAAGTTAATATCTTGCTGCAGCAGGTTAGCTATCTTGCTGCAGCACTGAGCAGCAGGTTAGTTATCTTGCTGCAGCAAGTTAGCTATCTTGCTGCAGCAGGTTAGTTATCTTGCTGCAGCAAGTTAGCTATCCTGCTGCAGCAAGTTACTATCTTGCTGCAGCAGGTTAGTTATCTTTCTGCAGCAAGTTAAGCTATCCTGCTGCAGCAAGTTAGCTATCCTGATGCAGCAAGTTATCTATCTTGCTGCAGCAAGTTAGCTATCCCTACATACATATAGGGGCGCATGCGATGCATAAGATACTATGGGAGGCGGGATGGGGTGGTGGGTGTGTACTACATACCTAGGGGCGCCTGCGGCGCATAAGATACTATGGGTGGCGAGATGGAGTGGTGGGTGGGTACTACATACCTAGGGGCGCCTGTGGCGCATATGATACTATGGGAGGCACCCCTAGGTATGTAGTACCCACTCACCACCACTAACTGCAGCGCGTTAGCTATCCCTACATACATATAGGGTGCCTGCGGCGCATAAGATACCATGGGAGGCGGGATGGGGTGGTGGGTGGGTACTACATACCTAGGGGCGCCTGCGGCGCATAAGATACTATGGGTGGCGGGATGGGGTGGTGGGTGGGTACTACATACCTAGGGGAGCCTGCGGCACATAAGATACTATGGGAGGCGCCCCTAGGTATGTAGTACCCACTGACCACCCCATCCCGCCTCCCATAGTATCTTATGCGCCGCAAGCACCCCTAGGTATGTAGTAGCCACCCACCACCCCATCCCGCCGCCTATAGTATCTTATGCGCCGCAGGCACCCCTAGGTATGTAGTACCCACTCACCACCCCATCCCGCCTCCCATAGTATCTTATGCGCCGCAGGCACCCCTAGGTATGTAGTACCCACCCACCACCCCATCCCGCCTCCCATAGTATCTTATGCGCCGCAGGCGCCCCTAGGTATGTAGGGATAGCTAACTTGCTGCAGCAGGATAGCTAACTTGCTGCAGCAAGATAACTAACTTGCTGCAGCAAGATAATTAACCTGCTGCAGCAAGATAGTAACTTGCTGCAGCAGGATAGCTCAGTTTCGGCAGCAAGATAACTAACCTGCTGCAGCAAGATTGTAACCTGCTGCAGCAAGATAGTTAACTTGCTGCAGCAAGATACCAATATAATTCATCTGGCGCCTCTACGCTTCCGTACGTCACAAACCATGGTTAGCAGCAGTGTGTTAGGGCTAAAGTTTCTAAAATGTTCTCTCATGGACGTGGTAAACAAATTTACCGTAGTTTCACATGCTAAGAAGTTTTTACACGTGTTTCAAGAACACCATACAGGTTTTGCGGACAACATTGTCGTTAAATGTAGTTTGGACATGGATTCAAAGGAAACGTTTAACGTTGAAAAGGAGTGTTTTGTTGGCGATATTTTAAACACTTTTAAAGTGAAAATGGTAGCATATGTTGGTATAGGATATTTTTGATTGAATTGGTATTGAATATTTACTTTTTATTGTACTTTGTGATTTTAAATACAAATAAATACTATGCTATTCTATTTTATGCCTTGTGAAGTTGTGTCTTGCTGATCTCCTTCCAATATCATAATATGATGCTCCCAGCATTCAAATCTTGCTGATCTCCTTCCAATATCATAATATGATGCTCCCAGCATTCAAATCACACCTGACATGTATATATACATGGGAAAGTGAGAACTTTTGGGAGATTAAAAAAATTAAAAAATTAATAAAAAAAAAAAAAAAATCCCGCCCGCCCGCACCTATATTTTTCAGCTCCGTTAGGGGAAACAAAGGTATTTTTTTTTTAGGCCTTATAAACAGGCAAACGAAAATATAGTGCCGTTTCAGTTAATCTGTTTATCACTAGAAATGTGTTGGTTTTATGCCAAAATATCGAACATAGACCTATATAATCCGGCTTTTGGTGACAATTTGGTCATAGTTTTCGACTTGTGAACATTTCATGGGGCAGGTGGTCGTTGAATTCATCGATTACAACTGATTTACTTACACGAAAATCCACAGGAATACGAATATAATCCACATAAGTGACTAATAATAATAACTATTACCCATGCATATCATACTCTCGTCGAATCTAAACATACCGGAAAGCTTGAAAGACCAAGCATCCGGTTAACCGGTTAATCAATTTGAATTTCAAAACTAATAAAATAATTTTCATATCCCTTCAAATATTGTTTACTTAAGAAAAGGCATCTTTATTTTTGGTACAAAAATATCAATGGTATAATTTTGATAAGAACACTTCTATTATGAAAATGTCAACAAAACCGGACGAACAGACCCTTATTATTGTTATTTATCAAACAAACAACATTTGGCGCTAATGTGCTATCTATAAATGCCAGCAATTTGACCCAGTTGATATTTCCATATCTGCACGGCATATATTGATTTTCACGAGTAATCAATTTGTGTGGCCTTTATTTTAGAAGCGTGACGTCATCATTATCGTCTGTATTTGAAAATGGTGATATGTTTTCGACTCCGAGATTAAACTAACAAATCTGTAATTCTGACAACGTTTATATCACAATATATGTTTGAACATAAAGAATACTATCTCCGCTACAGGTAAGACTCATGTATTTGTAGAAAATTTCAGATAGAATGGTATTTTGAAGGGGTTATATCGGTGGTCACTGGTGTTGACCTGCTTCAAAATTTGTGCAATCTTGATTTTCAGCTGTTTTATTAGACTAGAAGGAGTAATACAATCGTAAATGTCCAAATATTAAAATATGTATTAATCCGAATAGTCTAATTTGTTGGACTACAGTCTCACCAAAAAAAGTGCTGAAGCCAGTGAAGCCTTAGGGTACACAGGGTTTGGAAAATGTGCTGAACGGTACACAGGGTTTGTGATTGGCACTAACACCGTTTCTAAAACTGTATTTATGAAAGTCTGATGCCCATTAGCAGTTTGTTTTCTGTTCATTTTAATGTTCATTGGAAGGCAAACAATCATTCTCTAGAGTCTAACAGTAACAGTAACAGAAATCATGGCAGATACGATTACGAATACTAAACGTCATTTAAAACGAGATTTCAAAACCTGTGTACCCTTCAACACATTTTAAAATCCTGTGTAGTAGTGTGTACCCTTCAGCACTTTTTTTGGTGAGAGTGACCCCCTCAGCTATATTATAGTATAACTATAACGCTCACAAATTAGAAATTACTATTTTCTTGGCTTCGCCAGTTGTTGTTGACTTCCGCTATTCACTATCCGTTGAATAAGAACTCATGTGCTGTGTTCCCTCAGGTATTATCACTGCAATTACTGATACTCTCTACTTCATAACGGAAAGGTCGGATTTTCAAATTCTTTTCAATGTAACCGAAAGGAACGGCACCTCGAAACAGTGCGCGGAACTGTGCAGAACTACGCGGAAGTGTGCGGTACAAATGAAACAGTTATTATGCACAGGGGCAGGTGGGGGTTGATTTAATACATGAACTATAGTAGTAGACAGTCTTCAGTTGCAAATTTGTAAGGTTATTTTAACGTTTTAACTTGTATTTGAGAGATAGAGTGAGTGGTAGAATCTACCGCGCATTGTTTCGAGAAAAGCTTACTGCTCAATATCTTCCGCGCATTGTTTCACGAAAAGCATACTCGTGGTTTCGGATTAGGGACCACACTTAGCCTACATGTCTTAATTAGTAATAGGCCTAGTATAGAGGTAGACTGATTAGAGGTGACAGCTTACTGCATGTCACTGTAGAAAATGTGTGAAGTTAAAATGTTGAAACAACACAACCATCATGCAGTGATTATTGAGTGATTAAATCTGCAGGGTATAGCCTAAGTATGAAGTCGACTCTGACAATTTCATACCCAAATGACCCTACTAGTATACATCAAGTGTTCATATATAGCCTAGAAAAATTGTGTTCCAAATGCAGAATCAAATTAAATCCACTGAAAACACAACTAAAGGTACTCAATCCGATCAGAGTGTCTCCATCTCAACAGATTCCAACAACAACAAAATTTTATCAAAGGTCACTTTAGTTATTAGAATCGATTAATTATCCAAAAATATTGCGAACGACTGTGAAATGTCGTATATAGTTGCCCAAAATGTGTTGTATAGCTACATTTTGTTCGATGGAATTTAGTATCGAGAGTATGTCGGTCGACTTTTTCGGCAAACTTCTGGGACAGCAAGTATTCCCGATAATGAAAAATAATAGATTTCTAAAATCAATATCTAATAAATCTGAGCTTTGATGGGTGGCTTCCTCGACTCGAATCAAATATTTTTGGCCCCTGAAGCCATTGAAATAGTAATTGAGAGGAGTGTTATCGAATTGAGTACCTTTAATCGTATTTGGGAATAAACGTAATTACTCCAAAACCAAACTCTCTCTCTTTTTGACACACCCATCACGCAATCTAACGAAGCCCGGGGAAGCCACTTTCCTGGTATTCACTCTAGACTCACGCCTTAAATTTAAAAAGCACCAAAATCGTTGATCGATTATTTTCCACGTCGAACAGAATTTTAACAATAAATAATAAATTTGGAAACATATGAGGAAATCGAAACTGACTAATAATAACTGTGCAGGTTTAAACAATGTGATCAAAATAGAGACTGATATATTGAAATTACCTGACTTGGCGGACAGACTACTTGACATAATAACCGATCAACAGAGAGAGATAAGAGGTGCCATATATGGCACCGGTAATTTCATTTTGACATTTTAAGTCTGCCGGTCCAAAGCCCGGATAAAAGCTGATGGGAGTTTTAAAAAATTGTTTTATAATATATAATTTATCACGTAACTGTGGCTATTAATCCGACATCGCGCATTCAGTTTTCTGGTAACAACTGCGCAGTAAGCTTTTCTCGAAACAATGCGCGGAATATATATAGCGCAGTAAACTTTTCTCGAAACAGTGCGCGTTAGATTCTACCACTAACTCTCTCTAATAAAACGTTAAAATGATCATGCAAATTCGTAACTGAAGACCTTCTACTGCTATATTTCATTAATATACATGTTTTAAATCAACTCCCCGTGCATAATAACTGTTTTGTTTGTACCGCGCAGTTCCGCGCACTTCTGCGCAGTTCCGCGCACTGTTTCGAGGTACCCGAAAGGAAGCCATGAACCGCCTTCCGGATAATTTGCTGCATAGTCATATTTAAATAAGAGCTATCTCCAATCAGTGATCTGGCATTAATCATTCTTTTATCAACCTGTACTTCAGTCTGAACGAACCCCATCTCGATCTCATTTATCATTTCTTCCCTTTCGACAGCATACAATGGACATTCCAGAATGAAATGGCACACCGTTTCCTTGTCACCGCATTCACAGCTTGTGGTGGTATCCTTTATGAATTTCCCGATGTGTCCCTTCAAGCTGGAGTGTCCGGATCTCAATATGTTCATTTTATGTTGTATCTGTTCGTCATCGCTGATATGGTTCTTCACATATTTTACTGCCTCCACTACATTGGGGAATAGCTCTTTAGTGTGGCGTGCCTTTTGCAAATTTGACCATTGAAACTGCCATTTCACCATTATATTTTTCTGCATGGCCTTCTTCAAATCTGTCACTGTATTGTCAGTCTCTTTTAATTCCAAATCTATCATCTCTGATGCATGTGCTGCCTCTTTAGCCGCACCATCTGCTACATCATTTCCCTTGATATTAATATGGCCTCCAACCCATTTAATATATGTACATCCGCTCCACTGCTGTATATAGTGTTGAGTTTCCTGCGGCACTCTGTTATGGTTTGGAAATATTTCTCAGGAAGCCTGTTACCAGTCACTGCATCAATAGCTGATTGGCAATCACAAATGATGCAGCTGTTTCTAACTCCTCTGGATGTGATCCATTTCTCGATGAAGTTTATGGCAAGTAGCAGACCTCTTATCTCGCCGTGGTAGTTAATACTATCCTTGCTAACGGATTCTATCAGTATAACTGGTTCTGAATTGAGGCCATCTAGATATATATAACAGCAGCTGCACCAGTTGGATCTGGATTTCCTAGTGATGACCCGTCAGTGAAGACCATGATGTTGTTCTGATCACTTCCATTCAGTTATTTGGTTATGTCTTCTCGGGCTGCTTCCTTCTGAGATTTTGAACGAGTCGCTGCATTACCCAATTCGATGTCAGACTTTGGACTAGTTATGACAGCAACTCTGCACAGGAACATGTCTTTCTTGTACTTTGGCTGTGGCTCCAGATTGAATTATGTCGTACCGAGCATGTATCTCGCCGCAGCATACATTTGCTTCATTTGAGAGCCTCCCTGTTTCACAACAGACTTGTCCAACATTCTCCTTAGCAACGATCCATCTGTCTGTTTCACTCGTATAAACTCTCGTGCTGCCAACATATTTGATTCAACTTCAAGTCGAGGAACCCATCAAGCTCAGAGTGATCAGATATAAAAATTTAAAATCTATTATTTTTCACGACCAATAATTTTTAGTGGCCAGTATATTGGCAGTAAAACAGGTCGGGCACACATAAAAAACAGTCTTCGTAGCTCATTTTGTCTACTGTAGTCTGTAGCCCGATTGAGCTACGTTTTTAATGTGATTTACACACCTCCATCGATTACTGCCATACCATGAAAGAAGCGCATTTCGAATTAGTCAAATTTAGTTGTGTACCACTATCACGTCTACAAAGAAGCAAACAACTCTACGACTCACCACGGCTTAGGCACAATTAACAATGTTTTAGTTAAGACCTGT
Source organism: Siphonodentalium dalli (assembly GCA_032622095.1). Classification (NCBI taxonomy): domain Eukaryota; kingdom Metazoa; phylum Mollusca; class Scaphopoda; order Gadilida; family Siphonodentaliidae; genus Siphonodentalium; species Siphonodentalium dalli. The sequence continues at coordinate 84,714,491 of CP136069.1, read as the reverse complement.
TAGCGAAAATTTGGTACCGGTAGTGTGTTTCTCGAAAATATAGGATTTTGTCATAAAAACTAGGGAAATATCCATTTATTTATGCAGATTATTTCTTTTTGAAGGTCAAGAACGTTCAGTTTATAATAATGTGGCTTACCTGATTGGATAGATTCAGATTCAGATTCAATAAGATTTATTTGGTATTCAATATAATTATAGTAGATATAATAACAGTCAACAGGACCCCACAAAAGTTTAACTTGCAAGGGCAGGGCCCTTATGCTTGTATAATGATACAGTGTAATGGGTACGTATATTGGGTGTACCCGGTATATAGTGCGGGTGCGTATTTACAATGTGTGTAGTTTCGTATAGAGATGGGCAAGAAGGGGTGGGGGCATGGGGTGGGGTGGTCGGGTTGTGAGATGGCGATTATAGTCATTTTTAGCTCAACTTTACTTTGTAAAGTTTGAGCTATTGACATGGCTTTGTCGTCCGTGTGTGCGTGTGTACGTAAGGCGTCAACAATGCAGGCTACAGGTCGTACCTTTGGTCGGATCATTATGAAATTTGTCATAGCTGTTGACATCAACATTTAGACCAGAATGATTAATTTTGGGGTCATTCTGAAAATAAACATGGCCGCCAGTGGCCATCTTGGATTTCAAAATTCAATCCATTAGCACGGGCTACAGGCCGTACTGTTTGTCTGATCATCATGAAATTTGTCATGGATGTTAATATTGACATGTAGATGGGAACGAGTAATTTTGGGGTCATTCGGCCCAAAAACATGGTCGCCAGCAGCCATCTTGGATTTTACTCTTTGTATGACTAAATTCTTTAGCACGGGCTACAGGTCGTACTTTTAGTCTGATCATCATAAAAATTGTCAAGTATGTTAATAATGACTTGTAGATGGGAACGAGTCATTTTGGGGTCATTCGGCCCAAAACATGGCCGCCAGCAGCCAACTTGGATTTTACTCTTTGTATGACTAAATCCTTTAGCACGGGCTACAGGTCGTACCTTTAGTCTGATCATCATGACATTTGTAATGGCTGTTGAAATTAGAATGTAGATGGGAACGAGTCATTTTGGCGTCATTCGGACAAAAAACATGGCCACCAGCAGCCATCTTTGATTTCAAAATTTAATCCATTAGCACAGGCCACAGGTCGTACTGTTCGTCTGATCATCATTAAATTTGTCATGGATGTTAATATTGACATGTAGATGGGAACGAGTAATTTTGGGGTCATTCGGCCAAAAAACATGGCCGCCAGCAGCCATCTTGGATTTTACTCTTTGTATGACTAAATTCTTTAGCACAGGCTACAGGTCGTACCTTTAGTCTGATCATCATAAAATTTGTCATGGATGTTAATATTGACATGTAGATGGGAACGAGTCATTTTGGGGTCATTCGGCCGAAAAACATGGCCACCAGCAGCCATCTTGTATTTTACTCTTTGTATGACTAAATCATTTAGCACGGGCTACAGGTCGTACTTTTAGTCTGATCATCATAAAATTTGTCATGAATGTTAATAATGACATGTAGATGGGAACGAGTCATTTTGGGGTCATTCGGCCAAAAAACATGGCCACCAGAAGCCATCTTTGTATGACTAAATTCTTTAGCACAGGCTACAGGTCGTACCTTTAGTCTGATCATCATGAAATTTTTCATGGCTGTTGAAATTGGAATGTAGATGGGAACGAGTCATTTTGGGGTCATTCGGATGAAAAACATGGCCGCCAGTGGCCATCTTTGATTTCAAATTTCAATCCATTAGCACAGGCTACAGGTTGTACTGTTCGTCTGATCATCATAACATTTGTCATGGATGCTAATATTGACATGTAGATGGGAACAATTAATTTTGGGGTCATTTGGCCAAAAAACATGACCGCAGCAGCCATCTTGGATTTTACTCTTTGTATGACTAAATCCTTTAGCACTGGTTACAGGTCGTACCTTTAGTCTGATCATCATCAAATTTGTCATGGATGTTAGCAATGACATGTAGATTGGAACGAGTCATTTTGAGGTCATTCGGCCAAAAAACATGGCCGTCAGCAGCCATCTTGGATTTTACTCTTTGTATGACAAAATCATTTAGCACGGGCTACAGGTCTTACTTTTAGTCTGATCATCATAAAATTTGTCATGGATGTTAATAATGACATGTAGATGGGAACGAGTCATTTTGGGGTCATTCGTCCAAAAAACATGGCCGCCAGTGGCCATCTTTGATTTCAAAATTCAATCCATTAGCACAGGCTACAGGTCGTACCTTTAGTCTGATCGTCATAAATTTGTCATGGATGTTAACGATGACATGTAGATGGGATACAATCATTTTGGGGTCATTCGGCCGAAGACATGGCCGTCAGCAGCCATCTTGGATTTAACTTTTCTCTTCATGTCTATAAACTAGTATTAGACATTCAACTTTCCACATTCCTAATCGCTCCATTGACTGAAATACATTAAATTATTCCCTTTCCAAGTTGAGCTACAGTGTCATTGACACTTTCATTTAGCTCAACTTTACTTTGTAAAGTTTGAGCTATTGCCATGGCTTGGTATCCGTCGTGCGTGTGTGCGTGATTCGTCAACAATTTCCTTTAGCACGGGCTACAGTTCGTACCTTTGGTCCGATTATTATTAAATTTGTCATGGATGTTAATATTGACATGTGGATGGGTAATTTTGGGGTCATTCGGCCAAAAAACATGGCCACCGGGCTACAGGTCGTACCTTTAGTCTGATCATCATGAAATTTTTCATGGCTGTTGAAATTGGAATGTAGATGGGAAAGAGTCATTTTGGGGTCATTAGGACAAAAAACATGGCTGCCAGCGGTCATCTTTGATTTCAAAATTCAATCCATTAGCACGGGTTACAGGTCGTACTGTTCGTCTAATCATCATGAAATTTGTCATGGATGTTAATATTGACATGTAGATGGGAACGATTAATTTTGGGGTCATTCGGCCCAAAAACATGGCCGCCAGCAGCCATCTTTGATTTTACTCTTTGTATGACTAAATCCTTTAACATGGGCTACAGGTCGTACCTTTAGTCGGAAAATCATAAAATTTGTCATGGCTGTTGAAATTGGAATGTAGATGGGAACGAGTCATTTTGAGGTCATTCGGCCAAAAAAACCTGGCCGCCAGCAGCCATCTTGGATTTTACTCTTTGTATGACTAAATCCTTTAGCACGGGCTACAGGTCGTACCTTTAGTTTGATCATCATAAAATTTGTCATGGATGTTAATAATGACATGTAGATGGGAACGAGTCATTTTGGGGTCATTCGGCCAAAAAACATGGCCACCAGCAGCCATCTTGGAATTTACTCTGTGTATGACTAAATCCTTTACTGCTCATTTTTTACACTCCTTTTTAATCTCTCTATTCATTGCTCATCACAAAAAAATTACCTTCTTTACAAAGTTGAGCTACAGTGTCATTGACACTTTCATATAAAGTGCATAATAATATTCTATATTGTATAAGGACTTCGATGACATTTATGCAAAGATCAACGGGAGTGATTGAATTTTTCTGGGTTCATCAAATGTTTCAAAGTTAATCGCCAAAATATTGAACATTTAGTTGTTGTTTAATTAATTATAAAATTTTAGTGCCTCAATATATCCCCATTATCGTGAATTAAAGAAATTTATTACACTCCTGTGCAGTCCTGTGCGCGATTTCCATTAAAAATGCCGTTAATTAAAAATGGTATATAATGTCACAAGTGAACTGTCATTTCTCGTGACGTTATTGACATTACGTCGCTTTACTGATCTAGACTGAATTTTCTATGTTTGATAGATCTTTCTCCGCATCGGGACTTTTATGCATTAATTCTGGGTGTTTTAATCATATTTGGTGAACCAAATTGATGCAGAATAAATAGAGTGAGTAATCAATTAGTTCCAAGAATTAGTATGCTAAAGTGCACTCATTTCTTACCAACGTCTCTCACCTATTAAGGTAATTCTCAGAACCAATTGATTACTCTCTATATAAATTATCCAGTTTTCATTGGAAATTATTTTGAGGAAAAATTTTGGATCATTGAGAAAGCCAAAATTAAAACAAAAAAATATGACAAAAAAGATGAAAATAAAAACAAAAAGCAAAAGAGAGTAAAAGATACTCGCAAAAAATAAATGATAAATTTTGAGATGGACATATATGAGAAAATTTAAAGTTCTAAGCACTGAATGTGTGCAACGATGAGAGCAACAAAAACTGTGACATACATGTACCAGTCTAACTTATATCTCATGCCAAAGATTTGCCTATTGTTAGATCAACTTTACTTTGTAAAGTTTGAGCTATTGCCATGGCTTTGTCGTCCGTGTGTGCGTGTGTACGTAAGGCGTCAACAATGCAGTCTACAGGTCGTACCTTTGGTCGGATCATTATGAAATTTGTCATAGCTGTTGACATCAACATTTAGACCAGAATGATTAATTTTGGGGTCATTCGGTAAAAAAACATGGCCGCCAGTGGCCATCTTGCATTTCAAAATTCAATCCATTAGCACGGGCTACAGGGCGTACTATTTGTCTGATCGTCATGAAATTTGTCATGGATGTTAAGATTGACATGTAGATGGGAACGAGTAATTTTGGGGTCATTTGGCCCAAAAACATGGCCGCCAGCAGCCATCTTGGATTTGACTCTTTGTATGACTAAATTCTTTAGCACGGGCTACAGGTCGTACTTTTAGTCTGATCATCATAAAATTTGTCAAGAATGTTAATAATGACATATAGATGGGAACGAGTCATTTTGGGGTCATTCGGACAAAAAACATGGCTGCCAGTGGCCATCTTGGATTTTACTCTTTGTATGACTAAATCCTTTAGCACGGGCTACAGGTCGTACCTTTAGTCTGATCATCATAAAATTTATCATGAATGTTGATAATAACATGTAGATGGGAACGAGTCATTTTGGGGTCGTTCGGTCAAAAAAACATGGCCGCCAGCAGGCATCTTTAATTTTACTCTTTGTATGACTAAATCCTTTAGCACGGGCTACAGGTTGTACCTTTAGTCCAATCATCATAAAATTTGTCATGGCTGTTGAAATTGGAATGTAGAATGGAACGAGTAATTTTGGGGTCATTCGGCCAAAAAACATGGCGGCCAGCAGCCATCTTGGATTTTACTCTTTGTATGACTAAATTCTTTAGCACGGGCTACAGGTCGTACCTTTAGACTGATCATCATCAAATTTGTCATGAATGTTAATATTGACATGTAGATGGGAACGAGTCATTTTGGGGTCGTTCAGTCAATAAACATGGCCGCCAGCAGCCATCTTTGATTTTACTCTTTGTATGACTAAATCCTTTAGCACGGGCTACAGGTCGTACCTTTAGTCTGATCATCATAAAATTTGTGATGGCTGTTGAAATTGGAATGTAGATGGGAACGAGTCATTTTGGGGTCATTCGGACAAAAAATAATGGCCGCCAGTGGCCATCTTGGATTTCAAAATTCAATCCATTAGCACGGGCCACAGGTCGTACTGTTCGGCTGATCATTATGAAATTTGTGATGTATGTTAATATTGACATGTAGATGGGAACGAGTAATTTTGGGGTCATTCGGCCAAAAAACATGGCGGCCAGCAGCCATCTTGGATTTTACTCTTTGTATGACTAAATTCTTTAGCACGGGCTACAGGTCGTACCTTTAGTCTGATCATCATAAAATTTGTCATGGCTGTTAACGATGACATGTAGATGGGAACGATTCTTTTTGGGGTCATTCGGCCGAAAACATGGCCGCCAGCAGCCATCTTGGATTTTACTTTTCTCTTCATGTCCATAAACTAGTAATAGACATTCAACTTTCCACATTCCTAATCACTCCATTGACTGTAATACATTAAATTATTCCCTTTCCAAGTTGAGCTACAGTGTCATTGACACTTTCATTGAAACCACAATGGCACAAAGCAATAAAGAAAGTATTGTCTGATAGGTTGTCATCCAGAAATACACTGGCGAGCAACTACTGATGAAATGTTGATGGCTGTAAGCGTTTCAGTGAGATCTGGTGATATTCAGAGAGGTGTTTGCTGACTATAGGCTTGAAACTTTTTGGCCAAAATTTTGGTAAAATGAAATTTTCTTTGTTATTTTCATGCCATATTCGGAAAAAAATCTGGCTATTGGCCATCATCAGCACGAACCCTGCCCATTACACATACTAAGCATAATTGTAATTGTAGGACCTTTCCGATGAATGGCAACAAGCCATATTTCCGACTAAATCCTAAAAAATTACCCATAATTCTGCTGTGTCGATTATTTAGGGCATTAGTGTACACAAACTTCTAATGTACATTTTTCAGGGGTTCGAGAAGGCAAACAAGCTCTGTGCCAGCAAGAGCTCCTCCTAGACCCACTGCTCCAGTCCCTGCACCCGCTCCTGCTCAGAGACAGCCCGGGATGCTTGCTAACATGGCATCTACAGCTGCTGGAGTTGCCATCGGGTCAGCTGTGGTAAGTTATTATTTAGTTATGTAATGATACAGGGGGGGGGGGGTTATCGGTAAAAGCTGATAGCCGATATTTTTAATAGAAAATATTTGCAATAGAAAGTATTATCGGCAAAGAACTAATACCCTGGTCGCGTATACAGTTTAGTTTACATTCCCCTAAAACCCTGCCAAAACAATTTAACATTCTGTTGCATTCGAAAGATTTCCTCAACATTTGTTTGATTCCCTTACTGTGCCTTACGGAATCACTCCATAATCCATTTGAGTCAATGACTCAATTGACAAACTTAATCTTTTACAGAAGTTAAACTTGCGTTTAATAACACCTGCAATGTCCTGATAAACGAGCACTCTGATTGATCAGATGGTTCCATCAAACAGGTAAATCACCTCCTCTATCTTCAGTTTAATATCGTATACCAGAACATCAATCAATTTGAGTCAAAAGCACTTTAAAAACAAGTAGTTAAATGTTGTTAACACGTGATGTTTCTATGTATTGAGGTGTAGGGATTCCACAATTCCACACCCACATGAATAAATCATTCAGATTCAGATTCCATTCTCATTCAAACTTCAGGGGTGTCAGTTATTTGCTTTCAACATGTGCTACTCAGCACTCGCAAGTAATTTTAATTTTGCAGCTACCAATATATTGCCGATACCACATATATCGGCCTGATTCGATAGCCGATACTGATAATCGGTACATCAGTATTATTATTCGTTCACTTTTCTTGTCTGGCTGTTGGACCTGTTCATCTGTCTGTCCACACTGTATGATATCTCAGCGATGTGTTATCAGATCATAATGACAGTTGGTTTAACCATTTCTATACTAAACACTCATTGATACAGAGTAGTTATCACGCAGGATACATTTTAACAGATCTCAGTCAGCTGGCCTAATGCGAACCCTGAATATTAGTTACACACAGAGCAACACCTATAACAATGAAGTTGTTTCCTTTTGATAGGGGCACAGTATAGGTCACGCTATGACTGGAGGAGGATCGGAAGCAGCCCCCGCTGAGGCCCCCGCTCCTGTACAGCAGCAGATGCAACAAGAACAGCAGCCATGCCAGTACGAGCTGCAACAGTTCCTGCAATGTGCACAAACTCAGTCAGACCTCACATTGTGTTCTGGATTCAACGAGGCCATCCGACAGTGCAAAATAAACAATGGTAAATAGTCTTCCTAAATTTTTTATGAATTTTCTGCTTTCAAAAATGGAAAATGTCAGAATTAAATGTGTTCACACTCAGAAGTTTTTTTTTGGGGGAAATAATTAATGTTTAAAAACTGCTTTCTTTTCTGCGTAACTTAACAAAGAATACTGTGTATCTTATGGCTCTAGCTATCTACTTTAATAATGAGTTACTGTAAATCCTTGAATTTGGTTTCCGCAAAGTAAATCAATTTTGGGACAAATCCTCAGGGATATAAATGCTGAATAATGATATATGTAAAAAAAAATGCATTCCTATGTTAATTTTGGGCATACTGACCAAAATTTATAGGGTGCATATGAAAGCCTGCAACTGGGAGGTTTTTTGTCCGATTAGTCCTCTGAGATTGATTTTAATAACCTTCTTAAATATATTTAAGGGTTAACCTCTTCACTGCTATTTATTTGTACTTAGTACAGATGTAAAATGTGTGCCATATATCAATTTCAAACTTGTTAGAGATAAATTATGTTACAAAAACTGTATGATTTTTGGAGTGTTCTTCAAGGAGAACGGGACGGTACGACTCAGGCTGAAGACAAATCACTCCGGCCATATTTCCAGGGAGACTGTCTCAGGTGTGAAATGTAATTAGTTTCATCCTATTAGAGTTATTGCCATAATAACAGTGGTACTTAGGGTGCTAGTTAATTTGTACAGTTAACTAAATGGCTTTAGTCTGTCATTATCACTGAAGTTACTGGATGCCGTTTTTGCTTTTGGGTTACAAATAGGGGGGGGGGGGGGTCTGCCATGTACTTGTAATCAGGAGAGAGGTGTTTGTGTATCTGGCTGATGCGTCTTATTCAAAGTTGCTGTCTGTGGCACTCTGAAATGTTCTCTGACTCATTTTGAAGAAGTGTCACCAGCTTGTAGATGTTACGGTCTGATAGGTGAATTCAATTTCAAAATCACCTTTAAAATTCGTTGTATCAACATTCATGTAAGAGGACATTTAATTGTGTTTCTACAAATTTGCCGTAAAAACACTAAGAGGACAACTAATTGTGTTTATACAACATTTTGTGTTAAAAACACTGTCTCATCAAGGAAGTCTTTGTTTTCCCACACACGATTGAAGTGATAATGAAAGTAAGACTAATTTAATCTTTTATAAATACAACTAAAATAACTCATAAAAACCACCAAAAAAAATAATTATATGGTCATCCACCTGAGACAAATTGACCCGAACACTAAAGACAAGTCGCCCTGAAATCACCAACGGGGCGATTTTTCTATGGCCCTAGTCGTCACTGATCGTCCTGCAAGTGTCTTCCTAACGGCTAACATTTTTTGTGTCAGTTGGCTGGACTTTCTAATATTCATTTCATCATTTACAGGAATGCAGGTCTGACATTATAGAACATAGACTTTCACGAAGATGGCTGACAGATATGTGAATAGAGTGGAATACCTGGGATGCAGATGTTTTATTATACATGATATTTACTGATTTCTAGAAGCATGTGATATTATAAATTTTACTATCAATATTGTATTCCTCTTCTTCTGTTCCCAAAATAGAACGCTTTATTCAAATTCATGGTTGTTCAGAATCGGATGGAAATAAATTATTCATAAATAGAAGTGAATTCATTTATCTTGTATTTCATACATATGGTATTAAACAGATTGATGAGGTGAATCCCAGAACGAGGAGATGTGAAGTTTCATGATGATAAAATAAGGCATTTCAATGTTGCCATGTTGCCTCTAATTAGAAGAAACAGCAGATTTATTGGTTCTTGCACACGGAGAGAGAGAAGATTTTTGTGGTCACCCAAAAGGTGGCACTAGTATATTTGACTGAGCATTGCTCGTCCTTACATCCCATCTTAGTTTTCTTTGAGCATGATGTTTGAGGGTAGGTGGAAGAGGTTGTGTTGATGGTTGAATTGAGGTTGAAGGTGTGCAATGTGGATTATTTTATGTCACTGGCCCATGCAGACGGCGACACATACATCATGTGTAATGCGGGCATCTTGATTTCTGTATCAATGGCTTCAAATCATTCTCGTGTATTTCTGCCATCCTTGTTATATAATAATTTGTGCTGTATTGCATTGCGATTATAATTTCCTCTGCGGACATTGAATTTTATAGCCATTTTGTTTGCCTCAAATGACATTGACAATGTTGATGGATTCCACGTATGGTGTCTTTGTCTATTTCCAACGAGTAAACGCATCGATCTAGATGATCAATTAGAGCACAATGCAATTCTTACAATAGACATTTTGGTCATGCCACTAGCGATGCCATGTGAATGCCTCAATGATATTACATACACAGAAGTCTCTGAGGTCGCGTCTCCATCTGCATGGGCCTTCACTGATACCCAACTCTTCTAATTTTACAATGTCATATGTGGGCTTCGTGCATCTTTCGCATTGGCCGGAAAGTTGAAAGATACCAGAAAGATCACACTGGTTCTCACATGACCAATTACTTCCGCCCTGATGCTCATGAGACCTTTCATGATGATGCAATGTGAATCATGCACATCACATGCTGTCTGAAAATGCCGTAACAAATAACCCTTAACTAAATACACATTGATGAGTAGTTCCCTGAGGAAATGTTCAGATAATAAGTTCAACAATGGCTACAGTTGGTTTGTTGAAGTTATGATATGAACATTTCCATCCCTTGAATAGTAATCCCTCTGGACTTATCTGTATGGTCTGTCGCCTGCTAATATTTCATGAACATCTCTCCAGATGAATAATAGACCATTCCATTATACTTTTATATCTGATGTGAGAGCCACTTGGTAAAGAAATGGTTTAAGGCAGCATCAAGCCTGAATTTAGTGTGTCTGTCATTTGCAGAATGAGGTCCCCAGAGGGTGAATTTAGTGACGCTATCCCATATATTCATCCTCTGGGGACCTCATTCTGCTTCGGCTTCATCTCCTGTGAGAGACATAGACTCAGATTGAAGTTCCCAAATGGTGAATATTGTGATGTACACCCATTGGGAACCTCGATTATGTAATGCGTCTTCTGCCAATTTGGCAATATAAAGAAACTAAACTAAAAAGAAATAGAATCTATGTGAAGAAGTTTCTATAGAAATTTTATAATAAAGAAACTTTCCAGAGAAGATGAGGTCTAAGCAGAATGAGGTCCCCAGAGGGTGAATTTAGTGATGCTAGCTCGCTCTGCGGTATAGCGTCACTAATTTCACCCTCTGGGGACCTCATTCTGCAATTGACAGGCACACTAAACTCAGACTTGGTCGGCATGATGTGAATGGAAGAATTCTATTACTGTAATAAAGGATATTACTGATGCTGTAAAGTAATTAATAATAAGAAGTTCCATAATCATGGTTTGCGCTGCCACTTGCCAAATTAAAAACTAACTCGTATTTGGCAATAAATATTTTCATTTGGCAAGTGAGTTCACAATTAGAATAGGAACTATTCAGAAATTGATTGCTCAACGATCAGTATAACAAAAGTATCTTACCACATTTTGGCAGTTGAGTTATTGCCGCAGGCCGGTAGGATGGTCTGAATACAGTGTGTATTTTTGGGGTAAATACAAGCTGAACTTGGGCAAGGATCATCGGATTCAGTTGTGCTTTGGCATGGTGATAGCACAGCTCGGGGGAAATGATACCAACTTACTACATGTTTTGACTATTACTTTTTTTTCCAGAGTTACAGCCCTTGTTTGACTTTGGGGAATTTCTGAATTTTATGTCAGTATGAAAATTTCAGCTTGTAATTAGGGCATGGATCATGGGATTTGGTTGTGCTTTGGTGTGCTGATAGCTCAGTTTAAGGGGAAAGGATACCCACTTCTTGGATTTAGAAAATAACAATATTTTCTATACATACAAATATTTAGTATTGTCAAGCTCTCCACACTGAGCTTTGGGGACATGTGCCATGCACGCTTGGCATTGCACTTGTTATTTTATGATAATCCACTGGAAGAACCAGAACTACAGTAATGCCCTAAATAATCGACTCCTTAACCACAGCAGAATTATGGGTAACTTTTCAGGATTTAGTCGGAAATATGGCTTGTTGCCATTCATCGGAAATCTCTCACTGAGAGCTCTCCAATGAATGGCAACAAGCCATATTTCCGACTAAATCCTGAAAAGTTACCCATAATTCTGCTGTGGTTAAGGAGTCGATTATGTAGGGCATTACTGTATTAAGAATTAGCTGCTGTCAGAATTGATCCACTGATATCAACTTAGCATAGGTTGATTCATTGCATATGTGAACTTATTGAAAAACAGTAGAATCTCATTTTTAAATATTTTTATTTGGTCCTGTTATAGGCGTAAACGTCTAAAACAACAAAGAAAGAACAAGTATTTGAAATAGCTACTGTCGATGCATAGGTATAAATTTCCCATAAATCCCTTATTTTCATTTTGTTACTTTTCATCTTGGGTTGGGGGGGGGGGGGGGGTGTAATTTGGCAAAAGTAGATTTTGGGCCAGTGTGTGCATTCAGACAAATAATGCATCCTATATATTTTCCATTGTGGCAAAGGATATCCACATAGGGTGAGTTCCTCTCTTTTTCTAATCACCTACCTTAAATGTCAATTGAAAATTATATGGTATAATAAGAAAATAGATCGGAACTCACTTGGTGTGAGCAAAAAGATAAAACAACTTTTAGTCAGCAATTAATTCAGACATTAATCATTGGACTTTAAGTGTTCTTATAACTCATACCAAGAAAATTGCATCTTTTGTTTGTTTATCTTGTGGAATATCCAATTTTTTTCGAAGTCTTTACATGCATATATACTGTGGGAAGCCAAATTGTAATTTAATAAATAATTGAACTTAAGTGCAATAACGAATCTCTAATTGTGCTTAAGCGCAATAATTGAAGAACTAATTGCAATAAGGATAGATCTAATTGTGCTTAAGCACAAAAAGGAATATCTAATTTGAGCTTAAGCGCAATAAGGATTATCTCATTGTGATTAAGCGCAATAAAGGGAGCTCCAATTGTGCTTAAGCACAATAAGAGCTAATTGCGCTTAAGCGCAATTAAAACTCTTCGCCATTGTGCTTAAGCACAATTATCCACATTACATAAACTACCTGTAATTCAAATGGTGTAGTCCATAGTGCAATGGGTGGAGTTTAGTGGTGAACTGGTGATTGTCCACATTTAAGTCTATTCGGATTATTCCATAAATTAAAATTTAATTACAGAGGGACGATCTCATGAGGGAGATATTAATTGCACTTAATAAGGATGTAATTGAGTTTAATCATAATAAGGGAAATTTAATTGCATTTAAGCTTAAAAAGGGAAGTTCAAATTGTGCTTAAGCGCAATAAGGAATATCTAATTGCGCTTAATGCAATAAGGAAAATTTAATTATGTTAAGCACAATAAGGAATATTCAGCTTACGTAAATCATTTAATCATTTATGCTTAAGTATGATTATGTTCTTCGGCTATCTTACATCAGGTATAATGGTATAATCTGATGTAGGTTACTTCTTAGTAATGTGGTTGCATCCATTTCAGCTTGAGGTGAGCTCTATGAGAGTGTATATGAATTACACTTAAAGGTACTCAATCCGATCAGAGGGTCCTATATTGCTATTTCTTTGGCTTTGGGGGTACAAAATAATTGATTCGAGTCGAGGAACCTACCAATCAACGCTCAGGGTGATCAGATATCGATATTTGAAGTTTCGTTATTTCTATTCTTTCTGTCCCAGAACACATTCAAAATTGCGTTATTATTACCACTTGATTTTAGAGTTATCCATCCTTGTCTGTTTGAATAGTGTTTTGGTGTACACATCTCGAGCAGATTACGAAGTTAAGGGCAATTATTAGTACTCATCTCGAGAAAATAACAAATTTCAAAAATCAATATCTAATAACTCTGAGCTTTGTTTGATGGGTTCCTCGAATCAAATATTTTTTAACCCCAAAGCCAAAGAAATAGTAATATAGGACCCTCTGATCGGATTGTTGTTGTTGGAATCTGTTGAGATGGGGACCCTCTGATCGGATTGAGTACCTTTAAGCATTAATGAATAAAGTGTAATGCTTTTACGCTTAAGCCTATTGTATTACACTTAAGGCTAATTCACTTACACTTAATTGTAATTAGCTAATAAATGTGAAAAAGGCCTCCCATAAGGTTATTAGCTCAACTTACTTTGTAAGTTTGAGATATTGCCATGGGTTGGCGTCCGTCGTCCGTGTGTCTGTGTCCATCAACAATTTCCTTTGGCGCGGCCTACAGGTCGTACCTTTGGTCTGATCTTTATGAAATTTGTCATGAATGTTGACATGTAGATGGGAACGAGTCATTTTGGGGTCATTCGGCCAAAAAACATGGCCGCTGGAAGCCTGGCAGCCATCTTGGATTTCAAGATTAAATCCATTGGCGCGGTCTACAGGTAGTACTGTTCGTCTGATCATCATGAAATTTGTCATGGATGTTAATATTGACATGTAGATGGTAACGAGTAATATTGGGGTTGTTCGGTCAAAAAAAATGACCGCCAGCAGCCATTTTGGATTTTACTCTTCGCATGACTAAATTCTTTGGCGCGGGCTGCAGGTCGTAGCTTTAGTCGGATCTTCATGAAATTTGTCATGGATGTTAACAATCACATGTAGATGGGAATAAGTCATTTTGGGGTCGCTCGGCCAAAAAACATGGCCACCAGAAGCCATCTTGGATTTTACTCTTTGCATGACTAAATCCTTTGGCGTGGGTTACAGGTCGTAGCTTTGGTCTGATCTTCATGAAATTTGTCATGGATGCTAACAATGACATCTAGATGGGAATAAGTCATTTTGGGGTCATTTGGCCAAAAAACATGGCCACTGGTGGCCATCTTGGATTTCAAAATTGAATCCATTGGCGCGGTCTACAGGTTGTACTGTTCGTCTGATCATCATGAAATTTGTCATGGTTATTAATATTGACATGTAGATCGGAACGAGTGATTTTGGGATCGTTCGGCCAAAAAACATGGCCGCCAGAACTTCTGGCGGCCATGTTTTTTGGCCGAACGATCCTAAAATTTGTCATGGTTGTTAACAATGACATGTAGACGGGAACGAGTCATTTTGGGGTCATTTGGCCAAAAAACATGGCCGCTGGCGGCCATCTTGGATTTTAAAATTCAATTCATTGGCGCGGGCTACAGGTCGTACTGTTCGTCTGATCATCATGAAACTTGTCATGGATGTTAACATTGACATGTAGATGGGAACGAGTGATTTTGGGGTAGTTCAGCCAAAAAACATGGCCGCCAGCAGCCATCTTGGATTTGACTCTTTACATGACTAAATCCTTTTGCGTGGGCTACAGGTTGTAGCTTTGGTCTGAACTTCAGGAAATTTGTCATGGATGTTAACAATGACATGTAGATTGGAACGAGTCATTTTGGGGTCGATCACCCAAAAAACATGGCCGCCAGCAGCCAGCTTGGATTTTACTCTTTGCATGACTAAATCCTTTGGCGCGGGCTACAGGTCGTAGCTTTAGTCGGATCTTCATGCAATTTGTCATGGATGTTAACAATGACATGTAGACGGGAACGAGTCCTTTTGAGGTTATTCAGCCAAAAAACATGGCCGCTGGAGGCCATCTTGGATTTCAAAATTAAATCCATTGGTGTGGGCTACAGGCCGTACTATTCGACTGATAATCATGAAATTTGTCATGGATGTTAATATTGAAATGTAGATGGGAACGAGTGATTTTGGGGTCGTTCTGCCAAAAAACATGGCCGCCAGCAGCCATCTTGGATTTTACTCTTTACATGACTAAATCCTTTGCCGCGGTCTACAGGTCGTAGCTTTGGTCTGAACTTCATGAAATTTGTCATGGATGTTAACAATGACATGTAGATTGGAATAAGTCATTTTGGGGTCGTTCGGCCAAAAAACATGGCCACCAGCAGCCATCTTGGATTTTACTCTTTGCATGACTAAATCCTTTGGCACAGCTACATGTAGGTTAGACATTTCAATTAGCACCTTTCCTATTCCTCCATTTACTGTCAACCATTAAATTATTCCCTTACCTAAGTTGAGCTACAGTGTCATTGACACTTTCATATTACAAAAGTTACCTATTTCATGACAATGTTAGATGTGTGAATGTAAAATTTATTATCTGAACATTTTTCCCACAAATGAACAGAAACACTTATGAACTGGTATGTTTGTTGTCTGCTTATATTTCCTGAATATCCCTCCAGGTGAATAATAAGACTTCCAGTGTATACTTTTATACAGAATGGAAGAATATATTTAGTAAAGAAAGGTTAGCCCAGCTGACACTACTCCTGTATTATTGACCGTTTCCACATTATTGATATATACTTGGTGGCTTTATCTAACACAATGTTGTCACGACAGAACATTAGTGATTATAATAGCAGTCCTATTGTGGTAGAGCACAGGGGTGGGTCTTAAGTGAACCATCAGTCGCTATATCACAAACATTTATGAAGCTCTGAGTCTAATCATCTGGCAGGGTCTATGGAAACACTAAGCCTACCTTAAAAGTCTTCTATATATTTATTCATCAAACGGAACACATCCAACAAGCATCACAACATGAAGACGACATCACAACACATATATAGGCTAGCTTGACAGCAACATCACATCAGGCATCAATCCAGATGACCAACGTAAAACCAACAGGAGTTACAGGACCCTGGTGAACAAATACATAGGTTGTAGTTGCTACCAAAATATATATCCAGAATGGATATAAATAAATATGTGAAATGTGATTGTGTCAAAAACCAACTTCCCTATTGTCGATATAAACAACTATTTTGACACAATCCTAACTGTGACGAACAGTTAGAAATAAAACCTACATGCTAGTATAAAAGGGTGATTATGAACGCAGTGTGCGATTTCCAACATCACTAAACTATTGGGCAAATATATATTGCAAATGTGACGTAACTCTAAACATACAAAACGAAGACAATAGTATTAAAATACATATATAATAATGGGTAAAACCGTAACAGAATATCACATACCATATCGTAGGAACATAGGCCACGATGTCATAACGTAGTATTACTCTTATTCTTTATAACTTTATACTTCTACATTCTTCAAGGCATTTGAAGAATTTACGCTCTCACTGACGCAATAACAGGAGCGATGTTAACTGCGCGAACGCTAATTATGAAATGACAAAAGGCGGCAAATAAGCTTACCTGTGATTGGCTAAGACAAATTAGTATCAGACAGTTAGATCTAATATTGGGCGCTAACATAGACAGAGTAGACTTAAGCGGGTAAGAGATTGGGCTAAGTTAAGAATATGAAATAGCGAAATGCAGAACAGGTAATGCGGCTGGGGACGGGAAGTGTAAAGAACGGAATAGCGCGAAATGGAATGAAATGGACCAAGTACGCGGAATGAAATGATAATGCAGCTATAAAATGTATATTAGTGAGTTAGGTATAATAACTTAGTTAGTATACATGTGTAGCATCTAATAAAGGCATATACTGTTTTGGTATATAAAGTAGCACTGTCACACTATAATACCAGTATTGTCTGCAAAAGGAGAATATCACTTTAAATTTTTAAGCGCACCCGCTGAAATCAATAAGGAACCACAAACTGGTAACTGTTTTCAGGTATTGATTAAATTTTGTTTAGACGCGCAATAAAGTCGTTTCTAACTCAAATTGTGTACTGTTCCTCTGGTTATTTTGAATTAAATTATAATATATAATATTATTTATCTTAATTTAAATTTTATATTTGAGTACTAATTATATAATAAACAATTATTTCTAGAAGATTTGCGCACTTCCTTATTTCGTGGTAAATCGATCTCGAAAGTCGAAACTAACAAAAGTAACATTTCAAACAAACAATCACGTTTATTTGTTTAGATAATACATTGATTGAATGATTTTTATTTGATGACCAGTATACATAAGAATTTAACTCCTGGTTATACTGACAGTTTGAAATGTGATACCCCATGCAATTTTGTTCAGTTGTTGTTTGTTTCAATGTTTGTAGACCTCGAAGCCACGACAAATAGTTTTCATGGCTGGCTCAACCGATTTTCGTGGTTGGTTATCTAGCTAAGCCGGCTCAGTCACGACGTTCGTGGCTGACGAAATATGGCGGTTCAGCCGGCTGAGATGTTATTCAGCGTATTTTCGTTTTCGAAATGTTCCTAATCCCCTGTTACCGGTTATAGACGCCGTTTTTTTAACGTTTGTGGTGAACCCGTACAATTCCAGACCACTTTTGATTGATTGATTTATTTTTTATATAAAGACATACACGTATATTGTTTTAACAGGTTACAAATATAATAAATTACAAGCAAATAAAAAGGAGTTTTTTAACATAATTTCAGTTGATAGGCTATATAATAAGAAATCGCAAATTTTGAAACAAAAATGAGGCTGTAAAGAAGTCAAAGTGAATACCAATGGTATGATGGCTGAAATTTAGAAAAAAATCGTAGAGTACATATTCGGCTAGATATCGGGGATGGCACAAAAAGCACTCGAAGGCTTAATTCCATTGTGGTCCCCTGATATATGCTACCGGCCACGAGGCAGACAATATAGTTACCACAAAATTCTCCATTTTGATACTAAAAAATAATGGTAATGACATCATTGTTAATATATTGATATTTTACATTGATAAAGCCATCATCAATGTGGATAAAATAATTTATCATCATAAGTGCTACATTTACAAGTAGTCTTATGATTGTGAATATGTTTATTTTAAAGGAAATGATCATTTCACCGACCAGGTGGATGAGACGCCTGGCAGATCCATTTAACATAACAAGTCTGACACTCGTCTCATTCACCGGGTCTATGAATACTGACCGATATAATATTATATTAATATTAGTGCTGCTGCAAGAGGTGCCTGTGGGATCTGTGTCGGTTCGGTGACTTTGTAAATGATGGATACGCACCACTGCATATACGCACCACTGCCATGTATGGCCGGTTTTGGACTGGTCTGTCCATGACCGAAAGATGGAAACCCGAAATACAGGCAGCAGTAACAATATATGCAGAGATGAGTAATTGATGGGCAAAATTTTGGTCACAGTTTCAATTCAGTAGTACAGAAAGGGATCTTCCTCTCGGTCCTTCAGTTTAGATAAGAGATGTTTTTTTATGCAAAATTTCCGGTACTTGATGTCAATGGGTAGATGTACAGTTTTGTCAAGTCTATTCCAGAGTCTTATTCCTGTGTAGAAAAAATACTTTTTCCCATAACAACTTACATGAGGGAGGATGAATTTCAGTTTACCTGACCGGGTTTCAGATTGATCAGCCTCATTGTCCGAAACATTTATATCCCCTTCTTTATTTGATCGTTTGAACTGTTCATTAAAATATAAAATATACTGGGGCTTGCTTATCTGAGATCTTCATAACCATTGTCAATTTCCTAAAGTTAACTCTTTCACATACCGGCAGCCAATCTACTTTTAGAAATTCCGAATAGCCAATATGTGTCCTACAATTTAGATATAAAATGTATCTTACTAGCCTATTCTGGGTTGCTTGTAATCGGATCTTTGTTCTCTGCGTTAGACTAGTGTACCAAAAGCTTGAACTATAGTCAAAATGACATTGAATGAGGGCCAAGGATAGAGTTCTTTTGCAGTATTGGTTCAGGTAAGATGCCTTTCTGTACAAGAATTTCAACTTAGAATTTCAACTTACACGTAATCTTTTGATGTTGGGCTTTTCCATTATGGCGAAAATTCACGAAGGACTGGCATGGATATACTATGTAGTTTCCCATCTAATCGGTATAAGTAGTTACATACATGTAATTACATTGGGACTTCTGTCGACTTCAGACTGCTATCATATCACTGCCATCTTGCGATATATGCATGCATCATTGAATGATGAACCCGATAGTAATGATATATAATATTTCAAACTATTTTCTATTCTTATGTGTATATATTGACAAATGCCAGTGATGTCTGAGACTGGGTGTTGTCGATATAAAATTTTTATTTTAACCCTTTCAATACAGAATGGATGCGCCCATTCAGTTATATGAAAGCATGCATTGGCCCATTGGGATAGTCTATTCCACATTAAGTGGCCAGGTGTTCTGCTAATATAACAACCATGCCGTGTCCATGCGAGTATGCCAATATTAGGCAATGCGGTGTAGTTCTTTGCGATTCACAGTACAGTTGTGCTTGACATATAAGCCCATGCACACGGCTCAGCCATTTTACAATTCCGGAGATTTTTAAATGTGGCTGGCGTTAGAAATAATATGGCTGGCGGCGGCTTGTGGCCAATATGGCTGGCGGCGTGCAATGGCGGCTTCGG
Organism: Siphonodentalium dalli; assembly: GCA_032622095.1. NCBI lineage: Eukaryota > Metazoa > Mollusca > Scaphopoda > Gadilida > Siphonodentaliidae > Siphonodentalium > Siphonodentalium dalli. The sequence goes on along the minus strand of CP136069.1, from coordinate 84,694,365 downwards.
GCTCTATTTGTTTGTTTCCACTGTCAGTGTCGTCCATAATTGACAAAGTCTCAGGTAGGCCTACTGTGTTTCTCTGGTACTTTGTGCACAGGTATTTTCCCCAGTGGAAGTGTGATATGTCACATTTACATATAACAAATTTATAAAATCTCTTCAACATTTTCCAACAACAATGGTCAACAACAACAACCAGTGGCATTTATCATGCCATGAATCTCTACTCTACAGGCGTTAGCCAGAGTAGAGATTCATGGTATGCTCTACCAGAGGAATAACTAGCAAATTTATACTGGGGGGGGGGGGGGGTAAATATCACATTACAAAGCGATGACCGACGCGTTCGCGTCGCATGGTAGACCACTTGAGGGGGTGTCCCCTGACACCCCCTTTCGGTGGTGGAGGAACAGGGGACCTCGCCCATGAAAACACGATCTCTGTACCATACGTCTGTACCATTATTTCAAAAGAATATTTATGTCATTATATTCCTCATTTTTGACTCATTTTGTCTGCATACCCAACCAATGGGCATAGATTGATAAGTCTATGTTCTGGTGTCTGATGTTCTGGCATATGCAAATGAACAAAATGTTTCGGTACGAATGATGAAAGAAAACATGATATGGTTTACAAAGATACAAACTTACGTCTTTCCAGTCCAAGCCAAATATAACGTGACTTTCACTCCCCCGAACAAATTCATTGGAAATTAACTTCATGTCAATATTGTCAAGTCAATCACTGTAGATGTCACAAGTCATCAGATTGTTCAGACGATCTTGGTTCATGGTTGAACGCAGGTAGTATTTTATAAGACACAATGTGCTGAATGACTGCTCGCTGGTGGCATTTGTGGCTGGAGCAATCAGCATTGGATAATATCATGGATAGTGTCACTCAAACCATCATAATTACTTTGGAAGATACCGAGGTGACTTCTCAGCATGATTTCAGAGAGGTCGTCGCCAAAAAAAGTTGCAAATACTGGCGAGCAATTTCTCGCAGTCTTGTCCATTAGGTGAAGCCAACAAAAGACCATCACACTTGGAGTATATTTTGAAGTCCGGCTAATCGAAACTATCGTTAATTGTTGACACCGTGTTATCAATAGCTTCGAAATAGATCATCAGGAAATATTCATTGACAGTTTCTGGATATTATGCTTTAGCGATGCCACCCAAGCAGTCCTCCAGTCTCTTGGGTGCTTTCCGTTGGCGGGATAGTTTAGGTTCACTTAATTATTTGCCCATAGTTTTGAGGCTATGTAGCCTGCAGTATTATTTGGAAGAGGAATTCTTCATCAATTAATCAGTGTAAATTTTGATATCATTGTTGAGATGAGTCGACTTAATTGTCAGTGTCTTCTCTATCAACAATGCTCAAAACAGCTCGGTTATAGACTGGTAACAATGCAACACCTACAACCATATTGTTAAAATTCTATGTTTGAGATGGCTTTGCAGAAAAATAAAAACAAATAGAGAAAGGAAGAAATTGACATAATTATAATATTATATAATTGTGAATATTTGTATTTTATATATCTGTACATACTACAAACTGTATAAAAAAAGAGAATAAATTATATGAAAAAAAAAATTGTCAGAACCTTTCAATGTCCAGTTGAGCTTCAATGTCACTGGCACTTTCATTAATTTATTCAATCCTTTTGTTTTCAGATTCAGAGATGACTCCCCGACCAAAAAGGTTGTTGCATCTTCGCGTCAATGTATATTTAATGCATTCATAACATAATCAGTACTTTAAATGATGAAAATGGCAAAGGAAAATGAAGAATCTGAGTCAAATAAAAGTAATGATAAACAGATTAAGGGAAGACAACAGGTAATTTATTTTTTCTTATATGGCATGTATCCAATACTGTTGTCACTATGAATTCACAGTGTATGTTTCAATGATGCTCAGGAGCAATGGGGCAAATTGTTTTTCACCAGATTTACGGACCTTCTTAGATTTAGAACAAAACAGTTTGTTCTTTCCTACAAACATTTAGCACAGGCTTCAATTGCAATGCCCACTCTCTAAACTGAGCATCCTGGGAATTTTCCAAGCTCAGATTACAAATGTTTGACCTCATTGCTGCTATGACGTGTATGATGTTCCACGATTGTGAATGATAATATCCTATCAACTGAGTCAGTTTTATGGTTCTTGTGATACATGTATTCCCATTATATTTTTCACCCTGGAATATGACAATAAATTCAACAGCCCAGCACACGACGTCATAACATCATTTAGCAGCAAAGAGGTTAGTAGAGTGAGCGTTCTCAGAAGGTTAAGACAATGCCTTTGTTGTTTCTTTAGACCATGCAAACATATGCACAAGCCTGCAAATAGTTTGTCTGTCATTTGCAGAATGATATCCCCAGAGGGTGAATTTAGTCACTATATTCACCCTCTGGGAACCTCATTCTGCTTAGGCCTCAACTATGGGAGACCTAGGATCAGATTGAAGTTCCCCAGTTGAAGTTGTGATGTTCACCCATTTATAGTCACTGCAATTATGCATTTTATCTTCTGCAAATTAGGAGATATTGAAACTCACATAAGGGAAAAAGTAACTAAAAATAATGTTAATTTGAGACTATAGATACTTCCCAGAAGATGAGCCTAAGCAGAATGAGGTCCCCAGAAGATGAATTTGGTGATGCTAGCCCACTGACAGGCACACTATTTGCAGGCTTCCTCATGCAAAGTAAATTTCCCGTTTCTCTGACAAGCAAAAATAGTTTGAAAAGTATGCATGCATGATTTAATATATTATTTTTAAATTCTGGGTCACATACCAGTGAAGCATTCCACCTCTACATCAGCTAGATCCAGGTATAAATTCTGTTGCCTGTGACCAATATTTCCCAAACAGATGGTCCTAAACAATTTATTGATAGTTCCATGTTATTTATTTTGTCTAAAATCACCCAATCAAGTATCAAGACACATTTAATCACCAATCAAGTATCAAGACACATTTAATCACCCAATCAAGTAACAAGACACATTTAAATCACCCAATCAGGTACATATCAAGACACATTTTTGACTGAGATTGCAGTCGCCATTCTTCACGTTTCTATCACATGTAAATTTGAACATAGTTACCAAGTACATTATTGAATGGGAAATCTGAATCAGGAAACGGATCTGTTCAATATCACTTCCACTTAAGTTTGTATAAAAAAAGTACCGATTAAAATTTTTCCCAATATATTAATGCGAATAAAAATGTTTCACACACAAGGTTGCGGGACTATGCGCTCGGGCCTGAGAAATTGACTTTGCATGACCGAATCATTTTCCATTATTTGTCATTAATTTAGGGTGATGGTGCAACTGAATACAAATCAATGGATGAAGTAAGAGCCGAACTGACTAGCCACAAGATCAGTTGTAAGGTGGAGCTTGATTTCATACAGATATGTCTATTCTTAGTTGCCTTGGCAACACGTACATGGCAGCTGGCTAGTCCAAGATCTGTTGTGTAAGTAACTTTATTTCAGATTGGTTAGAACTCTAAAAGCAAAGTATTGTATTTTTCTGTTATATCTAAATAAAACACATTATGCATATGACCCCCAAAGGAGGTCTGAAGTCAAGACCTCTGTCCAGAGAAATGTTTCGCATATAACTTATGCACTGCTCATCCAATGTTTATGTCCTTTGGTATGGTGATAGACCAGAATGGGTAAAGGATTGCTCCTCATCGCAGGTTTTGTCCACTCGTACCTACTAAAGTTATGGCCCTTTTTTGGACTATCGCTATCAATGTTTTGTATTATAATTGTGAATTTCGTCAACTGATACCTGTCCGATAGTCCGGGAATGATGGATGGGATATCCACATATTGTGGAAACTTTACTTTTAAGTGCCCATATAAATAACGGTAGACATCTGGCCCTTGAGACGAACACAATCTTGTACAGCTGCAGGTACATCTATTCGATTATTTGGGGAGGGGTTGGTTTCTGACTGCTCTCAGGATGCCGTTATTGCATTTATGCAAACAGAACCACACAAGCGTGTGAATGTGGTGAACATTGTCGTTTGTCATGGTGTAATATTATAATGAGAGTCAGACTCAAGTGTAACTTCAACATAACAAACAAGTACGATAAATTAACCACATTCACAACTGTTTTTGTCTGGTTTCCATACTAATTAGTCATTTACTCAACACAACACAAGGGTGAGTTATTGTTGTAGTACCAGTTGAGTTTTTGTGCATGACGTCATTAATGTCACTCAATCTATCAGGATCACTCTAGTGCATTTGGGTGAAATTACCACACAGGTTTGTGTGATGTAATCAACTAAAAGATAGCAACAGGTGTGTAATAAAGTATTTTATAATACATTATCACATACAAACAGCATTTAAGTTAACTTTCTTTTGGTTTAATTTGAGATTAAGGCACGTCAATCCGATTTTCTGACAGCAACTGGAATATATCTAATACTGTTCAAAATGTTGACTATTGTATTTGTTCTTTAAAAGGTTTAATATATTTATTAGATCAACAAAAAAAAATATAGGTGATATAATAAACAAACAGTATGTTAAATATAAACAGAGATAGACTATTGTATTCTTACTATGTATATTTTTATTTCAGATTTGATGAACTACATTATGCAAAATTTGTTGCGCTGTATATGAAGAACACATTCTTTTTTGACGTACATCCACCTCTAGGAAAACTGCTGCTTGCATTAATTGGTGAGATAACTTTAAAATCAGGGTTTTCCCAGAGGGTTCTTTTTATTGTCCCTTTCCCAAATATCATATTTAATACATAGTTGATACTGCAAGATATTTGCAGCTGGCTACATGAACTGGGGTTTTTCTTCAGCAGCATGGTCCCTTTCTCAGCTTGCTGTTTGTTGCAATTGTTTGCTGAAAATTGACCTTTGCCAAATGTTTTGCCAAATAGAAATATTTTTTTGCCAAATTATTTTAGAAGTTTCCAAATGTTATAGGTTTCTGCAACATTGAGTCTTCTAATATGTGTGGACAATCAGTTAATTATTAATAATTCCCACCTCTCATGTGTCATAAAACAATAAACCAATCATCGAACAATAAAATTGTAAACTTCACAATTTGCTACAGTGATGCCCTAAATATTCGACTCCTTAACCACAGTAGAATTATGGGTAATTTTTCAGGATTTAGTTGGAAATATGGCTTGTTGCAATTCATCGGAAATCTCTCACAGAGCTTTCCAATGAATGGCAACAAGCCATATTTCCTATTAAATCCTGAAAAATTACCCATAATTCTGCTTTGGTTAAGAAGTCGATTTATTTAGGGCATTTCTGTTAACCCATTGATGACATCATATATGACATCATATCCATGGGTGAATATATTTGTGAAAATAAACTTGAGTAATATTGTACCAATCGCCTATTTTTACAAATAAATCATACAGACAACATTATTAAATGTACGGATCAATGTTAATAATAAAAATAAAACTATCCACATTATATCAATGAAAAGTTAACTTTTAGGAGATGAGTTTTTGAAGTTATGTTTTATGAGCACGGTAACATAATATTTCCATAAAACTACCGTAAATTAAATATATGTTGTTCCACCTGCCAACTATTAAACAAAATAACTGTCATTCTACCTGCCAAAGGATTAAGGCTGCTTCATGGAAAGGGCACTTCAAAACAAAGAGGATTAGATATGTAAACACTGCATGCACCATGTATAATTTTTCCCCCTGTAAATGCATTCAGATTTATTGTATTTTAATGGGGGTGTTAACTTTTCCCAAACTTATAAGCCACCACTAATTGTGAGGCATTCCTGAAATGTATGGTATCAAGATTCAAGCGACCAATAGTTTCAACTTAATTTGGGAATTGAAAGTCACTTGCGAAAAGTTTGCCAAAGATATCTGTTGGCAAATGTTATGGTAATAATTTTTCCATTTAGCAAATTTGGCTAATGGCAGCACTAACCCTTGCTGAACATCCTGCTAAATAAATCCTTTGAGGTCTTCTCATCTGCTTATAGTATCTGAACCTTCCAACAAATCAGAATAGACCAATTAGAAAATACTTTGATCCGAGAAAACCCAAAATGAATGTGTTCCTTTATAATATGTAATGGTTCTATACTAACATGTAGCTATGCTCAGGAGTCTTTATATTTTATCATGTGTTCACACTCACAAGTAGCTATGCTCAGGAGTCTTTATATTATATCATGTGTTTACACTCATAGGTAGCTATGCTCAGGAGTCTTTATATTTTATCATGTGTTTACACTCACATGTAGCTATGCTCAGGAGCCTTTATATTATATCATGTGTTTACACTCACATGTAGCTATGCTCAGGAGCCTTTATATTATATCATGTGTTTACACTCACATGTAGCTATGCTCAGGAGCCTTTATATTATATCATGTGTTTACACTCACATGTAGCTATGCTCAGGAGTCTTTATATTATATCATGTGTTTACACTCACAAGTAGCTATGCTCAGGAGCCTTTATATTATATCATGTGTTTACACTCACATGTAGCTATGCTCAGGAGTCTTTATAATATATCATGTGTTTACACTCACATGTAGCTATGCTCAGGAGTCTTTATATTATATCATGTGTTTACACTCACATGTAGCTATGCTCATGAGTCTTTATAATATATCATGTGTTTACACTCACATGTAGCTATGCTCAGGAGTCTTTATATTTTATCATGTGTTTACACTCTTAGGTAGCTATGCTCAGGAGTCTTTATATTATATCATGTGTTTACACTCACAAGTAGCTATGCTCAGGAGCCTTTATATTATATAATGTGTTTACACTCACAAGTAGCTATGCTCAGGAGCCTTTATATTATATCATGTGTTTACACTCACATGTAGCTATGCTCAGGAGCCTTTATATTTTATCATGTGTTTACACTCACATGTAGCTATGCTCATGAGTCTTTATAATATATCATGTGTTTACACTCACATGTAGCTATGCTCAGGAGTCTTTATATTTTATCATGTGTTTACACTCTTAGGTAGCTATGCTCAGGAGCCTTTATATTATATCATGTGTTTACACTCATAGGTAGCTATGCTCAGGAACCTTTATATTATATCATGTGTTTACATCCACAAGTAGCTATGCTCAGGAGCCTTTATATTATATCACGTGTTTACATCCACAAGTAGCTATGCTCAGGAGCCTTTATATTATATCATGTGTTTACACTCATAGGTAGCTATGCTCAGGAGTCTTTATATTATATCATGTGTTTACACTCACATGTAGTTATGCTCAGGAGTCTTTATATTATATCATGTGTTTACACTCATAGGTAGCTATGCTCAGGAGTCTTTATATTATATCATGTGTTTACACTCATAGGTAGCTATGCTCAGGAGTCTTTATATTATATCATGTGTTTACACTCACAAGTAGCTATGCTCAGGAGTCTTTATATTATATCATGTGTTTACACTCACATGTAGCTATGCTCAGGAGCCTTTATATTTTATCATGTGTTTACACTCATAGGTAGCTATGCTCAGGAGTCTTTATATTATATCATGTGTTTACACTCACATGTAGCTATGCTCAGGAGTCTTTATATTATATCATGTGTTTATACTCACAAGTAGCTATGCTCAGGAGCCTTTATATTATATCATGTGTTTACACTCACATGTAGCTATGCTCAGGAGTCTTTATATTATATCATGTGTTTATACTCACAAGTAGCTATGCTCAGGAGTCGTTATATTATATCATGTGTTTACACTCACAAGTAGCTATGCTCAGGAGTCTTTATATTATATCATGTGTTTACACTCACATGTAGCTATGCTCAGGAGCCTTTATATTATATCATGTGTTTACACTCACATGTAGCTATGCTCAGGAGTCTTTATATTATATCATGTGTTTATACTCACAAGTAGCTATGCTCAGGAGCCTTTATATTATATCATGTGTTTACACTCACAAGTAGCTATGCTCAGGAGTCTTTATATTTTATCATGTGTTTACACTCATAGGTAGCTATGCTCAGGAGTCTTTATATTATATCATGTGTTTACACTCACATGTAGCTATGCTCAGGAGCCTTTATATTATATCATGTGTTTACACTCATAGGTAGCTATGCTCAGGAGCCTTTATATTATATCATGCATTTATACTCACAAGTAGCTATGATCAGGAGTCTTTATATTATATCATGTGTTCATACTCACAAGTAGCTATGATCAGGAGCCTTTATATTATATCATGCATTTATACTCACAGGTAGCTATGCTGGGTTTGATGGGGAAGCAACACTCGAGAGGATAGGATCAGGTAAGATCAGATTAGTACAAAGCATAATCCATTTGTAATTTTTGTTAAAAAACAAAACACCCTATCTTACTGTTGGGGACAGTTGTCAATATTTTCTCTGAGAGATAAAACTTCTATATAAAAATGTATCTAAATCCTTGTATTCGTGTACTATAGCACATATAGTTATGTACGTATATCAGTGTATTAGGCATAATAAATAAAAAATCAAAAGGTTCATTAAGATCATAAAATGTAATAATCACAAATGCAGCAAATGACACATTCCAAGTGCTGTTTGAACTTGATTGTGAATCAAGTTTGCACTCAAATCATAAATGTTTGAGAGAAGTTTGTCCAGTTGTGCTTACTAGTACTTCCATTGTTTACTATTTAGGCTTCATGGGGATTATCAGACAGCCCCGCTAATGATGCACACAAGAATGTCATGGGACTTTGGCCTGAGTCTGAATGTTGTATTGTTAATATATTGAAGTGAACATGTTTCTATTCAGTTTATATTTTAGGTTAATTGGGCTGTCAAGTCACTCTTCCTGCTTGGGAAATTTGTTAGGTAATGAACTATGGGCATGAAATACATATAAGTATGTGATGTGTAGCATACGAGTATGAAATGCTATCTCATGAGTAAGAGACAGATATTGTTGTTGTAACTTGGGGTCTGGAACCCTGAATACTCATGAAATAATTGTCAGCATCCACTCAAACAAATAAATGTCATGTATGTATCTGGTTTTCATTTTATGACAAGAGCTGCATTTGGGACTACCCTTGTAACTTGGTTGCTCTCCACACCTAGCAAGCAAGTGTTGCTCTCTGTTGTGAATATGAAGAGAATATTCAAGAGAAATATTGGAGCAGCAAAATTTGACAGAGTGACTCTGGTTTCAGGAAACAGTGAAAATATCTTAGACCAAATAAATAAAAAAAATACTGTGTTCTCATGCACCTCCCTCATCACTCAAAAGAGGGCCTCGTCAAAACAATATATTCAGAATTTATTCAAAATTTTCAAAGAGTTGAAAACTCATTCTCCAACTTATCCGCAGTTACAAAAATAGATTGGATTATATTGAAGACATAATGGTTAAAAGACATTAGAGGATTAATTACGTACATTGCTTGGAAAATGAAAGGAGTTTTTTTCACTACAAAATGACCTATACATTCATTTAATAATTTCATGAATTCTTGGAAGAAATATAAATAAAAAGCCTCCGTTCCTCAATCAGTTTTCGATATGTAATTGCCTGAGAACACAGGTATTTATTTTTAATGGCCTTACATATCATGTCACCAACACTTTGTTTTAGAAATCTGTCTCCTGCCGAGAAGTCATAGAAAATGACACTTCTCCACCTCTATGGAAAAGTTTGGAGAAAATAGACCTCTCTTTGACAGAAGTCTGGAATAGTCACAGAATTACACATATGCCCTTGAAGCGAGTGTTGTGCTTTGTGTATTTAAATGATGCAATCGGTATGAGTTGCATTGATACTTTCTGGTTTGAACAAAATATGAAATTTTATCATACAGAGGTCTTAAAGAAAATTTCCCTCTTCCAGATTTAATTTTTTCATCATATTGCTTTCCATTTCAGAATATCCTGACTCGATGCCTGTGTACCAGCTTAGGCTGCTTCCTGCCCTTGGTGGTAGCTTGGTTATACCTCTCGTGTATGCTGTTGGTATTGAGTTGGGAATCTCAAGATATTTCTCGGCATTTGCTGCGGCACTAATTTTGCTTGATAATGCGATGCTGGTTCAGTCTCGTTTCATCCTACTTGATGGCATGTTATTGTTTTTCATGTCTTCATCCGTCCTATGTTATCTTAAATTCAGGAATCTATCAAGAAGGTAAGAACATGAGAGAAGCGATAGCTCTTTATCATATAGTTCTCGTTAGATTACTGAAGTTAAGTAATTAGGAGTCTGAATTATACTGGGATATGTGACCACCGTAGGTTCTGGGTATGGCTCTGTGAGAGAACTACTTACAGGCATAGTTCGCTTATTTTCAAGTGGAATTAAGTTTGTCAAATGTTTACATAGAGTCACTTTACTCAGAGTGACTTTCACAGTGAATTCTTCTTTGTTTAATTCGATGACGACCTATTTAGAGAAATGGAATAGCAGAAAAGTTTGGTAGAGTGTCAGAAGGCATACATTGTTGGATTTTATGCTGCATCTGTGGATATTTATGCTCCCAATTGCATTGATGATAGTTCACAGTAGTGGAAATCACTTGACTCTAAAATTTAAAGCACTGGCTTACAAGGTCAAGTTAAATATTGTTTGGCCAATGCATTCTCTTACCGGTATATGTGCAATGCTCCCTATGACTCCAGTCATAAATTAATTTTCATTGTAATTACCATGTTGTTTGCATCGTTCATAGAGCACATGAGTGTATTTAGCACTCATCCATGGCTCAAATTCATTCATTTGTTGCATATATTCTGTTGAGTATAAAAGGAGATTGTCCTGTAAATGACTGGATTTAGGGTACAGTACCCCTTTAAAGATTGGGTGCAATTAAATAAAATGCATACATTTACGGTAAGACTGCACACAGGAGAGTGTAAACTGAAAAGAAGAACTTTCATGACAAGAGTATTGACAATGACCAGCGAAAGTAGAAATCTTTAGTAGAGCTGAAACGGTTGACCTATTCTTCTAACCGGTTAACCATCGAGGTTAACCGGATTTCAACCGGTTAACCGCTAAATTTCTAGCGGACTTCTCTCACACTAATTATGTCGACATTATGCCATGCTCCAGGGACAAACCTAGGTGAGAAGTAGTAGCTGAAATAAAGACCTTATTCACGGCATTTAACAATATTCAAAAACACGCATTCACTGTTCTTTTGCTGGCTCTCGTGATGGGGAATGAGCAAGTGAAATTTGTGAATGGCAGGGGAGATAGCTTATTTGCCGTGATCAGCATATGTTTGGGCATTTGTAAAACGAGTAAAATAGTATGGGTATTGGTAAAACGAGTAACAAAACTATATATTAAAGATCTGTAATATATCATTATCATCATTGGTATACAGTGTTCGCGCTGTCGGTAGCCAAATTAGCCAATGGCTAATCTTTTTCGAATTTGGCTAATAAAAATTTCATTTGGCTAAACTTTTGGCTAAACTTTTTTTGACCCCAAATGGAGACTGAAAGCATGAATTTTTGGCAAGTGGGTTTTCAATTCTGTGATGTGAACGATCTAGTCCGAAAACATCGTAAGTGGGAATATATCGCCGACTGTATAAAGGGAAACCCGATCGCGGACAGTACAAAGGGAAACCCGTCACTCTGCACGAAACAGCAAACAATCATTATTTTACATTTAATCCGCTAATCCCGCATTGTCTGTCTGGTCACTCACGGGACTCCTGCACAATGCATGTGTATGATGACATTGTATTTATGACGGCCAAGGTTTATGAGCACCAAGTGTAAGACAATAGCTTAATCAGCCAAATGTGAATCACGACAGATATTTGTCGTCAATACCGATACATTCAAAATAATATGCATGCTTTTATGACAGATTGCAATTTGATAATGTCGTAACAATATTAAGTTATTAGTTTCCAGATGTCACTTAAATATTTTCGCAAGAATAATTAATATTTAATGATTTAAAAAAAGATATTGATATAAAACAAAAATTTAATGACATTAAGAAGGACAATCCCTGGTTACCCCCCCCCCCCCCCCCCACCCCCCCATAAAGATTAATATTTTTTTAATAAATGATATATATAAAATTATTTCTAGTTCATAAAAATTAGTTAAATTATTGTGTATTTTACCTGTGTCTGTTAGATTTGACGTTTTAGTCATTAATTGTGAACCGACCAGAAAACGATTATTTAATTTGGCCATAGTTTTTTTTAATTTGGCTAAAAAACATTTGGCTAAAGTTTTTTTCATTTGGCTAATAAAATTTTCATTTGGCTAAACTTTTGGCTAAAGTTGTTTTCGGTCCAGCGCGAACACTGTTGGTATATCCTCCAATGCATTATATATAAAGACAAGAAAGTAATAACTAGAGAACAAAAAGGAAGGTCAGTTAGGTCAGACTCGCAGTCCTATTCAGTATTCGAGCTATTCGTCGGTATCATGATAGCGGACACTAGTGTTGGGAGGTTATATAATTTACGTTTCGGTTTCGGTTTTAGTATGCAATCACTTAACATATAGCAATTACTGCCAAATTGAGTGTTAATTAGTCCCGCAGGCACAACCAGTTACAGAGTATCATGGAGCATCAATTTCCTTGATAAAAGGGAAGATTATTGAAGAAGTTTTGGGTTGCTTCAACTACGATGTCTGTTTGATCACTCAATTGAATTGATCATATTAAATCACAACAGGGAGGAAGAACGGGAAGAGCTAGTGAAGACATTGTGCAGCTGATCTCAATCTTCAAACTTTGTCGACTTACATAGTTTTTATAAACCCCACTGTAAAACAGTTTTATATATAGTATGTCGTGGTGTGATTCCAATTTGAATCCATGTTGCTTCGTGCAGTATTAACTATTAAGTTACGAAAGCACGCATTGCCACACAACGCCACTTTTACGTTGTCACTTCCTTGTGTGCATTCAGACTTGATACACAGTGACTGCACACGTGCTTTTGTCGGAAGAAAACTTCAAAGGGTCGGATTGATTGAAGGTCGCCGACACTTCCAGACAGTTCGAGAATTGCTACTAAGTATCTTATACTACCGCGTGTACCAATTAATGCTTGCATTGCACTCTACTATCGGTGACACAGGATTTAGTATTAGTTTTGCATCATTTAACCTAATATTTGGAGGATTATTCACGTTCACATTCAACTGACAACGGGATGCGGTTACGTCCGGTTCATTTTTTTCTAACCGGTTACGCCGCTAACCGGATGCTAACCGGTTAACCGTCTAACCGTTTCAGCTCTAATCATTAGTGACGGCGAGTGTAAACTGAAAAGAAGAACTTTCATGCCTAGAGTATTGACAATGACCAGCGAAAATACAAATATTTAGCGACAAAAAGGGCCAAAGCCGAATTTATTTTGGGTGCAGCATTTGAATTTGAGGTGGTTGGTTACCGGAAACGTGCATCCACAATACCAAGAAATTTTCCAAGTCAAGACAATTTTCTTCTGTCAGAAAACCAACAGCCGAATACATAGTAATGCCACAACAAAACAAATAAGCTTGTTTGAACTGGTATGACTTCACAAACGATCCACCCTAGAAATTGTTTTTCAGTATTGTGCATTATCATAAACCCTCCCACCTCCCCTAGCTCAACATTGTTAATATAGCCAAGTATATATAATCTGTCTGGATATCATCCCTTTATTATATTACAATAAATACCACTCAAGTACACATTAGAACTCAACCAATTTGATGCTTCTCAACAACAACAGAACTTACACTAAGTATAAATAATTGGACATTGTTCTGGCTCTGACTGTACTGACTTCACAGAATACAATGACCTCTGACCCCGATTCATCAAAATATTGTCCACTTAGATCAGGTCTATTGACAGAAAATAAATATGCAACCGATTGACAAGTGTGCCTGTCTTCATAGCATTACACATCCTAGCCCATGGACACCCCCCACATACCTCCCCCCACCCCCATTTTGTATAAATATGTGTTTGGCATTGTATGTCAATTCGCATAAATATGCGTATTTGGCTACAAAAGAGTTAACAGAATGTATGGAGATAAGATTTGCAACCAGAATTCAGTAACAAGATGCTAGAATTTCTAAATAATCTCTCGCACAGCCTGTGACATTATAATTTCATTATTTCAGAAAATCAACTCTTTCAGCCTGGGTGTGGCTCTGTCTATGTGGAATTTTCCTTGGATGCACCATTGGGTAAGAGTGAATGAGATGTCATTGTAGATTCTAAAAGCTTCTAAATGCTTCCCTAATATATGATTTGTCGTTTTGCAGATGACCGTCTAATTTGAAAACCTTCTGTTAATTTGTAATCTTATCCTCAGCTTGAGCCCATTCAAATTCGTTAACCCTTTCATGAAGTTATTGACAGGAGCTGTGCTGGTGCAACACTAAAGATCCTGTGCCAGTGCATTCTCTTATATATGCGAGACTCCCATAATTTCAAGAGTTATCCCTCTTTGTTTATCTGAAAATGTTGGATTTCCATCCGTCTGCTCATATACCTCAACTATCGGATCTAGATGAAATTTTGTTTGCCACCAGGAGTGCTTTCAAAAGATGGTTCAGTTATGATGTTTGTGTCTTTGTTCATGAAGTGAAAATATTGAATTTTTGTCTGTCCGCTCCACTAATATATCTTTTTATATTTGGTTTCTGTCATGCCCATGTTTCAATTGGCTGAGGTGCAACTTCTTGTTTGCCTCTAACTGATTGGCAAATTAAGGTGCTTCATGCATGCATTATTATCACATTGACTGGACACATATATTGTTGCCCATGAATTAATTGTTGTGATAGTGAACTCATACCAATAATATTTGGGACTTTTACCTTTATGTATGAATCAGATTACTTCTTGCATACAGTAATGCCCAAATTAATCAACTCCATAACCACAGCAGAATTATGGGTAACTTTTCAGGATTTAGTCGGAATATGGCTTGTTGCCATTCATCGGAAAGCTCTCGCAACAAGCCATATTTCCGACTAAATCCTGAAAAGTTTCCCATAATTCTGCTGTGGTTAGGAGTCGATTATTTAGAGCATTACTGTAGAGCTTTAGGTTTGATTATTCATTCGTTTCCAAAACTACTTATATTTTTCAGGACCAAATATGTTGGATTTTTTACCTTACTGTTGATTTTGGGTACAGCCAGCAAAGATTACTGGCCAATGTTGGCTGATACAGCAAAGTCTGATGTGAGTTTATCCATTATCCAGCCTGTTTAAAAGCCAATGACATTCTTTGAGATTTACGTCTCCAGAACTTTCATTCAAATCCGTTCTCTGAATGACAGGGCATTCCCATGACGCATTATAATTTATTACCAAATATGGAGCTCTTGTCTTGTGTAATACAACCATAGTAAACATTTCTGAGAATCGCAGTATCTAGTAGTATTTATAAAAACAACAGGATGTGACCGAGAGTTGTTAAGTTTCACGGCTGTAAAATACGGATAACCACCCATTTCTCCCACATGTGACAACGTGGCTAATTAGTAGGGCCACGCATGTCAACAGATATAATGAGTACACTGATCGGCCACTAATCTCTTTTTCAGTTTGGGCATCCCTCAATATATTAATTAATTGTTCTGAGACAGTTCAAGCATTTGTCAAAACAAATATGCAATCATGCATCTACTTTATTTCAATAGACCTATTAATGGCATCCAGACTGACACATCACACAGCTGTTAACCCTTCTATAACTGGAGCTTTCTGAAATTTTGTGAAAACCCTTTGCCAATGCATTCTCTTATATATGCAAGTCACCCATTGGGAGCCTCACATATATAAGAGAATGCATTGGCCTAATAATATTTACCTTGACCTTGTAAGCCAGTGCATTCTCTTATATGTGTGAGGCTCTCAATGGACGACTCGCATATATAAGAGAATGCACTGGCACAGGATCTTTAATGCTGCACCAGTGCAGCTCCCGTCATGAAAGGGTTAAATAACCACTAAGTCACAAAGCATGCGAATAGAATGATTCCATTTCGTTTGCAGGTAAAACTGTAAGACGGGTCCGTTTTGTACTTGAGGTTTCACGTATGTTCGGTTGTAACCTGTGGTACTCTTGTCCATTTTGACTAATTTTAAACAAAGTTTCTGCTTCTTCAAAAATTTTAATAAATGGTGGAATGTGTCCATTTCTTTTGGGGGGTTATTCCGAGTTTGTACTTTCGGTTTCCCTCATATCTGGCTGTAGCCGGTGGAATTCTGAGTATTTTTACATAGTTTAAATGGAGTGTTTTCTTAGAACTTTCTCTTTAATAAATGGTGGTGATCTCTAAACACAGGTGGAATTTGTGTTTTGAACTGAAAATTAGGTGTTCGCGGTCGTTTTAACAGGTGATCGCCCATTGAAGGTGATATATTGCATCTGGTATAAGGGATGTAATTTTATTGTTTGTTACATTACGAAGGGGTTCGTTTATTTTCTATAGAGTGCTGGTGTGCGCTGACAATTTAGAAAAAAGGTCAGTCAAGGTCATGCTACTCCTGAAGTTATATGAGTACAGTCCAAGCCAGAATATACCGTTAACAAATTCACTTTTGGTGGGATGCGATTGATGAGTGCAAAATAAACATCATAATTGTCCCCATATGAAAAAATACAATAGTTGTATGTACAGTAGTAATACTATAAACTATAATAGTGTATTACTATAGTATACAGTGTTATAGGGTACTTTTATAAATTATGGTTTTATTACAGTACATTATAAAATACTATGCATCTGTCATCCACCATAGTAATACTATGATACAAAAACTGTCGAAAAACATAAATTAAAACAAACCCAAGATGGCTGCCAAGGTTACGTAACCACATGACCCCTATGATGTTGAATGGGTTTCCACGGCGGCCAGTGATAGGTCATTGTCATACATGTATATACCCACATGTGAAATTTCAACTAAATACTGACATACCCGATAGTCATTGCATTACCCATATATACATAAAATACATGTATTTACACCCAGAATGCTTGGCACTGGGGCATGTGGCGGGGGTGGCAGCAAAAGAGTTAAAGCAACTGATCTGTTTCATTACCAAATGGATTCTCCCATTCATTTATATAAAAAGAATACTTTGGAATGGTCTATTATTTGCAGAAAACATCGAGTTCCTATACTTTTGTAGGGATGTTTAGATAATAAGTTCAACAAACCTAATAAGGCCATTATATTACTTGTTATATAAAAATTATCCATTATTATATATTGTGTTACTATAAGACTACTGATCTCGAGTCAATCCAAATTGTGATATTTTAATAACTCTCAAAGGAATTGAATTACAAAATGTACCTACAACAAATATATGTTTTCTCTATCTTCTCTTTTCAGTTCGTGCTTCTCAAGAATTTTCTCCTTAGAGTATTCTTTCTGCTAGTCATTCCATCGTTTATATATGTGGGAGTATTCTACATCCACTTGTCTTTGCTAACAAAAGCAGGACCCCATGACAATGTGATGACAAGTGCATTCCAAGCCAGTCTAGAGGTAAGATTTAATGGTTTGTGTATTGTTCCATGGTTGCCTCTTCAGGTTTAATGATTTGTGTATTGTGCCATGGTTGTCTCTTCAGGTTTAATGATTAGTGTATTGTTCCATGGTTGCCTCTTCAGGTTTAATTATTTGTGTATTGTGCCATGGTTGCCTCTTCAGGTTTAATTATTTGTGTATTGCTCCATGGTTGCCTCTTCAGGTTTAATGATTTGTGTATTGTGCCCTGGTTGCCTTTTCAGGTTTAATGATTAGTGTATTGTTCCATTGTTGCCTTCAGGTTTAATGATTTGTGTATTGTTCCATGGTTGCCTCTTCAGGTTTAATGATTAGTGTATTGTGCCATGGTGACCTCTTCAGGTTTAATGATTTGTGTATTGTGCCATGGTTGCCTCTTCAGGTTTAATGATTTGTGTATTGTTCCATGGTTGCCTCTTCAGGTTTAATGATTAGTGTATTGTGCCATGGTGACCTCTTCAGGTTTAATGATTTGTGTATTGTGCCATGGTTGCCTCTTCAGGTTTAATGATTTGTGTATTGTTCCATGGTTGCCTCTTCAGGTTTAATGATTTGTGTATTGTTCCATGGTTGCCTCTTCAGGTTTAATGATTTGTGTATTGTTCCATGGTGACCTCTTCATGTTTAATGATTTGTGTATTGTGCCATGGTTACCTTCAGGTTTAACGATTTGTGTATTGTTTCATTGTGACTTCTTCAGCTTTAATGATGTGTGTATAATGCCATTGTGACCTCTTCAGGTTTAATGATTTGCGTATTGTGGCAAGCTGAATATTTTATGTGTAATAACACATTTGGGTGTTTTGGAGATGGGGGATACAATTTATATGTTGCCACTGTTAACTTTTTATAGTGTCCACTTAATGAATATACCAATAATTAGAATTGGGCTTGCCTTGAGAGGAAATATAATTTGCCTTTGTCTTTACCTTCACACAAACTAAATTTCTACCTTACTTACAGGTCTATATTTTGATAGTAAAAATCAGATGACATATGACTACAGTGAATTGTACCTAAATGCAGTCATATTTAAGTATACTCACTGTATAATCATTCATCTGA
This sequence comes from Siphonodentalium dalli, assembly GCA_032622095.1. Taxonomy (NCBI): domain Eukaryota; kingdom Metazoa; phylum Mollusca; class Scaphopoda; order Gadilida; family Siphonodentaliidae; genus Siphonodentalium; species Siphonodentalium dalli. Next base: position 84,675,695 of record CP136069.1, on the reverse strand, counting down.
TTCTCCGAATAAACCACTGATGATCCCAAGACCAAACCCTGATTCTCAGAATCAAAGCCTGATTATCCCAAGACATTTCAGATATTTTAGCACCAGTGTCCAAACAGATTGATACCAAGAGTTCAGAATGGTATTATTCAATTATTATCCCCTGCCAAATTGAAAATTTGCGGGGGGATATAGGAATGGGTTCCGTCCGTCTGTCCGTCTAGCCGTCCGTCCCGAGTTTGTAAGAGTCATAACTTGAACAAATGTCAACGGATTTCAAAGATTTTTGGTATATGAGTTCACCTGACCATTACCTAGAATGAGTTCACAACCGGTTTATTGGACTTTGTTTATTATTTTTGGTGCAAATGGACGACGTCACATGGCTAATTTCCACAAATGTCAGTACCTAAAATGAGTTCACAAGCCAGGCTTTTTGACAAAATCCCACCTCTTGTTTAGCACATACTGAGAACGCAAACATTATTGAGAATGCACTTCCCCAACTGCACAATTTGGTGGGGGAAACCGCCGTCTGCAACTGCTTGTTGGATTTATATTAGATTTTGCTGTATTTTTGTGACACAAGCAGCATCCTCTCATGGACTAATTCAAACTGGCAGCTTTGGGAGTGAGACACAAACTGATGCTATCGACGCTTCACTCGTGAGTTGGACAATAAATGTCGAAATCTAATTGAATAATGTATCGAAAGTGGGCCAAATTCTGAGGGAACAATGTCTCCCCTACAATCGGATATCGCTGCTTTCAAAAACTGGGAGCTCCAAATAGTTTATTCTCTCATAATCGAGAGGCTGTTAAACCAGAATTATCCAATGATGATTCCCCGAATAGATCAACAATGATTCTACCAATCGCCTTTGATTCACCGATATTCTGCATATATCGCAACTCTAAATAGCGTAATTTAGACAGTGTATTATACTTACATGACCAAAAAATAGAGTGAAAGTTGAGTACTCAGAACAGAGTGGCAGTTGGCTGATTTTACTTTAGCCTCTTCACTGCTGAATAACGTCATGACACCGTGTGCTGGGTCGTTGACATTATCATCATTTTCCAGTGGAAAAATGTAACGTGAATATCACAAAACCGTGAAACTGGCTTCGTTCAAAGGCAATTATCATTCACAATCCCAGAACATCATATACTGTTTCAAATGTCGAGACACACTGGTTCCGATGTACTAATTTCTATGTTCTAGTCTAGTTTTGATGCTCGTGCGCTGAAGTAGGTGCGTACTCACAACAAACATGTAGAACATATAGCATACATCATGATATTTTACATCTGTACTCAGTACATATGTATAGCAGCCAAGATATTAAAGTGGTCTTAGTTTCTATTGGTACACAAATAAGCCACACTTCATTACTTTTTTTTGTGTGTGGAAACTATATATATATGTAAAACTGCCTAGTTTAACCTTTCTTTACTCTCTAAACACTCTTCGACAAGACGTTCCCTCAGGAAATGTTCAGAAAATAAGTTAGGCTGTTTGTTGAACTTTTTAATCCTTCTGAACTTATATTATCTGTCGCCTACTCTTATTTCATGAACATCCATCCAGATGTACAATAGTACATTCCAATGTTTACTTTTATAACTGATGGGAGAATCCATTTAGTAAAGAAAGAGCTAAGGGTCATTTAACCCTTTCATGACGGGAGCTGCATTGGTGCAGCATTAAAGATCCTGTGCCAGTGCATTCTCTTATAAGTGCGAGTCTCACATAGGGAGCCTCGCATATATGAGAGAATGTACTGGCTTACCAGGTCAATATAAATATTGTTAAGCCAATATATTCTCTTATATATGGGAGACTCGCATATATAAGAAAAAATGCATTGGTGCATGATTTTTGCAAAATTTCAGGAAGCTCCAGTCATGAAAGGGTTAAATGTCATGCTTTGAAATATTAGTATCCAAGTGAAAATACCTTAGAATATAAATGAAACATTATTACCTTTTATTTCAATTATAGGGAGGACTAGCAGCTTTAACCAAAGGACAACCATTGTATATAGTATATGGATCACAGATAACTCTGAGAAACGCTCACAATGTAGTTGCTGGCAAGCCCTGTTGGCTTCATTCGCATGCTCATCTCTACCCGGTTCGGTATGAAGAACACAGTCGGGGCAGCAGTCATCAGCAACAAGTTACATGTTATGTTTATAAAGACGTCTACAATTGGTGGATTGTGAAGCACCCAACAAAGTTAGTATCATTGTAGTTTTTATGATAGTCTATAATCAAGCATGCAAATAGTGTGTCTCTCATTTCCAGAATGAGGTCCCCAAAGGGTGAATTTAGTGATGTTAGCCCACACAGCTATAATCAAGCCTGCAATAGTGCGTCTCTCGTTTGCAGAATGAGGTCCCCAAAGGGTGAATTTAGTGATGTTAGCCCACACAGCTATAATCAAGCCTGCAATAGTGCATCTCTCATTTGCAGAATGAGGTCCCCAAAGGGTGAATTTAGTGATGCTTACCCACACAGCGGGCTAGCATCATCAAATTACCCTCTGGAGACCTCATTCTGCTTAGGCTTCATCTTCTGGGAAGTATCAATAGTCTCAAATTAATATTGTTTTAGTTACTTTTTCCCTTCTGTTCACTTCTATATCCCCTAATGTGCATAAGATAAAATGCATAATCGAGGTGACTAACTTCAATTGGGGAACTTCAATCTGATCCTAGGTCTCCCATAGCAGTTTTGGTCTTAGCAGAATGAGGTTCCCAGAGGGTGAATTTGGTGATGCTAGCCCACCATGTGGAATAGCATCACTAAATTCACCATTTGGGGACTTCATTCTGCAAATGACAGACACACTATTTGCAGGCTTGTCTATAATGCCTTTTTAGCTCAATGTTACTTTGTAAAGTTTGAGCTATTGCCATGGCTTGGTATCCATCATCCGTGTGTGTGTGTGTGATTCGTCAACAATTTCCTTTCGCACAGGCTACAGGTCGTACCTTTGGTCAGATCATTATGAAATTTGTCACGGCTGTTGACATTGTCATGTAGATGGGAACGTGTCATTTTGAGGTCATTTGGCAAAAAAACATGGCCGCCAGCAGCCATCTTGGATTTCAAAATTCAATCCTTTAGCACGGGCTATTGGCCATACTATTTGTCTGATCATCATGAAATTTGTCATTGATGTTAATATTGACATGTAGATGGGAATGGGATGGCATGGGCTAGAGGCGTACATTTAGTCGGATCATCATGAAATTTGTCGCAGATGTTGACAATGAGATGTAGATGGGAACGAGTCATTTTGGGGTCATTTTTCGTACCTTTGGTCGGATCTTTATGAAATTTGGCTGTTGACATTGACATGTAGATGGAAACGAGTCATTTTGGGGTCATTCGGCAAAAAGAATTGGCCGCCAGCAGCCATCTTGGATTTCAAAATTCAATCCATTAGCACAGATTACACGCCGGAGTGTTCGTCTGATCATCATGAAATATGTCGTGGAAGTTAATATTGACATGTAGATGAGAATGAGTCATTTTGGGGTTATTCGGCCATAAAACATGACTGCTGGAATCCATCTTGGATTTTACTCTTTGTATGACTAAATCCTTTAACAAAGGCTACAGGTCGCACCTTTTGTCGGATCATCATGAAATTTGTCATGGATGTTAACATTGACATGTAAATGGGAACGAGTCATTTTGAGGTCATTCGGCAAAAAAACATGGCTGCCAGTGGCCATTTTGGATTTTACTCTTTGCATAACTAGACCTTTCAACTTTCCACATTCCTAATCACTCCATTGACTGTAACACATGAAATTATTCCCTTTCCAAGTTGAGCTACAGTGTCATTGACACTTTCATTTTATAAACACTTGGTTAGCAATTGATTTTCCTCAAAAAGTTAGGTCAGTTGGCTGAAATAAAATAAAAAATAAAATTGCATGTTGGAACATCATTTTGAATCGATTTATAGCTTAAAACAAGGCTTCAGTTTATTGGTTTTGAAGCATGTAACATGTAGCTATGCATTAGAAAATTACATAAAGACACTCTTTTGAAATCTAAATCAACTAGCTGAAACAGGCTGGCTTTGGAGGCTCCCTTCATGAGATGATGTTTAATATTGGGACATCCTCGACTTATGCATCAAATGTTACCAGAATATGATTAAGGGTTTTGTTGTGGGTGTTTATTTAAGTATTTAAAAGTCATTGATGTTCATCCAAGTAGATGATCCAAGGCTTATTTTCTCTTTGTGTATATATCTCAGCCATTTCTCAACATGATTTGTTTCAAAATTTGTTATCAGCAGCACTTTCAAAAGAGGTTCCAACGATGTTTGATATAATATTTCAGAATCGCCCTTCATTTATCTAGAAATATTGAATATCTGTCTGTCGACATGATTATCTTCGACATAAGTTATCAAATGTCATGTCAACTCTCTATGTTTAGCTGAAAATGTCATTTTGTGATTTCAACTTTTCAAACCGATCTGATTTGGCGCAAGTTGGGTATGTTTAGCATCCTTTGGTAATCTCTTGTTAATTCCATTCTTCTCATTACAACAGAAACAGTCTGGTGGTTGATGATCCACCCACAAAAATTAAACATGGAGACGTCATACAGCTAGTCCATGGAATCACAAGTCGAGCATTGAACAGGTGATGTTATTTCAAATTCTTATTAAAAATTGATTTAATTAGAACTCAACTTATAATTTGATGAGTGGGCGAGTGGGTGTCCGGGCGGTTGGCCCTAATCTTCTAGAACTTAGCCATTTATTGATGGATTTTAAAATTTGGTTGGTATGTGAGTTTATGCCCATTTGCGTGACAGCTGGACACAGAATTGGGACCCACCCCAACTTTCCTACCAGAATTATGTAGCTTATTCTATTTATAGCAATTTTATGGCAGTTAGCTTGATAACTTGAACACTCGTCAACCAATTCCATTAATATTTATTGTATGGATCTTTACAACAATATTTGAATTTATATTTCAATCAAGTTTTTTTTCAGGGACTTATGGCCCTTAGTTTGTCAATTTGTTTCGAAAATTTTAAGGCCATTATTGTGATAACTTTAACAAACATCAACCGACTCCATTCATATTTGGTATATGGATATTTCACAACAATTTCTCGATTGAGTTTGAAAACCAGGTTTTTCTTATATTTTTTACCTGAGTTAAGGTCTTTAGTTTGTGTATTTCTTAGCAATTTTAAGACTGTAACTTGTGTTAGTGCGATAACTTGAACGATCGTCAACGAATTCCTCATCAGAATAATATCTTGACACAAATGTCAACAAATATGAAATTCTTTTCTGACAGATTCACTCTTTCAGACAAAATAAAACTTGATGATTGTCATCTTTGAAACGCAATCCTTGTTTTCCAAATTGTAATACTGGTCATCTAAGGTTTTTAGAACAAATGTCTGATTGCTGAATATATTTTACTTTCCAGTCATGATGTTGCTGCTCCAGTGACTCCGACAAATCAAGAAGTGTCATGCTATATAGACTACAACATTTCAATGCATGCACAAAACCTCTGGAGAGTGGTAGGTTTCCAACTGATACTAGTAATAATGCCACCTCATATACTGTGTCAACTTTGAAGGTGGCATCTGTACAATATAGAGAATTGCTAAATAGTAAACTGGGTATTATCATGGTGAGGAATCAGGTGGTTTCTAGTTAATGAATACCACACATTCAAAATGGCCGAGGCGGTCGCAAATGCGACCAGAAACGAGGAAAAGTGTAATAAACTAGGATGATTATATATTACATGGCATTTTGGCAGCTACAAGCATATGCTATACTATATTTCAAACAAGCTGATACCTAATTGGTGTCCAAACTCACTGTTGTTTGCGCTAACATTCTGACCAAAGTTATCAGTCGAAGGATTCCTAGATGTATGGTCTTGTGTATTCCACGAACCTCCGACTGAAATCATTGGTCAGAATGTTATAGAAAACTACTGAGTATTTCTGAACAAATAAGGTATCAACACTATATCGAACCATGCTCCATTATTTTCATGCTCCATTATTTACAACATGCAAATATTTACAAACATTTGGAAAATCTCAGGTCTGGAATTTCCCGATTTAATATGCAAGGAAAATTGGGTGTCAAATATATGACCCAGTTACCAATAACAAAATTTGACTTAAATATGTGTGATCATGACTTACTAGGCACCATGTGATGCACAACCCTGCAAATAGTGTATCTGTCATTTGCAGAAGGAAGTCCCCAGTGGGTGAATCCCACACAGTGGGCTAGCATCACCATATTCACCTCCTGTGGACCTCATTCTGCTTAGGTCTCATCTTCTTGGAAGTATCTATAGTCTCAAATTAACATTGTTTTTAGTTACTTTTTCACTTCTGGGAAGTTTCTATATTCTCTAATTTGCAGAAGATAAAATGCATAATCGAGGTGACTAACGGGTGAACATCGCCAACTTCAATGTGGAAATACTCACATGTGTGTCACATGATCAGTATTTATTTACATCAACCTGCCAGCTGTTTTATTTATATTTGTGTGATATGCTATATGTTTTGTCCTGATTCACATACGAGAGCTGTTATCTATATTTTAATGGATTGTCTCACATAACGATACTTGTTCAGTAATATAATTATTAATTGTTAAAGGCGTTCGCAGTGCATGTCTGTAAAAACATCACTACAAAGAAATAAATAAAACCGTATTTCTCCAATAACAAAATTTTGTGTGTTGAACCATTGTCATGTAAACAAAACTGTAACAGTGATTTTGTCAACAAGCATCACCAATGGCATAGTAAGTTCAAATAGTTTAGTCTGAGTATGATTTTAAGAATCTTTTTCAATGCTTAGACCTTCTGCAATGTTTACAGTCAAGTTTTGATTAAACGTTGGTGTCTTATTGGACTTTTGATCAGTAATTCCTCCACTCTAACAGTAATGTTGACGTAACAATTGTTTTCACATGTAAAATCTTGTTATTTGAGAGTTATGAACCCTTTCATGATGATAGCTGTGCTGTTGCAGCTTTAAATATCCTGTGACAAGTGCATTCTCTTAGATATACGAGTCTCCCATGCTCTGTCTTACATGCTCATGCTCAAGGTAATATTGTTAGGCCAATGTATTCTCTTATATGCATTAGCACAGGGTGTCCGCAAATATTCAGGAAGCACCAGTCATGGAAGGGTTAATAATTGTCCCCCGACGTTTCCGTCGGAGGACTATAGAAATGACCCTCGTCCGTCCGTCCGTGCGTCCGTCCGTCCGTGCGTCTGTGTGTCCGTGCGTCCGAGATTGGGTACCTTCATGGTGTAATCAACTCCTCCTACAGTTTTAAACGTAGAGATTTGAAACTCTGGGATATTGTTCCTAACATGTTGGTGCTTTGCAACATCTATATAGCTAATCAAAAATAAAAAAAATTCCATATTTTTGGGGGGGTTTTCGACTTAGAAAATTTTGAACATTTTTGCCTTTTGGATGAGATTGGGTACCTTCATGGTGTAATCAACTCCTCCTACAGTTTTAAACGTAGAGATTTGAAACTCTGGGATATTGTTCCTAACATGTTGGTGATTTGCAACATCTATATAGCTAATCAAAAATATAAGTTTTTCCATATTTTTGGGGGGGTTTTCGACTTAGAAAATTTGGAACATTTTTGCCTTTTGGATGAGATTGGGTACCTTCATGGTGTAATCAACTCCTCCTACAGTTTTAAATGTAGAGATTTGAAACTCTGGGATATTGTTCCTAACATGTTGGTGATTTTCAACATCTATATAGCTAATAAAAAATATCATTTTTTCCATATTTTTGGGGGGTTTTCGACTTAGAAAATTTTGAACATTTTTGCCTTTTGGATGAGATTGGGTACCTTCATGGTGTAATCAACTCCTCCTACAGTTTTAAATGTAGAGATTTGAAATTCTGGGATATTGTTCCTAACATGTTGGTGATTTGCAACATCTATATAGCTAATACAAAAATATCATTTTTTCGCGTTTGTATGCGTTTGTTCATCGGGTTGTTTTGTCCAAGAAATTTTAGGTGGTTTGCAACATCTATATACTGTATAACATTGTTGGAAATAGTATCCTTCTAACAAATCCAATCATGAAGTTAACCACTCGAGTCGGGGGACATGTGGTCTGCGACCTTTTATTAAAATTAAAACGAAGTCGATTAATTTTACATGTACTTTTTTATGAAAATTATTTTACAGATTTCTACATTATTTCTCTTGAATCAACTTTGAAGGCCTTGAGTCCCTTTAACCCTTTCATGACCGGAGCTGCGCTTGTGAGAATGCACTGGCACAGGGTTTTCAAAAAAATTCAGGAGGCTCCAGTCATGGAAGGGTTAAGCCATTTGTTAAACTTGATATTGAATCATTTTTACAAATGAGTGAATGTGAATTTATCTTCTTCCCTTCTATATTTTCAAAACACCCCTCTGAATGAATAATAGGTCATTCGATTATGTATTCTTATTACTGAATCGGAAAATCTATTAAGTTTTTGAAAGGGGGTAATCTCATGGCTCTGTCTCATTTCAGGAAGTTCTGAACAAAGAAGGTGATGACGATGGATGGCAAACAATTAAAAGTAATATTAGGCTGGTACACGTCAACACTTCAGCAGCCTTGAGGGTGGGTCTGAGTTTATCTCATAGCCATACCTTAATTTCCATTCCAAGTAGCACTTCTAATATAAGCTGTTATGATAACACTGAATTGCTAAATTTTGACATTATGTTTTATCTCATAAATTGACGTTTCACAGCAAGGTGTAACTGAGAAAAATGACCTTTTTGAACTCGCTCCTACGTGATACAGAAAACTTCTAGAAACAGTCAACGGGAAATTTTTCTGTGGATCAGTGGAAATATTGTGGGTTTAATAAGACACCCCTATATCACGTAGCAGAATGCACACCAGTCAATATATAAACTCACTCCACTCAGTAATGAAATATGAGATTATTAGTTACCCTGTGTCTGTTCATGTAGTATGGGTTTTTACCAACCGAATGGGATACGGCTGCATCGGGTAGGTAAAAACCCATGCTACGTGAGCAGACACAGGGTGACAATTTTGTCTATTGACCTTAACTGTAGATTAAAATCAACATATCCCTTCTTTTCCCCCATAGAAATGAACAGGGAAATTTTCACCTTTTTAAATATTTCAGTATTCATTTTGAACTACATAAACTCAAATTCATGCACTGATATTTTTACCATAACAACAGATTTCACCATAAATAACTGAACACAAATTGAATTGTCACAAGTATTAACAAATACTGATATCACTCTTGACTCAGATTGAAACTGATATCATTTCTCTCCTTTGTTTGACAAATACAAAATATGGAAAAATTTCTGTGTGGTTCCCATAAATATCATGGAGTTTACTTCCGCATTATGACTTAAACGACAATATGATATTTCAGAATCGAGGTAGCTACATGATACCGAAAAATTTCTGTGTGGTTCCCAGAAATCTTATGGTGTTCGATGTTGACCACACAATATGAGTTTATCTTGTGTAGCTATCGATCATTCAAATTGAAGATAGCACACTAGTCAATAGATAAATTGTACTGACAGTTATGTATGAACAGTAATGCCCTAAATAATCGACTCCTTAACCACAGCAGAATTATGGGTAATTTTTCAGGATTTAGTCGGAAATATGTCTTGTTGACATTCATCAAGCCATATTTCCGACTAAATCCTGAAAAATTACCCATAATTCTGCTGTGGTTAAGGAGTCGATTATTTAGGGCATTACTGTATCATCATATACTGAAATCTCTCTTATTTTTATTCATAAATATATCCAGTGTTTTTTAACTTCTAGTGGAATATTTTCTGTCTAGCTCACTATGACCTTTCATTATTCCAAATTCAACTGACTGATTTCATTTCATAGTTAAATCAAACGTAATGTATTTTTAAACAAGTGGGTTGTGATGGTAGGGTGCGCATGGGTGTGTTCCGGTCTCTCATGTGGCCTGAATCCATTGGGGACCATAATGGAAATAAATGGTCTTAGGAATGTTTTCTTATGCTATCCCCGATGGTTTTTGGTCACCTGTTAGTGCCGGACAACTCTTTACAACTCCTTTACAGTCTTATACCCCGAATAACCACCATACTCATGCTCCAGGTCATTGTTCGACTGGGGAAGTGGCTATGTACCATATTATATCGCACCCTTCCACAGGTGACCTGTGTCCAGCAAAAATTATCTACATCTTACTAAATCTGTTAATCTGGTACGTGTTATATTACTTATATACCATGTATTCCTTTTGTTATTTTATCTTTACCTGTAGTTTGTCCAACATTAATATGTTTCAAAAGACCATTAAAATGTATCTTATCTTATCTTATCTTACAATCTCTGTGTGTGATATATTAGTAAATTAGTAATGCTATTGGTCTATATACAATTCCTACTTTTATATTCCTATTAAATTCATGCATACAATTTGAGCTGTTATTTACAATCAGTATGCATTATTTTCTATATTTTATACCATTGTAAATGGTAATGGTGAAATATTATAGATATGATATCCGCTTAGTTTTCAAAATCATTACGTTGAAAGATTGATATTTGTTTTGAGAGTATCTGTACTCTGTACTGAGTGTGTTATAGTAATTTCAATATAGTGATTCCAACACCAATGATTGGAGAAAAAGTTACCTTGAGGAATTAAAGTGATCATTTGGAATTTTTCTGAATTTCAGATGTCTGGGAAACAGCTGCCAGAATGGGGATTCAGTCAGCTGGAAGTCAGTGCCGATAAATATCAAAACCAGGAGACTACAGTGTGGAACGTAGAGGAGCATAGATATGGCACTAGTAAGCATATAAACTTTTATACCTTTATAATATGGCAAAACAAATTAATGTTATGTTTCTCAGACACCTGCCTCCTCATAAAAATATGGTCTGGTGGGTGCTTTTTATGGCCCACCGAAAATATAAATTATACCTAATCCTGCCACCTGGCTTCTCAATGCAATGTCCGCTACTGGCAAAAAATCTAACATTTCATCTTGTATTTTATATCTCCCTATCATATTTTTCATAAATATAGTTTTATTTTTTGTTTGTTTAAACCGTATTTTACATTGAAATTGAATAACACTTAATCATGAAAAGTAATTTACGACACCAAATATGTTTTTGGTAATTCGTGAGCAAAACACATTTAAAAAAAACCTGCCTACTGGGAAATTTTTGTCATAAAAAGTGGGATTAAAAACTTGCCTGCCTGCCTGCCCACACATAGTTATTAAACTATGTGTGGCCTACATTTTATACATTTTAAATCCCTGTTTTGGTTTAAATCCTGAAATTATGCTCGCTTTTCTTACACCCCCCCCCCCCCCCCCATTCTGTTAAGGAGATCAAAATTTGTGTAATATGTTTTAATACAGGCTTTATATGCCATATAAAGACTTATTTATTTCACAGAATTTAGAATAATCAGGTTATGATTGTTCTTTGGCATAGAACAATAAAGAACATTCCTTTTTAGTCTGTCTATTCCTAATATGGTAAAAACAAAGAGCATTTATCTCACTTCTGTGTGATAAATTGAATGTTGGAAAATTGCTATGGCTTTGAACTTTTGAAACCCACAGATCAATGTTTTGTGCGTTTACTGATTACTTGCTTATAACTCCTTTTATATGATGAGGACATATATAGTAATATTCCACAATTTTAGTTGATATGTGTCACTTAATATGTGAACCTGTGCACCTGCGATTTGGAGTTCTGTCGGACTCATATTGGCCGACTTGTTGACATAATTTCAGTGCCCAATAAATGGTAATGGCTACTTCATTAGAATAACATGTTGAATATGGGGGGTTTACCTTAGTCCCACCTGGGACAGGCCCATCTCTAGTTTACTCTATTATTAAAAAATTTGTATTATATTTTGGCTGCACATCGTTAACTACAACCCTGTTTGTATCTTAGAAATTTCTCTCTATGATTCCAGCTTTTCCCTATTTAGACATCAAGTCTCCCTAGTTGGGCACAAGGTCACCTCAAAATCTCTAGAGGCATATGATGTAGATTGAGCCATGGAATAGAGATCCCTTTAATAGAAAATGAATCTGCAATAATTGGCTTATGTTTGAATAGAAATCCATGAAGTGTTGGTGATGTTTGATTCTCTCTTTTAGAGTTATTTTCCTTTGTTAATATTAATTTTGGGTACCGTCCTGCCCATGTTAAAGTTGGCCCTATGGCGGTATGCCAGTACCTGTGGTTCAACCTATTGTTTCCAGTTTGTTAGTTTAATCTCCTGTTTGCAGATGATAATAAAGACGAGCAGGTGAAAGAAATAAGCCGATCAGAGATGATACCATTAATGCCGACTCATCTCTCGTTCTGGGCAAAGTTCCGTGAGCTCCAGTATAAAATGTTCTTCTCAACCCTGGATGCGGGAATGGAACACAAATATGGCTCCACCCCTTTGGAGTGGCCTCTCGCCACTCGGAATGTTGCTTATTGGATGAGCTCAAGGAGTAATGTAAGTGAGCAATTAATTTGTCCCCAATATCTTGTTATATACCAGGGTTCCACTAGGGTTGAGGGAATGGTTTATAGCTACCGGGGGAAATCTCCATCCATCAACCAGTTGCGAATATCTACTAGTATTAGTAAACCAGACGATAACTTTAAAATCCCAAATTTTAAATGTCTACTATAATATAAGTCCATGAAGTCAAGAAATTGTGTTTAATTTTTAACAAATTGAAGTGTTGAGTAATGTAACAGTATTGTCACTGGCCACTGCATAACATTGACATTGTATGTACCATCAGTTTTGCGATGAAAACTTTAAGGTAAATATGGCTGTAAAATAAGTGTTGCTGACAATTATTCCTACTGTCGCTAACAACGGTAGAGGAAACTGTTGAAATTTGAAATGTATTTCTATATTCAACTTCACTACATTCATGAAAAAAAATTTATAGCATGAAATATTCCTGATCAACCTTCAGCAGATAACATCTGGACCTGGTATACATTATCACAAATCGGGACAGTGTGTTATTTGAGAACGTAATCGCGATGTAACCAGGTAGAATCAACCACATGGCTTTTAGCGACAACTACTGGGATATCTTTCAGAATAAGGTAATATAATTGTTGATGTGTGTAGCCCCAAAGAAAATATTTTTCTGCAAAATACTTCACTAGTAATAATAAATCAGTGTTGGCTGTTAAATAAAAATATCTCCATTTATCTCAAAATATAGCTATTTTTCCTCATACACGCAAAATGCCTTGTCAGTTTCCGATCTTGTATCCTGCATGGCAACATGCCGTGACTGCGCATGAGCTGTGTGGAGACTCGCTTCTTTGTAAACAAAATATGACTAACAGTCCAATTGACATCAATTAGTCCTATTATTTTCAAAAAATTGGACTAAAACATCTATTATATCCATTTAATTGAGTTGTTTGCGATGACAATGCCGAATACACTAAATAAAATCAGTTGAATTTCACAAAAAATTATTGTTTTGATTTAGAGCGTATGACTATTCAGATCTGTTTTCACACACTTAATCGTTGATGCACCACGCCAACTGTGTGGCGCATTATCTCTATATGAGCAATGACATAGTTCTCATAAGATACTACATATTAGACAATAGTCGGTTGGGTGAATTGTAAGATAAACTGGTTATCATCACTTTGTGTGTTCTCGAGATAATGATTGGGTAGGGAATATGATGGAAGTGAAATTTGGGCCAGGAGAATGGAACTTTAAAAACCTGCTGCCCCTCTAGTGGAAACGCTGTATATACATATTATCAGTCCAATGAATTGATCATGGCCTCAATTCACCCAGCGGAAATGCTGTATATACATATTATCAGTCCAATGAAATTATCATGGCCTCAATTCACCCAGCGGCAACGCTGTATTTACATATTATCTGTCCAATGAATTGATCATGGCCTCAATTCACCCAGCGGAAACGCTGTATATACATATTATCAGTCCAATGAATTGATTGTGGCCTCAATTCACCCAGCTGAAACGCTGTATATACATATTATCAGTCCAATGAATTGATCGTGGCCTCAATTCACCCAGCTGAAACGCTGTACATACATATTATCTAGGGTTGAAACGATTAATCGACTAGTCATAGACGACGCTGAAATGTCAGAACGTCGACTCTGAATTTTGCCGTTGACTAGTCGGAATATAGTGTATTAGTTTCACGTATAACGTTTTCAAGATAGATTCCGGCATAAACGGTGTTAACTGCGTGTAAGTTATGGTAAGTATAACGTTTGGTGGCACCCGGAATTGACAGTGTTACTAGTATATACACACACGGACCGGTGACCCGACTATTAATTGAACGAATGAAATTGACAACACAATGTCTCACTCGTCGTTTGAGGTCAAAGACATGATGGCAATGCTTGACGTGGCTTTGTCGTTTGTCCGAGACCGCTTTGATATAGACACTGTGTACATTTCAATTGATCTCGCACCGTCGGGTTATGATGCGACGCTGGGTGAAGGTCGCTTAGGGTGACGTCATTGGTGCTACCATATATAAATGATACTGACATTAAGAACTGGCTATCGTATTCTACAACGTAGCCTACTATAGGGCGTATTTAGTCGGAACATTAACATTTTATAGTGACACCGCTCGGCACCGGTTTATTGGTGATCACGTGACTAAACGAAATAATCTCGAATGCTATTAAATTAAAAACATGTATAAATGATCGTGTTTCTAATCATTATCCACCACATGTTTAATTATATAAAATATATTCAGTGTGTTGGATAAATATCAAGATGTTTACAGTATTATTTCCCAAATAAATGTGTATGCAGGGAAATGGGCAACGCAATAGACCGTCATTGCATCAGTCATCAGTGTACGCCATGTACGATGAATTTTCCGTACAATGTTATGTTTGAAAGTTTTTATATCGGGTACCGACTAGTCGACGCAACGCGACTTTTGGGCCTCGACTAGTCGACTCTGAAATTCACTAATCATTTCAACACTAATATTATCAGTCCAATGAATTGATCTTGGCCTCATTTCACCCAGCGGAAGTGCTGTATATACATATTATCAGTCCAATGAATTGATCGTGGCCTCAATTCACCCAGCGGAAACGCTGTATATACATATTATCAGTCCAATGAATTGATCGTGACCTCAATGCACCCAGCGTAAATGCTGTATATACATATTATCAGTCCAATGAATTGATCATGGCCTCAATTCACCCAGCTGAAACGCTGTATATACGTAATATCAGTCCAATGAATTGATCGTGACCTCAATTCACCCTGTGGAAACGCTGTATATACATATTATCAGTCCAATGAATTTATCGTGACCTCAATTCACCCAGCGGAAACGCTGTACATACATAATATCAGTCCTATGAATTGATCATGGTCTCAATTCACCCAGCGGAAATGCTGTATATACATATTATCAGTCCAATGAATTGATCGTAGCCTCAATTCACCAAGCGGAAACGCTGTATATACATATTATCAGTCCAATGAATTGATCGTGACCTCAATTCACCCAGCGGAAATGCTGTATATACATATTATCAGTCCAATGAATTTATCATGGCCTCAATTCACCCAGCGGAAACGCTGTATATACATATTATCAGTCCAATGAATTGATCGTGACCTCAATTCACCCAGCGGAAACGCTGTATATACATATTATCAGTCCAATGAATTTATCGTGACCTCAATTCACCCAGCAGAAATGTTGTATATACATATTATCAGTCCAATGAATTGATCATGGCCTCAATTCACCCAGCGGAAACATTGTATACATGTATATATATATTATCAGTCCAATGAATTGATCATGGCCTCAATTCACCCAGCGGAAATGCTGTATATATATATTATCAGTCCAATGAATTGATCATGGCCTCAATTCACCCATCAGAAACGCTGTATATACATATTATCAGTCCAATGAATTGATCATGGCCTCAATTCACCCAGCGGAAACGCTGTATATACATATTATCAGTCCAATGAATTGATCATGGCCTCAATTCACCCAGCGGAACGCTGTATATATATATTATCAGTCCAATGTATTAATCGTGGCCTCAATTTTATCAGCGGAAACACTGTATATACATAATATCAGTCCAATGAATTGACCGTGGCCTCAATTCACCCAGCAGAAATGCTGTATATACATATTATCAGTCCAATGAATTGATTGTGGCCTCAATTCACCCAGCGGAAATGCTGTATATACATATTATCAGTCCAATGAATTGATTGTGGCCTCAATTCACCCAGCGGAAACGCTGTATATACATATTATCAGTCCAATGAATTGATCATGGCCTCAATTCACCCAGCGGAAATGCTGTATATACATATTATCAGTCCAATGAATTGATCGTGACCTCAATTCACCCAGCGGAAACATTGTATATACATATTATCAGTCCAATGAATTGATCATGGCCTCAATTCACCTAGCGGAAATGCTGTATATACATATTATCAGTCCAATGAATTGATTGTGGCCTCAATTCACCCAGCGGAAATGCTGTATATACATATTATTAGTCCAATGAATTGACTGTGGCCTCAATTCACCCAGCGGAAATGCTGTATATACATATTATCAGTCCAATGAATTGATCATGGCCTCAATTCACCCAGCGGAAATGCTGTATATACATATTATCAGTCCAATGAATTGATCATGGCCTCAATTCACCCAGCGGAATCATTGTATACATGTATATCTATATTATCAGTCCAATGAATTGATCATGGCCTCAATTCACCCAGCGGAAATGCTGTATATATATATTATCAGTCCAATGAATTGATCATGGCCTCAATTCACCCAGCAGAAACGCTGTATATACATATTATCAGTCCAATGAATTGATCATGGCCTCAATTCACCCAGCGGAAATGCTGTATATATATATTATCAGTCCAATGAATTGATCATGGCCTCAATTCACCCAGCAGAAACGCTGTATATACATATTATCAGTCCAATGAATTGATCATGGCCTCAATTCACCCAGCGGAAATGCTGTATATACATATTATCAGTCCAATGAATTGATCATGGCCTCAATTCACCCAGCGGAAACGCTGTATATACATATTATCAGTCCAATGAATTGATTGTGGCCTCAATTCACCCAGCGGAAACGCTGTATATACATATTATCAGTCCAATGAATTGATCATGGCCTCAATTCACCCAGCGGAAACGCTGTATATATATATTATCAGTCCAATGTATTAATTGTGGCCTCAATTCACCCAGCGGAAATGCTGTATATACATATTATCAGTCCAATGAATTGATTGTGGCCTCAATTCACCCAGCTGAAACACTGTATATACATATTATCAGTCCAATGAATTGATCATGGCCTCAATTCACCCAGCAGAAACGCTGTATATACATATTATCAGTCCAATGAATTGATCATGGCCTCAATTCACCCAGCGGAAATGCTGTATATATATATTATCAGTCCAATGAATTGATCATGGCCTCAATTCACCCAGCAGAAACGCTGTATATACATATTATCAGTCCAATGAATTGATCATGGCCTCAATTCACCCAGCGGAAATGCTGTATATACATATTATCAGTCCAATGAATTGATCATGGCCTCAATTCACCCAGCGGAAACGCTGTATATACATATTATCAGTCCAATGAATTGATTGTGGCCTCAATTCACCCAGCGGAAACGCTGTATATACATATTATCAGTCCAATGAATTGATCATGGCCTCAATTCACCCAGCGGAAACGCTGTATATATATATTATCAGTCCAATGTATTAATTGTGGCCTCAATTTTATCAGCGGAAACACTGTATATACATAATATCAGTCCAATGAATTGATTGTGGCCTCAATTCACCCAGCGGAAATGCTGTATATACATATTATCAGTCCAATGAATTGATTGTGGCCTCAATTCACCCAGCTGAAACACTGTATATACATATTATCAGTCCAATGAATTGATCATGGCCTCAATTCACCCAGCGGAAATTCTGTATATACATATTATCAGTCCAATGAATTAATCGTGGCCTCAATGTCATGTTGAGTTGAACAACGTATATTGAGCTATCACATTCTCAATAAAAATATAAAAATATTTTTAATGTATTTGGTGAGTGATATTAAATACACTCACTTGAGATAAAATAGAAGCATTGTATACACATCTCCAAACTTTCATGAGGTCAATACAAGACCATGATGATATGTCACAAACCTTACTGGTTAAAAAAAAGGTAAGATTTTTTGAGGCAGTCATTTGAAAGTTTGACAGGAAATGTTTGCAAAACCGCACTGCATTATCTAGCTTAGTAATCCAACTAGTGTCTACACTCTGTCTGCTATCTGAAATCACGACTGTCTGCGAGAAAATAAATCAAACATTTTTCATTGCATATTTTAGTTTTTTGGTAGCAATTTGCAGAACTATTTTTTGGAGGAAAAATCACTGTAAAACAACATTATGTCTGAAAAGATGAATCAGTATTGAATGTTTGTGTCTGCCAGATTATTGCAAACATGGTTGAATAATATTTATGTTGTTTTTTGTTGTTTTGGTCCTTCATACGATAAAAAAATAGTTCTGCAAATGGCTACCAGCTTTATGCAGTGCCAAGTGACAATACTGTTTTAGTTATCTGATTGTTTTCAAATTGGTATGTGCATTACTCGTATGAAAATACAGGTCAAGTTCGAATTTGGGTTCCATCCGCCTATTTTTACCAGAATTATGGTTCTTGTTGACTTATAATTTGACTATTATAATTTGAGAATCGGGGACCAGTTCGAATCTGGTCTACATCCATTTAATTTTACGTGACAACTAAAATTTTTAGAATACATTGGATGAATTTTGCATACTTCATTGCGTTATTCAGAAATAGCAAACATAGATACATGTAGATGGAAGCAAAGTTTGATTCATTGGTTGTTCCAGAATCAAAATTTTCATTTCTAAAAAAGCCACCGGTCAAATAAAGCCACCTTATTTGGGGGGATATTTGGCCTAACAGCCTTTTATTGTAAAATAAATAAGTCACTTTGTCTTGAAAATATATCCAAAGCATCTCCTGCCATAAAACCTGCCTTATTAAATTGATGTTTTTGTCTGTAGGCACAGATACATTTACTGGGTAACCCTGTTATATGGTGTACAGCCAGTTTGGCACTCCTTGTCTACACCGGTTTACTGGGATACTATCTACTACGACGTAGGAGAGACTGTTACGACCTCACAGAAAGTAAGTTGTTACATTGTTTCTTGGATCGACTAAGAATGTTTTCATTTTAGGGAATAATGTAGACCTGTAACATTGTTGGTGTCTGTAGTCATGTCAAGGTGCAGTGAAAAGCTATGCAATCATTGTTTTAAGTGTCAGCTTATTACAGTAAATCATCTCCACACTGGGCCTTCTATAAACCGAATCCCTCTCCATTCCGAACAAATTGTCCGGTCCTGAATTCAACCAAGTGCATTCTCACTAAAAATCACCTCTGTAAATCATAACCTCTCAATTACGAATATTGGATCACTTTTCTAGTCCATAAGTGAACGAATACATTAATATTTACCCCCAAAATCCGAACTCGGAAAGCAATACCAACCGAACGCATGAGCGGTAGATTTGACATACTTGATGCTGAGATCTTGTTGCCTTTGGTGTAGACTATAGCGATCGTTTATAAGTTTAAATTTCTGGTCTACATTCAACTCTGAGTGGTCGTTTTCATGACATTTGACATTTATTTGTGACAATACACAACCATTGTGTACTTTTAGCAAATTAGCATTTAAGTTTGGGCATTTGCTGTTAATTTTAACCCTACCATTACATTGGTTTTGTCTGTAAATGTTCTGTCTCAGCTGACTTTTTGGGGAAATTTCTTGCAGTTCATTTAGCATATTAACATTCAACCACAGTTAATAGTAAAGGGAGGGTACTTTCAGGAACATGTTCTTACAGCAAGCTAGATACAACACAATTTGCATGGCTGGAATTGGAAATTTTACCTCCTTCAGGTGACCCTCTAGGTGACCTTGGTCTGGTTTGATTTACAATGCAACTACTTATTTTCAGCCAGCTCTGCTATTTTAGTCCAGAAACAACGTTGCCACATACTGCCATAATCACTAAAGTGGTTGAAATATACATTGGATAGCTTATCCA
This sequence comes from Siphonodentalium dalli, assembly GCA_032622095.1. Lineage (NCBI taxonomy): Eukaryota > Metazoa > Mollusca > Scaphopoda > Gadilida > Siphonodentaliidae > Siphonodentalium > Siphonodentalium dalli. The sequence continues at coordinate 84,655,351 of CP136069.1, read as the reverse complement.
ACTCATAATGTTATATGATCAAGCTAATCTAGGCCCATTTTAAACTGATTTTGAATCATCACTAGCACAACAAGCCTGAATTTAGTGTTCCTGATATTTTCAGAATGAGGTCCCCAGAGGGTGAATTTAGTGACGGTTTCCTGCACAGTGGGCTAACATCACCATTCACCCTCTGGGGACCTCATTCTGCATAGGCCTCAATTTCTATGGGAAACCTACATCTGCCTGCATTCAGATTGAAGTTCCCCAGTTGAAGTTGGTGATGTTCATCCATTAGTCACATCGATTATGCATTTTGTCTTCTGCAAATTAGGGGATATAGAAACTGAAGAGAAGGGGAAAAAGTAACTAAAAACAATGTTAATTTGACACTATAGATACTTCCCAGAAGATGAGGCATAAGCAGAATGAGGTCCCCAGAGGGTGAATTTGGTGATGCTAGCCCACTAATTGCAGGCTTTTAGCATGATTGCTTCACAAAGAAGTGTTGTTTTGAAGGCAGGGTCTCACTGAGAGCTTTCCGATGAATGGCAACAAGCCATATTTTTGTCTAAATCCTGAAAAATTACCCATAATTCTTATGTGGTTAAGGAGTCGATTATTTAGAGCATTACTGCATTTGATGAATCCATAAGTTTGAGGATGTAGCTTCAATTCTGGAAGAATAAGTTTCTGAAAATCTCCCATTATCATCAATATTGAAATTAGCCAACTCTGCGCCACCTTTAACTCTTCCATGATTGGAGCTTCCTGAAATTTTTTGAAAATCTTGTGCCATTGCATTCTTTTATATATGCGAGTCTCCCATAGGGAGCCTCACATATACAATATATAAGAGAATACATTGGTCTAACAGTATTTGCCTTGACCTTGTAAGCCAGTGCATTCTCTTATATATGCGAGGCTCCCTATGGGAGACTCGCATTTATAAGAGAATGCACTGGTACATGATCATTAATGCTGCACCAGCACAGCTCCCGTCATGAAAGGGTTAATTTATGTGACATAAATCAAATGGATGCTATTACTAACTCTCAGCTGAATTTTCTTCAACAGATGAATGGGATCATTATGTTTTTATTGGAGAGTTCTTACTTATGGGATATCTCATCCACTACTTGCCACATTTCCTGACAGACAGCACGTTATTTCTCTACAACTACCTACCGGCCGTGATATTCAAGGTTCTACTTCTAGCTGCTGTATTGGAGCACTTTTATGTGGCCTTACAAAGGTAACATACAGTAATTCCCAAAGTAATTGACCACTTAACCACAGCAGAATTATGGGTAATTTTTCAGGATTTAGTCGGAAATATGGCTTGTTGCCATTCATCGGAAAGCTCTCACCGAGAGCTTTCCGATGAATGGCATCAAGCCATATTTCCGACTAAATCCTGAAAAATTACCCATAATTCGGCTGTGGTTAAGTGGTCAATTACTTTGGGCATTACTGTATTGTAATATTTACATAGCCCATGTGTTTACGCTAAATCCTGTTCACCAATTAGTCAATTGAAGAGCCATTTACTCCTTTTAAACTACAGCAGAATTATGGGTAATTTTTCAGGAATTAGTCGGGAATATGGCTTGTTGCCATTCATCGGCAAGCTCTCACAGAGCTTTCCGATGAATGGCAACAACCATATTTCCGACTAAATCCTGAAATATTACCCATAATTCTGCTGTTGTTAAGGAGTCGATTATATAGGGCATTACTGTAACTCATATTGCCACTGTGTTTTACACTAAATCCCATTTACTGTTTGGTCAATTGCCAGTTGGGTCATTCATGAAATAATAAATTGAATTCAGCTTGTCTAATTGTGTCCAGATGGCATAAATTTCACAGAGAAGCTCTAGCGATGCCTTTTTCAGATGTTCCGCAATGGTCGGAAGGCTTCCATATCTATAATCTGCATATTAATTCAGAAGATTCATCTGCTTCTATGTATTACAATTTGCTGATATAATATAAACTATAAAAGTTACATGAAAGGGTTAATTAAACCTTTTCTCCTAGTAACCGTAAGTTCCTCCAATGACTATGTGTGCAAACCTCCATTATTTATCTTGAAAAAAAATTTAATGCAAGCAAAATTCACATTCCTTATATACTGTCAAGAATGATATTATTTTAGCAACCTGAAAATGATATCCAAATTCGTATCCAATTGATGCATTCAACTGAGAATATACCTTTTAGCGCTTTCATGACGGGAATTGTACTGTTGCAACATTAAATATCCAGTGCCAGTGCCTCGCATATATAAGAGAATGCATTGTCCTAACAATATAATTATCTTGACATTGTAAGCCAGTGCATTCTCTTATATATGCTCCCTATGGGAGACTCGCATATATAAGAGAATGCACTGGCACAGGATCTTTAATGCTGCACCAGCGCAGCACCTGCCATGAAAGGGTTAAGTAGTTTTACAACACCTGCTGATATGATATAATACACCCAGGAACATACATTCTCTCAGTCTTTAGTTGTATTAAATATGACAACTGTCACACAAAATGACTTGACAACAAAAACTTGTTTGAAAATAGGCAATTTAACATTAAAGGCCCACTTAATTTTCGAACCCCTAATTCATATTATGTAAAATATATGCCATATTATATACCATTTGAAAGGGTAAGCTCCCAAACATTGTATTTTTCCGCCAAGGAAAGCCCTTCAACTGAACTATATGGATTAGATCTCTAGCCTTGTGTCAATCAGGAGGGTTAAAATTTTATTGCCGTCTGACTCCGTTTCACACCCGAGCTCAGATTAGTCACGCATGAATACGCCTTAGTAAATCCCGCAGTCTTATTATCTGATCAGTTTTTATTCCTCCTCCTAGTCGACAGGACATGGTTTCGATTACTTTCTAAAACCAACCAACCAATGTTTCTAAAGGGAGTATTTTTCTGAATTGCGAGTTTATCGCCTCAATATTTATTGTTGATAACAAACTTGCAATTTATTTGTCGTCTGACCCGTTTGTTAATTAATATTTCTCACATCCGCACCGAATTTTTTTTCGTTTCTTTTGTATACGTAATTCGTTTTCGTGTTTTGTTTTCTCCTCAAGACGGCTCCTTTTCAAATCTTAGAAATATGCAGGACATCTTGACAATGACTAAAGACGCACATAGCTTACTTGTGGCGCGACCAAATATTGCATTTTTGTGCAACATATACGGCGTGATAACTTACGATTGAGGACGCCATGTGGTCAGGTAGGCGAAGTCTCCTATTTTCGTGATACACGTTTTCACTTTCACTACGTTTCAGTCGACTCGCTTCGCTTATTTAATAAGTTCTGTTGCTATGTGAATAACGTATACTGCTAAATCATACATGGACCTGCTCTGTTAGTTCGAAGAAATTTGTACAGGACAGCAATGTCTCCTTTGTAATAATTTACATGAATAAAATCAGAAAGATAGTCCTTGTTTTCAGATGACAATTGACATTTCTTTTGACTGAGCGATCTGTAACATTGTTTTAACGATCAATACCTGCGAATATATGCCTGCCAGTATGTATGAACATGATGTCTTGTATTTGGCACATGTAATTAAACATTACAGCGACTTCAAGGTATTCAGAAAATTCTGCCTTGTCTATATATCGCTTTTAAATATCCTATATCTCATTGTATCATTAGTACAATAGTTACTAACACCTAGTAACAGGGAGATTCTATTAGTTATCACATATATAACCACACTTCAAATTGATGTGTTGTCTCTTGATATAAATATCGTGTTGCATTCTTTACATCCATGTATGTACAGTATGGCTGTAACAGTTTGGGTTACTACGAGTCAGGCGATTGGTTTGATTGGTGCCTAGGACAACCTGATATACAGGCTTTGACGACAACCAAATTTCATTCAAAGTTTGTTATCAAATGAAATATCAATCACATCATACTTTGTCCTCATTTTGGCGAAACTTGGGTATATTTCTTTACACCCATTCTACAATATTGTTGAATAGGTTTCTCTGATCAAAGACGGCCAAGATATGAAAACGTAGTAACCTGACACTCCACTTTACTTCAATATACCACGGTGATTACTGCCCGTGGTAAGAAATCTTTGTAGCCTCTTGGATGTTCGCCTTGAAGCGAGCCCACTGGCCTACTTGTGGGACCTTGGTAAAATGATGTTGCACTGATTTATTGACTTGCCAGCATCTCACTGTATTTCAATTAACCCTTTGAGTGCCACGGGCCGATCTCATCGGCCATAATTTACGGTCTGTAAAAAAAAATTTGGTTTTAATTTATTTTGGGTATGCTTAAGCATGCTATAGCGAATTTAAAAACAAACTGGATAACACCTTAGGGGCATGTTATAACTCAAAACTATCACCAAGTATTCATAGTAATAATTTTGATGCCCATAAAAAACATAAGATTCCCTGGCACTAAACCTACTAAATAAGTCTGTTAAAGAATATAAGAAAAAATTATTAAAATTGTAAAAAATTGTAAAAAATAATAACAAAAGATGAAAAATTGTTAGGCCAATGCATTCTCTTATATATGCGAGGCGACCTATGGTCGACTCGCATATATAAGAAAATGCATTGGCACAGGGTATATGTGTTGATACAAAAGTCGGACCTGGCACTCAAAGGGTTAAGTCGCTGTTTCTCCTTATTATCATACGCCAGATGATTTAAGATTTCCGCCGTCCACAGGTTAGCAATTAGAATTGTAAATCTTTGTGATGTAACGATTGTGATCAGAAGATGTCACCAACTTGAAACATCTGACCTCTTATCCTCAGACATTAGTGTTTGTCGATACATTCAATTTTTCGGTCCCATTGACATATTATGGTTTAAGTGCCTCAATGCCATCTTACTGTAGGACTTAATCGGAATTGGCGAGCTTGCAATATGTATTGCACGCCGTCATAGTTCCATACATTGTACATGGCAATAATATGGTATCAGGGCCTCATGTATGCTGTCAGAACTGACTATGCTTACATATGGTGAACAGTTTTCACCCCAAACTGACATACTTTGCGGTTTTCATCAGTGAATAATAACAGCAAACAGAGAAATGGAAAGCATAAATATTGTCACGTGCTCCAGATTCACTGCCAATAGTCTTTCCAATAGAGTCCATCACTTGGCTCATTAACTTCTATTTCCACATATATCGAAACGATAATCTGCCAAATAACTTTCACTCATGTATGAAGCCCAGTTACATGCAACACATTTATATTGAGCATGGCCACTGCCCTTATGATTTCCATAAAAGAGTCCAAACCATGACTCTTTTCCTTCTATTGCCACATATCAAAATGATTATCTGGCGAATATCGGGAAAGGACTGCATTTGTATTGTCACATGTCTAAAGCGAGATTACATGCACAGCGTTTATATTGCGCACATCCACTGCCAATATATTTCCAAAGAGGCCAAGACATGGCTCTTCTCCGTCTATTGTCACATATCCAATGTCAGCGCACTTTCCTAACGGAAACCGCCTAGTTCTTGCACATGTGCATTCGGAACTCATCGTCCTCATAAACGAGAAAAGAAGTATCTTACCTGTAATAGCAGGTAAGATCACGTGGCCAGGGGTATAAAGTAATTCTATATTAACCTTACTTTCCATTCAATAACCAACAGACTGTATTGTATATTAACCTTGCTTTGTTATAACTAACAGCATGTCTTGCAGTCGACCGTGATTCGAATTTGATGGCCACACACCGTGCGGGTTGCTCAATCACGGGTGTATTACTTGTCATAGTTGGGTGAGGGCATATTAGTCAAAGATTACCAACTTTGAGCAAACCATACCAGTCTTTACCTCGGGCAGGACCAGTTCTGCCCCCCCCCCCCCCGGTCCTGCTACAGCAGTCAGAACCAGTGGTAGGCGGGTGCTGCAAGTTGTTGATTCGGGAAACCAATCTTCACTGGCGATTGCTCCGGCACCTTACTCTCAGGTGCCTAATAGTAGTGTCAGTACGATTATTAATTTTAGAGAAAATCACATTGCTACACTATTATTCCACATAGAGTGAAATGTCCATCAGTATTGTTGATTTCGGCCTGGATTCCCACCAAGAAGATCTGTTTTTAGGCCATCACGATTATTGGGCACCTGGGAGTAGCCTTTGTCGGCTGTTCTGGGTGGGGAAGACTCGTTGACACGTGTCGCGTGCCTGCAACAGCTGCACCGGCCAACCAGCCTTCCGACTCTTCCCCATGGTGCAGTGGCCCACATCATTACAAGATGGGGTCCAGTCGATCCCCTGGAATCGTATTCCTTCGGGATACCTCCGGGCCTGCTCCTCCGCCGTCAGTGATCATAGTGGTATGTCATCGACATTTAATCCAGTTTGGTCAGGACCACCTGCATTTGGGGGATTCCATGGAAGGGGCTTCCTTTGGTCATATGGCTCATCAAAACTTATTCCCTCTGCTCTTCAGGCCTTGGGAGCGCAGCCTATTCTACATGGGCCATTGATGATGCCCCAGAATTTTGGAGGAGGTGACCTTGGACAGGACATAGCTCCTTATTCCAAATGCAAGAGCATTTGTCTTGCGTCGAACCATTTCAGAGTAGGCCTCTTCCACAGTCTGGTATCCCAACTTGATGCAGGCAATTCTGTTTCTGGCGTCGATCCTGACATGCTTCTCTGCATCACATGGCGTCGGCAGGTTTGACGACGATGAGCAAGAATCGCGGGTCGACAGTGGGTCCCCAGGCACACTGTCGGACGAGGATTCTGACATTCCTCAGGTAGTGATTTTGTAACGGATGAGGACACAGGTTGATCTCTTATATTGCTTCATTTAAACAATTTGCGATAAAGTACCAGTATTTACCTCCGTCAGGAAGGCTCCAGCGCTGTAGCCTTTGGAGGATTTTCTGGGTGGGGAAGACTTGTTGTTGCGTGCCTCCAAGAGCTGCACCAGCCAACCAGCCTTCTGACTTTTCCCCACGGTGCAGTGGCCCACATCTCCACAAGATAGGGTCCAGTTGATCCCCTGGAATCGTACACCTTCGGGATACCTCCAGGCCACTCCTCCACCGGTCATTTTGCCACTTTGATCATTCTGCTACATTTGGTCATTTTGAAATGTACCCGAAACTTGTCATGTGCGCCATCATAGATCACTGATGCTTCTATGTCTGTTCATCAAGTCCTCAGTGGTATTCTCTAATCTATATCTATACTGGTATGCAATGATACCTTGGATCATGATGGCGTTCTCTGCTCTCTACATTATACGAGGCTGGAGTGGGGCTTTGTGGCATGATATAATGATACATCATACATCGCTATGATATCTGCAGCATATCATTTTATATCTGGTTTGTGTATCACAGGGAGCAAATTACTTTTGCAATTTTGATTAGCAAATAGCCTCACATTGACATGATTAGATAGCATTTTATAACATCATATAAAATTCCTAGCTATTATCCACCTTTCAGTAGCAAATTGCGATGTACTACCAGTTAATTTGCTCCCTGGTGTATCATACGCATCCTGATATCTTATGACATACACAATGGCTACATGTAACATCAGTTCAAAATGTGAACTGTCGAGAGAGCGAAGAAGATGAAAAAGGGAATAGGATGAAGCGACGGAAGACATGAAGGGCAAGAAGTCTCATCAAAAGTTATACTTGCTCGGTTGTCTCGCCCCGCATGAATTATATGGCACTACCTGGGATGTTTCTTCCAAAAACAAGGGGGGAGGTACACATTTGAGCAATGTCGGAATCTGAATTGGGAGCTCTTTCACGTAACATAATCATATCTGATACATGACTAAATCACATTTACATGAAATCTGTTTTGGAAGAGTGCATTCCCATCGAATTTGGATATTAATTAACTTTATTGCTTGTGCCTCCTCCTGGGCTTGCATTCGAATCCATATAGTTCAGTTGAAGGGCTTTCCTTGGCGGAAAAATATAATTTTAAAAATTATAATTAATTTAAGGGAAGCCCGAAAAAGAACTATCATAGATCCCTCCCATGGTGGTGCCATTCCCAACCACGCGACTCACAAATCTCATGATTAAGTCGGAAATAAAAAACTGATCAGATAATAAGACTGCAGGATTTACTTGGGTGTATACATGCGTGACTAATCTGAGCTCGGGTGTGAAACAGAGTCAGACGGCAATAAAATTTTAACACTCCTGATTGACACAAGGCCGGAGATCTAATCCATATAGTTCAGTTTCGGGCTTCCCTTAAGAAAAAATTAATTATAATTTAAAAAATTATATTTTCAACTTATTCGATGTAACTGTGAACATGTTGTTTTTATTGAGAAACTGGCATCTGTTCTGTGGTCATGTTCATGCATAAAGTCAATTATTTTCAATGCAAGGGGAATAACTCTATATATTTAGATATAGAGTTATTCCCCTTCCATTGAAAATACATCTTTGGTTTGAATTCTGTTGCATTCTGGGATCCAAAGGGGGGAATTTTTGTATTTCAGCTATTTTCTATTATTCTATGGACACAGACATTCCAAATGGTGATCAATTATAGTATTTTAATCATATGTTATGGTATAGATTGTTATTAAAACCATATATCAAGGCACTATAAAAAAAATAATCGGCGACTCTAAAATTAAGTGGGCCTTTAAAGGTAAGGGTGAATATCAAATTTAGAGTAAACAAAGAATTTTTAATGTGGCAAGCAACTGGCTCAGTTCCTGATTGGTGGTAACTATCTGCTAATTAATAGTTATTTGATTGACAGCTGTTTTAAGGTCCATTGTGGCACTAAATTGAATTGTATCGAAATCTTTTGGTATTTGTCATTCTACTTGTTGAAAACAATTTTTAATACAACATTCCTCTTGTTCCAGATTATCATTTGTACCTGGGTTGATAAAGTACGCTGCAACTTGCCTGTATGCAGTTTCTGCCTGGAGTTATGTTGAACTGCTGGTATTCTCATATGGAAACGTCAGCTTGGATGCAGACAAAATAGCAGATCTGACGTGGATGGAGTCCTGGGATTTCCTTCTCAACACAAGTTCATGAATCATGAAGTTTTCAGGATTTCCTTCTTTGTGTCTAAAAAAGACCTTTGTTTCTGCTGTTAACCAGTCCGACCCTATAGACTGCCAAGTCAAAATATTTTGTTTCGATCTAAAAAGTTTAGGAAATTCACAAAATTTAATATTTTATTGCGTATGTTGATGCATTAAATAGACTAAACGCTAATTCTTTCCTTTTGCGAAGGGCACCAATTTAAAATATATTACTCAAATTGTCTCCCAATAATAAAAATGGCGACTCCATCACTGTCTCTGTAATGAAGTACTGATCAGAGTAAATTGTAATACATTCTATGTTGACCTGTCTGCAGATAGCAAGTTTTCAACGTGGGGAGGTTGAAAATGTATGTTAGAAAATTTAGTCAAATAGGCCATGCAGTGTTAATTTCCCCATTTCTCATGTAAAAAAAATTTGGGAGGTTTTGGAACCATGTAGTGGTCCTGAGAAATTGGAAGTTGACTTTTGTGTGGCCTTAGAGGAAACAAAGATCTTTATTTGAGATCCTCAGTATATGTAGTCACACATATAAATCATCACTTCATAATTCCAAAGATATTTATTTGTTACTAGTATGAGATTATTTTTTGTTAGATTGATGATATTCTCACTTTTCAAGTACCTTTAACCCTTTGAGTGCCAGGGGCCGATCTCATCGGCCCTAAACCTACAAAATAAGTCTGTTAAAGAATATAAGAATAAATTATTAAAATTGTAAAAAATTGTAAAAAAAAAACAAAACAAAAAAACAATTGTTAGGCCAATTCATTCTCTTATATATGCGAGGCGACCTATGGTCGACTCGCATATATAAGAGAATGCATTGGCACAGTGTATATTGGTTGATACAAAAATCAACCTGGCACTCAAAGGGTTAATCTAGGTTTTTCTATGAAAAATGGTAGTTATGTGTAAATGATTTAATTGTCTGTAAACTTCTGTGTGATGACTTTAGATTAGTTGAATGGAATGACAAATTTTTTTATGGATTTATAAGACTATAGCCAGCGCATTGAAGCTGAGTTGAGTATGATCATTTTTGGGTCTGTTTTTACTTTCTCAAAGACGATTAATCACCATCAGATTTAGTATGATTTAATTACCTTAAAGGGGTACTATACACTAAATCCGACCATTTATGGAACCACCTTCTTTTATACTCAACAGAAAATATGCAACAAATGAATGCGTTATCGGATCTGAATGAAATTTAAAATGGATGCTCGGCATCAAGAGTACTTTCAAAGGAGTTGTTTGCATTTTCTGTTATTAAGTTGTCCTTTTTGATTTTTTGTCCGTCCAATCTCAGCCAGGTTTCATCAGATCTGAATGAATTTTGGTATGCTCATTATCGGGAATGCTTTAAAAAGAAGGCCCATTGACATTGTTTGCATTTTTATTCTGGAGTTATCCTTCTTTATTTTCCTAACAATACTGTTTTTAGCGGAACTCGTCATACGACGTGTTGTAAGCTTACATCATCAATACAGAATTGGCATTGTGTAGAACAATTCTCTCAGGAGTTTGCAAAGTGAAATTAAGACCAGGGTCTTTTGTTTCATGGAGTGTTCGATGTGGGCTATCGTATTATGGAATTTGTGCTGTTAGTGCGCTAAATTCTTTCGTAATTTGGACAATAAATGTATTTGAGACTTAGCACAGTAGTATGTTTTGTTAAAGCTGTAGCATTTGTTCTGTGCATCACTGTAGAGGTATCGAATATATAGGACAATAGGACAACATAGCACCTGGAGGTTATGGTGTTATCGACAGAAGAAAAGAGAACCAAAGAGCTCCCAATGCAAGATTTACAACATAAAAGCTCCTAACCCTGACGTCTCGAGCTGACAATTTTCATTGAGAGTAGTGCAGCAGATTTTACAGTCTTCCTCTTTTACAATTAATTCATTCAAAGCCAACTTTTTGGGAATTTCTGATAACTGTGTACCTATTTGCATGACTAAATCCTTCGTCACAAACTACAGGCCACATTCATCATCCGATCATGACTAAGCTTCATATGGATCTTCAGGGTGACCTCTATATGGGAACCATCAATTTTTTCCCCCGATATTCCTAAAAAAACATGGCCTTCATCAACCATCTTGGATTCCAAATTTGAATCCATTAGCACACCCTGCAGCTCACATTTATTGGAGAAATGTTTTGAAAATTTACAGTCATGTTTAGGTTCACCTATAGCTATTTTCCATGAAAAACATGGCTTCCGGTAGCCGTCTTGGATTTTAATTTTTGCATGACTAAATCTTTTGGCACACTCTACAGCCCACATCTCTCATCTGATCGTCACCAAACTCAATGTGGATTGTCTGGGTGACAAATAGATGGGAGCCATCAAAAATGACTGTCAGTGGCCATCTTGGATTTTACTCTTTGCATTACTAAATCCTTCAGCACACCTTTACAGGCCACAACCCTCATCCGCACATCACTAAACATCATATGGATATTCGGAAGTGACCTTTAGATGAGAGAAATCTAATTTTTCCAAATTTTCCACTGTAGGCTATCTTGAATTTCAAATTTGAATCCATCACCACACCATGCATCAGACATTTATTGGAGAAAGGTTTTGAAAATTTCTGACATGTTCAGGATCACTTACCCTACAGCCAACATTTCCTATCCAATTGATCCCAAACTTTTTATGGCTCCTAGGGCTGAGCTCTGGTATTACTTAGGCATGGTATTACTTATTAGCTCAACTTTACTTTGTAAAGTTTGAGCTATTGCCATGGCTTTGTCGTCCGTCGTCCGTGTGTACGTAAGGTGTCAACAATGCAGGCTACAGGTCGTACCTTTGGTTGGATCATTATGAAATTTGTCATAGCTGTTGACATCAACATTTAGACCAGAATGATTAATTTTGGGGTCATTCGGAAAATAAACATGGCCGCCAGTGGCCATCTTGGATTTCAAAATTCAATCCATTAGCACGGGTTACAGGCCGTACTGTTTGTCTGATCATCATGAAATTTGTCATGGATGTTAATATTGACATGTAGATGGGAACGAGTAATTTTGGGATCATTCGGCCCAAAAACATGGCCTCCAGCAGCCATCTTGGATTTTACTCTTTGTATGACTAAATTCTTTAGCACGGGCTACAGATCGTACTTTTAGTCTGATCATCATAAAATTTGTCAAGAATGTTAATAATGACATGTAGATGGGAACGAGTCATTTTGGGGTCATTCGGACAAAAAACATGGCCGCCAGCGGCCATCTTGGATTTCAAAATTTAATCCATTAGCACGGGCCACAGGTCATACTGTTCGTCTGATCATCATGAAATTTGTCATGGATGATAATATTGACATGTAGATGGGCATGAGTAATTTTGGGGTCATTCGGCCAAAAAATATGGCCGCCAGCAGCCATCTTGGATTTACTCTTTGTATGACCAAATTCTTTAGCACGGGCTGCAGGTCGTACCTTTAGTCTGATCATCATAAAATTTGTCATGGATATTAACAATGACATGTAGATGGGAATGAGTAATTTTGGGGTCATTCGGCCAAAAAACATGGTCGCCAGCAGCCATCTTGGATTTTACTCTTTGTATGACTAAATCCTTTAGCACGGGCTACAGGTCCTACTTTTAGTCTGATCATCATAAAATTTGTCAAGAATGTTAATAATCACATGTAGATGGGAACGAGTCATTTTGGAGTCATTCGGCCGAAAAACATGGCCGCCAGCAGCCATCTTGGATTTTACTCTTTGTATGACTAAATCCTTTAGCACGGGCTACAGGTCGTACCTTTAGTCTGATCATCATAAAATTTGTAATGGCTGTTGATATTGGAATGTAGATGGGAACGAGTCATTTTGGGGTCATTCGGACAAAAAACATGGCCGCCAGTGGCCATCTTGGATTTCAAAATGTAATCCATCAGCACGGGCCACAGGTCGTACTGTTTGTCTGATCATCATGAAATTTGTCATGGATGATAATATTGACATGTAGATGGGAACGAGTAATTTTGGGGTCATTCGGCCAAAAAACATGGTCGCCAGCAGCCATTTTGGATTTTACTCTTTGTATGACTAAATCCTTTAGCACGGGCCACAGGTCGTACTTTTCGTCTGATCATCATGAAATTTGTCATGGCTGTTAATATTGGAATGTAGATGGGAACGAGTCATTTTGGGGTCATTTGGACAAAAAACATGGCTGCCAGCAGCCATCTTGGATTTAACTTTTCTCTTCATGTCTATAAACTAGTATTAGACATTCAACTTTCCACATTCCTAATCGCTCCATTGACTGTAATACATTAAATTATTCCCTTTCCAAGTTGAGCTACAGTGTCATTGACACTTTCATTACTTAATCCTTTCATAATGGGAGCTGCGTTGAATTTTGAGAAAACCCTATGCAAATGCATTCTCTTATAAATGTGAGTCTCCCATAGGAAGCTTCGCATATATAAGAGAAAGAGAATACATTGGCCTAACAATATTTACCTTGACCTTATATGCCATTGCATTCTCTTATATATGCAAGGCTGCCTATGGGAGACTCACAGATATATGAGAATGCACTGGCACAGGATCTTTGATGCTGCACCAGAATAACTCCCGTCATGAAATGGTTAAACTTTCCTCAATCATCAGCATTCCTTATCACAACATCAGCATTCCTTATCACTTCATCAACAATCATCAGCATTCCCTATCGCTCCATTGACTGTAATATTTGAAATTATCCCACTCCAAGTGGAGCTACAATGTTATTGACACTTTAATTGTCCATCTGCCTGAGTATTACTGTTGTGTTATATGATCTCTATGAAATTCGGAATGGCTAGTTACCATCAGGCCTGAGTATACGGTGCCTGCCATTTGCAGAATGAGGTCCCCAGAGGGTGAATTTAGTGCAGGCTAGCATCAATAAATTCACCCACTGGGGACCTCATTCTGCTTAGTCCTCATTTTCTCTGGAAAGTGTCTTTATTATTATGCAATTTCTATAGAAACATCTTCACATAAATTATATTTCTTTTATAGTTTAGTTTCTCTGTATTGCCAATTTGGCAGACGACACATTGCATAATCGAGGTTCCCAATGAGTGTACATCACAATATTCACCATTTGGGAACTTCAATATGAGTCTATGTCTCCAATAGCAGATGAGGCCATGCAGAATGAGGTCCCCAGAGGGTGAATTTGGTGATGCTAGCCTGCTATGCGAGATAGCGTCACTAAATTCACCCTCTGGGGACCTCATTCTGCAAATGACAGGCACCTTATTCTCAGGCCTGTTTACCATCACAAGGCCTTTCAATGAAGTAGTTGGTGATGTTCATATTTTCCCTTTAGATTTATTTTTCCTTTGGGTTCCATTGTGCCCATGTTTCAATTTGGCACCGTTTGGCAGGGACCAGCCAAGAGGATTCAAATTGGGAGGACTCACTTCTCCATGTTCGGTTATTTTGGAGAAGTGGACTGTTATCATGGAGAAATCGTGTTTGAAGTTCAGTTTATGGCCCCACACATCTCCCTTCTGTGATCCAATAATTATTATGCAACATAAGTGCCCATTTATATAACCACTATAGTGAGTAGGTACACCATTACAATCAGTAAATATACTTTAAATATGCAAGTGGTATATATGCATACTGGTATATGAGAGAGTAGTCACTTCTCCATGGGACATAAAAAGTGAGAGATGTGGAACATATTAGGGAGATGGCATCCTCTAGGCTGATCCCTGCAGTGGGGTATGCCAGTACATGAAGTGCAACCTCTTGCTTCAACACCTTTTCAATGTCAGAAGAAAACTGAGTCTGAATCTGTTTGGCAAAATTTCATAGCAGCTAAAAATATCATAGAATCCAGTAAAATCTAGAATTTACCATCATTTGGCCCAAATGGTGTTAATTGTCCCAAATAGTGTTCCACTCTCTACAGTAATGTCCTAAATAATCGACTCCTTAACCACAGCAGAATTATGGGTAACTTTTCAGGATTTAATCGGAAATATGGCTTGTTGCCATTCATCGGAAAGCTCAAAGTGAAAGCTTTCCGATGAATGGCAACAAGCCATATTTCCGACTAAATCCTGAAAAATTAACCATAATTCTGCTGTGGTTAAGGAGTCGATTATTTAGGGCATTACTGTAGCTGCAGTGCTTTCATTCACAACTCTGTACTATGGTTTGTCAATATGGGTGAAAATATGTCAATTATCCTTTGCAATTATCTATTAATTTGTCTGGCAGTATAATGTCAGGTATGAAATTATCATATTATGCTGCTCTTAATAACTGTGTTTTGCATTTCTGTGCCATTACTAAGCTTGTTCATCAGACCTTGCTATAAAGTTGGCATGTCCTGATGATTTAGCTCTGATGTTGGTACAACAAAATGTGGCTCTTATGAAAATTATTGCTAATTTTCTAAAATTGTTATATTTTGTGTTTTTTTTTATTCTGGTCGATCCGAGAGAGATCCTATAATTCAAGAGCAATGCCCTTTGGGTATTTAGTTTTATTCACTGACTCTGGGTACATTAGTTGGAGTGATATTAACACAAATATTTTATCACTGGTATACACTTTATCAAAGTTTTTAAATAGTGTCACAAAAAATTACAACATGCCTATTTCCATCAACTCCACTTGGAATTTCTTTCATTTTTCCAGTCAAGATCTGTTCTTGAATAGTTTGCGAACACCATTTATCAATAAAATTGAATGTTAGCTTGATTTTAACATGTTGAGAGAAATAATTCTGTCACATGTTTGTACATAGTTGTCAGTATCTCAAAGCAGACGTTATCAATTATGTACAAACAGGTGCCTAGATTTTTTTTTTGAAATTAACGAAATAATGAGTGTGGTCGCATAAAAATGGCAGTAGCCAGAATTGTGTGACACTATTTATAGGGCCTACACTTCCAAATATTCATTAAAGTTCATACTGAAGAAAAAAACTCAAGGTGTCAAGCCTGCAAATAGTGTGTCTGACATATTTGCAGAATGAGGTCTCCAGAGAGTGAATTTAGTGACAATATCCCGCACAGCAGGCTATTTAGCACCCAGATCATTAGTTACGGGTGCAGACCAGGCCATTTGATAAATTTGAATACAAGAACATAGATATCTTGTATATAACGGCATTGTATTGAAACATAGTTGCCAAAGAACCTGAACAAAATTATATTTTGAGAAAACTTTATTATTTCATAACAGCATTGGTATGTTTTGCCAACATCACCTCAATTAAAAATCACGTACCAACATCAAGGTCAAAAGGAAGTAGTTCCTTAGAACTTAAAATTTCTATTTTATTTAAATATTTTGGTAGTGTGTGGTTAGTAACATTAGTTGTATGCAGTAAAATTTAGCTCTATTGTTGTCAATCTTCCAAATCACTGGCATAAAATATACTAACAGTGACCATCAATTGGCTACAGAGACCATCCTATAAACACTGCACTCTTCTGAAACCAATATTAAAAAAATAAATAATATTTTCATTAAAAGAATAAATAATATTTTCATTAAAAGAATAAATAATATTTACATTAAAAGAATAAATAATATTTTCATCAAGCAAGACAAGCAGTAAATATCTGTTTCTTGTTTAACGCTTCCATGACTGGCGCTTCCTGAAATTTTGTGACAAAACCCTGTGCCAATGCATTCTCTTGTATCTGCGAGTCTCCCATAGAGAGCCTCACATATATAAGAATACATTTGGCCTAACAATATTTACCTTGCCTTTTAAGCCAGTACGTTCTCTTATATATTCGAGGCTCCCTATGGTAGACTCGCATATATAAGAGAATGCACTGGCACAGGATATTTAATGCTGCACCAGCACTGCTTCCGTCATGAAAGCGTTAATAAAGATAGGACCTTTGTTTGCCTCAAAATGTTGATTGTAATTTTTAAAATGCCTGATATACTATCATACCCACATATATTACAGTAAAGGAAAAGAGACATAGTCTCAGATTTGCCAGTCAATTTCTTTTGTGTTTATCATTTCTTTACAATAGATTTTAAGTGCATTTTGAAAAATTTAATATTTCAGCCAAACGTGCATCTTGTCCTCAATATTGTTGCTTCTTATAATAGTTGGAATTCATACAAAAAGTTAAAGCTATGCACTAATTAATCAACCCCTTTAACAAGGTTGTACTGTAGGTCATTAATGACAGTGGTTATACCACGATTCAACCACAGACCAGTGAGGATCCATGAGTAATTTACTGCAGTACTAGTAATAAAAAAAAATTGCGACCGCCTTACTCTGCATTAATTTTTCACATGGCCGCCTTACACACGGTCCAGTTTTTCGTGAGTGCCATGCATTGCATTAATTATACACAAAACAATTTTCAATCAATACATTTTTTACGGTTTAAACAACGTTCAAATTTTGTCACAATTGCATCATCAATGCCATGACAAAAATATACACTCTTTGTGATCTCATCAACGCGGTCGAGTTGCACAGTAATATTAAGGAGGGTCGATTAATTATAGCGAATAGCTGTAAGTCCTTCCTCTATTATCCAGAGTGCTGGTCATCATCATGGGAAAACATTGCCTCAATCACTGCCTGTGGTCACTGGTACTAATAACCACAACTTATTCACTGCTAGTCAAGCCTGCAAATAGTTTGTCTGTCATTTGCAAAATGAGGTCCCCAGAGGGTGAATTTAGTGATGCTATCCCGCAAAGCTTTAGTCTAAAAGTAACATTGTTTTAGTTACTTTTTCTCTTCTGGGAAGTTTCTATATCCCCAAATTTGCAGAAAATGAATTACATAATCGAGGTGACTATAATGGGTGAAAATCACTGACTTCAACTGGGGAAATTCAATCTGATCCTAGGTCTCCCATAGCAGTTGAGGCCTAAGCGGAATGAGGTTTCCAGAGTGTGAATTTGGTGATGCTAACCTGCCGTGTGGGATATCATAATTAAATTCACCCTCTGGGAACCTCACTCTGCTAATGACAGACACACTATTTGCATGCTTGTGAACAAAATATTACAACTTCTCTACATGTAACCACATGTGCAATATACCCTGTGAAAACTCTCCTTTTGTGAAGATACATATATTTTTGTTATTGACATTGTATTGTGATACTTTGTATGATATTCTATATTAAATTATTGAATGAATTCACTATCTTTGTACACCAGAGTTATTGTGTGTCAGCCACAGCTATAAAGCCACACCATCCTGTAAATGTATGTTTCTCTGCCATAAAATGGTGCTCAATGTGTGTCAATTGAAACTGTGAAAAGTTAGGTCATCATTCTCCGAAGGAATCCAACACCACCTTATTTTACTAGCTTCCCATAATAATAACATACATCATTTTCATATTCACTAGCAGCTGATTTCCCAGGAGAGAGGGGCTCCCATACAGTTCATAACTTGTGCCCTGATCCTCTCCGGCTATACTAGAAACGGAATTTTGATTTTCATCCCAGGTTGGATATTATTGGACATTATTAAAAAGTATGTCACCATTGTTTATCATTGTTTATAATTGTTCCATCAAATGTCACAAAACATACCAAAAATTAAAATTCTGCTTTGTGTTGTCACTAGATATAGGCCCAAACATTCCAACAAGACATGAAGTATTATTCTAAGGTTTTTAAATATTGAGTAATGTTGTCTTGAAAATTAACACTGAATTCCCCATTTAAATGTTGCCACTTTACCTCCCTCTTAACTTTCTGACAGCTGGGTATTCAAATGATCCGATGCCACTGATTTCTGGACATACATGTATCTTCTGAACTATGGTTACTGCCTGATCTCAAAGGGAGATAATTCATGATTCAAAACTAGGTGAAATGTTTATGCTTATATTTCCAAAAACATTTCTAAAATCATATCGCGTTGTAGTTGAATCCTTATGAAATTAAAAAAAAACTGAAAGTTGATACTGTTATCCAAATGGTAACCCTGTCCGTTATTTTGTTTAGAGTCACTTAACAGCCATACTACAATCAAACCAAGTTCTTAACCCTTCTATGACCGGAGCTTCCTGAAATTTTGCGAAAAACATGTGCCAATGCATTCTGTTCGATATGCGAGTCTCCCATTGGGGGCCTCACATATATAAGAGAATACATTGGCCTAATAATATTTACCTTGACCTTGTAAGCCTGTGCATTTTCTTATATATGCGAGACTCCCTATGGGAGACTCACGTATTGGCACAGGGTATTTAGTGCTGCACTAGCACAGCTCCCATCATGAAAGGGTTAAATAGTGATGATGATAAACCCTTTAATGCAGGGAGGATTGGTCAAGGAAATGGTGGCGGTATATTCTTATAATATATAAACTGGTTTGCACCTGTCCGTCCGTGTGTCATGTCGAGGTGCTCTCAACAGCACCATTTATGTGATATTTGCGTGGCTAATTTCTGTTACATGGCTAGCAACATAACCGGTTTTCAATAGACTCTTTAACATTCTCAAAATGTTTAAGGCTATTTAGAAAAGGGCCACTTAATATCTGGAGGGTGACAATCCATGTGATGATGTGTCCATATTACCATCTGACATTATGAATCATTATGTGCCTATGAAAAACAATACGAATATCAATGCTACACATCCTTGCATGTGGCTGCATAATTTTTTTTTCACATTATGACCTCAGAAGTGGCTGATTTTACAATCATTCACTTTCTGCACATGTACTATTTGGTATGAAGCCCACAGTAATGAATTAACATGCAAAAGCATCACAATAGACAATTATGTGAATTATGTGGCTAAATATTTGTGTTTACACAGTGCCTTCAAAAAAAGACACATAAATTTCTTCGGAGGTTCTGTAAAAACCTAGATGTTTAGCCACATAAGTAGTCGTTTGTTGGTACGTCCACACATTCATCATACTTACGTATGTCCGATGTCTGTTCATATCATAACTTGAACAGTAGTGCTGGGATCTCAATTTTATTTGTTATGGATGTTCAAAACTATGAGGACATTCAATAGAGAGTTCAATTTTTTTTTTGAGTTTTCCATTCTAGAGTTATTCAACTTTGTTTATATGTAAACGTTGGCTTTTTTGTCTGTCCAAAGTCTCTTCAGGCCGTAACTTGTACAGTAACGCTTGGATCTCAATGAAATTTGGTATGGATATTCACCACTATGAGGACATTCAACGGCATGTTCAATCGTTATGTTTAGGTTTTTCTTTCTATAGTTATTCATCTATGTTTATCTGAAAATGCTGATTTTTGGGTTCATCTGTCTGAGTATATCAGTCATAGGTTATAGGTATGCCGACACAAGGCGGTTTGCCACAAGGGGGTATGCACCGGATGACAGTCCATCTATTGTTTATTATGTAATTGTCTTTGGACTTTGTAAATTAAACCTAGTAATTGCATATCATGATGGGGATCAGAATGGGTAGATACTATATGTAATATTTATGTAGGGACTATCATATGCTTCAGAAAGACTTAATGAAATATTGGAAATCGTTGCATCAGAAAGAAAAAAATGGGGTTGGAGAAAATATTTCTTTTCCTAACTACACCCCTTTGTTGCACCAGCTCCAGCACCTTTAATAACTAATTCAGCATTGTTCACCAATATATAGAAACAGAACACGACCATCTTAGAAGCAAAATTTGAAGCCAAATCTGCAAATAGTGTGTATGTCATTTGCAGAATGAGGTCCCCAGGGGGTGAATTTAGCGATGCTATCCCACACAGTGGGCTAGCATCACCAAATTCACCCTCTGCATACCTCATTCTGCTTTAGGCCTCAAATTAACATTGTTTTAGTTACATTTTTCCTTCTGGGAAGTTTCTATATCCCCTAATTTGCAGAAGATAAAATGCATAATCGAGGTGACTATTGGGTGAACATCACAAACTTCAACTTGGGAAATTCAATCTGATCCTAGGTCTCCCATAACAGTTGAGGCCTAAGCAGAATGAGGTTCCCAAAGGGTGAATTGGTGATGCTAGTCTGCTGTGCGGGATAGCGTCACTAAATTCACCCTCTGAGGACCTCATTCTGCATATGACAGACACACTATTTGCTGGCTTGTTTGAATATGATCTTCAAATATGCAGAGATACTACACAGCTCTATATTGGGTATAATGTTTTGACGATCGTTTTTATTTCAATCATGAGTTGATGAAATGTTTACAAATAATATGTAAGTCACTCGGTTCATTCCAAACATACTGTTGCTTCAGTGAGTGTAGATAGACTAGTTCTGTCAACGAGTGGACGTGTTGTCAGTCGAATATATTGCCCATACACCATGTTATACATATTGGAAAACAAAATAAAGTTTGTGCAATGTTGCTACTGTTTATAATTTTCTTTATTTCGACTTAAAATGTTGATACTCTTTGAAAGTATGATATTTGTGGATATTTTTCAAGAAATGTGAGTCATTGCATGTAGCGCCTAACTTTGTCTTTGCTATTGTTAATCCTTTCATGATGGGGAGCAGCGCTGGTGCAGCATTAAATATCATGTGCCAGTTCATTCTCTTATATATGCGAGTCTCCCACAAGGAGCCTCGTATATATATTAAAGAGAATACACTGGCTTACAAGGTCACGGTAAATATTGTTAGGCCAATGTATTCTCTTATATATGCGAGGCTCTCTATGGGAGACTCACATATTTATATGAGAATGCACTGACACATGGTCTTTAATGTTGCACCTGCGCAGCTCCAGTCATGAAAGGGTTAAGATGTCATTCACAATAACATAATTTTACTTTGATAGTCTTGGAAAAATTGTCAAAAAAATATTTTCCACAAACTTCCAAACTATTTATTATTGAATGTTTCTTCTCTTCAGGCTGATTCAGGTATGAATTATAAATGGGAAAGGTCCATTTTAATTTGTAAAGATGTGACACTGTAAGCAGACAGCAGGTGGGGAAAGATTCACTTAATTGTAGGGATATTCAACTGTTTGCTGAACTTATAAGCTGAGCTTCCTATTATTGAATCAATGGGAATTAAAGATGGTGTATCTCTTCCGAGACATCATTACAACAACAACATAATTTTTATCAAACCTGATTTCAAGTACCTTTTTCTGTGAAGAAAATACAGACAAAATTGAAGATTAGATATATTATTTATAGAGGCATAATACGGTGGTTTATTCCTGAAGAATATCTGAATCAAATTGTATTTTGCCTTTATGGAGAGTGCTGACAAGATAGAGTTCTCCCTCTTGCTACATTCCGATTATGTCTGATTTTTATGTTTACCCATACCATGTATGGTAAACATAGTGTCGTTGTCCGGATTGACCACTCGTCGTTCGTCCGTCCGTCCGTCCGTCTGTCCGTCTGTCCGTCCGTAGACACTTCACGTGTAATGCGACAACTCAAACATTTTCTATCCAATCAGAAGCAAATTTTGTATATGGGTATATCAACCCAAAATACAGATCGAGTTCGAATTTGGGTTTGATCCGAGTTTTTGTTACAGAGTTATGGCCCTTTTTCTACTTAAAATTCACACATTCTGCCATAACTCAAACATTTTTTATCTGATTGGAACCAAATTTGGTATGTGAGTTTCACAGCCAAAAATACAGATCTAGTTCGAATATGGGTTTGATCCGATTTATTTTAAAGGAGTTATGACCCTTTTTCGAAAAACCAATTGAAAAAAAAATCGATTTAAAAAAAAAAATATTTTTAACTTTTATAATAATAATAAAAAAAATGTCATTGACATTGTCATTTGTTTTCATTTAGATATTGATGATTATGATACAAGTTGATAAAAAGATTTCCAATGTGTCCCTTTAATTTTTTTAAATAATTAAAAACAATTATAACTCTGCCAAGGGTACCCCGAATCACCACACCAAATTTGATTAAATCGGTCATTTGGACTACTTACTAGTAGCTATTGATAAAGCTATATTATTTTCTGATGTCTCTTATGCCAATGTGCAAATAATCTGATAAAGAAGCCTGTGGTATCTAATTTAAAATAAAGATTCAACAATAAACATCACATGATATTAACAGTAGACTTGGACATCTGTGCTGCAGAGTTATATCTTCAGATGGTCTGATATCATTATAATTGTTATTGGTTTAATAGAGGTCAGTGTTCAACATAAACAATTCCTGTGATTTTTTGACAGCTGTGCTATATAATTGATATTAATGGGTCAGTGGTGAGGTTGCTTATCTGTATACTAGGACACATTATTATTGTAAACTTAAATTGGACTCTCTTAACCCAAGTATTCCATGTCCAGGGCACACCTACACATTTAACCCACGGACTTGCTGGCTGTGGCGGTTTAGCATTACAGATCCTGTACCAGTGCATTCTCTTATATAAATGCCAGTGACCCATAAATTCCAATAATTTGTGTTATGTACATTTGTCTATAATAGTACATAACAGTATACTCTATAATTCAACACCAAAACTCTCATTTATCCGATCATATTAAATTTTTATCGCCAAGGGATGGGTTAACATCTGCCGATCGTGATCGGCCTCTCGTTCAGTTCTAAAAATAGCCCGTAAAACTGTCCTGAAAGTTTTAATGTATTTTACCAGAAAAATTGAAATAAAATCAATATTATAATTGATAGAACAGGTGTCTTCGACTTATAATTATTATTTTATACCCCAGACTATATAAAACTTGTTAGGAAGAGATAGACCATCTTTAAGTATCTACTCAACAGCAGTAATTATATATCATAGTGTTAATTGATAATCATAATAATAATAATTGATAATAAGTTAATAATTGATGGGTATCTACTTGATTCCAATTTATTAATTTGTAGAGATGTTTCGCTATTAAGTTCAACAAACAGTCTTAGCAAATAAATGATTGATTGGGAATCTATGAAGAGTTTCTCTAGCTGTCATCTGCATATATTATCTCAAAATCATAGCCAACCAAGAATAGACCATTCAAGTGTGTACTGAATGTGAGAATCATTTTAAAGATGGTCTAGCTCTTCCGGGCCACAATTACCAACAACATAATTTTATTAAATCACGATTTCAAGACAATGAATAGGTATTTTGTGAATAAAATGCAGAAAAAACAGAGGACTGGGTATAGTATTATATAAAGGCATAATAATGTGGTTTATTTCTATAGTAATATCATAAATCTATAGTTGAAATCCAATTTGATGTAATGGAGGTTGCCAACAAGATAGAGTTTTTGGTATGCTCTGAAAGTTTTTGCATTTATTTCTGTTCTAAAAATAGCCTCTAATACTGTCAAGCAGATGTGATAAGAAATTGTAAATAAAATTTATATTTAATAATTGATAGAAACTTTCTGGACAGGTGTCCTCGATTCATATCTATTAATTTATACCCTGGAATCTATATATATAAAACTATCTGGGAAGAGATAGACCATCTTTAAGAGTGAATGTTTTAATGGCAGTTCATGAACACAGATCTAGTGCTAGAACGTAAATTGTCGTTTGTATCTCATAGAAGCTACAGTGAATTATGATTTTTCATACAGTAGCATCGTTTAATTATACAATGCCGAACTACCAATTTAACGAGCCAGATTTAATACTATGGAAAATAGCAGATCATGGTATAAATCTCTATATTTATCTGAGGTTTATTAATATAACATAGATGTACGTTCCTTCCAGAAGAGCTGTGTTGCCTTATTTTCAAAAGAGGTATCACAAATTGCCCATTGATATTCGTTTTCTATGGAAAACTTTCGTGAGCAACGGATTCATTTGCCACATACATCATAAAAAGCCTGTCACTCCTTTTCTGAGACCGATTACCTCAGATTTCTGGATTTATTCATGAGTGTCTCCATATCCCTGTTTGTCTGACTTTATATGTCGCTGATGGACTCCGGAACTAGTTTATCCAATTGATATATGTTTTGGCACGGCGATATATATGTGTTATATACACAATATATTTGTATCGATTCATGTATCGCGACGAGGCTAGTTTTCGTGGCCATATAGCGACCTTGGTCGCCGAGTCGCTATATGGTCACGAAAACTAGCTGAGTCGCGATACATGAATCGTTACAAACACAGTGTGTATATAACACATTTATCTACCATTGGTGTGACAGAATCCACTGCACAAATTACATTTTAGGGGTTTCATAAATGCCAAAACTGTTGAATTTGTGGCCGACGATTAGCTTTCTTGAGTAAATTCTCCCAACCTGCAAATGTATCTGTGTCACGCGATTAGCTCGCTTTGCTAAATTCTCACAACCTGCAAGTTAACGGAAATTGTATTCAATGGACACAATCTCTTACCCTTATAATAAATACTGAACAAATACATATTAGTTACTTTGTGATATGTTATACCATAATACCCATGATGGTAGGCAATCAAATAATGTTAAAACCTTGGAACTATTTGTTTATAGTACGCAAGAATATACGTTGGAATGTCCTTTTGATTTTTCACGCGATTGATGTGACGTCAGTTCATTCATGATTTTGAACCAGTCAACGACGTCACGAGCGCCTTGTATCCGCAACTGCAGTAACGATACAGATGTTTTTATCGCCAATTGTATCAGGGAATTTCGTAGGAAATGGTAGATAAAGTTTATTACATGATTTTAGATTGAATCATTCAACAGCAATTGTGTTAATTCTGGTCACCTTTACAATATACCATATTTGCACTTAGAATTGGGGGTCATTGACAAACATTTGTTCAGGGTTATTCTCTGAGATGTCACAATGCATAATTATATGTAATGCTCTAAGTAATCAACTTCTTAACCACATCAGAATTATGGGTAACTTTTCAGGATTTAGTCGGAAATATGGCTTGTTGCCATTCATCAGAAAGCTCTCAGGGAGAGCTTTCCGATGAATGGCAACAAACCATATTTCCGACTAAATCCTGAAAAGTTACCCATAATTCTGCTGAGGTTAAGAAGTCGATTACTAAGGGCATTACTGTATATGGTCCACACACCACAGCTATTAGTTAACAGTCACCTGTCTCCAGTATAAAATAATACAACATTATTGCCAGCTGTTTCCACCTGTTCATATTGCCAACTGTCCACATATATTACCATTGGTCCCTTGTTTGTTCAGGGAGTTACTCTAATACAGGACTTTAAATCATGGTTTTACATGACAATCGTCATCAGTATCTAATACATAACTCATCAACAGGTGGATTAAGACAACATTGACACATATAAGGACTGGCTGAGCTGACCCTTTGCCTTTTAGCTTCATACACTGTAGTGTTTGGTATGGAGTGTTGTATTGTGAAGTCAGGATAAAAAATGAAAATGGAATCAACCAGATTGGTAAGAAAATTCTGCATTGTTGTTTCAAGATGTTATGGCTGTACATTTTATCTGTCTTATAAAAGTTTGTAAAAACATCATCACCAAGAAGAACATGGAGAAATAATGTGTCTGTATGTGTCTGTCTTATTTGCAGAATGCGGCCCCCAGAGGGTGAATTTAGTGATGCTATCCTGCATGGCGGACTATCATCCCCAAATTCACCCTCTGGGAACCTCATTCTGCTTAGGCCTCAACTGCTATGTGAGACCTAGGATCAGGTTGAAGTTCCCCAGTTGAAGTTGGTGATGTTCACTCATTAGTCGCCTCGATTATGCAATTTATCTTCTGCAAATTAGGGGATATAGATACTGAACAGAAGTAACTAAAAACAATGTTAATTTGAGACTATAGATACTTCCCAGAAGATGAGACATAAGCAGAATGAGTTCCCAAGAGGGTGAATTTGGTGATGCTAGCCCACTGTGTGATTATAGCATCACTAAAATCGCCCTTTGGTAACCTCATTTTGCAAATGACATGCAAATTATTTGCAGCCTTGGAAATAGATAAACTTTGGTCTTAATTTTATTATTGATAACACTCTAATAATGAATGTTTCACATCCTGAAACCATTGTTATGTACACATTACTGTTACAGTCGTTTTATCAATAAACATTGCCAAGGGCAATTGCTATTCAGCTGTATGCTTGAAAATCTGTTTCACGGAAATTTTTCAATGCTCTGAACTTTTCTGTTTCACTTGTGTACTTTCAAGACATGATTCAACTTAGACTAAGTGCTGTTAGATATGCATACATGACAATGCTTACAACATGTGAAATTTAATTATACAAGAATTATTGATTTAAGAAAAAAGTCAATATATTTTCCAATGTTTTTCTTAGTGACAATTTTTACAGAATTTTATAAGTTGTCACATATACCCAATATGAAGGCCTGATGTGCCTTTTACTTCCATGACTGGAGCTTTGTAAAACCGTGCGTAAACCCTGTGCCAATGCATTCTTTATATATGTGAGTCTCCCAAAGGGAGCTTCGCATATATAAGAGAAAACATTGGCCTAACAATATTTATTGACCTTTTAAGCCAGTGCATTCTCTTTAATATATATGTGAGGGGTGACTCGCCTATATAATAGAATGCACTGGCACAGGATCTTTAATGCTGCACCAGGGCAGCTCCTGTTATGAAAGGGTTAAGCATATTCATCTGGACCACTCAATGCCAAGGCAGAATGAGACCAATATTGCACATAAAATCTGGGATATCATGATATCTGTTCCTTATTAACTACCTTACTCGTATTTAAATTCGCGCAGTACTATTTTTCGCTCAGTTTTGAATTCGCGCACTTTAAATTCGCACACCTAGCTCCGCGAATTCAAAACTGACAAAAATATTTTCGTGATATTTTCGTATATCTTGAAGCTGATGAAGTTTCGGTTCTTATTCATTTCTGGAGATAGTATGTGTGTAAATATATGCATACATGTATAGGCATGTCAATTCAGCAACATAGCCTTCTTGTATTTCATAATTATGGACTGTGGTTTAGATTAAACTTGGAGTCGTACCATTTTTCGCTCAGTTTTAAATTTGCGCGAAAAATAGTACTGCACGAATTTAAATACGAGTAAGGCATGCAGTCACAACAGGCGGAATTTTTTTTATGTGCGAGCAAATTTACCCAACAGCTATTAAAACTATAGAAATGGAAACTATTCTGTTATGTGGAAGGTAAAGTAAAGTTAACTGTCTTTAACCCTTTCAGTGCCAGGGGCCGATCTCATAGGCCCTAATTTATGGTCTGTAAAATCGGCTCTAAAAAAATAAAAAAAATAACATTTTGGGGTTGAATGTTTTTGGGTATGCAGTAAGCATGCTATGGCGAATTTAAAAACAAACTGGATAAAACCTTAAGGGGCATGTTATAACTCAAAACTATCACCAAGTATTCATAGTAATAAGTTTGATGCCCAT
Organism: Siphonodentalium dalli; assembly: GCA_032622095.1. NCBI lineage: Eukaryota > Metazoa > Mollusca > Scaphopoda > Gadilida > Siphonodentaliidae > Siphonodentalium > Siphonodentalium dalli. The sequence continues at coordinate 84,626,938 of CP136069.1, read as the reverse complement.
GAAAAACGTAAGATTCCCTGGCACTAAACCTAGACATACTATTAATTAATTGCATAAGCTTACACACTAACAATGCATCCAGCGATTCTGTGATTTCTATGGAACACCATAGCTGCCTTATGTGGTTGTCATCCCTTCTATAATGTTGTTCTACCTCTATATGACACTGATCGAACACATGGTGTGAGTTAATACTGTATGAGAGAGAGGACTTCACTTGTGTTTGTGATCTGGATCTACCAAGTCACTATAGTCAGTTGATAAGTGGTATCAATAAAACAATAATTGACTATATATATAGTCACATCTTTAAAAAAAACTATAGTCTTGTGATAAATTTTCATATGACTCAACATGCATCAGACTGTATGATATCGGGGTCATTACCAACCATTCTACCCATACTTTTGCCAAGTAATGTATCTAGAAGGAATGCCGGCTGATACGGACCCTGGCTCATACGGATCCTGGCTTTTACGGACCACCGGCTCATACGGACCCTGGCTTATACGGACCCTCGGCTTATACGGACCCTGGCTCATACGGACCTCAATTAAAATATACAATTTAAGTTTTTATGTTTATTTAAATAAAATAAAAATACTGACAACATACATACTGAGATAACAAAATATCTGATGATAACAAAAATGGAACAACGTTACATCAGATGAACATTATCTAAATTGGGGCGTACAGCTTGGCGGCTTCTTTCAGTAGTTTGCTGGCAGTTATCCTCATCGACGAGTAGTAGCGGTTGTGCTCTCAAGTAGAACATTCAGGTTCAATGCAGTCATTGTGGAATTATGCCAGTCAAAAATAAATCAGTTGAATATATACCAGTTGTGTTTTTACTAACATGTTTTCATAACAAATCAAACTCAGTGAATTCATACTGATCACCATTCACTGATCATTCATCATCGCGTGTCTGTTTATAAAACAATATAAGGGATCACACACGAGTGTGTATACAATGGCCAATAAATCAGTTGAAACAAGTTGTGTTTTTACTAACATGTTTTCGTAACAAATCAAACTCAGTGGATTCATCCTGATCACCATTCACTGACCATTTATCACCGCGTGTCTGTTTATACAAAGACATAAAGGGATCACACGCGCGTGTTTATACAACGAAGAGATTAATTAACGCGATTCAATAAATGCTTTTCCAAGCCAGAACATCACCGAAATTCTCAATTAATACAGATATATGTGTGAAAATACAATCATAATTATATATTATATTCATAAATATAAGTTTGAAAAAAAACGAAAAAATCGGTTAAATTCATAAATATAAGTTTGAAAATCACAAAAAAAAACGAAAAAATATTCTCAATTAATATATATGTGTGAAATGACAATCATAATTATATATTAAAAAGTTTGAAAATCACTGAAAAAATCAGCCATATTCATAAATATAAGTTTGAAAATCACCAAAAAAATCACCGAAATTCTCAATTAATACAGATATATGTGTAAAAAGACAATCATAATTATATATATAAATATAAGTTTGAAAATTGCATATTTTAATTGAGGTCCGTATGAGCCGGGGTCCATATAAGCCAGGGTCTGTATCAGCTGGTGGTCCGTAAAAGCCAGGGTCCGTAAGAGCCAGGGTCCGTATAAGCCGCATACCATCTAGAAGCATAACCTTATCGACAATTGCATGAGTTAGATAACTGATAGTTTCAGTGAGTCAGGCGCGATTTTCTTGTCTTGATATAGTAGCATGTGATGGCCACTTATATATAGTGATATAACAATCAAAGTTTGAGTAATATAATGAAATATTTGCCGTAGGTTCAATGTTAAATTTTGATCGCAACTGTAGTCAGTGAGAATAATTTGACCACATCCAAATTTTTCTAAACTGCGTATTGAGTTGAGAAATTTCAATTCACATATCATCATACACCCAAAGGCACCATTTATCCCAGATACAAGAATCACCATAGGGTTCAATGTTACATTTTGATCGCAATTGTAGCCGACAAGAACCCACTGATCACATCCAAATGTTCAAATATATGTCTGAGGTTCACACTTAGCAGTTGTCATAATATTTCAAATGCACCAATCACCATATGCAAAATTGCACCATCTATCACTTTCGATAAAAACAAAATGCTCTTTAAATTATTTTGACCCTCCAAAATTTAAGAATTGAAACAAGTCAATCCTGAAAATAGACCTACTAGGCAGACAACATTTGCTTTCAGATCGCTTTTAGCAAACAAAAAATGAGATCTGACATAAGGAATCAAACGCGTCACTAAATATCATTTTGGGGAAGGGGTAAGTGTATGCCCTATATTTGCACTACGTACGGCATAGGGCCACAATAGTACAGCCATCCAATAGCAAATATGTCAGGGATCACAAAAATGCATACATGTGGTGACAACATCCGACGGAGTTGAAACAGGCACATTTAGCTGAATCAGCCACTGAATCAGCGAGAACAAATTAATTCACGATTGCCGTAACAAAATATGTCATAGCTCAAACATCAAGCGATTATCTGGCAACATTTTACCATTTTCATATTTTTACCACTCACATAACTGTCTTCCAAATCAAAGGAAGAAAAAGATAAATTGAATATAGCTTCAGAAGTTTAGAGTGGTGAACATCACAGGAACTATGTTCAACTAACCCGAAAAATCCATATAAATAAGGTTCAGGTTACCATGAGGAAAATGGAAAAAAATCATATTTTGCCCCCAATATTGACCTCACGACAACCGGATCCCGAAATTAGAATAGTTGAGCATCATAAATATGGTGGTCGCTGAAATTACCCTTTCTGGTGACATCTCGTATAATAGAGCCCATACTATAACTATTTCTATACTCAATTGATTCTCCCACTCAGTTATAAAAGTATAAATTGGAATGGTCTATTATTCACTGGAGGGATTTTCAGGAAAAATAAGCTGATGACAGCTAATAAAAGTTCAGAAGGAGTCCTATTTATTGGAGGGAAATGTTCAGATAATAAGTTCACTGTCGTTCGTTGAACTTATTATCTGAACATTTCCTAAGGGAACTATTTGTCATTGAGTATTGAGCAAAGAAAGGGTTGATATTCAACAACTAACATGAATTATTGAGGACCACAATGTTAATAATCCAATTGTCTATGTTCTTTGCTGTCCCTTCAAACCTTAACCCTTTCAGTGCCAAGTCCGATTTTTGTATCAACCCATAATTCCTTGATCATTTTTCCAATTTATTGATTATGATATTGTGATCCATTGATGGAAAGAGCTCTTAGAGCTCTTTCCATCAATGGATCACATTATTATAATCAATAAATTGGAAAAATGATCAAGGAAATATGGGTTGATACAAAAATCGGACTTGGCACTGAAAGGGTTAATTAAAGGCACTCAATCCGATCAACAACATTTCTTCAAATTACGCTTTAGTTATCAGAATCGATAAATTGCAATAAAATAATGCTAACCGCTGTCAACTATGGTATCAAATTTCAAAAAACATGCTATTTATCAACATTTTGTTCAACGAAATATGGCCATATTATCACTTGAGTATCATGAAATTTGGCCATATTACCACTTGATTTTAGAGTTATCCATCTTCATCAGCCATTTTGTCCGAGACCATCTATTTTTTATCAATGTTTTCTGGGCCACAGATAATTGCACATCTTGAGAAATAACAAACTTCAAAAATTGATCTGATCACGTTGACTTGACTGGAATCAAATATTTTTTACCCCCCGAAGCCAAAGAAATAGTAATTTAGAAGCGTTAATTTGGATAATGCATCTTTAAGCCTTTCTTTACTAATACTCATTGACTGGTAGTTTCCTTACGAAATGTTCAGATTATTTCCCGTCAATGAATAGGAATCCTTCTGCACTTGTTTTATCTGTTCCCCGGTCTGTCGTCCACTTATTTCCTGAAAATCACTCCAGATGAATATTAATAGACCATTCCAATGTATAATTTTATTACTAAATAGAAGAAGCCATTCTGTGATGAAAGGGTTTTAAATATTGATTATATTTTCAACAACTTTTTACAACAAAATATATATTGTATCCCCACTCCCAGAAGACCGAATATGTTACAGTAATGCCCTAAATAATCGACTCCTTAACCACAGCAGAATTATAGGTAACTTTTCAGGATTTAGTAGGAAATATGGCTTGTTGGCATTCATCGGAAAGCTCTCAGTGAGAGCTTTCCGATGAATGGCAACAAGCCATATTTCCGACTAAATCCTGAAAAGTTACCTATAATTCTGCTGTGGTTAAGGAGTCGATTATTTAGGGCATTACTGTATTCTACTCTCAAGATGTTATCCTACTACCAGCACCACATTATGATGTCACATTCTTGCATCATTCTGTATCCTTGTGCAGAAATTTTTTTAACAGAAAAGACTGGTGCTGTTGTAGCTTTAAGAACATGTTAGATCTAACTATGTGTTTCATTGTAGTTTGGGTCGTAACAAACTGGAATAGAAAATATAACAAACACAACAGTTAAGGCCCACTTAATTTTCAAACCCCCAGATCACATTATATAAAATATATGTCATATTATATACCATTTGAAAGAGGAAGGTCTAAAACATTGTATTATCAACTTATCCGGTATACTAAACTGTGAACATGTTGTTTTGTTGAGTTACCAACATGTTTTTGTCATCTAGATTGTAGTAAAAAGTGTACTATTTTCAATGGAGGGGGAATAACTTTATATTTTTAAGATACTGTTATTCCCTTTCCATTGAAAATACATCTTTAGTTTGAATTCTGTTGCATTCTGGGAGCCAAAATGGGGGTAATCTTTCTATGATTTCAGCTGTTTTCTATTTCTCTATGGGCATTTTCTGAGACACAGATGTTTCAAATGGTGATGGATTATAGTATTTTAATTATATTTTATGGCATAGATTGTAATTAAAACTATATAAAGTCACTGTCTATAAAGTCACTGTCAAAATAATAATCGGTGTCTTGAAAATTAAGTGGGCCTTTAACTGTTCGGAGTAGTGTACACTTCTCAGAGAAGTGAACTATTGTCTGTATAATGACTCTATACGACCGTGTTTGGGGCTCATTATATGAGAGTTCATCGGGGAATGGCATTACTGTGTCATCAGCTTTACCGGGACAATTCATCTTCTCTGTACGAATTATGAATCTGTGCTAATGAATAACCACTGTGTATTAATATCATCTCTACACTGTACATTTGTTTGACAGCTGAAAATGGATGGTGGTGGCGGAGAACAGAAAGGACCCAGTAAGTTTACTAATTAATACATTCTCGCTCGTTACTTTACCTTTGTTTGTTCCTTATAATATACATCAACTGGGAAAAGTATTCGTATTGTATTTGTAATCATCAAATTTAAAAGTATTTGTATTTTAAAGATGAATAATCTGAGTTAACTCTTTCAGTGCCAGACTTATTTTGTAGGTTTAGTGCCAGGGAATCTTACGTTTTTCATGGGCATCAAAATTATTACTATGAATACTTGGTGATAGTTTTGAGTTATAACATGCCCCTAAATTTTATCCAGTTTGTTTTAAAATTCGCTATAGCATGCTTTAAGCATACCCAAAAAAAATTCAACCCAAAAAATGGTAAAAAATGGTCAAAGCTCAGAGTGATCAGATATCAATTTTTGAAATTTGTTATTTCCCGAGATATGTAATTTTTGTTGACCTGGCAAATATTTGTCAAGCCGACAGTCTCGGACCAAATTGCGGATGAAGATGGATAACTCTTAAATCAAGTGGCTTTGGGTGTTAGATATTTGACAATCTGGCCAAATTTCGTTGAACAAAAGTTTTGGGCAATTTTATACTATAGTTGACTGTGGTTAGCATTATTTTTGGGCAATTAATCAGTTCTGATAACTGAAGCAGCATTTTAAAAAATGCTGTTGTTCTTGGAATCTGATGATTTGGGGACTATCAAATTGGATTGAGTAATAATATATTTTAGCCATGTAATTGCCCCATCCCTGTCACTGGTATGTGCTTTATCTCAGATATCACATTCTTTGTATTGAATTTTCAACTTGAAAATTTCTTCAATTTATTGTAAAATTTCTTCAAGTTATTGTGACATAACAGGGATTTTGAAAATTAAATTAGTTCATCTATTTTTGGGTCACTTTCTATACAATATACATTGATTTTTATGACTACAGCTCAGAACATATCCAATCACAATGCCGTGTGATGCATGACGATTGTTTGTGAAAACAGCCTAGTTCTTATTGGTTCTATTTCAAACATGGCACGAAAATAGTCCATAAAGTCAAATAATGTATTTTGCATTCTACTTTCCAGAGTTAAGAGAATATATTTGAATTATCGCCTTGACACATGTTTTGCCTAAAAGTTCTGTTATTTCATAATGGATTTTCTCCAAAATAGCCAAGAAAACTTTTACTGATTTCACTAATTTCAGGTACCAACAACTTTTACAAAATTAAAATCTTTCATGAGTACAGCTAGTTAATATATTTTTATGATATCTCAATATCACGAGAGGGACCTTATTTTTTATATTCAAGTAATGTCGTTATTAATTTCATTTAGACAGACAACCACCCATGAATAATTATCTGCTGTGGTGGACACAGAAGGGAGTCAAGGGGGTTATAGCCCCCGTCAGGGAGAGTTAGTTTATTTTCCAACCTGTAATTAGTGGGGAATTTGTAGTCTTTATACCAACATCAGCATATTTTTCTACTTTTGGTCTAAAATGTCGATCAGTTGACCATTTTCAAACTTTAGGGGGTGTAAGGTTGGAAATTTCCAACAGTTGAAAAGCTAGAAGTACCAGTTTGAAATTTCCAACCCAAGGGGCGATGCAAAAGGATTTCTGCAAATATCCCCCCAACGGGGACCCTCCAGCCATGTTTCTGTTCCTAGTACCTAAAGAGTAAAAATAAGAAAATTCTGTTTAACCTGTCAAATTTATAATTATTAAAATCAATTTTTAGGGTCTTCTCTTCATATTCTCTATCCAATAAGATTGACTATAGATAGGTGATAGATATTTATAAATACTTCTATCCAATAAGATTGACTATAGATAGGTGATAGATATTTATAAATACTTCTATCCAATAAGATTGACTATAGATAGATCATAGATATTTATAAATTCTTCTATCCAATAAGATTGACTATAGATAGGTGATATATATTTATAAATACTTCTATCCAATAAGATTGACTATAGATAGGTGATAGATATTTATAAATACTTCAATTCTGAAGATTTTCAGTTTATAACTGAATTATAAAACTATGTGATATTATAAAGTTATTATAGAATGTTGTGTACAGTACGTGTCTTTCTTGTACGAGTCCTGGTTGTGGTGAAAAGTCATATCTGACGAGACACGCAGTGTTCAACATGAGTCCAATATGACTTTTCACCAGAACCTGGACGAGTACAAGAAAAACACATACTGTACACAACATTGTATAATGACATTTTTATTATCCATCTGTATGTTTATCCAAATTTTGGGAATAAAACATTTGTGGTTATTTTTGGTATTTGTCGGCACTTGATTCTCAATAAAAGTCTGTAATGATCATCAGAAAGCATGATTTGGAACAGTAAACGCAGAAGTGAAAAAAAGAACTCAATACGGAAGTGAAACGTCTGTTAAATCAACCAGAGTATTACGCGTGCATCACAATTTCACTGATTCATTTGGCGATATAGTTACTTCGTGATGTCATGGAGTCCCGATAAAAAAGTCATATTGGACTTGATTGAGTTAAATATGACTTTCAGGAGTCCAATATGACTTTTTCCCAGATTAATTGTCATGTGCCGGCTTTTGCCCAATCAGAAATAGAGTTTGTTAAGGGATGGATAATAAAATTTATATTCAAATTTGGTCTATTCATACAGTATATATTCTTTTCTAGCACAAACTTTTTGTAAAAACTGTTAAGTTAAATTTTCAGAGAGAGCTTCATTATGGATGTCGGCCCGGATGTGTTTGGCTATCGCGGCATTTCTGGGGTTCATCAACCTCTACATGCTCCGTGTTAACCTGAGTGTATCCATGGTTTGCATGGTGAACCACACGGAGGTCAAGCGAATCACGTCACTATACGAGAACAAAATAACCGATGATGGTAACCAGACATTCAGTGTTGATACGTGTGAGGGAGAGAACTCTGGCAACAGCAACAGTCTTGAGGTAGTACTATAAAGTTATTATACAATGATGTGCACAGTATGTGTTTTTCTTGTTCGAGCCCAGGTTGTGGTGAAAAGTCATATTGGACATAGTCTCAAGTCCAATATGACTTTTCACCACAACCTGGACATGTACAAGAAAACACATACTGTACACAACATTGTATAATGACATTTTTATTATACCTCTATTGTTTATTCAAATTACATCACCTGGAGTCCTGATAATTTTTATAAGGGTCATATTGAACTCGATTCGCGTCCAATATGGCTTTCGGGAGTCCAATATGACTTTTTCCCAGATTATATCCTGTGACGGCATTTGTCCAATCAGAAATAGTGTTAGTTTATAAAGGAATGGATAAATAATAATTTTTATTACAAACCTATTGCTATATTTCGTTGTTTACGTTACTTCAGCGTGTTTGGTAAATTTCACCCAAATGCAATCCCCAACTGGTGAGTAGATCTATGTCTAACTAGCATAGAAACCAAACAGTATCTAATATTAAAGAATATTGGGTATTGGTGCGTAATAAGCACAGTACCACATAGGTCTGTGAAGTTGGTGAACTTTATTGCACTTTTTTGTTATGCTGTAAGTTACAAGAGTCTGGCGGCTCTCATTGTAACCAGGCCTAGGGATGGGTCAATTACATGCCTAAAGTATTTGATTAAAATATAAACCCTTCAATTTTATGACTACAAATAGTCGGTCTCAGAAACGCACTCTTTTGGGAAATGGTATTCACTTTATATTGAGAATGGTTTATAGGGTACTTTTTGATGAGGAGTTTCATGGTGCCGACTGATTATTTAAATACAATACAAATACATTTTCCAGTTGATATATTTGATTACAAATACTAATGTATTTGATTACAAATACAACACTTTTCTAAATGTAATCAAATACTTGTAGCTGAGTAACATAGCACCACAAAAAACTTGTGCGATAATGTTCACCACATTCTTGGCCTATCTGATTCTATCTACTTGTATTGTGCAGGTCGCTAAAATGGTGCAGAGCCAAGGCTATACAAAATTATTTATGCTAATTTTGTGAAAATAAATAAGGAAAAATGCAGAATGAGGTCCCCAGTGGGTGAATTTGGTGATGCTAGCCTGCTGTGTTGGATAGCATGACTAAATTCACACTCTAATTGCAGGCTTGATAGTTGATCGACTGAGAAACCAGAGATGAAAGTTTACTGGGAATTCCCTGATATGTGATATTTTATATAAGATTTTGTCCTCCAATTATTATGTTGTCAGTGGTGGACGTACGTCATGTCTTTGTGATATGTTCAAATCCAGCTCAGTTATGAGGTCCCCAGAGGGTGAATTTAGTGATGCTATCCCGCACAGCGGACTAAATTCACTATCTGGGAACCTCATTCTGCTCAGGCCTCAACTGCTATGGGAGACCTAGGATCAGATTGAATTTCCCCAGTTGAAATTGGTGATGTTCAACCATTAGACACCTTGATTATGCATTTTTTCTTCTGTAAATTAGGGGATATAGAAACTGAACAGAAGGAAAAAGTATCTAAAGACAATGTTAATTTGAGGCAATAGATACTTCCCAGAAGATGAGGCCTAAGCAGAATGAGGTCTCCCAGAGGGTGAGTTTAGTGATACTAGCCCGATGTGCGGGGAAGCGTCACTAAATTCAGCCTCTGGGGACCTCATTCTACAAATGACAGACACACTATTTCAAGGATATAGCAGGTGGGAGGAGGGATATCAGTGCATTGGATGGATGGAGTTTCATATATTTTTTATTGGGTCACTGCCATCTCTGAGTGAAAACATGCTCACCCTTTCTTGCAGGATGGAGAATTTGTTTGGCAGACGGACACGCAGGGACTCATCCTTGGATCATTCTTCTGGGGTTACATTCTCACACAGATTATTGGAGGATGGCTTGCTACGAAATTTGGTGGGAAGAGGGTATATGGATATGCAATGTTAGTAAATGCCATATGTACTCTGTTATGTCCTGTTGCAGCCCGGTGGAGTGATTACTGTCTAATCATACTGCGTGTCATTGGAGGAATGTGTCAGGTGAGTAGCCGAGCTTTCATAACATCGCTATAAACCTATCTCTTGTTATCGAAACTGTCCAAATACCAGAATTTTCAAGATTCTTGGATAAAATATGTGTTCAATAATAATTTTGTCACTGACAAAACAGAGTGATCACATAATATCAGAATCGTGTTCAAACCGGTCCATAAACAATGAGTTTCCCAAATAGACGTGAGAATGTTTTGTCTACTTATACTGTAGTATTATATCTCCTATATTGCATTGGCATGTGAATGACACGTTTCACAGAGATAACTGATGCACCGCATTGTTTTATACGATACAAGTTTCATGTTTCGCGCATTAACTCGGTGATATTATTGGATTAATTTAATAGCAGACGATAATTGAATTGGTATTTTGACACAGGCGTTATCTGTAAGTGACACTGCTGGTAGAGATTTCTGAGTAGCTTGGTGACCGGTGGAAATGGCCAAATAGGCTCAGCATAGCATAAAAATAATGATCAAGCATCAAATTAAACCTTGAAATTGCTAGCTTTTGCCATTTTCTGGGGATCAACATAGGTGAATAAATGCATAAAATAGCTAAATACCGATTGTATATGGTTTGGAAAGACTTAGGCAATGATAGGAATTATGGGGCTTGTTTACTTTGCAGTATGTAACAATAAAGAGTGTTCCTTTTAGTGAAAATAAAGAGCATTTGTCTCATCTGTGTGAAAAGATAAATATTTGTTAATAAATTTCTATCATTAGCTCAACTTTACAAAGTGAAGTTTGAGCTATTGCCATGGGTTGGCGTCCATGGTCTGTGCGTCCCTCCGTCTATGGGTCTGTCCATCAACAATTTACTTTGACATGCCCTACATGTTGTATCCCTCATCCGATATTCACCAAACTTATATGTAGCTTCAGGGTGACCAATAGATGGGAGCTATCAAATTTTTCTGAATTTCGATGAAAAACATGGCCACCAGCTATAGGTCACATTTCTCCTGCAAACATCACCAAACTTCATATGTAACTTTGTGTTGACCTCTATATTAATTTTTTTTTTTAAACATGGCATGTATTGCATTGGCCATCTTGGATTTCACATTTGAATTCATCAGAACACCCTGCAGCCAACATTTATCAGAGAAATGTTTTGAAAAATCTTCAGGATCACTTCTAGATGGGTGTTATAAAATTTGAATGATATTTGATAAAAAAAATATGGCTGCCTGCTGGCAATCGTCTTGGATTTTACTCTTTGCATTACTATTAAATACTTTGGCATACCCTAGCTACTACCAACAGTATGTATCCAATTGATCCTAATCTTAATATGGCTCTTTGGGTTGTCCTCTGGTCACTTAAACATTTAAACTTTCCGCGTCCCTTATCACTCCATTGACTGTAATGTATATTATTCCTTGTCCACGTTGAGCTACAGTGTCATTGACAATTTCATTTAGATAACAATTGTTTCAACACGTGGAATTTCATTATTGGAGAGCTATCAATAATGAATATAAGAACAAAGTTTATCTATTGTTTTTTTTACAGACTTTTATATATTTTGCACATTTACGCACTGCGATACCTTAATAGGGCCCTTTAATACTAACAAGGCGTTATAACTGTTCAGTCATATTTAATTATAGGGAGTTGTTTGGCCGTCTATGCAGGTTTTGTGGTCACGATGGGCACCGCCACTAGAGATAGGGAAATTAGCTGCTTTTGGCTATGCTGGTTTGTAACATATATTGTAATTATCTCTCAATTTTGTGATAATGACATTTGTGTTCTAACGATTTACTAGCCCTGGTGTGGCCTCTATGAATTATATTTCATTTAAATGTTGGTAGCTGTCAAAGTTCAAAGGGACATATTCTGATTATTATGAGTTATTATGATAACAGATCACAGCCCACTCACTTGTCCTTTTAACATTAATTTTTTGTTTTGATTTATGTATGTGGTTTTTGTATAGTGGAATGGCAATAGTTGTTCCAGGCTCAATGTAGGCAAGCCTGAGTTTAGTGTGCCTGTCATTTGCAGAATGAGGCCCCCAGAGGTCCTTAGGCCTCATCTTCTCTGGAAAGTTTCTTTATCATCAAATTTCTACAGAAACTTCATCACATAGATTCTATTTCTTTTGCATTTTAATTTTTCTATATCCCCAAATTGGCAGACAACAGATTGCATAATCGATGTTCCCAATGGGTGTACATCACAATGTTCAGCATTTGGGAACTTCAATCTGAGTCTATAGCAGATGAGGCCATGTATTATAAGGTCCCCAGAGGGTGAATTTGGTGATGCTAGCCTGCTATGCGGGATAGCATCACTAAATTCACCCCCTGGGGACCTAATTCTGCAAATGACAGGCACACTAAACTCAGGCTTGTATGTAGGTGCCTAAATATAAACTTTGAAGAGCCAGGAAGGCCAAAATAAATAGATTCTCATCCAGCTTTTTGAAGAAAAATGGAGGGTATACTGGACTGACATTAACCATCTGTCTGTCCAGGCATATATTTCAGCCATGGTTCAACTGATCTCAATTAAATTTGGTATGGAGGTTCGCCATCATGATTGATCTCATAAGAGGGGCTGGAAAATGACCACGGATGTTCGCCATTCTAGAGTTATCCTTCTTTGTTAATCTGAAAATTTGGGTTTTTCATCCATCCGTGCATATATCTCAGTGGGCTAGCATCGCCAAATTCTTCTGGGGATCTCATTCTGCTTAGGGCTTGTCTCATGGGAAGTATATATAGTCTCAAATTTACATTGTTTATAGTTACTTTTTCCCTTCTCTTCAGTTTCTACAACCCCTAATTTGCGCACCGAGCTCGGGTCGTGTATAGGTAACAGGCGAGCGTACGTACTTGTGACGTCACACATAATTTAGAGTATACCGTGCAGGTGAAATTTTAGCGAGACAACTTTTTCGTTCAAAAATCACGTGACTTCCGGCAGTTGTTTCACAAAATCGCAGAATCAGCAATTAAACGAATTTGCTACTTCACAACTTCCGATATGTGGCAATGGACAACTGAAGTATTTATATATTTATAAACAGTAAGTTGTTATGAATATGTCCTGCATAAGTTCATATTAGATCAGTTTCATTTGTTCGCTAAATGAAGGCAGTTACGGCGTCATGACGTCAAAGCATCATTTGTCTCTGTGGGTCAGTATCCAGACATGACTGAACGTGTCATGTCGTCTTCGCGGACAACTGATTTCAGACTAGACATCTATTGATTGATTTATTGATGGAGAGTTTAACATCGTTTTTGCCGCTATATGCCATATATCACAACCATACTGGACATAAAAACGTAGACATCACGCACTTCAATTACTAGTTATATTATACCGGTTTGATTTAGTACTGTTTATTAAATTTTAGCTACCTTACTAGTATTTAAATTCACGCAGTACTATTTTTCGCACACCCATTGGTGCGCCAATTTAAAATTGAGCGAAAAAGTTTACTGTATTTCCACCGGGAAAATAAGATATGGCAATTGCTTGTAAGAATCACACATATTTACCAGAATGAAAGCAGAAAAACGTGTCATCAAATCCACAAACCACGAGTGAAGCCATGCTCATACACATGTAATCTGAGTTAATTATAATATCACATCCAGTTTTATATGTACATGATTTTTTCTGAAGTCAGCAGCCAATACGATGTTTTTGTTTACTACTTCCCACTTCATATCAATGGTGAATATATAAATATTTAACTGTATCATAATGATTATTTAAAGCACCCGTATTCAATAAAAATAATTCTTACTATTATGACGGGTTCGTTCTATGTGCCTTGCATATTATCATATTAGATAATAGACTCATTGACGAATATTACCAGCTTCAACTGGGGGAACCTCCATCTGATCCTAGTTCTCCCATTACATAGCAGTTGAGGCCTAAGCCGAATTAGGTCCTCAAAGTGTGAATTTGGTGCTGCTAGCCCACTGTGCAAGATAGCATCACTAAATTCACCCACTGGGAACCTCATTCTTCAAATGTCAGACACACTAAATTCAGGCTTTTGTGTCTGTACATTTTCACATGGACAGTACAGCAGCAAATTATCTCAACTATTTTTTAAAGTCTAAGGGTTAATTGTATTACAGTTTTAACATCTGAAATCTACATAGATGTAGCATGCAGATGTTGACACTGAAAGTTACATGGTGTCAGACTGGAAACTAACACAGTCTGTCTGCCCAGATTTGGAATCTACAGTAATGCCCTAAATAATCGACTCCTTAACCACAACAGAATTATGGGTAACTCTTCAGGATTTAGTCGGAAATAAGGCTTGTTGCCATTCATCGGAAAGCTCTCAGTGAGTAATTCCTGAAAAACTACCCAAAATTTTTCAGTGATTAAGGAATCAATTATTTAGGGCATTAATGTACATACCCATGCGATGTATTTTGGTAAATTGATCATTCCTATTTCTAAAAGAATTCATCACAAATTATAATGTAGTGTTGTATGTTGAACTGTATTGCCTTGGTTAACCTCTTCGCTGCTAAATGACGTTATGACGTCGTGTGCTGGGCTGTTGACGTTATTGGCATTTTCCGATGGGAAAATATAGCGGGAATGTCACAAGAACCACACAACTGACTGAGCTGAAAGCTATTATCGTTCACAATCGTGGGACATCATACACTTTTTGAAACGTAGAGATACAGTTATTCCGATGCACTAATCTCTGAGTTCCACTTATGTATAATGGCCTACTTCTAGTGTGCTGAAGTAGGTCCGTAGTACCTACGGACCATATAGCACACGGTGTGCACTTTTATGTCCGTAATAGTTACGGACGTCATAGCAGCGAAGAGGTTAATGTAATAAGCAACAATATGGTTTTCCATATGATTCCAATGATTTAATACTAGCTGATGTAGGAGCAAACAACGTTGAAAAGTATCAGGAGAAAGAAAAAACTAATGTTCGATCGGTCCAGATACATGCCTATATGAGCCTATATGAGCGAGGTCAAGGTCAAGGACATGGTCGCACGTGAAATTGGATCCACCCATATTGTTCCCGGGATCAATATAGGCCTACATATCAAATTTGAGTCGGATCGGTTGAGCAGTTATCGAGTCTATAACACACACACACATACAGAAGTTCCAAAATATGTCATATTTATCTGAATTTGTCTGAGAACTGACTTTCTCAAAAAATATACGGAAGATAGTTTTAAACCTTTGATGACGAAGTACTCACTGAAAATTTAATTGACTTGGGGATGTTCAGATAATAACTCTGAAGCCTTTTTGTTGAACTTATTATCTGAACATTCCCTCCAAATGACTGAATTAGACATCCTATGTCTTCTGTACTTGTGTTATAAAACACACAACCAAAATGTATAATAGGACATTGCAATGTATACTTTTATTATACCCCATCCTCTTACAGTAATGCCCGAAGTATATGACCCTTTAACCACAGCAGAATGTTCGAAAACATTTCAGGATTTAGTCGGAAATATGGCTTGTTGCCATTCATCGGAAAGCTCTCATCCTGAAAAAATTCCCATAATTCTGCTGTGGTTTAGGAATTGATTATTTAGGACATTACACTATATCCTTCCGTCGAGCCCTCTGTCGATCTGCCCCTGCATCGTCCATCCGCTCGTATATCTCAGCCATGGGTTATTGGATTCTGTTGAAATTTGGTATGCAGGTATGATTTGGCATCAGAAGGGCTTTAAGAAAATAGTGTTCATTGACATTGATCACATTTTCTGTTCAAGAGTTATCCCTCTTTGTTTGTCTGAAAATGTTGGATTTCTGTCCGTCCGCTCATATATCTCAGCCATGGGTTATTGGATTCTGTTCAGATTTGGTATGGAGGTTTGGCATCAGGAGGGCTTTAAAGGTGGGCTGTACCCTAAATCTGGCCATTTATGGGATTATCTCCTTTTATACTCAAAATATATAACTAATTTTAAATTAAAAAAACTCATTGAGGGGCAAACATTCATTCTACATGTTTACAAGGAAACAATTCCGATGGTGTTTAACACAAAAAGTCAGTCAACATTTAAAGGGAAATGACTAAAATCCTTCCTGTTCAAAGCCAGGTGGGTCAGTCAACATAATTATGATATGGTCTTCCTTAACTTAAAGGGTGACTATACCCTAAATCCGGCCATTGATGGGATCATCTCATTGTATACTCAACAGAATATATGCAACAAATTAATGAATTTAAGCCATGCATTGAGCCATGGATTAGTGCAAAATACACTCATATATGCTCTATGAACAATTATGCAAACAACATTGTAATTGTAATGAAAAATGCATTTATGATTCATTTGTTGAGTATAAAAGGAGATGGTCCCATAAATGGCTGGATTTAGTGTACAGTACCCGCTTAACATATTTTCAATTAGATGATCTAATCATTCATTTCAAATAGATCCTTGGATTTGAAATGTTAATCACTTTCCATCACTGCCAGTCAGCTTATTTAACACTTCCATGACTGGAGCTTCCTGAACTTTTGCGAAATCCCTGTGCCAATGCATTCTCTTATATATGCTAGTCTCCCATAGGGAGCCTCGCATTTATAAGAGAACGCATTGGCCTAACAATATTTACCTTGAACTTGTAAGCCAGTGCATTCTCTTATATATGTGAGGCTCCCTATGGGAGAATGCACTGGCACATGATCTTTAATGCTGCACCAGCATAGCTCCCATCACGAAAGGGTTAATGATGCATTCAGGGTTCCAGACCTCTAGTTACATCAACATAAACAATTTAATTTAACATTTTTCCTGGTTTTCCTCCTTTGTTCTGTTGAAAAAATGTTGAAAACAAAATATGACATGTCAACTGGACCTTAATCTAAAGAAAAAAGTAATATAGGTTTCATGAGCTATTGGTCTGGAACCCTAACTACTTCTTTAGGATAACAATTCAAGCCTTGAGATAGTGTGTCTGACATTTGCAGAATGAGGTCCCCAGAGGGTGAATTTAGTGATTCTATCCCGGACAGCAGGCTAGCTTACCAAATTCACCCTCTGTGGCCCTCATTCTGCTTAGGCCTCATCTTCTGGGAAGTATCTATAGTCTCAAATTAACATTCTTTTTAGTTACTTTCTCCCTTCTGGGAGTTTCTATATCCCCTAATTTGCAGAAGATAAAATGTGACTGATGCGTGAACATCACCAACTTCCACTGGGGAAAATTCAATCTGATCCTAGGTCTCCCATAGCAGTTGAGGCCTAGCAGAATGAGGTTCCATGAGGGTGAATTTTGGGATAGCATCACTAAATTCACCCTCTCGGAACCTCATTCTGCCGATGACAGACACAGTACTTGCAGGCTTGTAATCATTACATGATCTATAATCATTCATTTCAACCAGGTTCTCAGATAGGGAATGTTATTACGTTTCCATTTGCTGCCCTGCTGTGTGAATATGGATTTGATAGTGGATGGCCAAGCATATTCTACATATTCGGTAAGTTGAAAACTTTGTTGGAAACCGTTATACTCCTCTTCATAAATCTTACAATCTATTGATCAAAGTTGTGGCATTAACATTTTCTTATTATATTTGACTTATTGAATCTGATAACCTAGTTGTCAGGGCAGGAACCTACACCCACATTTTAGACTCTAAGCCATTGCTTCACATGTTTGAAGGACTGCATGTTATATGATACTCGTGAAGATTTTGAGTTAGCTATTTAGTGCAGGAGTTGTAGGGCATACGAACGAAGGAAGCTATCTGAATTTTACAAATATCAATTAAATGGCTGACAAGTGTTCAATGTTCAAAATCGGGGCATATTTATTGCTTAATTTTCATCTAATATTCTTTTATAAATACAAATTTTTATCGACCACCGATTGGTCTCGGTGCAGTCTGAATTTCTACAGCTCATTCACTAGTTTATTCCATGCCTGTTTCAAATCAATTTTAAATAAAAACCGTTTAGGTTAGAGACTAAAAAGTTGGCATAGGTTCCTGCCCTGGTTTTCATCTGAGGTAATGATTATGCGGTCAATCATTTAGCTGTTCGGATATCAATTTATCAATCTGGATTAAGTGTGTATTGGGACCTCACATGGTGAAACTATGCACACGTCAACACTTTGTCATAATCCTAAATAAATAAACATAATTCTCACTTGAGTGGACCTTTACTCGCTCAACCTATTGTTCTATAAGTGAATTTCATTGAATCATCATTGATGACCAGAGAAACATCTGATCTGAAATATAATTATCATATTGGTACAATGCCGGGTCCTTTAAAGTTTAATCTAGATGCAATCTGATAACTATATTGCTATCGCCAAATGATACCCGGGTTAATTGTGTAGAGTATCTAAGTGAATGACCAAGTCTTCTTCACCTACGCTTACCTGCGGCATCGGTTGTGATTAGTGACCGATTGTAATGAGCTACCGTTAGCAGCCAATGCCCATTAATGTGTCAGGCCTGAAAATAAGGTGCCTGTCATTTGCAGAACGAGGTCCCCAGAGGGTGAATTTAGTGATGCTATCCCGCATATGGGCTAGCATTATTAAATTCACCCTCTGGGGACCTCATTCTGCTTAGGCCTCATCTTATCAGGAAAGTTTTTTATTATCAAATTTCTATAGAAACTTCTTCACATATTCTATATCTTGTTTAGTTTAGTTTCTCTATATCCCAAAATTGGCAGACGATACATCGCATATTCGAGGTTCCAAATGGGTGTACATCACAATATTCACCATTTGGGAACTTCAATCTGAGTCTATATGTCTCCCATAGCAGAAGATGCCTAAACAGAATGAGGTTCCCAGAGGGTGAATTTAGTGATGCTAGCCCACTGTGCAGGATAGTGCCACTAAATTCACCCTCTGGGGACCTCATTCTGCAAATGACAGGCACATTCAACTCAGGCTTGGTTGGCGTTATATTTGTAAGTTTTGCTGAATTATCTATCATGGAATCATCTGAGCATACAAGATAACCACCTTCTGCGCTATTCTGCGCGCACTTTATTTAGTTGCAAATATGTTTAGGGGAGACCCGGGCAAAGCGGATCGCCCGGACAAAGCCGATCACCTTTATTATTTCAATACTATCAAATTATGCCGTTTCTATACGTATTTTAGAATAAGGTCGTTTCGTGTTGGTTTAGTTTTTATACATTTCCATAGAGAACAAGGTCTAAAATTGTGTAGCCCAGTAGAACATTTTCGTCGACATTTTCCGATTTTACCAATTTTTTAATTATTGTGCGTTTGCGCATATCTATTGCGCAGGTCGACGATCAAATACCCATCTACCCGAATAAATGTTGTCGGTGTCTTAGGCAATACATGTGTGGAATAAGACAATATGTCAATTTGCTAAATTCGATAGGACACCAGCGTAATGCCCCGGGCTGTAAAAAGATCTGTTGTGGGCAAAGCGGATCATTCATAACATGACTAACTTCCGGTACACATGCGTAGATTAAGTGAATTTGGACAATTTTAATAAGATGGGTCGACAAAACTCGTGCCTTGTCGGAGCATGCCCATAATTGAAAAATTTGAACGTTTGAAAAAACGCGATTTTAATTATTTGCAATAAATATGTATAATTGTCATAAATAAAACTGAAAAGTATATGATTAGTTGAGTAGTATTGTATTTTCAGAAGGACTCGTTTGCTGATCCGCTTTGTCCGATGTGGTGATCCGATTTGCCCGACGGCTGGGCAAAGCGGATCAAAATTTAAAATCACCATAGCAACCAAACCAATATATGCATCTGAATGCATCCTACGTCAAATGTTATGCCATCATGATTAGAAACTGACAGTGCTAATATTTCTGATTGCCGGTTGCATTTTGTACCAGAAAACCTTATGTGATCCGCTTTGCCCGGGTCTCCCCTATTATGTCCTATTACATCGCTAATATATATTTAAGATCACTGTACATATCCAGTGGAACTAATAGATATGAAAGTGTAAATGAAACTATAGCTCAGCTTGGAGAATGTGTAATTTTATGTGTTACAGTCAATGGAGAAATTAGGAATGCGGAATGTTTTAATGTCTAAGTAATATTAGATTTCAAAATTAAAAGATATATAATGTTTGGGATTCAGCATAAGATATGTGACCTGTAGGGTGTGCCGAAGGATTTAGTCAATCAAAGAGTAAAATCCAATGTTTAACAAAATTTGGAAAAAATTTATGGCTTTGAAATTATTTCTCAAAATTTTGAGATAACTTCTCAATATTTTGAGATAATATCTTGAAAGTTTTAGATAACATAAATTTTGAGATAACTTCTCAATATTTCGAAATAATTTCTTGAAATGTCAGGATATAACTTCTCAATGTTTTGATATAATGTATATACTGTGAGGAGAGGTAAAGTGGCAGTATATTATAGTCTATACTAGTTTTAAGACAGCGTCCAACTCGCCATTTTCGCTATATCTTCATTATGATAGCGGGTTGTGGTTACTGGTCGAAATGGGTACCAGTTCACCACTCCCCACACAATCTAGTCTATATTTCTTGTGGAGGGGCCTATGATAGAGAAGGGAGTTCAAATATATTTCAGAATATGGGACTCCAATGTCCACTTCATAATATCTTCTGTTTTTTGGGTTGAAAATGGCCAACAATTTGAGTCAAAAAATTGGTAACATTGAGCGTTTTGTGTGTGCAAACCAAGGGGCATAAATCAATGACAAATTGTACGATGAAGCTAAAGTACAGACAAATGATTACACCTAAAATTTCTGTCGAAATTAAAACATGCTTGATGGGACTCCAATGTCCACTTCATTTTCAACCCAAAAACAGAAGATATTATGAAGTGGACATTGGAGTCCCATATCCTGAAATATATTTGAACTCCCTTCTCTATCATAGGCCCCTCCACAAGAAGTATAGACTAGATCGTGTGGGGAGTGGTGAACTGGTACACACCAACCAACCAACCATGGGACCTATGCCAAAGATAATGGCTCAGCATTGATTTGAAGTACAGTACCCCCTCCCAGGTTGGCAAAATTGCTGGAAATCGTGTATTGCTACCTTAAAGAGACTATCAAATTGGATAAATTAGTGAAAATCTACTGAAACATTTTATTTTTCCTATCTTCGTGTGTGAGTTACTATTCAGTTTTGTATTGATAACTTGTTCACGGAACTAGGCGCATTTGCTTGTAGAGTATTTGTTTCAGAGGCTATAAATACTATGGATTTCAGCTTGACAAGTCACTGAATGATCACACCGACAGGGCAAAAACCGAATTCAACGTATGGCTGCTATGGATGAAACAAAAACATTCCGGTTCACATTTGGGGGGGGGGGGGGGGGGGTGGTGGCCCGGGTGATGTGATTATATATACATCAGTTACTCTGTACGATTCATTTCGAGTGTTGCAGTTTTGTGTAATTACATAAAATTGACATTAATTTAACAAAACGTGTTGCCACACAAACATTTCAACAATGGAATTCCTTGGATACCTGGTGCGAAAAGTCATATTCGCTCTATCATGGTCTGTTTTTGGGTTGAAAATGGCCAATTTGAGTCAAAAAATGGGTAAAATTGTGCGTTTTGTGTGTGCAAACCAAGGGGCATAACTCAATGACAAATTGTACGAAGAAGCTAAAGTACAGACAGACATATGATTACACCTAATCTTTGTGTCGAAATTAAAATATGCATGATGGGACCTATGCCAAAGATAATGGCTCAGCATTTATTGAAGTACAGTACCCCCTCCCAGGTTGGCAAATTGCTGGAAATCATGTATTGCTACCTAAAGGCCCACTTAATTTTCGAACCCCCAGATGACATATGTGAAAATTTTTAGTCAAACGTGTATTATTTTCAATGGAGGGGGAATAGCTCTATATCTTAAAGATAGAGTTATTCCCCTTCCATTGAAAATACATCTTCAGTTTGAATTCTGTTGCATTCTGGGAGCCAAAACGGGGGGAAATCTTTCTCTATGAGCGTCTTTTGAGACACAGATGTTTCAAATGGTGATGAATTATATGGAGAGTAATCTATTGGTTGTCGAGAATTACATTAAATAATTCACAAGAGGCGAGAGACGTCGCACGAGTTTCTTACCTAAACATCTCTTGCCACGAGTGAATCATTAACATAATTTTCAGAACTAATTGATTACTCTATTTATTACAATTCTGCATCAATTTGGTTCACCAAATATGATTAGAACACCCAGAATTAATGCATGAAAGTCTCGATGTGGAGAAAGATCAACCATTGAAAATTCAGTCTAGATCAGTAAGCGACGTAACGTCAATGACGTCAGGAGAAATGACATAATTCACTAGTGACATTACCATTTTTAATTAACGACGTTTTCAATGGAAATCGCACATAGGAGTGTAATAAAGTACTTTAATCATATTTTATGGCATAGATTGTTCTTAAAACTGTATATCAAGTCACTATGAGTCCAAAAAACCCTCCCTCTGGCATAACTGATTTATGTATTTGACTAAATCCTATCTTCTATTACAACCAAACTTTTTAATAATAAAGATTCAATTATTTGTACAGATCATTCTTGTTAAAGGAATACGGTCCTGAAAAAACAATATTATTTTCTTTCAATATACCGATAATATATATATAAAATGTCCATTGGGCGCATATAATCTAATATTCGGCCGCCAATCGTTATTTTTATAACGATTAAAAAAAATTCCGAAGTTAGCCGAAGATTTTGTTGTAGACGAAGTCACGTGATCATCAGCCCGATCACGTGATTGTCACATGTAAACAGAAGCATAGCACGTGATCGATCACGTGGTAACTCATTGACAACGCATAGATACGCAACGGCGGTATTTTAAGTTTGCATGTAGTCGATCGCGGCCTTTGAAGATTGTCGCGTTATCACACTGCGAATGCAAAACTTCGCCGAAAACATCGCCTTTCTCGTAATTAAATGTCTTTATCGTGTTATTATTACTATTATTATATGTATCGCGATGTGTTGTTACTATAAAGCCATGCCCGTATATTATTCAGTTTTGCACGCATTTATCTATATAAACGTGTGCTCGTGTTTATATATATTTTTTCGTTACCGGAATAGTCCAAGTTATATTATATATGCATACCAAGATTGCATATATAAGCGAAGACTTGCACAGTTATTAGGCAATTATCATCTCGTAAACATTCCAATTTCCAGATGCCATTAGTCGTGTGTCAACAAAGAGCGTTTCGTTTTAATTTATCGTAACGCGGTAAAACAAAACAAAATTGATTTATTGCTGTCGGATTTAATCAATTATAATCAAGTCATTCATTACCAATATGATATGATAAGTTCATTTTTCCTTGGTTATGAATCAATCATGTATATATTTGGGCAATATGGTGTTTATATATATTTCGGAATATTGCTTCCCCCACCCCAAAACAATCTAGCCGACTGTCACTGATGGAAATTCACTGCATCTATGCATGGTTAATGGCCTATAAAATTAGCACTCTAGCGATGCGGTCTATTGAATATCCAGGTCATAAATCGACCTCTATGTGTCAATTACGCATAACAATAGGGTTATAAAATATATAAATGTTCGCCGTGGTTCGTTTAAACATCCAATCATATATAACACTTTTTGAAGGAGGGATGATAATCCGGTTTAATATTGAATCACATATTCAAGTGCTCTTTATTCGCAATATATCGTAATAGTGAACGCTCTTTATTGTGTCAAGGTAAAGGGACTCGACTTAGAACTGTTGTTCTAGTGATTGTTTACTGATTACAATAATACAGGTCAATACATGTACATGAACTTCCGATATGCATGCTTTATATATCCTTCCATCATTGTCATAGCAATTTCCGCTTTATTAAACTCTTTTTATTCGTACCATATTAGGAAAACTCTTAACATGGAACGCTCTTTATTGAGCCATGGTGAAGGAAATGGGGACTTAGAATAGTTGTCATCGTGAATTATTCATCAACATACTCCCCACTTTAACTGCAATTGTATGTATTCGTAACCATGACTGACTCGTCAAATTAAACGCTCTTTATTTGGTATATGTAATCGGTTTCTGATTTTGCGCAACGAGTTTCCCACAGAAATCCTGCCAAATGTCACGTAAACGAACATCGTTTGGAAATGAATACAGCATATGCCTAACTGAGAGTCACTAGAATGAATGAATGATTGTAAATACGGGACACTCGGGGCATATATACGGAAAATTAAAACAACATCGCGAACACGCACCCGAATAAAGTTCACATGCCGGCTCGTGTTTTTATAAGCTTTATACGAAAGTGTTATCTACCCCGCTCAATCGTCCCTCTATATTTTTTGTCAAAACAATACCGTAACTTTCCAAACAGCACTTAAGACCAATCACAAGTGAAGATAACTCACCGCGCGATGACAATTCACCATGTGTACACAATGCCATTGATATGCCCCGCAGTAATTCCATTACACTCACGCGCTGATGTCGATTCCGGATTTTCCATCGCCATATAGGTAGACATAATTAACTCCGACTCCGATTCCCTGTTTTTAATTAGTTTACCTCGCTTGACGTCATGCAAGGTTTTGCGACGGAGATAGCCGACAATCGGTGGTGGTATTATTTATTTATTTCTTGGCTTATTTATTACGCGATTTTTATGGGACTTGGATCATTGTGATCACAATAGGGCCGGCTTTCCGATAGAGTTTTGTTGTTTCATGAGGATAGTAATCCTTTAAATGACTAGTATGTTGTCTATGTTACTTCTTCCCATGTTCATGTTATAGCTTTCATGGTATTATTTAAAACAGGTTGTATTGGTGTAATCTGGTTCGTAATATGGATGTATTTTGTGGCCGACACACCACAGGTTCACCCAAGAATCTCAGAAGACGAAAAGACCTACATAGTATCATCTCTACAGGAAACGATGAAACCCGAAGAGGTATACTACTGATTAGGTGACAAACATTTTGTCTGGTATGATTTTGGGGCATTTACTACTGGATTTCCTGATTAAAAGGATGCCTTCAAGGACACTTGTGGCAAAAAAATTTGGTCAAATTTTTCAACAGTTGGAAATTTCTTGCCTGAATCAAAAGCTGACAATAGGTAGTTATTGTCATGATAGTTTTTCTAACAAATATTTAGTGTTTAAGACCCAGCTCCTTTGTTGTCCCCCGAAAAAAAATAATTTCGGGGGACTATTAAAATAGCCGGTGTCCGTCCGTGGAGCCGTCCATGCGTGCGTCCAGAAATGGTTTCCGGATGATAACTTTAGTTTCGGGTATTAGATCAAAAGCGAATTTCATAGGTGAATTTATCAGACCAAAATACAGGTCAAGTTCGAATATGGGTTTGCTCCGCCCATTTTTGCGAGAGTTATGGCCCTCTTTTTACTTAGAATCTTGTAATTTTCTGGTTTCCGGATGATAACTTCAGTTTTTGTGATCATATCTGAACCAAATTTGGTACGTGAGTTTATCAGCCCTATGTACAGGTCAAGTTCGAATATGGGTATGCTCCGCCCATTTTTACGAGAGTTGTGGCCCTTTTTCGACTTGTTTTACTTAGAATTTTTTTTCACTTTTTCGGTTTCCGGATGATATCTCAAGTTTGGATCCTTTAATTGCAAATACCGTTTTTATGTGGATCAGTCATATCAAGATACAGGTCATGTTCGAATTTGAGTTTGATCCGTTCTCAGAGTTATGGGTTTTCGACTTTTTCTTGTAATTTTCTTCATTTTGTGCCAATTTGAGGTTATATTTTGACTTTAAGAGTTTTTTTAAGATTGGTTATTTGTATGCATGTCAGTAATGAGACAATGCACAAGTGTCTTATCCATAGTGTATACTTCTAAAAAGCCTCCGCTCCAAATGAAGCCACCGGTTCGGGGGACACTGTGGCCGAGCGGCCTTTTATTCTAACTTGACTTTCTATTTCTCCAAGTGGGCAAAATCATTTTGTACTATGCTTTATACCACAAGTCAACATTTGTAATCTAAAATGGTCATGTCTCACAATGTAATATATGCACAATGAACTCCCACAGGGACCTCTATTCGAGAAATAGTTCACTTCTAAGACCCACCCACAATAACAAACATCTGCATACTGATTATAAACCCCACATAATACATTTCCTTGTCAGAAAAGGCAGCATGTTAATTTGCATACCAGTTTATTTATCACATTCAAACATAACATCTCATCATAATAGAGTTACTGTTCTTCTGTGCTGAACGATATTACTTTGATAATTCGCAATTCAAAATATCATAAAATGCATTCGTGCCCAAAATACAGATAATTGAGTTGACAGTATATATAATGTATACATCCGTCAGTATAAGCCCATCCTCGAACATAAGCCCAGTCTGGGTTTTTGACCCTAAACAAAACATGGGGTGGTCCTCGTAGATAAGCCCACTCCCATTTCTGAGCATTTGGAAGGTGAATACATTCAAGTCTCTATCCTGTAGAATAGGAGAAGATACTCAAGCACATCTTTTATTATTTTCTCAAGTTGTTTTTTTTAAATAATAAAGATGTATAACACTTGTGTTAATATTGTTGTGAATTATACACTTCTTATTCTATTCTTAGTTGTTATATCAATCAAAGAGGTATCAATTCAATAAAATCAAAGGTGTCACTTAGTGTTCACACCTCTATCAGAGTAAATCCAATGGGATGTGGAGTAATGACTGTAAACTCATCATTCAACCCAATTGTGTTTACAAATCAATCCCAAAATGTACAACCTTATTCAAAATGATTCTAAATGTATAGAACTGAGAGCCCCCCCCCCCCCCCCCCCCCCCCCCCCCCCCCCCCCCCCCCCCCGCTTACTGACGGGTGTATACAGTACATTATATTTACAGTGAATACAAAGATTTAATATGTGATTACTCTGATCCAAGACACCCCACCCCTACCAGTGACAGCCCTGCCACTACTGTATTAATTGTCTATGCACTACGGAGAGCACTCTCTGACCGCATGGGATATTTAAGCGACAACACATGGGTGGGGTATGATCTCAGCTTTAATGCAACATTATTTACAAGCTTGTCCTGCAGATAGCCCAATCGCAACTTAACCAATTTATAACAGAGCCTCAGCTCTGACGAGAAGCCGACGCAGAGAAACGCTGAAGAAACACTGCTGTACAGCGCAGGGCATTACGAGAATGGCCTGACGAGATACGGTACGATTCGGAGCAAACGTCTAAGAGGAGCTGTGAGGCGCCACTAAGCAGTATATATAAGCACACACAGCCAACAGGGAGAGGCCCAACGAGCGTGATGCGGGTACAGGCAGGAGAGACCACTGGACAGCCCAACACCCTGTGGCTAAGCACCGACCTGGTGAGAACACACTCAGGCACTACAGAGAGCACTCTCTGAATAAGCAGTCCATAGACACACTAGGTTACTAACACCGATAAGCCACCCATCAAAGTTACCGGACAGGCTATAACGCTATGGCGACACACACACTACCACTATCTACAGGACAGCCATAGAGTGCACACACACTTCCCCAAACCAGGAGCTCCATGCCCAAAAACATCAATAATACATTTAATCCACCGGGAACACCAGACTTTCAGTTGTCAGGAAGGTCTCCAAGGCACCCTGGAGACTGTTCAAGTAGATATCATTGCCGATATCATTGGGGAGAGATGGATACCATCGGTATGCAACATGCCCTTGTCAGAACGGCAAATGTCAGGGTGTTTAACGCCACAGCTCCATGATGCAGGACGAAACCCAATATTCGTTGGTTAAAGTTACGGCGCTGCCGAGCACCAACACACTGGAGATGCGCATTATGCCAATAGCGGCGCGGGAAGATGTGTGACCAAATGAGGGTGCAGGACGATACAGTTTGTTGCACATAGGAGAGCTCCTGCTTGACATTAGCGCGTAAGGCACTGTACCCACCGGCTGTGATGGCATTGCAGCCGAGCTGGACGACGATGTGGGTTGGGCGGCAAGATAGCGAGCAAGCTACGAGTTCCTGGTCAAAGGTGGCATGGAAGTCAACCCAGTGCATACCACAAGTGCCGATCCATCGAATAGCTGGAGATGTTGACCAACAGGACGCCGCACAGCACGCTGGTGAGCCCAGTAGACGTGGGATGATCCCAAGACCCAGATAATTGCTATTGAAACGAGACTAAGCAGATGTTGAGCGGCTGTATCGACGACAAACATCAGACCACCAACGACCCCGGTGTTGGATGGCATGGTAAGAGGTGCCCAGATTTGCCAGATATGTAGCGCCACCAGAACGAATTGAGTGTGGCGTGATATATTGCCGAGTGCCGGATGTACGCAATGCCAGATGGAGCACGGCCCGAAACTGGGCGACAGTGAGCGGGGTCTGACCCGGGTGAGAAAGGAACAGTCCTGGCCGTGAGCTGCAAAAGGGGAAATGCATGATGGCCGCGCGCAGATAGTGGGATCAGTAGGCAGGCATGGAACATTGGTTCGTTTTAGAATGCCTGAGCCAAATGTCAATTGCGGCGCTGCTCAACGAGACATCGCGAAGATGTATAGCATGCCCAAAGTCGGCTTTGGACACAGCCGCCAGTTCGCACCACTTGGAACAATCCAAAAAACGCCGATGTGAGGAAGAACGCGGAGCAAGGTACGCAGCAAAGGTATGGTCAATGGAGCTCTACGACGCGTGGATGCTGGTGTCAAGCGGCGGACCCCGGTTAATAGTTGCCGAATGAGGTAAGTCTTGGTGGAATCGCGCAAACCCCGTAGTCTATGTTGCCGACCGAGAGCAGCCAGGTAAGTGGAAATTGTCGAAGCAGAATGCTGGGAGTCCCGCGATAAAACCGGCAATAGCGTGTTCTGGAAGCGGCCATGAAGTGGCCAAGCGATGCTGTTGTGTGAAACAGAGAAATGCCTGCATGGCGGTGCGATATGTGCGGTGTGTTTTTGGCACACGGGAGGAAGTCAAGAGTAGTGTTACGTGCCGACGGTACCTGGGAAATGGTGTTGGTGGACGGAGCCAGTCGATGGAAACGTTTCATCTGGAAATGAGATAGGCTGTGATCAATAGCATTATCACGAGACGCGATCCAGGAAGCATGCAAGGAGATTGTGAGATAGCAGCAGCAGGACCAGTTGGCACAACAGAGCCATAAGCAGCTTGCATTTGGCGTTGAAGTCAAAACAGACAGTATTGGGACGGATGGTCGGGTGGGCAAAGTGGGCGCACGCCCCGGTAGTACTAGCAGTGGGTGGTGTCTGCTGCTGAGGTTGCCAAACCTGGGGTGTCATGACCAGCAGCCAAATGTTGGGGTCAATGGTCTCCCAAGGTGTAGCTGTATTGCTATCCCACTTCATCCGAAATTGGTTATCGTACACCCGCCAGGCCGAACCCCCACATTTTGCCGCTGCCCAACGAATTGTGCGCATGTAATGTAAAAGTGGCTGAGCTTACAATTCATGTCGACGGAAGTAAGACACATTCCGGGTGGATATAAAATGCAGATTTTATGTTCAACTGATATGGAATGGATCATACCGAAATCAGGAATGTCTGACGGATGAAGTAGATCGGACAATCACATAAATCACCTCGAACCTTATCGGCCCTGGGTGCATTATATGTTTGTGAATATCGAAGTTTAATTTTGAACAAATCTGTACTGGGCAGCTGTATATGCCTGTCTACCAAGGACTATTTTCCCCCAGGAAAACGTTTGTAAACGTCTCATTTATCATTATTTTTCATCTGTATCAATGTAATTTCTCCTTGTATATTATAAAACTGTGTTTTAAGTTGTTTAACACGTTGAGTGCCACTACGAGTTATCTCGTAGTTCTCAACCTTCGCAGGTTGCCACTACGAGTTATCTCATAGTGGTTTCCATGTCGTGTAACTGACAAACGGAAGCAGTGGGATAGGTCGATACACCACGAAAACCCGCCTCTGAACATAAGAACAGTGATTTTATCAAATAAATAGTGTGGCTCCCCTTACATCGTTCAACTGAAGTGAGCATCATCAGCACATATATTCTACTCAAAATGGTCCAGTTGTGAGTGAATACAGCTGACACTGTCTCACTGAGTGACCACCAGAGGCAGTTGTGTGTGGGCAATTAGACTGGGGTTTTGGTATTCAATAGACTGACAATGTTCACGCAAACAAAGTCAGGGGGGAGTTTCGAGGAATGGTTAATCGTTGTGTTTCAACACATTGAAACTTCGCACAACCACCCACACACGTCACACAGGCCTGCCAAATCTGTTCCCTCTCACTCATGTGCGAGTGGACGCATCCAACACAAGATAAGCGGATAATCCATGACGTTATATGCGCGTTGATGCTACCATTATCTCATTATTAGGGAACACAGCAGTTGTTTTTGTATACACTGTGCGACTCCATTTGGGAGCTAGGTATTTTATTATTTATATTACAAGTAAAGCGGAACAATTAATCCCCAAACATTTTACCCACTTCCGAACGTGTTGGACAATGGAAAGCGTAGCAATTACCGTACTTTAGACGTCATGCTGTTCATCGAACTGTTCTACTTACGTAGGTACGGATAAATGGTTTTGTGTAGCATAGAGGTTTACAGTAAAGGGTGACTTACTTCCAGACGGATGGATTATATGGAATCGTTACATGTAGCACACTCCTGAATGTGCAGGGATCTATTTGGCTACTGCTGCATGGTTTGTTTTAATTTTGTGCTGACAATTCTTCCAACACTATTAGTTTGGGCTATACTTTGGAACCCTATAGCATAGGCCTAAATCAGGCTAAATGGGAGATAACTTACAATACCCGAAACAACAGAAGATGCATGCTCGTAGTCATTACTGTATGGACGAAATAAACTCATCCTCACAGGAAACAAGTTCACCCGATTCCACTTCGGATTCGCCGTCTGTAGCATGCATGCTCATATATATAAGTAATTTGCTCCGCCGTGCATCAGCCACAAATTAGCTATATAACAAACTATTACCACCACAAGGACTCCCACACCTCCATAAATATGCTTACCACCAAAATAACTTGTTTGGGTTACATTCTACTTCATATTTGTTGCTCAAACGTGTCCAATTGTGTCTACGAGATAACTCGTAGTTGGCACTGGTGGTGGGAATACCCAAATTCCTTCCGCCAGTGCCGGCTACGAGTTATCGTGTAGTACTATCAATCGCTGTTTCTGTCATCTAAAGTCGCGACGTCATCCAATTTTTGCTTCATTGACGCCAAATTATGGTCTACTAAGGGTATCTATCTTGCCACGATTTGGCAAACTGGCGAGATTACTAATTGATTTCCGGCACTCAACGTGTTAATGGACTCGCTACTGGACATTCGTAAACTAAATGGTCTCCTGCTATTGCCCGTGACCATCTAGTTTATGAATGTCCTGTAGCGAGTCTATTAACCCTGACAAAATCTGTGAATTTTTGCCCAAAATTTTACAATAAAATGAATGGACATCAGTGGTTTTGGTCTTCAAGGGTGGATGTTTCAGTTTGACATTCTATGTTGAACACCCCCCTAACAAACCCCATCTAGCCAGTACATCCCTGCCCACAATCTATGCATGTAAAAGTGAAAAATGCAATTGTCAGCATGTTTACTCCCATTCACACAAATAAAAATATTAGTTTATAGCCTGTGAAGATTCTATGACTGGAGATTCTTGAAATTTTGCGTAAACCCTGTGCCCATAGGGAGCCTCGCATATGTAAGAGATTACATTGGCCTAACAATTTTTACCTTGACCCTGTAAGCCATTTCATTCTCTTATATATGCGAGGCTGCATATGGGAGACTTGCATATATAAGAGAATGCACTGCCCCATGATCTTTAATAGTGCACCAGAGCAGCTCCCATCATGAAAGAGTTGAATAAGAATTTAAGTGAAATAAATCAACAGGAAATAAAATTGAGCCTTACAAATTATTCCAAAGTATATTTAAATTACTCTTCAAAAGCATTACCTTGTCCATAGCACCAAGATGTGATAGGCATATGACATTGCAAAGCGGATCAATTGATTGTATGACCAGCGCATCAAAGTTATTAACAAGTGTACCAGCATTTCTATTTCATTATGTCATATATGAATGTCAATTACATCATTATTCCAACATTCCCATTTCAACTAATAAAACGGCAGTTTCAATTCTAGGATTGAAAAATAAATTGCTGTGTGATTCGAGCACAATTAAAGTCCCACTTAATTTTCAAACCCCCAAATCACATATATAAAATATATGCCATATTATATACCATTTGAAAGAGGATATCTCCAAAACATTGTATTATCAACTTATCCGGTGTAATAAACTGTGAACATGTTGTTTTTGTTTAGTTACCAACATGTTTTTGTCATCTAGATTGTAGTAAAAAGTGTACTTTTTTCAATGGAGGCGGAATAACTCGATATATTAAAGGTAGAGTTATTCCCCTTTCATTGAAAATATATCTTTAGTTTGAATTCTGTTGCATTCTGGGAGCCAAAATTGGGGAATCTTTCTCTGATTTCAGCTGTTTTCTATTTCTCTATGGGCATCTTCTGAGACACAGATGTTTCAAATGGTGATGATAATATTATTTTAATCATAGTTTATGGCACAGATTGTTGTTAAAGGCCCTCTTAATTTTCGAACCCCCAGATTACATCATATAAAATACATGCCATATTATATACCATTTGAAAGAGGAAGCTCCAAAACATTGTATTATCAACTTATCCGGTGTAATAAACTGTGGACATGTTGTTTTTGTTGAGTTCCCAACGCATTTTGTCATCAAGATTGAAGTAAAAATAACTCTATATATTAAAGATAGAGTTCTTCCCCTTCCATTGATAAAGTTTGAATTCTGTTGCATTCTGGGTGCCAGATGGGGGAAGTCTTCATCAGTTTTCTATTTCTATGTGGGCATCTTCTGAGACACAGATGTTTCAAATAGTGATGAATTATAGTATTTTAATCATATTTTATGCCATAGATTGTTATTAAAACCGTATATCAAGTCACTATAAAAAAAATATTCGGCGACTCAAAAACTAAGAAGGACTTTAATGTTTACTTCTGCCCAAATGTAATTATCCTATTAAATCCTTCCATAACTGGAGCTTCCTGAAATTTTTTGTGAATTTTGTCTTCCATAGAGAGCCTCACATATATAAGAGAATGCATTGGTCTAACAATACTTACCTTGACCTTGTAATCCAGTGCATTCTCTTATATGTGCGAGGTTCCCTATGGGAGACTCATATATATAATAGAATGTACTGGCACAGGGTCTTTTAGTGCTGCACCAGCTCTGCTCCTGTTATGAAAGGGTTAATGTTCATTTCCGCCTAAATGTAATTATCCTATAATGCTAACATCTGTCAACTATGATGTAAAATTTCCCAAAAAGTGTTAATTATCATCATATTGTTCAATGAAATATATAGCCATATTATCACTTGATTATCAAAAAATTTGGCCAGGCCACAAATAAGTACACATCTCGAGAAATGAAAAATTTAAAGAATTGATATCTGATCTTTGGTGGGTTCCTCAACTCGAATCAAACATTTTTTACCCCCGAAGCCATCTTTAACTATAGTGGATTTAAGTGGATGTAGTAATATAAGTATATTCCAATAACCATGGCGGTCCTGGAGATGGCCAGAGATGTTCAGACATTACTGACTCTTTGGTGTTGGCAGTATGCCAGAAGGAATCTGTTGTTGGGCTAATTAACCCTCGATGACTGGAGTATCCTGAATTTTTGCGAAAACCTGTGCCAATGCATTGGCCTAATATTTACCTTGATCTTTTAGCAGTGCATTCTCTTATATACGCGAGGCTCCATATGGGAGACCCGCATATATAAGAGAATGCACTGGCACCAGCGCAGCTCTCATTGTGAATAGATGAATGGAGAGATTCCACTCCACAAATTAAAAATTGGTACTTGTAATTTATTTAAGAATTTAAATTTAAAGGTACTCAACCCGTAAAGAGGGTCCCCATCTCAACAGATTCCAACAACAACAATCCGATCAGAGGGTCCAATATTACTATTTCTTTGGCTTTGGGGGTAAAAAATATTTGATTCGAGTCGAGGAACCCATCAAACAAAGCTCAGAGTTATTAGATATTGATTTTTCAAATTTGTTATGTTCTCGAGATCAGTACTAATAACTGCCGTAATCTGCTCTGGATGTGTACTCCAAATCTATTCAAACAGACAAGGATGAATAACTCTAATATCAAGTGGTAATTTTAACGCAATTTTGACTGAGTTCTGGGCCAGATAGTATTCCCGATAATGAAAAATAATAGATTTCTAAAATCGATATCTAACAAATCTGAGCTTTGATGGGTGACTTCCTCGACTCGAATCAAATATTTTTGACCCCCGAAGCCATTGAAATAGTAATTGAGAGGAGTTGTATCGGGTTGAGTACCTTTAAGTAATAAATGACGGATTCACCAATGTCCATGTTATGTGTTTTGATTGCAATATCAATTTAGCAAGCTCTGCATGTATATACTACAGGTATGTATATCCTGAAGGGGTTGAGGTAATTTTCTGAATACTTATCACAGTCAAATTCCCATGACCACATTGAGACCGCCACTCATTCTACATGTGTTATTGTAATCACTATCTTAACATTTCTTCATTCTAGAACACACATAAAGTGAATGTTCCTTGGTTGAAGATCATGACATCTCCAGCTGTTTGGGCGATATTTGTGGCACACACTTTCCAAAACTGGGGAACATATACTTTCCTGACTAACACACCAAGATATATGAAGGAAGTACTAAAATTTGACATCAAGAAGGTATGTCTTCAACAGTCAGTAATTAACATTTTGATACCAACACTTTCTGGTTTGTGGCTTGATATTTCATGAGTGATATTTTTCAAGGCCAGTACTTTGGGAAACTTAAAGGTACTCAATCCCATTCGATGGTCCCCATATCATCAGATTCCAACAACAACAACAACAATATTTCTTGAAATTCCGCTTCAGTTATCAGAATCGATTAATTGTCAAAAAATAATGTTAACCACGGTCAACTATTGTATAAAATTGCCCACAAATTGTTATATATCAACAATACGGTTGGCATTCGTCGAATATTTGCCAGGCCGCAATATATTCGAGATGGTGAAAATAACAAATTTCCAAACTCAAAATCTGATAACTGGGCTTTGACGGGTGGCTTCCTTGACTCAAATCTAATATGTTTTACCCCGAAGCCGAAGAAATATAAATTTAGGGTATTATTGCCATGTTAAATCAGATTATGTATCTTTAACCCTTTGATTCCCAAACGGATTCTCCTATTCAATTCTAAATATATCTATTATATATTTTGAAAGATCTGTGTGTGTGTGTATCTGTCTGTGTGTGTGTGTGTAATCGATGAACTCAAAAACGACCGACCCGATTTCGATGAAACTTGGTACGTGGGGGTATTTTCGGCCGGGGGTTAACATAGGCCTATTGATTTGCCCGTGCGACGTCACCTTGACCTTCAAAACTCATATCTCGGGATCCGCAGTGCTATCACGTCGGATTTAGCACTGCGATGCAGGGAGGATAACTCTATATTCATACGTCGACGAACGTTAGCAATTTGCAGGCATGCAATTACGCATCGTGTATTTTTCCCAAAATTATAACATTTACAATATATATTGTCAATTTGCAGGCTATTAAAAATCGTGCATCTATCCCAAAATATATCATTTATTACAATTTCTGATATATAAATTTTGTTACAGCTAATATTCTTAGGTCTATTGTCGATAGATTTATTTTTTGTATATTCACACCACGCATAGGCTCAAGCTGTTTACATTTACCCCGCGGGTCTGGAATCTCATCCAAGAATCCATTTAGCTGAAATGATACTTCGTTGTTGCGAAATGGAATCTACCGGTGGCCCCAAGCCGTCAATGTCAACAACATCGAAATTGTTCAACTTTGACTGCGAGAAAATAATTAGTTAAAATTTACCACACAATGCTAATTTATCTTTACGTTGAAGCTTGATAATTAATGAGCGTGTGTATATGAGGCGCGTTTACATACTTTAGTGGAAATCAAATCGGGTAAAACTGGCGGATTTTTACGGACGAAATTTGATACATAGGGTATCTCGGTATCCGCTGGGCCGATTTCCCGGTATCCGCTTGCCCAATTTCCACCATTTTTGGGATGTTGGTGTTGGAAAATTGCCAGACGGATTTTGACAAAATTTGATACTTAGTGGACCATAGTGGTAATTGTTTCCAGGGAGTGTTTTGGACGGGTCAAATCGTGACCCCACCTGACCTTGACCTTCAAAATGGTCAATTCAATGTCAAAGCCCGGACGAAGTCGGGTCACCTTCTAGTATAGATAGAAAACCACGTGTGTTATGAAATTGAACATTGCCGTCGTCGCTCTCGCGATGGTCATCTTCAACAACTTTGTATTAAGTTTTCCCATAAAATACGTTTTTCAAGGTAAATATTTTTACAAATTGCTATAATTTCGACATCATGAGGTTACTTTTTACCCCTTCTCATCAACATTTTTGACGATTTTCGTATGCATAAAAACGGAATAGACTCTGACCCTTATGCAAATAAACGATTAAAAAATAGTCTTTTTATGAGAAAATGGTTTGGTGCATGCATATTTTATGCAAATGACCGAAATATGCATTTAAACGATATGCAATTAACTGAAATTGACTGTATATAAATATACAGTAATGCTCTAATTAATCGACCTCTTAACCACAGCAGAATTATGGGTAACTTTTCAGGATTTAGTCGGAAATATGGCTTGTTGCCATAGCTTTCCGATGAATGGCAACAAGCCATATTTCTGCTGTGGTTAAGATGTCGATTAATTAGAGCATTACTGTAAATGGACTATCCATCACATGTGGGGATGTTCTGATAATTTTAGCAGAGCCCAGTCCTGTCAGTTCAGATAAACTTCAAAGGTTGCCTTTTGAACTAATTAGCTGAACATTCCTACAACTGAATGGATGCAAATCAAGTGACTACCAATCGAGTATGAACTGCTGTATTTTCAGAATGGTGGCTTCACTGCTTTACCATACATCTGCTTCTGGATGATGTGCAACTTGTCAGGTGTTTGTTTCGACTTCGTACTCACACACAACTGGATGTCCAGGAATACAGCACGCAAAATAGGCACAACCATTGGTGAGAATAAGCATGACATATATACTTATCTTATTGTTTTCAAATGTTGCATGTGGATTAACCTTTTCATGACTGGAGCTTCGAGGCTCCCTAATGAAACTCGTATATTAGAGAATGCGCTGGCACAGGATCTTTAATGCTGCACCAGCGCAGCTCCCGTCATTAAAGGGTTAAGTTCAAATTTGTGTTCTGTCCACCTTATTGGAGTTTATATGGTCCTTGCTGACTTTTTGTTTTGGTTTCCAGGTTAAAACCTTAGTTTTAGTTGTCTGATTGTTTTCAAATTTGGTACATGGATTACTCATATGAAAATACAGGTAAAGTTCAACTTTGGGTTCCGCCACCTATTTTTACTGGAGTTAGGGTTCTTGTTGACTTATAATTTGGTGGTTATTCTGGTTTCCATGATATTAGTGCTGCACCAGCGCAGCTTCCGTCATTAAAGGGTTATGTTCAAATTTGTGTTCGGCCCACCTTATTGGAGTATTAGTTCTTGCTGACTTAGATTCCGCTGATTATTTTGGTTTCCATGATATAACTTTAGTTATAATTATCGGATTGTTTCCATCCACCTATTTTGACCATTTGGTCCTTGTTGTTTATCTCTAAAAAGCCCCCACCCCAAATGAAGCCACCATTCGGGGGACACTGGTTGGGCGGCCTTTTATTTGCTCAACTTTACTTGTCAAGTTTGAGCTTAATTGCCATGGCTTGGTATCCGTCGTCCATGTGTGCATGTGCATTGTCCGTGTGTGGAGCCGTCCATCAACAATTTCCATTAGCACGGGCTACAGGTCGTACCTTTGGTCGGATCATTATGTCATGGCTGTTGACATTGACAGGTAGATGGGAACAAGTCATTTTGGGGTTGTTTGGCAAACAAATAAGGCCACCAGTGGTCATTTTGGATTTCATCTTTGCATGACTAAATCCTTTGGCAATGGCTACAGGTCGTACCTTTAGTCGGATCATTATGAAATTTGTCAAGGATGTTAACATTGACGTGTAGATGGTAATGAGTCATTTTGGGGTCACTGTGCTGGATAGTACAGGGAAGAATCAAGAGATAATTTGGGGACACCTGTTTCCAGCAGAGGATGTACCGATATCCCAATATAACTTTAAAATACGGCTTCTACACCGAACCAACACAGATACAGATGCATATATTATAAATATGACATAATATTTCTGATTTAAAAATTCAACATGCAAATGAAGGTTGTATTGCAACTGCAGATGTTTATTTACAGCGCATATTGTTGAATTGCCTTGAAAATTCAGGTTGACTCAATACTGTCCACTAGGAGTTTGGGGTCATTTAGGCTTCTCAAGT
This sequence comes from Siphonodentalium dalli, assembly GCA_032622095.1. Classification (NCBI taxonomy): domain Eukaryota; kingdom Metazoa; phylum Mollusca; class Scaphopoda; order Gadilida; family Siphonodentaliidae; genus Siphonodentalium; species Siphonodentalium dalli. The sequence goes on along the minus strand of CP136069.1, from coordinate 84,588,011 downwards.
TTGGGCGCCAATACCTGTAACAGGTATCAAAACAGCCCGGGAAATTTCCCTGGGATAGTATCACAAAATTCACCCTCATTCTACAAATGACAAGTACGAATTTTCCAACAGTTGAACATTTTTTTCAAAGTTTGGTGGGGGGATGGTTAACCTTCCTGTCCCCTGGTTCCAAATATAATTGCCTGAGAACACAAGTATTTATGTTAATAACATTAATTTAATTTCTCTTCATTTTGTCCTTTTCAGGGGAGGTGGGTCCAGCATTTTTCTTATTCATTCTCACATTCATGGACTGCCATTCAACAGCCGCAGCTGTAGCCTTGCTCACGATCGGAGTGGGACTAAGTGGGTGGACATACGGTGCAGGTTTTCTGAACAATCCCGGTGATATCGCACCACACTATGCAGGCATAATATTCGGGATATCAAATACATTTGCAACAATCCCAGGATTCCTAGCTCCTACTGTTATTGGTATCATTACCAAGAATGTGAGTATTTATCTATAGTAAAGCCACAAAAAGTCAAATTCCCATTTGTCAATCTCGCGCGCATGGTTCCGAAATGGTAAACCCCGCCATATTTCCCAAAGGAAATGTTCAACAAATGACCATCTAATCTCTCTGCCAATTTACCCTGAACACCCCTCCAAATGATTAATAGACTATTCATGAGTATAATTTTTTTACTACTGGGAGAATCCACTTAGTAGAGAAAGGGTTAATGCTGAACATTTTCATGAACTGATGCTGTTGAGGTCAATTAATGTTGATGTTCTACTTCACAGGGCACAAGAGAACAGTGGCAAGTAGTGTTCTACATAGCAATTGCTATCTACGTTTGTGGTGCCCTCTTCTACCTCGTATTTTCCAAGGCTGACATCCAACCCTGGGCAGTGGATGATCGTATAGTAATTGACCTTGAATCCAAAGAAATGACAGCAGTATCTAAAGAAAATAATGCAGCGGATTCCAACCAAGCACAACACCACTGAATAATTGTTTTTATGACAATTTTTTAAGAAAAAAAATCTACATTTTAAATTAAAGGTAAATGTGATCACGGGGAGCTTGCAGCAAAAATATTTTAAAAATATACCTTATATACATACCACAGGGGGTGACAATGTTCGGTACGGAATAGCATAGTACGGCCGTCACCGTTGAATTTCTGACCCACTGCACCGATTATGATCGGGTAAATGGTATTGTCGCGTATATTGCTACTTCCAAAAGTGATAAAAACCCTCCTTACCATGTACAATGCTGTAGAATGCCGATATAAACCTGTTTTATATATACTTTCAAGTGGTAGAAATCTTTCTAATCGAAGCATAAACATGACTGATTCGCCATTAATCGTGGCAAAATATGCCCTCTTTCTGATTGGTCGATATTCACGTGGCTTTGTTTACGAAAACACGGTCAGAAAAAAAACATTATGTATATTAAATATCGACCAATGAGAAAGAGTGTCACATTTGCTGCTGATTAATTCCTGTAGAGTGCATGTTAATGCTGCGGTTTGAAGCAATTTTCTCACTTCAAAGTATGCAAACGTTTTTTTGGACATTACACTGCATTTGACAGTGTAAGGAGGTTTTCATTCACTTTCGGATGAAGAAAAACAAGTGACAATGCCGTTTACACAACCATAATCGGTTCAGTGAGTCAGAAATGCAATGAATTTAGGGAATCGGAAACCGAAAGTTGTCTGGCCTTGTCTATATTATATATATATTATGTAAACATTGTTTTCTACAAAGTGCCTGTGAATGTGATGGCCAGCAGTCCTGACTGATCACGCCATATTTAGTGTATGTGCTGCATACCCTGTAAGTAACTCCAAATAAATATCTTCTGGTTCCTTACAAAACTAATTTAACATAAAAAAATAAAAATATCTACCTCTGTCATGAACCGTTATCGATTTAAAAAGAAGTGAGGATAGTGGTGGAAAAGATCGAGTGATCTTCTCCCCTATTTAAAAAGATTCCCTGAGAAACAAACTATTTTGTTTAAATGGCCATGCATATATCGTGATGCCTGGTTCAAACTGGAATTCCCTGCACGTGTCATGACAAATGTAAACAAACTTCATCTTCGTGTGATCGGCATGGTATTATAACTTGTCTAATATCTTTAAAAAAAACTTGATTACTGAATCGGGAATAAGTATACCTATGTACAGTAATGTCCTAAATAATCGACCCCTTAACCACAGCAGAATTATGGGAAATTTTTCAGGATTGTTGCCATATTTCCGACTAAATCCTGAAAAATTTCCCATAATTCTGCTGTGGTTAAAGGGTCATATACTTCGGGCATTATTGTATGTATCCTCATGCCAACTATCACAAGATGCTGTAAATTTTCAAAATTTGGACACAAGTTCAAATTTTATGAACTAACTATACTTACCTGAGATATTCATGTGAATAAACTTTCAAAGCCCAAAGTTTCGCCAAATTTCGTTGGAGTTTTTTTTTAAACCGTGGCTTGTGTCACGTGTTTCCAAAATACCACGAAATATAAATCTCATTCCCATATAGGCGTTTGACGAGCCCGTGAGAACCCTGTCTGAGGCAGGGGAGGTTGGGTGGGAGATGAATATCTCAGGTAAGTATAGTTAGTTCATAAAATTTGAACTTGTGTCCAAATTTTTGAAATTTCATTTCACTAACTAAGACTTACCGTTCGATATTCATGTGAATAATGGCAGATTCCAAAGCTCCATCCGGGGCTGCAATCGAAGGGGTTCTTTATGAGGTGGAATCATCTCCATGTTGTGTTCAGAATTTTTTATATAGTTCACAACATCAACACTATACAAATGTACATATACACTTCTTCTGATATCCTTTCAGAAACAGGAACTTATATACATTTAACTGTTTGCTGGTAATTCTTCAGCATATATCAATTCACAGACAGCATACAATGCTACGGGAATACCTTTCCCATAAAAATCGCCTGTGGAAGAATGTCAAATCATTGCAGGACATTCACCATCACATCCTGCAAATAAAAACGAATGAATGTAGAAGGGTGTTTCCAATCTGCACTGTCTAAAATAGATTTCATTTGTGCACCCTTAAACAAAGCCCATGATTGGCCGACGGCCCGGGTAGAGTGGCCCCGTATTGGTAAGGAAGACTGTGAATAACTTGTAGGGTCATATGCCTTCTTTATTGTGTGAACAAGCCAACTTGAAATGGTTTGTGAGGAAACAGGATTATGTGGCCTATTGATGGCCAAAAACAATTGCCCCGTGCTGGAGGTAGGCGATCGCAAGGTCTCAGTACGGCTCAGATATGTAGTAATAGCCCGACATGGGTCCAAGAATTCATTTTCCGAAAGGCTGGTATGAATATAATGGGACTAAGATGCGATACACGATCTTGCTTAGACAGACCATGTCTGATGAAACTGACCCTGCGTGTCTGAATATTCATGGAACCTGTATCTAATTTCAAAGACTGTATATCGACGAAAACTAGTGATTGCAATTAGGAAAACTGTTTTCCACGTCAGATATTTCAAAGAAACCAGTTCTAATGGCTCAAAAGGAGGTGCCTGTAGCATCGCGAGGACGGTAGGCAAATCCCAGCCTGGTACAAGCTGACGAACAGGCGGTCTAGAATTAAAAACACCCCTGAGCACACGAATGATCTGAGGGTGTTGACCAATGGCAAAATTCTCGACAGGTGGCAACATAGCAGATAACATAGAACGGTACCCAGCGATAGTTCGATATTTCAGACCGTCCGTTAAAGTGGCAGTGTGGGGATCAATCGTCCTGCTATCACACCAACGGCGGAACCGGTTGAACTTGCACCCGTAGTCACGTAATGTACCCTTCCGCCACGAGGCAGCGAATAACTTTCGAGAGCCTTCAGAAAATCCTGTCGCTTGGAGCTGTTTGTCGACAGACGCCAGGCAGTCAAATTGAGCATTTCCAGGTTGGGATGCAGTACCCTGTTCTGATATTGAGTCAAGAGATGGTCTAATTGTGGAAGTCGGACAGGGAAGTCGACAATGTTCTGAAGTAGCAGTGGATACCAAGATTGTTTCGGCCACATGGGAGCTATCAGTATGATCTCGCACTGACATTGTTGCAAGTGAGTCGGCATTCTGCCCAGAAGTGGGATCGGAGGGAAGGCGTAAGCAAAAAGATGATACCAATTCAGAGTCAGAGCGTCGATCGCATAAGCTTGTGGATGACTTTGCCAAGAGCAAAATATTGGACATTTTTTGTTGCTGAACGTGGCAAAGAGATCCATTAGAGGATTACCCCATCTGTGAAACAGATGCTGCAGAACAGTGTGATGGAGTTCCCATTCTGTGTCCCGAATACGATACCGGCTCAATTGATCGGCCCACGTGTTTAAGGAACCGGCAATGTGCACTGCCTGCAACGTCATGCCTTGACTGATGGCATAATGCCACATCTCTTGTGCAAGTTGGCAGAGAGTTTGTGACCGAGTACCCCCTTGTTTGTTGACATATTGCATGACAGTCACGTTGTCTGTTTGAATCAGTATACTCTTGTTTAGAAGCAGAGGGGAGAAATGTTGGAGGGCTAGAAACACTGCCTTCATCTCCAGAAGATTGATGTGCAGACATGTATCTTCTAATGACCAAGTCCCTTGTACATAGTGACATTTGAAATGAGCAACCCACCCCGTCAATGAGGCATCGGTGGTGATCATATCCAACGGAGGGACTGAAACAAGGGAGCGACCCTGAGCTATGTTTGCTGCTAGTTGCCACCATTGTAAATGTGGAACCAGCAATGGAGAAAATGGGATCATCTTGTCGTACATCTGGCTTGATGGTAGCCAGTGACGCAGAAGATACAGTTGGATAGGACGCATGAATAATCTGGCGTGAGGAATCAGTTCGAGACAAGAGGCAATCTGACCTAATAGGTGAAGAAAATCTTGTGCCGTGTTGCTCCCGGTTAGAAGGGAACGAACTGATTTCTGAAGCCCGAGAATTCGCTCTGGACACGGTGCGACAGAGCCCAAATTGAGATTGAAAAACGCCCCCAAATACACTATCGACTGTGTTGGCGTAAGATGGGATTTTGTTTCGTTTACCAAAAATCCCAGAGTTGTCAGGGTTTTGAGCATCAGGGATCTGTCCCGAAGTAGACCCAGACGAGACTGATTTAAACAAAACCAATCGTCTATGTAGATTATCAGACGTAAGCCTTGGCTTCGTAAGTAACCGGCTACTTGCAAAACTATTTTGGTGTATACCCGAGGTGCTGCTGTTTGGCCAAATGCTAGTGACTTGAACTGATAGACTTGATAGCCCTGATTTTTTGTGCCGATGCAAAACCTCAGGTACTGGCGATGAGCCGGGTAAATGCTGACATGAAAGTACGCGTCCTGTATGTCTACCGTAAATGCCCAATCGGCCTTTTGTACCAGTTCGAGAGTCTTTGTTACGGTATCCATTTTGAAATGCTCTTTCCGGATGTACTGATTCAGAGGTCGTAGGTTCAAGATGGGACGGAGTTGTCCGTTCTTTTTCGGAACCAAAAAGATGGTACTGTAAAAACCGCTGAGCGTTAAATGGTTCGGCACCAATTCTATGGCATCGAGTTTTAAAAGCTTTTCTATAGCGGTGTGTAAGATGACCTGTCTTGGCGTGTTTACACGCGTGACTTTTATACCTTCGAAAGGTGGAAGTGTCAGAAAATCTAGCTTGTAGCCCACGGCAATGATAGAGAGGGTCCACGAATCTTGCGTTATGTGTTTCCATTGAGGAAGAAAAGCAAGGAAACGACCTCCGACCTGTACATCCGGAAAGGGAATCTGAGGTATTACATTTAATAGAGTACTCACCGAGTCATTTCTTGCCAAACTTGCCAGAACTGGACTTGAAGTTGGCACCCTTCTTGGGAATTTTGTAGTTGGTAAAGCCTTTGTTCTTCTTGGCATTAGAAGTTGTTGGCTGTTGGTGGTCGTTGAAACGAAAATCAGACCGCTGCTGACCATAGCTAGTAGAAGCACCAGCATTGACCTTCTGGTTGGAACCTCCAGCCTGGAGTTTGAACTGCTTTTTGGGTGGAGCATCCCCTGTTTGGTTGTTGGCAAACCGTTTACCGGGATTGACTGGCTTGTCAAACACGGGCATAAGTTCGTCAAGTGTCTTATTTCGTTCTTTACGTGATTTTAGGCACACTTGAAGCTCAGATCTTAAAACACCATCACTGGTGAGGGGCAAGTCAGATAGTTCTTTTGAATCATCGAATTGCCAAAGGCCCGTATCAGTCAGGGCTGCTTGTCTGCGAACCATATGATGAAACGACCCGGTACGACCGAACTGGTCCAGGGTCTTAGTGGTCATGGCAAAGGTATCCCTAATAAGTTTAGCGACATTGTCAATGTCCAAAGGGTCCTTCTGCACTTCCATCAGCAGCTTGGCCAGCGCCTGCTGCATGTACAATGTGACCGATATGCCCATGTGGGCTGCCGACTGACCACGGTAGGCTAACATCTCCATACGTTTATACGGTTGTGTAACCAGACATTTTGCAGTCCTGGCAAATGGGTTTTTGCCATGCTTCTTTTGCAAGCATCTTCCAACAAAGTCATCCAAAGAAGGCACTTGCATGAATGATTCCGTTTCGTGATGAATAGGAAAGCTTTCAAAAGTTTCTTCTGCAAACGCAGTAACAGTCATAGGGTGCTCAGCCCGCCAGGATTGGTCCAGAACAGATTTTTGCGAACTTTCTAAGACCATTCCTTGTTTCCCTTCGTTTTTTTTGGTCAGAGCATCGTCACCGAAGATGTCAATAAGTCCCTTGGCCAATAACATTGGCGCAGACTGGTCTACGCTGACATTTAACACTTCACTGGTGTTGTCAGCACATGCATCCACAATTGTGTCCATGTCTGGATAATGTGAACAGTCGGTCCCAAGACCAATAGATATCAAGTCATCGACATCAGATTCTGAATCAAGAGCAGCATTGTCTCTTTCCAAACGAGGGTTTGTTCGCCGACTAGGCTCCCCTCCCGAGTTCACAGCACTTTGAGACCCTGTTTTAGGCATCCCCACTGTACTCGACGGACCTGCAGTAGTGTTGCCGCTAGAAGTAGCCCGACACAGAGTGAGAATGGTGTCTAGTTGACCACCAAACTCTGATCGAAAACTTTCCAGTTTTCTGTCAACTCGTGTCTCTAAAGCATTTAAGCGCGATGTTCGCCGCTTATTTTTAGCACTAGCAGGTACCTTAACTGGCGAAGTGTCTGAGGCAGAATTGCCACTAACTTCCGACATAATGTTTGAGTAAGAGAAGAGATGTCTTCACTCGTCAAACGCCAATGAAAGAAATGAGATTTATATTTCGTGGTATTTTGGAAACACGTGACATAAGCCACGGTTTAAAAAAAAACTCGATTCCGGAACGAAATTTGGCGAAACTTTGGGCTTTGAAAGTTTATTCACATGAATATCGAACGGTAAGTCTTAGTTAGTGAAATGAATTTTTTTTACTGGTGATAATTTTCGTTGTCTTTTATTCCGAGAATCATTTTCAATCAACAAGCGACTGCTAAATGCAACCTTGTATGACCCCCCCCCCCCCAAACTCCTTTCAGCATCCGAATATATCTCCTGTGGTTTTGCTAGGCTAGATCTTTGGAGGGTGGGTTCCTCAAGTCAACTAAAATAGTTTTTGCTACCAAAGCCAAAGTAGTAACCCTTTCATGGCAGGAGCTGCGCTGGTGCAGCATTAAAGATCATGTGCCAGTGTATTCTCTTATATATGCGAGTCGCCCATAGGGAGCCTCACATATATAAGAGAATGCACTGGCTTACAAGGTCAAGGTAAATATTGTTAGTCCAATGCATTCTCTTATATATTTCAGGCTCCCTATGGGAGACTGGCATATATAAGAGAATGCATTGGCACAGGAAGCTCCAGTCATGAAAGGGTTATAGTCCAGTCAAAATATGACAAATATGGTCTCAACCAAGGCAAAACTTGTACAGAATTTATTTCATTCTTAAGTGTGCAGCGACCTCTTCCTGACCACATATAAAAAGTTCGCTGCGAGATCTGTGTGCAAAGTATGGATATTTCTATTTATTATATACTTGCCCATGAATTATAAGGTTTTAGCAGTGAGATATAAGTGATATCCCACTAGTGAGATATAAGTGATATCCCACTGGTGAAATTTCTGATGTATTGACATTCATTGGGGGCCATAGGCAAGTAACTAAAGTATATAATAAACAGAATATCCACACTTTTTCAGTGGATATGGGTTAAATCTCATTCGTGATGACAACACATTTGAATTTCCACTCGTGGCTAAAGCCACTCGTGGAAATTCAATGTTTTGTCATCACTCATGAGATATAACCCATATCCACTGAAAAAGTGTGGATATCCTCTATATACACATTTTAAGGTCTCTATAGTATAAGTTACAGGGCGAGTTGTTGCCGGATACGGTGTCATATGAGGCGAAGTGAGATTAATATCGGGCGAGGCGCTAGCCGAGCCCGATATTAATCTCGCTGAGCCTCATATGTCACCGTAGCCGGCAACAACGAGCCCTGTAACGATTTTATCATGTCACCAAAATATCATGTTTTCCGTGTGAGAATTTGAATTACTTATACGAAGTTCATTACCTGCCGGTAAGTAAATTTGTTGTCTATGGCTATTAACTTATGTAACGTCACAGTGACGAGTCATGGGCGTTGAACGTCAACGCATTGAGTCAATGGCTAATTACCAGAAGCAGGACAACAAACTTGAGTTTGATAGTTAATTTATGAGTGTTTAGAATTTCTCAAATATATCACATGCAGGTTTTGGTATATGGTACTGTGTCTTTAAATTAACAGAACTTGATTTCCGACAGATATCCCTTTTTGTTGGCGCCAAAATACACCGAAAATATACCCGAGGCGGCAGAGTTCCATGAAAAACAAAATGGCGGACATCGACCCCATATGGGAACCTAGCCCGTCCCATATGGATTCCATATGAGACGGGCTACAAAGGTGATGACCCCATGTCTCCTGATATGCTTCTACCAACGGAGCGTCATCATTGGTCGATCCAACCAGGTGACATGATAATATATATATATAGGAGATATAGCAGAGTAGCAATGTGCATATAGTGTCCTAAGTGCGACGTCGGAATACAGCGGCCATTCGAGCTTCCTTTTTTGGGGTCGCTTCGGTGGCCATGTGGTATTGACGTCGGACTTTGAGTCGCAAGGCGCGCTCGACGTCATGGGCCGGGGTTCGAATCCCACCCAATCCCAAAAAAATTTGCACTGTCTCAAAACTCAAATTTGCTTTAGATGATAGTTTGGAAGATCACTTTATCTTTTGATTCGACTATTTACGTTCCGTATTTTTGTAAGAATCAGATATGTGGTTCTGAGCATGTTGTTAAGCATGATTGTGCCGATATTAAAATAATATCAATATATATATCTTCTAGGTAATCCCTATATGATGTGCGGGTAGCATATTGTCATTCTTCATATCAGATTAAATAATTAGTTTAAATCCATTACAAAGTTCTCCCTACACTGTCTGGACCTGGGAAGGTATAATAACCCATGCTTACTATGCCAGTCGTGAGCAGAAAAAAATAAAACCCTCCCACTCGCATTGATTTAAAAAAAAATTGCCCGAGATCAAATATCTTTATTTTTGGCCTTAATGTTATGTTTTGTTAATAATTAAGAGCTGTTGGTCATTGCAAGCATACATGTTTGCATCAAAGCAATTATGTATCAATCAGTATGTTTTATGAGAGGGCAGCATAATAATTGGGTTGGCCAAAAATCACTTCCTGATTAACTTGGCCAATTTGGACGCCATCTTGATTCTGGAGGAAGATACAAGAGTGATCATTTGTGGCCATTGTGATATAAAATACCGCAAATATTTGTTTTTAAAATTTCGCAAAATATGCTCGATACTTAACCCTACCCCTAAAATCAATTGCGAAATTGTCAATTTTGGGTACCTGCAATAAATTGCAGAAAGTTGCACACAGATCTCGTAGCGAACTTTTTATAATTGTACACTACTTCGAAAAAAGTTAAAACTATTTCTGTACAAATTTTGTCAAGGTCAAACCTTAGTTTGACTGGACTATTAAGCAATAATCTGTTTTGATTCAGGCAGATACATCAGTTCATCCATGCACAAACTAATGGCCATGGGACCATCTAACCCTTCCATATATGAAATTAAGACTGTAAATATAAGCAAATTTATCTGTATAATTTGTACATACCAGGTACATATATATATTTGCCAATAAAAATCAATCAAATATCAGTCTGTTGAATTTTAACCTTGTGCTGGGTGTGCTTTCAGACATGGGTGTTGGTGCCTCTAAATTATGTATACAAGCCTTAAAATAATGTGTCTGTCATTTGTCATCGGGCTAGCATCACTAAATTCACCCTCTGGGAACCTCATTCTGCTTTGGCCTCAACTGCTATTGGTGACCTAGGATCAGATTGAAGTTCCCCAGTTGAAGTTGATGTTCACCCATTAGACACCTTGATTGTGCATTTTCTCTTCTGCAAACTAGGGGATATAGAAACTGAACAGACGGGGGGAAAAGTAACTAAAAACAATGTTAATTTGAGACTATATATAGTCCAGAGAGTGAATTTAGCGATGCAAGCCCACTTTGCCTCCATCTTTTATCAATTGAAAACAAGAAACATCATAATGCACACGCTTTAGGAAATAAACATTTTATGTTATGTTTGATATTCGGAGATTCGAACATGAGAAGAGTTTGTGAATGAGCCGGCTGTTTTCATGCTCAAATCCCTGATTATCCAATGAAACAGGGTACGTTTTTCTCCATTGTAATTCAGTCCATCAAAACATTTTAAAGAATCTGCATGAAAAGCACTTTCTCAATATTACATGCTTTGAAGTGAGATATCCTTTTTTCCGTGATCAAATCTATGGGTACGTTCCATGGGGTTACTCTTAACAGCACCAGAACAACTTCCTGTTAACGTGTCAATGGAAAACAATGTTCCGGTTAACTCAATTACATGACTCCTGGCATCATGGTAATGTATTTTAGGATTTGTTTCAATGACAACATGCTTAATTCAAAATTAGTCCTCCAATCAGTGGCCAATTCTGGTGAATCGAAAACAATTCGCAGCTTTCGTCCAATCAGAATGCATGTTTCAGAGACAAACATTCAACTTTAATTACAATACCATATAGGTATGTATTACAGTTAATGTTGCATTTGTAAATAGAATCTATCCGTTGTGTGGGTTAACAGATGCATTGTAACAGACGCATATCGTAGCCATCTGAATGCCTTATAGTGTTATTGTCTGGCCGAGGCTAGTGCAAATGCACAAATTAACTAGAGGTGTGACTGTCCCAATGGGACTACGGATACCCCCGTTTTTAAAATACTAAGATGTTTCACATGTCAGTAAACATTTAGTTAAAATAATAAAATAACAGTTCCCTTTGCAGGTGTACAACCATAACCCTAATCTTATACCTAATGACCGAAAAATGTAGGAATAAAAGCTTGGACAAAATGATGTATGTTGAGAAAAAATTTCTAAGTCGAAAAAGGGGAATAACTCCACACAAAAAATGTCGGACAGACGTCATAATCGCAGGTGCACAGGTTCCCATGGTACTAAATATCAGTGCCAAGATTAAAAAACATTGACCGAAAAATGTAGGAATAAAAGCTCGGACAAAATTATGCATGTTGCAAAAAAAAATTCTAAGTCAAAAAAGGGGGATAACTCCACCAAAAAATGTCGGACAGACGTCATAATCGCAGGTGCACAAGTTCCCATGGTACTAAATATCTGTGCCACGTTTTTAAAAAATTGACCGAAAAATGTAGGAATAAAAGCTCGGACAAAAGTATACATGTTGCGAAAATATTCTAAGTCGAAAAGGGGGGGATAACTCCACCAACAAAAAGTCCGACAGACGTCATAATCGCAGGTGCACAGGTTCCCATGGTGCTTGATGTCTGTGCCAAGTTTCACGGAAATTGATTAAAAAACGACTGAGAAAAACTCCAGACAAATTTGTGTCCACGGACGGACGGACGACGGATGACGGACGGACGACGGACGGACGGACGGACAAGCTGACTCCAGTATACCCCCCCTAACTTCGTTGCGGGGGGTATAATAATGTATGAGGAACTAACACAAAACATAGCATTTTGACTATTACGAGCATATGCTAGCTTGTTTTTGAAACAGGTTGATACCTTATTTGTTCGTAAATACTCAGTGGTTTTCTATAACATTCTGACCAAAGTTGCCAGTCGGATATGCGTGGAATATAAACCAGTCCATACATCTAGGAGAATACTTCGACTATTAACTTTGGTCAGAATGTAAGAGCAAACAAATGTGAATTTGGACACAAATGAGGCATCAGCTTGTTTGAAAAATAGTATAGCATCTGCTCGTAACTGACAAAAAAGAAGGCAATATGTTATATCTTAGTTTATTACCCTTTTCCTCATTTTGGTCGCTATTTTCGATTGCCTCGGCCATTTTGAATGCATGACACTCATCAACCCGAAACCACGTGATTCCCCACTGTGCCTATGCTACAAATTTTATAATTCTTTGCCTATGAAGGGGTTATGGGCCACGGTTTCCAGTCATCGTATCCCAAAGGACGAGCAACCCTGGGAATTGAAGAACTGCCACAAGACTACCATTTAGGGTTGAGCATTCAGTCAGGTTTAGCATTAATTTTATTTTATTCATGACAAAATCAGAATGTTATAGTTTATGTAATACCATGAACACAACATGCAGTAACAGAAAGTGAATAAGGATTTAAAATCTTGAGACTAACAATTTTTCCAAAATGGTGTGCACAATCAGGTGTTTTGCATTCTGTATTTGATTGTTGTATTTAATTTTAATAGTAATAGTATGGATATTGCCATTTTCGTAAAATAAAAAAGGGGCATAATCCAAAATCAGATATATCACGCAAATTATTCATAATGTTTTTTTTTTTATCTGAATAGGTACCAGATCTGTTTCCATAACAAACTATCATGGAAGTGATTGTTTCATGATATCAATTATGAGTTGTTATGAATAAGTGATAGCACCAGCCATTAATGGCCCACTTAATTTTCAAGTCACCGATTATTTTTTTTTATAGTGACTTGATATACAGTTTTAATAACAATCTATGCCATAACATATGATTCAAATACTATAATTCATCACTATTTGAAACATCTGTGTCTCAGAAGATGCCCACAGAGAAATAGAAACCTGCTGAAGACCCCCCCCCCCCCCCTCTGGCACCCAGAATGCAACAGAATTCAAACTTTTTCAATGGAAGGGGAAGAATTATATCTTTAATATATAGAGTTATTCCCGCTGCATTGAAAATAATACTGATTTTTACTTTAATCTTTATGACATAACGCATTGGCAACTCAACAAAAACATGTCCACAGTTTATTACACCGGATAAGTTGATAATACAATGTTTTGGTGCTTCCTCTTTCAAATGGTATATAAAATGGCATATATTTTATATAATGTAATCTGGGGGTTCGAAAATTAAGTGGGCCTTTAAGATCACTAAGAGACATACTTTTGACATTATTAAAGGTACTCAATCCTTAAGAGGGTCCCCATCTCAACAGATTCCAACAACAACAATCCGATCAGAGGGTCCTATATTACTATTTCTTTGGCTTTGGGGGTAAAAAATATTTGATTCGAGTCGAGGAACCCATCAAACAAAGCTCAGAATTATTAGATATTGATTTTTCAAATTTGTTATGTTCTCGAGATGAGTACTAATAACTGCCGTAATCTGCTCTGGATGTGTTCTCCAAATCTATTCAAACAGACAAGGATGGATAACTCTAAAATCAAGTGGTAATTTTAATGCAATTTTGACTGAGTTCTGGGCCAGATAGTATTCCCGATAATGAAAAATATTAGATTTCTAAAATCGATATCTAACAAATCTGAGCTTTGATGGGTGACTTCCTCGACTCGAATAAAATATTTTTGACCCCCGAAGCCATTGAAATAGTAATTGAGAGGAGTTTTATCGGATTGAGTACCTTTAAATAAAACAGTCTTGCGCAAAATGTTTCCAATTTTTTTTTTATTGGAGTCTGTTCATCTGCTTCACTGTTTGTTGTTCACAGTTCAATGTGACTGTGCATGTAAATGCGCCAGCCCATAGTTTCTGCACAAAAAACAGAGATATGATGGATTTTTCACTGTCAAATTTCACTATAATAGGTCAATACAACTATTACTAAGAAAGTGGAATGGATGTGCCGGGTACAGGCCTGAGAATAATGTGCCTGTCATTTGCAGAATGAGGTCCACAGAGGGTGAATTTTGTGACGCTATCCTGCATAGAGGGCTAGCATCACTAAATTCACCCTCTGGAGACCTCATTCTGCTTAGGTCTCATCTTCTCTGGAAAGTTACTTTATCATCAGATTTCTATAGAAACTACTTCACATAGATTCTATTTCTATGTTAGTTTTGTTTCCCTATATCCCCAAATTGGCAGATGACACATTGCATAATTGAGGTTCCCAATGGGTGCACATCACAATATTCACCATTTGGGAACTTCAATCTGAGTCTATGTCTTCAATAGCTGATGAGGTAATGCAGAATTAGGTCTCCAGAGGGTGATTTTAGTGATGCTAGAGAACATAAATTTTGATAATTGTATTTGTATCTAATATTTGGAGCACCATAGAAAGTCATGTGTATCATTTGAGTGAACTTCCATTTCAGTAATATGTATATGAAATTTATATTATATATAAATGCGATATAACGTTCAATATAAACAACGAAAATTAGATTTGTTCATATACATGAACATAAGACGTTTACCATGGCTCAAAACATTTACCACCCCTATGGTCAGGCCAAAGAAAACAATACTTGTGGTTTGGGTTTCCTTACAACCCTATTTTAAACCCCCTACCCTAAAGTTTTTTTCATGGTTTTATCCAAAAATTTCATAACACAAAAAAACACATTTAAGCATCTCAGAATAGGTTGATTTCTAAATAAAAGTATTGTGTTATATTAAAATTTATACAAAAATAATCAAAAGTAGTTATATGTCAATCTTGCAGAGTAAAATACCCACAAGAGAAGTCATAAGTATATGTCAAAATAAAAAAATATATTTAATCAAAAAAATTTAATTTAAAGCCTACCTACCGACCCTATTTTTTTTTCTCGGCTTGTAGCCCAAACCAGTCATTTAATTTTCTTTGGCCTCATCAGATATATAGTCAGCTACAACCAGGGCTATAGTGCCTACATTATATACACCTAAAAAAAAGGTAAGTACGGCTGTGATATTTTTGAGGATAATGACTGATTTCACTCATGGAGAAAATGTTCATGTATGCTTGTCATATGAGCATGTTCAAATGTCAGTATACCTGGCTAACTGCAGGCGGACCACTCGTTTGTGACTAGGCACCCTATGGGACCAGATTAAATGCCAAGCCTGCAAATAGTGTGTCTGTCATTTGCAGAATGAAGTCCCCAGAGGGTGAATATAGCAATGCTATCCCACACGGTGTGGGCTAGCATCACGCAAATTCCCCCCTCTGGGGACCTCACTCTGCTCAAGCCTCAACTGCTATGGGAGACCTAGGATCAGATTGAAGTTGGTGATGTTCACCCATAAGTTACCTCCATTGTGCATTTTATCTTCTGCAAATTAGGGGATATAGAAACTTCCCAGAAGGGAAAAAGTACTAAAAACAATGTTAATTTGAGACTCTAGGTACTTCCCAGAAGATGAGGCCTAAGAAGAATGAGGTCCCGAGAGGGTGAATTTGGTGATGCTAGCCTGCTGTGCGGAATAGCATCACTAAATTCACCCTCTGGATAACTCATTCTGCTAGTGACAGACACACCATGGAATGGTAAATGAATTATGTACCCTCATTGTGGTTTTATGACTTTTGAATTTAGCAGTAGTTCTTCTCAAAAGGGTGCACACTAAAAGCAGGATAACATCATCTCCCTTCATTAGTTTTATGATACTGATTATGAGCGTAAAAAAATTTGACTTATTTTGAGTTTCTGTAATGTGAAAATATGGGTAAAATATTCTACAAGTTACAAACTGTTATAAGAAGTCTTGCTCTTGAGTTGAATTCCATGCCAAGAACATACATGTATTTTATTTAGTTGAAACCATTTCAGTATTAACAGAAAAATTTAAACAAATTAAGGTTAAATGTAAAGTGTTCTATATATATAAATAACTATATGCTTGAGGGATATACAATGACTATGGGACATATTGAATATGACAGAGAAATTACTAAAATATTCTTCTTAAAACCCCATATATGTCCGCTTATAATCTTATAAAAATGCCAAAAAGCAATAAGATCCCATATATCACTTGAATGTGATAATAATTATAAAATGTTAATACATAATATTAAAGATACGGTAAGCATTGGCAGTGGATATTGCTATTAAAATAGTCACATCCGTTAAAGAATATTATATTATAGACAAACTTTGTTCCTACACATCATAAATATTGCGTAAATTTCATGTTATTGTCATGTTAGTAAACAAACAATATGTTATGTAAACAAACAGTACAAATGAGTATGCAATAATCAAAACACTCAACACAGGGGAGACCCCACTAATGAAGTTTGGTTAGAAATTCCACCAAGTTGTTTACAACATACTGGCAAAGTGCTCTCCTCTCAAGATTTCGGTGTTGAATGGGTCACCAAGAATCACTCTCCTAACAAGATCACCACGGTGTTGTTTTGCTTTAATATTACTCACTATTTACGCGCTGTATATAAACAAATGCTTGGCTCACAAAAAAAACTATTAGTATATTCTTGAGGAAATTTTCACAATTTGGTTATTTCTAACTTATAACCTACTGGCCTAAACAGGCTCTTTGGGAACCTTTATTCAGCATCAGAGGGGCCTGCAGCCCCTGCACAAAGAGGGGCCTCTGGTCCCTGAGTGTGCTTTGCGCACATGACAGACATATACTACTCTTTTATATATATTGATCATATTGTTATGCTACTTCAATATATCCTCAAGGCAAATAGGTTCATATTGGACCTAAATATTGACATTGGTTCATATTGGACTTATTTGGTTCTGATATAAAACCAGTGGACTTAATTTTGTAAAAACTAATGCTGTTAAAACCTTTGCCAGGGTACCCCGAGTTGCCACACCAAATTTGGTTGAAATCAGACCAGCAGTCTGGGGGAAAAAATCCAGACAGACGGACGGTAGACAGACAGATAGACAGACAGATCCTAATCTTTTATATATATAGATAATGAAGGCTATCCATGCCTTTAAAAGATAGAGTTGAGATGGTATGAAGACTAGGTGGCACTGAATTTGAAGATAGTGCATAATGCCCTAAATAATCGACTCCTTAACCACAGCAGAACTTTGGGTAATTTTTCAGGATTTAGTCGGAAATATAGCTTGTTGCCATTCATTGGAAAGCTCTCAATGCCATATTTCCGACTAAATCCTGAAAAATTACCCATAATTCTGCCGTGGTTAAGGAGTCGATTATTTAGGGCATTACTGTAGAACATAATTTTTATAAAACCATATTTCAAGAATACAAATAGTTTTGTTTGTGGATAAAACACTGACATAACTGAAGATTGAGTAAATTATTGTCTACAAAGCAAAAACCCTTTCTTGACGTAGCTACACTCGTGCAGCACTGAATATCCTGTGCCAGTGCAATCTCTTATATATTCAAGACGCCCATAGGGAGCCTCGGTTGCCTCACATATATAAGAGAATGCACTGGCTTACATGGTCAAGGTAAATATTGTTAGGCCAATGCATTTTCTTATATATGCGAGGCTCCCTATGGGAGACTCGTATATATAGGAGAAAGCATTGGCACAGGGTTTTCGCAAAATTTCATGAAGCTCCAGTCATGGAAATGTTATTAAGTGTTTATTTCTGATGTTGACAGTGAAATCTCTTCGATTCAAAATGAATTAAGCCTTGATGGAGGGTGCGAACAAGATAACGTTTGTCTTCTTGCTACGCTCCCAAATTTTCTGATAGATCGCCTCAAGTTTCTGTTCTAAAAAATAGCCTGTTAAACTGTCCAGAAAGTTTGTATGTATTATACCAGAAAAATAAAAATAATATCAATATTAATTGATAGAAGCTATTCACGACAAGCGTCCTTGTTTCCTATTTAATATTTTATAACTTGGAAACTATATACAACTTGTTAGTTTTTGGTAACAATAGCTGAAGTTGTGTTGTCGTTTGAAGTACTGCCGGGAAGAGATAGATCTTTAAAGGCCCACTTAATTTTCGAGTCACCGATAATTTTTGTATAGTGAGTTGAAATCCGATTATAATAATAATCTATGCCATAAAATATGATTAAAATAATATAATTCATCACCATTTGAAATGTCTGTGTCTCAGAAGATGCCCATAGAGAAATAGAAACGGCTGAAATCATAGAAAGATTCCCCCATTTTGACTCCCAGAATGCAACAGAATTCAAACTGAAGATGTATTTTCAATGGAAGGTGAATAACTCTATTTTAAATATAGAGTTATTCCCCGTCCATTGAAAATAATACACTTTTTACTATAATCCAGATGACAAAAACATGTTGGTAACTCAACAAAAACAACATGTTCACAGTTTATTACACCAGATAAGTTGATAATAAAATGTTTTGGAGCTTCCTCTTTCAAATAGTATATAATATGGCATATATTTTATATATGTGATCTGGGGGTTCGAAAATTAAGAGGGCCTTTGAATAGCAACTAAACTACCGGTATATGTTACAACACTTTGATACACAAAAATATAATAACTCTCTTTCGTTGTAATAATAACAAAGTAACAGAATTAATGTACATATATACAAAAATTATTGTGAGCGTTGACTTTTAAAATGACATGTACTTGAGGTAGCATTATGAGTTTCAGCTGCTACTCAGATTTCAGAATGGGCCAAGTTCAACTGCATCTTTTTTCACAGGACGATCATATGTCACATTTTAGTATGCCGAAAAAATAACAATACTTTTGTTCCATGTTCTTAGTACAGTACGTTGGTTATAACCATTAATAGTTGGTGTATATGCTCCAGCGCAACTCCCGTCATGAAAGCAGGGTCCGCGCTGGACCGAAATTAACTTTTGCCAAATAATTTGCCAAATGAAAATATTTTTTGCCAAATTCTTTTAGAATTTGCCAAATATTATTCCCGATAGTATCATTTTCTGCATCCTTGGTTGAGTCTTATGTTTCGACACTCGCGGTTTGATGTCGATAAAAAGCAGTCAGTTAATAATTATACTCTCATCTCTATTATGGTTTATCATACAATAATAAACCAATCACAGAACAATACAATGGTAGAAGACTCAGAAGAGTTGCTTCACCAGAAGGGAACATCACAAGAGGATTAGCTATGTAAACACCACCATCACACTAAATAGAGGTAATCCCTCCACCCATCGATACTAATGATATCAGATTAACTGCATCTTAACGGAGGTGTTAACTTTTGCGAAACCATAATAACACAAATAATATAATTCCATTGTAATAATTTCCTAAAATGAATGGTATTGATTGATCGATATTTTTCAACTTTATTGAGGAATTAAAAAGTGACTTGCCAAAACTTTTGCCAAATGAAAACATTTTTTGCCAATGTGAATTATTTTTGCCATTGGCAAATTTGGCAAGTGGCAGCGCGAACCATGCATGAAAGAGTTAAATTGGGGGAAATAAAATGGAAGAATCAGGAACTTTATTTCTCTATTCTGCAAATGGTTAAGTGAACATACAGGCAGCGATAAGCAGTTGGCTTTGATACATCGATTGAAGGTGATTGTGAGAAGAGAACATTTATCATCGTAAACGGAGAATGTCTTTGCAAATGTATATAATAAACAGAATATCTAGTGTTTTTGAGTGGATACCGATTCGCTCAACAAAATAACATTTGACTCGCTCACGCATGACATAATTTTCGCTATCAACTAAGAAACACCAGTTATCCTCTATATATTCTAGGCACTGACAAATCCTCATCGCCATCCCACACTACTACTACACTCTGCCAGTCAGCAAATTATCATCTCCGTAACATCAGTCGAATACGGTGCTATCTGACCTGACCAGATCTGCCACAGAAGTATTAGTGCATGCGTTCATCATAATCCGTTTGGACCACGGAAATTCGTTGATGTACGAGTTTAACCAAAAACAAATGTCAAGACTGCGGCGAATACAAAACACCTCGGCCACAGTGGTGTGTAAGATCCCACGTAAAGATCTCCCCAACATTGTTCACACTACACTGGCTTTCCCGTTTCCCTACGGATTAAGTTCAAGGTGCTCACAATGACTTACAAGTCATCAAAAAACTGTGCACCACAACACCTCAATGATAAGATGTGTATATGTACCACCCAGGCATCTCAGATGAGAGGACTTAATGCTCGTTATAGTGCACCCGAAGATTGACAGTAGTTTCAGTGACGTATCGTTTTCCATAGCCGGACCGACTCTCTGAAATTCTCTACCGGTGATCATCCGCAGCTGTCCTGGATATGATGAATACAAAGGTCTTTTGAAAACTCATTTATTCACAGATTATTATTCTGAACATTTGGGCGTGGAACTAATGAACCAGCTTTCAATGCGGGCTACATAATTATCGAATATCTGAACTGTAAGTTTTGAAATTTGTTTATTTATTTTAAGGTTGTCAAGCGCCTTGAAACCTCGGTCATATGTGCTATACAAGAAATGTGTGATATATGTGTGATATCACATTAATCATCATTGAAAACAAAATCTGTGAAATTACCTATTCTGTCTGGTGTTTAGAACAAATTTTGAAATCTCAAGTTACCAGGATACAAGTTGACAAACGATATTCCCAGACCTTAGTTCAGGCCCATGGGTACGCATGGTTACTTCTGGTTACACTTGATGTCACATTTGCTACTTTATTTTTTTTTTTAGAAATCTCAGGGTCCATTGGATATAAATGCACAAAAGATATTTCAAGACCTCAGTTCAAGCCAATGGGTACACACAGGGTACACACTTGTTACTTTTATGTTATGTGCCCGACCTAACAACAGGGTACAAATGCTCCAACATAATGGCATGCACCAAAATTATACATATAGATCTATGGATGCCTAACTTTGATTTGCTGACAATAGTAACTAGTACATTCTAAATTGCAAAGCATAATTTTAATGGTCCAAATGCGATGACAGCATATTTGTTCCCGATCCATGCAAATATTTAATGTATTTGGATGTGGGGTAAAAATATATTTGGTGTTAAGAAAGAGAAAATAACAAGTTGGAAGTAAGGTGGTGGTTGAGCTGGAGGTACAAAATGATATTAATATAAACAGGTGTGTGTTTCTGTGCTGGCCTTTCTGAGGTGAGGTGCAATTATTTTTCAATTGTCCTGAAGCACAATTAGATTCAATATAATTCAATTGTGCTTCAGCATAATTAATTACATTTCAGCAGAATTGATTGCACGTTTGTCCAATTATTAATAATTTGTGTCAATTTGGCTTCCCATAATTCTCATCCTGCTTCACATGCCATGCTTCACAAGTAAGTACAATAAAGATATACATTTGCTCGTATTCACTGAGCCAGCTCAATGACAAAAATGTAATAACAATATAATGTTGATTTTGCAAAGGGGCCTTTGCACCATCATAAAGGATGGCTGACTTTTTTACAAGTTGGGAATGATTCAGTATTTGATGTTCAAAAATGTCCTGATTTTAGCGAATCTATGATAGTGTCAATGAATGACTCCCATTAATTCATTTGTAGTAATGTTATTATGTTAATAGCTAATAACTTCAAGACTGTTATGACAGTTGAACATATTATCTATAAATTATATTTCTACAAATGAATCCAAATAGAACAGTGTTTCTATGTCTACTATTTGGTTATAATATATGAATGTTCATGCATCTCTGCAAATGAACAAAGGGATAAAAGGAAACAAATGTGTGAACTGGTTAACGTTATTGCACGAGTTTGTTGTGACGCAATGGCACAACGAGAACAGTAGAATCGAGCTTGACCTTGCGGCATGACAAACGACTGTAATATTTAACGTTAATATGTTCACTTAAGTGTTGTTCTATGTTTATAGCACTATAGATTGTAGCTTACTGAAATTTAGATGGATATTGCTTTACCGGTATATATTATTTAATATAACACACTTGAGATTTATGTAGACAAACCTCATAATTTAGTAGATATTTTCTGTAATATTTGACGTCATCGGTTTGTATTGTTAAAAGACAATAGAAATGTTTTTCTTGAACATTTTCAAATCTCCTGCATTTTGTTGTATTTCACAAAAATAAACCAATGGGTGTGCAATAAAAGACGACGTCAATGCACATGTATACTACTATACAGGTACTGAATGGCATAATGACAATGACCAAACATGTTAATATCTAGATTTATCCACTGCTCACTGCCTCTATTGCATACATAAAGCCTGCCTAATAAACATTACCTTCATTAGGTGAATGTTGCTTTATTAGGTGAATGTAGCTTTATTAGGTTAGTACTACTTTCATGACGTAATTGCATATGCAAATTGTGCAGGTAACTAGGGACGTCAACCAACCTAAATGACCCCAGTGATTTTGGGATGTTTTTATCATCCATAATTCACAGCAATTGATACAAAATTCATAAATGGATATGTGTTTTCGCTCTAAAAAATCCATAAACCATTAGTACAAGGCCAGCTTAGAATAACTATAAAACAAACCCAACGAACTATTTCGCTCTAGACGGCACTCCGGTTTTTGCACGTCATGAATGCTAATTAGTTTGCTTGACCTAATAAATGCAAGGGCGTCATCAAAATAACAAATGTAAAACTGAGGAAAATGACAGATTTACTTCACAAAAGGCAATTTTTGTGCGATGGATAGATAAAATATGTAGATAATGTTGTCTCTTAAACTGTTTATGTCCGCTCGGGTGATTTGGCATCTATTGGACTCGGCAGAGCCTCGCCCAATAGATGCTCAAATCTCCCTCACGGACATAAACAGTTTAAGCGATGACACTAGCTACATATCCTATATATATTAAAGGTACTTAATCCAATCAGACGCTCCTAAATTACTATTTCATTGGCTTTGGAGGGTAAAAAATTATTTGATTCGAGTCGAGAAAGCTCCGAGTGATCAGATATCGATTTTTGAAGTTTGTTATTTCAATTGTTTGTGGGCCAGAAACACGAGGTCAAATGGACGGCCTTGCAGATAAAGATGAATAACTCTAAAACAAACTCTAAAAAGTAATAATAACCACTTGATTTTAGAGTTATCCATCTTTATATGCAAGACCGTCCATTTGAACATGTTGTTTCTGACATCAAACAATTGAAATAACAAACTTCAAAAATCAATATCTGATCACTCTGAGCTTTGATGGGTAGGTTCCTCGACTTGAATAAAATATTTTATACCCCCGAAGCCAAAGAAATAGTGCTCATCTGATCCGATTCAGTACCTTTAAACCTAAAACAAAAATTTTCAGGAGATTGGTGATCAATATCATTTTTTTTTCATTAAAACTAATATTAACACTTTGATGTAGAACATGCTGGTGTCGTGAACTTCTTTAATCCTTCAATGACTGGAGCTTTCTGAAATTTTGGCGAAAACCCTGTGACGATGCATTCTCTTATATATGCGAGTCTCCCATTGGGAGCCTTGCATATATAAGAGAATACATTGGCCTAACAATATTTACCTTGACCATGTAAGCCACTGATTGAAGATCCTGTGCCAGTGCATTCTCTTATATATGCGAGTATCCAATAGGGTGCCTCACAAGGCTCACATATATAAGAGAATGCACTAGCTTAAAAGGGCAAGGTAAATATTGTTAGGCCAATGCATTCTCTTATATATGCGAGGCTCCCTATGGCAGACTCGTATATGTAAGAGAATGCATTGGCACAGGGTGTTGGCAAAATTTCAGGAAGATCCAGTCAAGAAATGTGTAATCACCAATTAAATCTCCTACCAATCAAATGAAAGAACTTCTCGTTGAAAGGTTTGTAGAAGTCCCGCAATTTGTCAAAAATATCTTGGTCAACAGGTGGATGTTTTCTACCTTTTGTCTGTGATAAACACGTCTTGTTTGTTGCTGTTTGCAGACAGAAAAATCCTTTGGTTCTGTCATAATAGAATGAATCTTCCTTAATGAGGTGTGGGAGATTCAGGAACTTTTCAATGTCCACAAGTTCACTGTATGGGTCATTGATGAATTTATCACCGTCAACAAAATGAAACTGTTCCACATCAAAAACCGATAACCATCTTTGCATAGGTCGGAAATAGATAGATCGCCTCACTGGCGGGTAGTGCTTATCTATCTCACCGTCACTGAGAAGCACTGACTCCTCAAATGAAAGCGTATTTGGTCGCTTCCGCATTCTTTTATTGTCGAGAAGTTGAGCATAGTCAGATATTGCACGCTTCACTGGATCCTTCATAATAAGAATTAGTTTTATTGTGTTGTTGAAATCAAACATCCGTTGTGGCACAACATCTTCAGAGAAATATTTTGGTGTTTTCTCTATGGTTATTTGGTTACGGAATGAGTAAGGCATTCGCTTTTTGTACCACTCACGTCCTTTTGTAAAATTATCCTCATTGTCAAAATAGTGAACTTCTTGTGAGCTGATCTGAATCAGAGGATGGGTTGCAAGAAAGGTAAGCAAAGCCCGCGTTCCAGCCTTACGGACACCAATAATAACACACTGAGGTAATCTTCGTTGAGTATGCTTAGCATGAGCAATAGTGTGTTGAGCCTTCTCTTTTTGTGGTAAAACAAGCAAGTTTTTATTGTCAAAACACAGCGGATTGCTACGAAACAGCGAAGACTGGTAGCATGTGTATAGCAACCCTAAGGCGACCATGAGCAGTGTAATCAAGACGGCTATGCATTTGAACCGAGTAGGTTTGACGCACCAAATACACCACGGCTGATCCGCTGCCAATTTGGGGTCTAAAGGGGAATAACGCACTCTGGTAGCCACCATTATTTCAGTATATAATTTCCATCCTCCTTAACTGTCATGAAACATCATCTGAAATTAATAGGAATTGTTTCAATAGAACAGTCCTAATTAGAATTCAACCCTGTTTAATAATTACCAGAAATTTACCTAGGCTAAACTGTAGGATTTTCATGGGGAACAAAATTGCATACTCTACATGTACATACTAGTACGTAAGCAGAGATGTGAGGACAAAATAGGGGAGGGCTTTATGGCCCAAAAAAAAAAAACAGTTGCAAAGTGCCTGACACAATATTAGTTGGATATTTCGGGCCAAAAATAGGTTAATAAAATTGTTGTGACAAATTTGATTTTCAAACCCATTTTTAGTGTGAAATTATTTGTGTTAGTTTGAAAATATAGATCTAACCTTAGTCCTTAGGAATCAGGTTGGAAATTTCCAACTGTTTGAATGCTTGAGGAACCATTTTGAAAATTCAGAGGGGGAGGGAGGAGTGCAAATGGAATTTCCTGTACATAGAAATTTTTGTCTGAAGCAAGCTTTGTGGGGGGAGGTGGTGCAGTCAGAAATTCTAAGTTGGATACACCCCCCCCCCCCCCCCCCCCCCCAATGGAGACGTCTAACCACTTTCCTTTACTGTACGCAAGTATGAGTTTAAAATTTGAACATGGCCCACAATCATGACTTACTAAAGTTGGATCTGGCTAAATTTAACACTTTCATGACAGGAGCTGAGCTGATGCAGCATTAAATACCCTGTTCCAGTGCATTCTCTTATATATGCGAGTCTCCCATAGGGAGTCTCACATATATAAGAGAATGTGCTGGCTTAAAAGGTCATGGTATATATTGTTAGGCCAATGTATTATCTTATATATGTGAGGCTTCCTATGGGAGACTCACATATAATAAGGGAATGCATTGGCCCAGGGTTTATATTAATTTTAATGTAGATTAAAAATCTCCATTAACCCTTTACCCAACAGAAGGGCCCTGTGCCAATGCATTCTCTTATATATGTGAGTTGACCATAGGTCGCCTCGCATATATAAGAGAATGCATTGGCTTAACACATTAAAAATTATAAAATTGTTAAAGAATGTAAGAAAAAATGGTAAAAAGTGTTAAAAAAAAGATTTTTTTAGGCCAATGCATTCTCTTATATATGCGAGGCGACCTATGGTCGACTCGCATATATAAGAGAATGCATTGGCACAGGGCATAACTGTAACTATCACAATGTGGTCAAGGAGCCGGTTCTAATGATATCCATATTTGTATGGTTCTATTGAGACAGACCGAAGATATTTTAGGCTGTTGAAGCTTTATTTGGCCGGTTTTGGCCGTTTTGTTGGGTAAAGGGTTAAAGGCCCACTTAATTTTCGAGTCGCCGATTATTTTTTTTATAGTACTTGATATACAGTTTTAATAACAATCTATGCCATAAAATATGATTAAAATACTATAATTCATCACGATTTGAAACATCTGTGTCTCAGAAGATGCCCACATAGAAATATAAAAACTGCTGAAAACTCCCCCCCCCACCCCTCTGGCACCCAGAATGCAACAGAATTCAAACTTTTTCAATGGTAGGGGAAGAACTCTATCTTTATTATATAGAGTTATTCCCCCTGCATTGAAAATAATACTGATATTTACTTCAATCCTGATGACAAAACGCGTTGGGAACTCAACAAAAACAACATGTACACAGTTTATTACACCGGATAAGTTGATAATACAATGTTTTGGAGCTTCCTCTTTCAAATGGTATATACTATGGCATATATTTTATATATAAAGGATCTACAACGAGTCCTCAGTTTATAGCTGAATTTACAAAACGAGTCCAGTAAATTAAGTCTGGATCGAGCCTTTGACGAGGTCCAGACCTAATTTACTGGACGAGTTTTGTAAATTCCGCTATAAACTGGGGACGAGTTGTAGATTCTATTTATTACATGATCCAAAACCTCGACAAAACATACTTAAATCAACAAAGGGGATGCGAAACTAACTACGGCTTCTATAAGGCATGCGGTGACATTTTACGTAATTATGCGTGGTTTGCCCGCGTAAACAAATACTAGTAGTCCCATATAAATAAAGACCCTTTGTCGTATTTAATGGCGTATATTTAATGAAATAACTTTTCAAACTCTTCATTCATTAGAGTTTCTTGGAAAAAATATTGGAAGCCCTAGTATATTTGAGACGTAACGTGCTGGAATTTAAACAGACGATAAACCGGAAGTCAAAGGTCACCTGGCACTATTTCCTGTTATTAAACGAACGTTTAATATCATAATTTATAGAATGGGTTTATTGAATGGAATAAGGGTATATATGGTCATGTAATCAGGGTTCGCGCTGTCGGTAGCCAAATTAGCCAATGGCTAATCTTTTTCGAATTTGGCTAATAAAAATTTCATTTGGCTAAACTTTTGGCTAAACTTTTTTTGAACCCAAATGGAGACTGAAAGCATTGGAGCCAGAAAGCTAATTAATAAAAGCGCTCAATAGATCGACATTCAAGACAAAGTTAGGTGACGAAAGTATTTCATTATTTTCGTACTTATGAAATATCGTACAAAGGGAAACCCGATCGACAACTCTATCAACCAAGCGATCACAAAGTGATATGCAATCATCTTTAGTTTTCACAAGACGGACATTCAACATCGCATGGACATTAAACCGACCGTGGTTGAATTATGACAATGTGAAGAAAGCAATGTTTTGTAAAGTGCATTGACGCCGGTATATAAGCAATTTGTTCGTAACAGGCTGTTTTAATCTGGAGAAAGATTACGTCACTCTGCACGAAGCAGCAAAAGGTCATTATTAATTATTACATTTAATCCCCTAATCCCTCATTCAGCCCATTGTCTGTCTGGTCACTCACGGCGCTCCTGCACAATGCATGTTTATGATGACATTGTATTTTTGACGGTCGAGGTTTATGAGCACCAAGTGTAAGACAATAGCTTAATCAGCCAAATGTGAATCACGACAGATATTTTGTGGCTAGTTGTCGTCAATACCGATACAGTCAAAATAATATGCATGCTTTTATGACAGATTATAATTTTATAATGGCGTAACAATATTAAGTTATTAGTTTCCAGATGTCACTTAGATATTTTCGCAAGGATAAATATTTAATGATTTAAAAAAAGATATTGATATAAAACAAAAAAATAATGACATTAAGAAGGACAATCCCGGGTTACCCCCTCCAAATCACTCTTTCACATAAAGATTAATAGATTTTTAATAAATGATATATATAAAAATACTTCTAGTTCATCAAAATTATTTAAATTATTGTGTATTTTACCTGTGTATGTTAGATTTTACGTTTTAGTCATTAATTGTGAACCGACCAGAAAACGATGATTTAATTTGGCCAAAGTTTTTTTTAATTTGGCCAAAAAACATTTGGCTAAAGTTTTTTTCATTTGGCTAATATAATTTTCATTTGGCTAAACTTTTGGCTAAACTTTTTTTCGGTCCAGCGCGAACACTGCATGTAATAAAATGTAATCTGGGGGTTCGAAAATTAAGTGGGCCTTTAAGTCCATCACATATTTAAAGCATATTTATTGTAAGTGATGTCTGTCTCATCAGTCAATACGTTATAAATACATAACTATATGCAATAGTATGTGTAAATGCAGCACCTTTTCCTTTTACTTACGTTATAATATGTGTTTATGAAAAGATCTCCAACAAACATTTAATATACTGGTCATGGAGCTGGAGTCAGAAAAAAATAGAAAAGTAAGATAATTTCCATTGGGAGGAAGCAGGAAGACGACCATATGTCATGCAACCTCCCTGAAATGTATATTGTGATATGTAAAATAAAAATATTTTGTTTAAAGTAATTGTTGTTGATACGGTATACATTGCTAAAGGTATATTCTATTCTATTCTCTTATATATATGGGTCCCCCTATGGGAGACTCGCATATGATAAGGAAATGCATTGGCACAGGGTTTTCTAAAAAATTCAGCTCAAGTCATGGAAGGGTTTAACCCTTTGAGTGCCAGGTCGATTTTTGTATCAACCCATATACCCTGTGCCAATTTGTTTTTTTTTTTTTTACAATTTTTTACAATTTATATAATTTATTCATATATTCTTCAACAGACTTATTTTGTAGGTTTAGGGCCGATGAGATCGGCCCCTGGCACTCAAAGGGTTAATTGCCAGTTTTCGTGAAAGTTTTATTGTATTTTTTGTAACTATTTGACATTCAACATTTTTCAGCACCCGAAATTAGGGGTCATCGGAAACGGCAAGCCAGGATTTGCATGTCCCTGTAAAAACAAGAGATGGACTGTCGTCCGGTGCATACCCCGTTGTGGCATACCGCCTAGTGTGGGCATATCTATAACTTGTGACTGCTATACTCACTACTCAGACAGATGGACCCAAAAATCATCATTTTCATATAAACAAAGATGAATAACTATAGAACAAAAAAACAAAACAAAACAGTTGAATGTGCCATTAAATGTCCTCATAGTGGTGAACATCCATACACAATTTCATTGAGATCCGAGCATTACTGTTCAAGTTATGACCTGAACAGACATCGGATGGACCAAAGAGCCAACATTTCCAGATAAACAAAGATGAATAACTCTAGAATGGAAAATCCGAACAAAACAATGGAACCCTCTAGGCCAAAAGGAAGAATACCTGAGTTTAGGGTAACATGAAGGAAAAAAACAGGGGCGGGCGGGCGGTACTTCATTTTATTTTATTTTTTCATTTTATTTTTCACGGGGGATAGTATTTAAGTATTCGTGCCTTCTAATCGTCTGCCAGTGTCACTCGTATAAAGCTTGGGCAAGTCATTGTCACACTAATCAATGTCATGGTAGCTATAATCAGTTTAATGGTGTTACAGAAGTTCAATGACATGTATACAGCATGATATTAAATGATATTATATATAGAACTAGAAGGTGACCCGACTTCGTCCGGGCTTTGACCTTGAATTGACCATTTTGAAGGTCAAGGTCAGTTCGGGGTCACAATTTACAGGCCAAATCCTACGAGTGGACATATTACTGTTCAATTTCCCACACAAGACACTTATGATATTTTGTTTATCCACCGACTCGAATACTAAGAAATTTTGCGAAATATTCAACTCAGAAGGTGAATTTAACAAGAGTTCCTCCATTGGAAATGGCACATACATGTGGCAAGGCGAACGTGACGTACAGAATTATTTTTAATCTGACATTTTATTACTATGTCCTTTTCTGTCAGTTCAGAATCCGTGTGGTACCGGTTCACGCACGACAACATGTCTGTGCTATAGTTGACAGGCGCCATGATGTTTCTATTCTGATTCATATGAACGCATTTCTGAAGTTTAATAGCTAAAACGCAGGATCTATCCGCACACGGAAGTGTTTCCGCCATATTCAATCGGCAAAATATCCGGTTACTTTCGATTTGCTAGTTAATACATATCGCGTGTTTTCTGGTTTCCGCTTTCGAGAAATCGGCGAGGTTTGCCGAACAATGACGAGGGAATACGAATATACTACAACAACAATGGCAGCACTTCCGTTTTTCGTGAATTGACGATATTTGCAAGGAAATGGTTTACTTGTTTAAGCTAATTCCGTAGTCGCGAATTCCTAATTACAAAAAAATAAAATGAAGTCGGAGGAAATTTTTGAAAAACGATAAAATGGAATTTGGCGGCAGGTTTTGAGTAGGGGCGGGCGGGTTACCCTAAACACAGGTATTCTTCGTTTTGGCCCTATTGAATGTCCTCATGGTAGTGAACATCCATACCAAATTTCATTGAGATCCCAGCACAACTGTTGAAGTTACAAACATGAACAGACACCAGACGGACCAAAAAGCCAACATTTCCAGATAAACAAAGATGAATAACTCTAGAATGGAAAATCTGAACAAAACGATGGAACCCTCTATTTAATGTCCTCATAGTAGTGAACATCCACACCAAATTTCATTGAAATCCGAGCACTACTGTTCAAGTTATGACATGAACAGACACCAGACGGAGCGAAAATCCAACATTTCCAGATAAACAAAGATCTATGAATAAATCTAGAATGGAAAATCCGAACAAAATGATGGAACCCTCTATTTAATGTCATCATAGTAGTGAACAACCATACTTAATTTCATTGAGATCCGAACACTATTGTTCAAGTTATGACATGAACAGACATCGGACGGACGTACATGCGCACGCACGCACACACGGACGAATGGACGGACAGGTGCAAAACGGTATACCCCCTTTTTTTTTTAAAGACAGTCAATAACTGTGGGGTCGCTCACCAGACTGCAACAACTGTTAAGACTGGGACTCTGGAGACTGCAACAGTCAGAACTTTTCATAATCACTTTAAAAGAAGTAGATCTAAACAGGATATGTGGCTAGAGAGGCTTCATGTATGTACATGTAGATCGGTGAATATCCACCTTGAAATTAATACCAATTGTACAATACTGATCACCCCCCTCCTCCAGCTCAACAAGTCCCCTCCCGACCGGGCTCCAGACTCCCAAGTCTTAGGTTGGAATTTCACAACCGACATCTCAAACTTTCACAATTGTTGGAAATTTCCAATCTCAAAAGCGCCTTTTTATAAAACCATTTAGACATGTTTGAAGCCCAATTATCCATGGACGCAAAACATCATACATGTATGTCAGATTAATCAGTCAGGTAGTTCCAAGGTAGATGTTTTAATGAATTTGGTATTTCAATGATTTTATTAGACACAAAAGTGTTAACTCCCCATAGCCCCGTCATTCCTTAACAGGTTGACCTCATGTTAACAAATCTGAATCTCAATCACTAAAGGATCCTCCATACTATATGTAAGCTGAATAGTCCAACCTCTCTTGAGAAGACATTTTAAGAATTACTATAGAGACATATAGTTATGTCCCTGGTCCCACCCTATTTAACCTGGTGACCCCATCTGAATAAATTTGAATCCCAGACACCAAAGAACCCTTCATACTAAATATCAGTAAAATAGACCTGATGGTCCTTGTGAAGGAAGCACATTAAGAGGGAAACTGTCCTTCGCTTGGCCCCTATTTGACCAGGTGATCCCATTTAAAAAAATTGCCCGGCACAAAATGATGGGTATATAAATGGTCTTGTTACTTTCTAGTGTCCGCGGTCATGAACAAATTCTCATTTCTATATTAGAAATGGAATGGTCATGCTTCTCTTTTTTGTCACTGGATGGGCAAGGGAGCACTTTATTTCACTAAAACTGTATTTTTACGCACCCAGCCCGTATATGCGTATGAACATATTGAAAGAAACAAAATCAGCATATTATTTTAAATATTACTATATACTAACTGAAACATACTCAATTTGGGAGCCTTTATTCAGCGACGAAGGGAGCTTGCGGCACATTTTGATCTTAAACGGACCCCTTTGGGAGTCTGTATTCAGCATGCAACCTAAGGATCACAGGCCCCTGCACTGCAGCCCATTTGTAGGAACAAATTATTATTATTTAAATACAACTGCATTTTCTACCTCCCACCTCTCCCAACCCACATGCGCGTACACATGGAATGCAACAATCAAGATATTTTACTTTATTACTATATATACTAGTTAACTGAAAACATATAAGCACGCCAAAAGTGTGTAACGAGTTATACACACAAAGATACACAGATAATTGCCCATCAAAATGACGGGTATATAAATGTTCTTCATTACTTTCTGGTCTCCGCGGTCATGAGCACATTATCATTTCTATATCAGCAATGGATTGGTCAGGCTTCTCTTTCACCGGAGGCGTGTGGGAACACTTTATTTAACCAAAACTGTACCCCCACATACCCCACATATATGCATGCACATTTGGAACGCAACAAAATCAACATATTACTTTATTACTGTATTTACTAACTGAAACAGACTCCATTTGGGAGCGTTTATTAAGCGGTGGAGGGGTCTGCGGCCCATTTACAGTACGCTATGAGCCTATAGCTCGGGAGCACTGAAAAACTGTATTTTCTACAACCACCCACATATATGCATGCACATATGGAATGCAACATAATCAACTTATATTACTATTATATATATTACAGTAACTGAAACAGGGCCTTTATTCAACAGACGGAGTGGCCTGCAGCCCCTCTGTGTGCTTCACGCACATGCATCATTTATTCAACAGCGTTTTGGGCCACATGCCCTTGCACTGCGGCCTATTTTCGCACTTCGCTCCAATTTTTATATTGTATAAAACATTATTTTATACATATCAATTTGCCGTCTTCCGTATATGTACTCCTTCGATTCACCACTCAATGCACAACTTTCATAACAAAGACACAATCCATTACAGTTTATATTCACACTGAAGTGGCATATTAAAAGACTCAACCTGATCTGACAATTTATAGCGCCCATTTTCAACAACGCTTTGGTAGAGCGCATGGAAATTTTGTCAATGCAATAGCAACGCAAGTGTGGGTTTGTGTACGTCACATGACATCATTTCGACAAAAGTCATAAGAAATAGTGTCTATAGTGTGGTCGTCAGAGGGTTCGACCCGGAAGAAATTGGTATAGAAGCGGTTTTGGTGTCATTCGACGCGGGAGAATCTCGTGAATAACATCCAAAATCCGCTAAAATCCGCTTTGGGCAAAATTCAGGATCCAAGATGGCGTCCAACAAGGCTGCCGTTAGTCAAAAGATACTCTGACTGAGATTAATTCGATAACAGTGAGAACAAATGTTGTCATATGTTGTCATATGTATACATTTGTATACATTTTTGCAAAGGTAAAATGTTGAGCCACCTGTTTATGGCAAAAATGGAACCCATCGTCCCAGATGGCTGCCAAAATGGCGGCCTAAACTCGAACATTTGAAGTTTTTGCCTAATATCTTAAAGATCAATTCCTGTTGTTTGATAATGGTTCAGACTGGCGACATTGATTAGTCATATTCATGTTAATTCATCAGTGGAGCAATGACAGATACCATAAATGGGGTCCCAGACTCATCTACACCCTAAAAAATTCGATTTTACAGAACGCGGTATAACATTCCACAAAACTCTCCATTGTGATTACAGTCATATATCAACAAGAAATGGACAGAACTGTACAATGTAAGTTGGGCATACCAATATCTATAAATACTCCAATTCAATGAAACCCAAATTGGCGCTTTGTCTCAAAATGGCTGCCAAAATGGCGGTCAAAATATGGAAAATGGCGGATATTGATCACAGTGTCATTCAATCCATTATAAGTAGTGGTTGATGAATAAAATTGACTAAATAAATACGAATGAATACCTCTTTATGATGCCATTATGCTAGCTCTATGTAAAAACTTAAAAATCAGTACCAAAAATGGCTGCCAAAATGGCCACCCGATGTGAAAAATACTATTTTCTATCACTTCTGTTTATCACTTGTTGCTCTCTGAACTGGGAAACAATGGGTATATTCTTTCAATGATCGTGTCAACAGATCATTACAGCAATGACATTTCTAATAGATTAGATCATAGTTTACTCCGGTCCTTCAATAAGTTATAACGAATGCGGTATGAAATTTAACCAAAATCGACTTTGGGGTTCTGGTCACATTTGATATTTAGGGATGAGCCGATCTTGTCTACAAAATAATTGATCGTTTCTTTTATTTGTGAACATTCCATCTCAAATAGACCAAAAGAAACAATACATTTTATCTAATATGGCTTCCAAAACGAAAATGGTAGACTCTGCCCAGCTTATCACATAATGGAAGTTGTGAGTGGTGGATGCAGTTGATAGTTGGCTCATATACATGTATGTGGCTCATATACATCAAAACTATTTATTTTCAATCTTTTGGTGGCTTCCCGCGGGTTGACAAAATCTCGACTCTTCAGTGCTATAATGTCGTATATCCATTATGGCGGGAAATGAGTATTTGATACCATTCGAATCGTGAGAAAAAATCCAATCCGATGGGCGAAACTGTCCTTGCATTGGATGACAAATATTCGCACAAACCAGTGAAGCAAATGTCGTATATCCAGCGATCTTTACAATTATTCGTACTATGAGGTCGTATGTCCAACAGCAGCCAATCGGACGCTTCAGGTTGTCCACGTGACTTCTGTTTCGTGTTTGTGAATTCTAAAATGTGTGCTATATGGCAGTATCTCAATGTTAGTCGCGTGATCATTTGGTGATTTAAATTTTGTGATTGTTCCACACATTTCTGTATGATGATGCACATGGGTGAATTTTCATAGTGTAGAATAGGCACTTTTAAGAACATAGACACATGCGATTGCCACCATATTTAGCTTAATCTGCATTTATTAGCACAACTTCATTATAGCATTAGGAGAAATGTTGTCTAAAAACTTCAACCTTCATTTTCTCGGAAAGTTGAAAATGTGGGTTACATTATAGCACTGATGCGACGAAATATTAACTATTCGGGCTCGGCCATCATTTTCAAGTTTCAAGCTGGAACTAAATGTAGCCCATGGATTCCCCATTTCGACATGTAAGAAAAGTAGTTTTACTCTGATCTCTTCCCAGATATCAACTCTCCGGTAAATGGTGATCTCTTATGTTCTAGAAAATACGTGTGCCAAATACATATATGTATGAAGAAACTATTCCCATACATTGTTTACACATTGACTCCGTAAGTATGTGGAGGTTTTCTTGGACAAGCGGGATTTTCAAACCTCGAAACCGTCCGTACAAACAATAAAAGTTAATAGGAAATGACGTTGGATGTAGGTCTAGAGTACGTCGTCCGCATGAAATAGTTTGGTGTCATTAATTTGCACATAGTTCGTGCTCTGATGAGCATGGATGAACGCCTTATGTGGCAGTTTGATTGTCTAACATCCGGAAAATAACATGTTCATTGTTCACATTTCTTAGACAAACATGTTGTTAATCACCATCTTCATGAATCATGTGGCATTTCTATCCAATGACAACCTTGAAATGCCAGTGAATCAAGCTAAATGGTTGATATCTTTACGCCTACGGGTCAGATCCAGCCGTGACGCACATTGTGTCTACATATCTTTGATGAAATTCACTAAATGTGTAGAAGATATAGGTGCGTCTATATATGTACTAGAATGTTTCTATCCACATGTATATACCGGTACCCACAATCGCATGACACGGAATTGTCACATAAAGTGTGAAGGGTATACAATGTACGTGCGAATTTTCATTTTTCCTCTTGATATTGAAGAAAATAATGTTACTTTGAAACTCTCCAGCTCCGATAACCAACTTGCCCACCAATTAAGTAAACCCCAGATTATTCGCTTTTCCCTCCTGTCCTTTTCACTTTCGCCAGCACTGGAAAACCTATTATAGCCTGATGCTTCCGTACTAGACCACCGATGCCCATATAATTGATGTTCCGAATAGTCGTTATTAAGTAGAAATGTTGACACTGTGTTTTCAAATAATCCAGATTCGTAGCAATTTAATTTATTTTTAATTAATTTCCAGATAGTCCCTCGTAATAAGTGGACATCGTGTTGGTTCATGCAGTAGATACTGCTTAGTTGGAACATTTCGGGCTGAACTGATTGTGGTAGTAGATTATTGGCAACATGTTTAATAGGTCTGTCATCGTTAGTTCACAACCGAAGTGTTGTTTCGGCTTTCCTCTGAGCAGAACTTAAATTTCGACAATTTTCGGTGGCCATTTTGGTAAACTTCTTAGCAATTTGAATCGTGATTGGCTACTCATACCCACAAAAAACATTGATTTCAATCAATGATGTGTATTTGTGCCGAATTGGCGTTTTGTCGAATGGGTTTTCGTGAATAACTACATATTTGCCATTTTCATTATTATTGGCGACCATGTTGGACGCCATCTTGAATTCTGTATTTTCCCAAAAGCGGATTTTAGCGGATTTTGGATATGTTATACACGAGATTCTCCCGCGTCGAATGACAACAAAACCGTTTCTTTACCAATTCCTTCTGGGTCTAACCCTCTGACGACCATTCTAAATATCTGCCATTTTCCATATTTTGACCGCCATTTTGGCAGCCATTTTAAGACAAAGCGCCAATTTGGGTTTCATTGAATTGGAGCAATTATAGATAATGGTATGCCCAACTTACATTGTACAGTTCTGTCCATTTCTTGTTGATATACGACTGGAATCCCAATGGTGATATTTGTGGAATTTTATACCGCGTTCTGTAAAATCAAATTTTTTAGAGTGTATATGAGTCTGGGACCCCATTTATGGTATCTTTCATTGCTCCAATGATGAATTAACATGAATATGACTAATCAATGTCGCCAGTCTGAACCATTATCAAACAACAGGAATTGATCTTTAAGATATTAGGCAAAAATTTCAAATTTTCGAGTTTAGGCCACCATTTTGGCAGCCATCTGGGGCGAGGGGTTCCATTTTTTCCATAGATATGTGGCATAATACTTTATCTTCGCAAAAATGTATACATTTGTATAAATATGGCAACATTTGTTCTCATTATGTCGAATTAATCTCAGTCAGAATCTCTTTTGACTAATGGCGGCCATGTTGGACGCCATCTTGGATCCTGGATTTTACCCAAAGCGGATTTTAGAAAATTTTGGATATGTTGTAGCAGAGATTCTCCCGGGTTGAATGACACCGAGATCGCTTCTATACCAATTTCTTCTGGGTTGACCCCTTTTTTTGCGTACCACGACCACACTACTACTTGAGGTCCATTCTCAGCAAACCGTGCATGCGTGTCGCCGGTGGTTTTCCGTTAGAATACTGACGACAGAGATACAAAAATGCTGTGTGTGGGAAGACCGTATCCCCGCGCAACTGGAACACTACACACGTAAACAGGTTGTAGATTATTTGACAATATTTGTGCCAGGAGCTGCTCCTATGTATGTGCAAATGTAACATACGTTACTGTCGCCCAGCCAATATTCTACGAAGAATCACTCACAAAAGGTATAATGTCGGACGACCGAGGCCAGTATTCCCGTTGGAGCTGGGAGAGTGTTTGTTGTCTTCGTTGTACGTCATTAAGACCATTTTCGATCATGACCAAGAAAAATATAGCACCAGAAGCAGCTGTCGCCAGATCCGTGTAACATACGTTACCGAATATAACGAGAGGCCGATCACGATCGGCAGATGTTTAACCCATCCCTTGGCGATAGTAAATTGTTAAGATCAGAATCATAATCTTTTAATGTTGAATTATAGAGTATACTGTTATGATCTAAAGTAGTATATGACAAATGTACATAATAACCAGTAATAACACAAATTATTGGAATGTATGAGTCAATATAGAAGGGTTAATATACTAGTAATATCTAAACTCTAGAGCCTGTCACCACTATCATAGTGTGAGCAGTTCTATTCATGTTGTTGCAAATTGCCATGTGAGATATCAAAATAATATAATTATTTATTTAATGGAAAAGGTTAAAAGACATGGAATGGGTAAAAGGGGTTAAATCACCTATCTCTGCCCTGTTTGATCCAATGTAGTCCCATCATCCAAGGACTTAGAGAGCTCCATTGGTCTAGTTAAATAAATTCACCTGGCTAAGTTGTGGTTAAAAAGATAGCTAAATCAATTTATCCAATAATTCACTGTGTCTCTTATACAGACCTAACATATGAGGGCTATAAATAACTCTCAAAGCAATAAACTATATTGTCTTTTATCTTGCTCACAGAGAAGCAGGTATTCATTAATTGTAAGTTACTTGGGTTATAATCTGGATATAACAAATTGGATCTAACCCATATTCAAACTCGTTCTGTATTTTGAGTTGAGAAACTCACATACCAAATTTGGTTCCTATCAGATGAAAAATGGTTGATTTATCGAAGTACATGTATGTGTGAATCATATGTCAAAGGACCATAACACCATTAAAAAAATCCAATCAAACCCATATTCGAAATCAATCTGTATGTTGGTCTGAGAAACTCATACACCAAATTTGGTTCCAATCAGATAAAAAATGTTTGAGTTATGGCAGAATTCATGAATTCTAAGTCGAAAAGGGGCCATAACTCCGTAATAAAAAGTCGGATCAAACCCATATTCGAACTCGATCTGTATTTTGGGTCGAGAAACTCACATACCAAATTTGGTTCCGATCAGATAAAAAATGTTTTGAGTTATGGCAGAATTAATTAATTCTAAGTCGAAAAAGGGCCATAACTCCGTAATAAAAAGTCGGATCAAACCCATATTCGAACTCGATCTGTATTTTGGGCCGAGAAACTCACATACCAAATTTGGTTCCGATCAGATAAAAAATGTTTGAGTTATGGCAGAATGCGTGAATTCTAAGTCGAAAAAGGGCCATAACTCCGTAATAAAAAGTCGGATCAAACCCATATTCGAACTCGATCTGTATTTTGGGCCGAGAAACTCACATACCAAATTTGGTTCCGATCAGATAAAAAATGTTTGAGTTATCGCATTACACGTAAAGTGTCTACGGACGGACAGACAGACGGACGGACAGACAGACGGACGGACGCACGACGAGTGGTCAATCCGGACAACGACACTATGTTTACCATACATGGTATGGGTAAACATAAAAATGATTCCACACGAACACTATTTGGTTTATAACATGCATAAAACGCACTAAGTGTTAGCTGTCCATCGACTTTATACGAACGATATATGAGCTTCTCGAAATGCATAAGCTTGGATGCACTGGAACGTCTGAATGTCGCCGAATCTGATGGTTTGTTTTAAACCTGTAACATACGTTACCATATGTTTTGAATATCTCACTGAGGTCAAGTGAGATTAGTTATAGATGGCTGCCTTCTATCTGATCGGAAAAATATCATAATTTTGTTCTAAAACAGTATGTAACTGGTGTTAGCCTCTGCTACATATGTGAATGTAACGTATGTTACTGTAACATACGTTACCGGCTAAAATATTTATATTTTAAAAACCAAGATATTTCACTGTATGGCAATAATAACGCGAGTTTAGGACACCGGTGATCCAAATATGCGGGTAACTATCTGCTAGTATGATAATTAATGAGGTTATGATGAATCGTGTGCGATACACGTGATTCATTGAAAATATCCCCTATGATTATCGCGATGTGTAGGGATCTTCACATTTCCGTGAACTTATTGAGCCGCTCTTAGGCCAAAATTAATAAATTGTTTGTTTGTCCACATCCCTACCCAAAAATTTTCAGGTGGGTATGTAGGTAGGGATTTTTTTTTTGCAAGGTGGAATGGCATACTAAGGGTCCCCCCTCCATGGTGCAGGCCAAGGGTATCAATATTAATGAAAGTGTCAATGACACTGTAGCTCAACTTGGAAAGGGAATAATTTAATGTATACAGTCAATGGAGCCATTAGGAATGTGGAAAGTTGAATATCTAATACATGTTTATAGACATGAAGAGAAAAGTAAAATCCAAGATGGCTGCTGGCGGCCTTGTTTTCGGCCGAATGACCCCAAAATGAGTCGTTCCCATCTACATGTCATCGTTAACATCCATGACAAATTTTATGACGATCAGACTAAAGGTACGACCTGTAGCCCATGCTAAAGGATTTAGTCATACAATGAGTAAAATCCAAGATGGCTGCTGGCGGCCATGTTTTTTGGCCGAATGACCCCAAAATAACTTGTTCCCATCTACATTCCAATTTCAACAACCATGATAAATTTTATGATGATCAGACTAAAGGTACGACCTGTAGCCCATGCTAAAGGATTTAGTCATACAAAGAGTAAAATCCAAGATGGCTGCTGGCGGCCATGTTTTTCGGCCGAATGACCTCAAAATGACTCGTTTCCATCTACATGTCATTATTAACATTCATGACACATTTCATGATGATCAGACTAAAGGTACAACCTGTAGCCCGTGCTAAAGGATTTAGTCATACAAAGAGTAAAATCAAAGATGGCTGCTGGCGTCCAGGTTTTTTGGCCGAATGACCCCAAAATTACTCGTTCCCATCTACATGTCATTGTTAACATCCATGACACATTTTATGATGATCAGACTAAAGGTACGACCTGCAGCCCGTGCTAAAGAATTTAGTCATACAAAGAGTAAAATCCAAGATGGCTGCTGGCGGCCATGTTTTTTGGCCGAATGACCCCAAAATTACTCGTTCCCATCTACATGTCAATATTATCATCCATGACAAATTTCATGATGATCAGAAGAACAGTACGACCTGTGGCCCGTGCTAATGGATTAATTTTTTTAACCCAATATGGCCGCTGGCGGCCATGTTTTTTGTCCGAATGACCCCAAAATGACTCGTTCCCATCTACATTCCAATTTCAACAACCATGACAAATTTTATGATGATCAGACTAAAGGTACAACCTGTAGCCCGTGCTAAAGGATTTAGTCATACAAAGAGTAAAATCCAAGATGGCTGCTGGCGGCCATGTTTTTTGGCCGAATGACCCCAAAATGACTCGTTCCCATCTACATGTCATTATTAACATTCTTGACAAATTTTATGATGATTAGACTAAAAGTAGGACCTGTAGCCCGTGCTAAATGATTTAGTCATACAAAGAGTAAAATCCAAGATGGCTGCTGGCGACCATGTTATTTAGCCGAATGACCCCAAAATTACTCGTTCCCATCTACATGTCATTGTTAATATCTGTGACAAATTTTATGATGATCAGACTAAAGGTACGACCTGCAGCACGTGCTAAAGAATTTAGTCATACAAAGAGTAAAATCGAAGATGGCTGCTGGCGGCCATGTTTATTGGCCGAATGACCCCAAAATTACTCGTTCCCATCTACATGTCAATATTATCATCCATGACAAATTTCATGGTGATCAGACGAACAGTACGACCTGTGGCCCGTGCTAATGGATTAAATTTTGAAATCCAAGATGGCTACTGGCGGCCATGTTTTTTGTCCGAATGACCCCAAAATGACTCGTTCCCATCTACATTCCAATTTCAACAGCCATGACAAATTTTATGATGATCAGACTAAAGGTACGACCTGTAGCCCGTGCTAAAGGATTTAGTCATACAAAGAGTAAAATCCAAGATGGCTGCTGGCGGCCATGTTTTTTGGCCGAATGACCCCAAAATGACTCGTTCCCATCTACATCATACTACATGTCATTATTAACATTCTTGACAAATTTTATGATGATTAGACTAAAAGTAGGACCTGTAGCCCGTGCTAAATGATTTAGTCATACAAAGAGTAAAATCCAAGATGGCTGCTGGCGACCATGTTATTTAGCCGAATGACCCCAAAATTACTCGTTCCCATCTACATGTCATTGTTAATATCTGTGACAAATTTTATGATGATCAGACTAAAGGTACGACCTGCAGCACGTGCTAAAGAATTTAGTCATACAAAGAGTAAAATCGAAGATGGCTGCTGGCGGCCATGTTTATTGGCCGAATGACCCCAAAATTACTCGTTCCCATCTACATGTCAATATTATCATCCATGACAAATTTCATGGTGATCAGACGAACAGTACGACCTGTGGCCCGTGCTAATGGATTAAATTTTGAAATCCAAGATGGCTGCTGGCGGCCATGTTTTTTGTCCGAATGACCCCAAAATGACTCGTTCCCATCTACATTCCAATTTCAACAGCCATGACAAATTTTATGATGATCAGACTAAAGGTACGACCTGTAGCCCGTGCTAAAGAATTTAGTCATACAAAGAGTAAAATCGAAGATGGCTGCTGGCGGCCATGTTTATTGGCCGAATGACCCCAAAATTACTCGTTCCCATCTACATGTCAATATTATCATCCATGACAAATTTCATGGTGATCAGACGAACAGTACGACCTGTGGCCCGTGCTAATGGATTAAATTTTGAAATCCAAGATGGCTGCTGGCGGCCATGTTTTTTGTCCGAATGACCCCAAAATGACTCGTTCCCATCTACATTCCAATTTCAACAGCCATGACAAATTTTATGATGATCAGACTAAAGGTACGACCTGTAGCCCGTGCTAAAGGATTTAGTCATACAAAGAGTAAAATACAAGATGGCTGCTGGCGGCCATGTTTTTTGGCCGAATGACCCCAAAATGACTCGTTCCCATCTACATGTCATTTTTAACATTCTTGACAAAATTTATGATGATCAGACTAAAAGTACGACCTGTAGCCCGTGCTAAAGAATTTAGTCATACAAAGAGTAAAATCCAAGATGGCTGCTGGTGGCCATGTTTTTGGGCCGAATGACCCCAAAATTACTCGTTCCCATCTACATGTCAATATTAACATCCATGACAAATTTCATGAAGATCAGACAAACAGTACGGCCTGTAGCCCGTGCTAATGGATTGAATATTGAAATCCAATATGGCCACTGGCGGCCATGTTTTTTTTCCGAATGACCCCAAAATTAATTATTCTGGTCTAAATGTTGATGTCAACAGCTATGACAAATTTCATAATGATCCGACGAAAGGTACGACCTGTAGCCTGCATTGTTGACGCCTTACGTACACACGTACACACGCACACACGAACACACGCACACACGTACACACGGACGACAAAGCCATGGCAATAGCTCAAACTTTACAAAGTAAAGTTGAGCTAATAAATAGTCAGGGATTAATTTGATAACAAATTAAAAATTTAATAGTTGGAAAAACACAACAAGAACAATAAATAATTATGCTGTTCAGTCACAGTTGCTGGAATTTCTGACCGAAAATGACCTTCTCAGACAACATACCACTACCCCG
The DNA here is from genome assembly GCA_032622095.1 of Siphonodentalium dalli. Lineage (NCBI taxonomy): Eukaryota > Metazoa > Mollusca > Scaphopoda > Gadilida > Siphonodentaliidae > Siphonodentalium > Siphonodentalium dalli. Next base: position 84,544,002 of record CP136069.1, on the reverse strand, counting down.
GTCGGGGCGAGATCAAACAAATCAATTTAAGACCCTATATATTTCCCTGAAGATGAGGCCTAAGCAGAATGAGGTCCCTGGAGAGTGTATTTGGTGATGCTAGCCTAATGTGCAGGGTAGCATCACTAAATTCACCCTCTGGGGACCTCATTCTGCAAATGTCAGACACACTAAATTCAGCATTTTATTTTGATTTGATTTTAATGACACACATGGGGCATGAGTGCTGAGCAGTTGTTTAAAGCTGTCTGCCAGATAACATCTGAATTGATGACTGTGTGTTATTAACTCTCTCTGTCTGGAGCTAATAGCATACTCTATGGATGTTACAATAGTGTTAGTTTTTCTAACTAATTTTTTTCTTGACTACAGTGGGTGCAGGGGTGGCGCCAAGTGGGGGGGGGGGGGGGTTGTAGGGGGACATGGGTGTGGAGGGGGTGGGGAAGGGGATGGGTGGAATGGGGTGTTTTGTGTCTAACAAAAATATAATCAAAGGTTGAAATGAAAAGAAAAAAAAAAAGAAAAAATTTATATCATTGAATTCAATTTAAAAACAAAATAAATATATATAGAGTTATGTTTCTGGCTCAGCCCCTATTTGACACAGTGACCCCATTTGAACAAATCTGAACACCAGTCACCCAATGACCCTCCATACCAAATATCAGCTAAATCGCCCCAATGATAAAGAAGTCATTCTAAGAATTACTATGGAGGAATAGAGTTTCGCAACTAATTGACCTGGTGACCTTATTTGAACCTAGTCCAACAAATTAGACTATTCGGATTAATACATATTTTAATATTTGGACATTTACAATTGTATTAATCCTTCTAGTCTAATAAAAGAGCTGAAAGCAAAGTTAGCACACATTTTGAAGCGGGTCAACATCAGTGACCATGCACCGATAATCCGATATGACCCCATCAAAATACCATTTATATATTAATTTCTCTTAAATTATCTACAAATACATTAGTCTTACCTGTAGCGGAGTTAGTATTCTTTGTGTTCACACATACAGTTGTAGATTGTGATATAAAAGTTGTCAGAATTACAGATTTGTTAGTTTAATCCCGGATTGGAAAACATATCACCATTTTCAAATGTTAATTTTGTTGTATTTATGGGTTTTAATAGTTAGGCCTGGTAGAGTAAAACCTGTATCAAATAGATACGTCTCGGCAAACGGCTCCAATATAGCGATATTGGAGCGAAGATACAGGAAAATCCGGAAACCTGGACAGGGACCAGCCGAGGGGGCGACATAGGCGAAATAGTCGCCCTAGAGCCGCCAATTTCGCCCTACTAAGGCTCCAGGGCGAAGTTGAAGTCTCCTTTTTTTTTTTAAATATAATAATAGTTATAGTATAATATAGGACCATAACATAGGAGTATACATTTGGCACTTAGAATGCCATATGATGAATATATTGTCCAACTTGGTTTTGTCTTAATTAGTGTATTGACACCTGTTATTCAATAAATTAGTGGCCATAGTGGGGCCCTAGTTATCACACCTGTGTACCATGGACACTCCAAGGTAGATTGTTATGAAATTAAACACACAAGTCAGTATATGTCAAACCTACTGAAGCCTGTTGTATTGCTGGTGGATTAAGCTGAGAGTTTATTTGGTGGTGTAAATGATCATATATAAATATAGGATCAATACTTATTTTGCTATAATCAATAATTTTGTGTTTACTATTACAAATTATTTACTAAGTACATTCACATATTAAGAGGATAACTTTTTGATTATCAATATATGTTTGTTATTAATAATTATTATTCATTCAAATTCATTGACAAAACAGCCTAGTTTTAACCCCCAAAAAAGAAAACAATCCGGAAATATAATTGATAATTGAGTCTCCCCACTTCTCCCTATTTTCCGCTGACTTCTCCCTAAAATCTCCAGAGGGAGAAGTCACTCCCTGAGTCCCTCCCTAAAATTTGACCCCTGGCTGGTCCCTGGGAAACCACCGAGGATGCCCGAAGATAGCCGGAAGTTCACGAGATGGCGAGGCTGACGGAAACCCATCACTTGAATCCAAACCAACCTATTGACAACATCGTGTATTTCTATTGCTGTATTATTAAAAGGTATTATTTCACACTTGCACTTCTGCTGACATGTATAATTATTCACAATGCTGCACTGTATCCCAACATTATAACAATTTTGCGTGTTTTCCCAGATTTCTGATCTATTACGCATGCGCGTGCTTTCGTTTTCGTATGTGTTCGCTAGCATAGACGGGTTTGAATATTTCTGTCGGTTGAGTTGTTATAAAATTATATGGATTAATTGTGACACAAATTTTATATGGATTAATAGTGACACAAATTTATGCTAGTTAGTTCAGTCATGATATTTAACATTCCAACAGGTATGTGTTTTTTATTTGCAGTTTTATTTGTGTCATTAGACGTGAACAGTGTAAGTTAAAGGGGCATGCCCTTGCCACATAACTCTTGCGGCTTCAATGCTGCCTTCATAGCATTCAAAGTTTTCACGTCCTTTGTTGGACGATGAGGGATTAAGACCACATAAATGTCAAAATATTAAAATAGGTCTTAATCCGAATCGTCTAATTTGTTGGACAAGCTTTGGCCTTACTAAGTTTAAACTAAAGTTACTGCCTGAATACAACTTAACACGTTTAACTTTTAGCGTGTCCCCATAATTTGGAAGTGATTAGAACCTGTGCGTTACCTGATAACATACTAATAAAATCAAAAGGATGTGTATGCATTATTGTCAACAGATTTTTACGATAAGAGTTTTGAAAATCTGCGTTTTCCATCCCATTCCCAAAATCATGACAAATGACCCAATTTCAATTTCAATTTTGAACTATTCCGATTTTTGGAATTATTTACGAATAGGACGAGGCGTATAATGTTAAATACTCACATCGAATGTTTTTCATACGACTAGGATCGAGTATTAAAATGAAACTCTCTTTGAAACACGTCCAAAAGGCAATAAAAACTTGAATAATTAAACCAAAACATGGGTCGTATTTGAGCGCACAGGAAGTGACTTCGTGATCGGCTGCAGCTTCGGTCACAGCCGATATCGGAAATAAGTCTGCGCATGTCCATATCCGAGGAATCTCGAACGATTATGACCGCGGCTCAAGCCGCAACGAATGTCACTTTCAGTATCCAATACAAACAACATGAATTCCCTGTAATTGAACCCCGAAAAAAATTAAATTCGGGGGACTATTAAAATAGCCGATGTCCGTCCGTGCGTCCGTGCGGAAATGATTATTAAATCAAAAGCAAAAAAATTTCATAGGTCAGTTTATCAGACCAAAATACAGGTCAAGTTCGAATATGGGCTTGCTCCGCCCATTTTTGAGAGAGTTATGGCCCTTTTTTTTTACTTAGAATCTTGTAATTTTCTGGTTTCTGGATGATAACTTCAGTTTGTGTGATCATATCTTAACCAAATTTGGTATGTGAGTTTATCAGACCTATGTACGTACAGGTAAAGTTCGAATATGGGTAGGCCTATACTCCGCCCATTTTTGCGAGAGTTGTGGCCCTTTTTCGACTTGTTTTACTTAGAAAATTTCTCACTTTTTCGGTTTCCGGATGATATCTCAAGTTTGGATCCTTTAATTCCAAATACCGTTTTTTTGTGGATCAGTCATATAACGATACAGGTCAAGTTCGAATTTGAGTTTGAACCGATGATTTTTCTCAGAGTTATGGGCTTTTCGACTTAGAAAATTAAATTTTTCTTGTAATTTTCTTCATTTTGTGCCAATTTGAGGAGTTTTTTTTAAAAGATTTGGTTATTTGTATGCATGTCAGTAATGAGACAATGCACAAGTGTCTTATCCATATAGTATACTTCTACAAAGCCTCCGCTCCAAATGAAGCCACCAGTTCGGGGGACACTGTGGCCGAGCGGCCTTTTTTTTAAACAGATTAGTATACGTATTAAGTAATCTGTTTAAACAGATTAGTAATCTGTTTAAACAGATTAGTAATCTGTTTAAACAGATTAGTATTCTGTTTAAACAGATTACTAATCTGTTTAAACAGATTACTTTATCTGTATATACAGATTACTAATATGTTTAAGGGAACATTCCGTTTTGCGAAATTATGTATTGAATTCAATGGCTTCGGGGGGTCAAAAATATTTGATTCGAGTCGTCGAGGAAGTCACCCATCAAAGCTCAGATTTGTTAGATATCGATTTTAGAAATCTATTATTTTTCATTATCGGGAATACTTTCTGGCCCGGAACTCAGTCAAAATTACGTTATTATTACCACTTTATTTTAGAGTTATCCTTCCTTGTCTGTTTGAATAGAGTTTTGGTGTACACATCCCGAGCAGATTACGACAGTTGAAGGCAATTATTAGTACTCATCTCGAGAATATAACAAATTTCAAAAATCAATATCTAATAACTCTGAGCTTTGTTTGATGGGTTCCTCGACTCGAATCAAATATTTTTTACCCCCAAAGCCAAAGAAATAGTAATATATAGGACCCTCTGATCGGATTGTTGTTGTTGGAATCTGTTGAGATGGGACCCTCTGTTCGGATTGAGTACGTACTTTACCTGGGAGATATATATAGCTTCATCTGAGGAAGAAACGTTCATTTATCAAAACCGCATGGTCTGGTTTGGTTTTGTTTAAAGTGACACAACAATCTTCACCAATATACCCCCATTGACTGAAGCAATGATAAGGCGGAATCCCGCAGATATCTATTTTTAGCCACAATTCCATCCGCACGATCCGATTGGTCGGCGACCTTTCGTCACCAATTTGATACGATTGTTTTTACGACTTTGGAATAATAAATCACTCTCATTCTCAAGACGAAGTAAATTAATTAAAACCTAGTTAGAACGTATATTTGAATTAGATTATCGGAGTTTTAACTCGGTGTATGGTGCGTTGAGTGTTGGGTCGTAATATATGAATTCAACGATTATTGGCTGGAAAACTGGTCAAAACTCGTTTCGAATAAGTTCGTGCATGTGTTGTTGACATTGTAATTGAATATTGTCAACAGCGGGAATTCTCAGCCTGATGACCAAGGAGCCGAGTGACTCGGGTCTCAATGGGACCTGTTGGAGAACCAATCGTTCAAACACGCAGATTTAAAAAAAACAGTGTGGGTAGATAGCGTCAGACAAATGTACATGTAGCAAGTGCAATTTGACACTGAAATGTACTAATATGCATGTATGGCTTTGGATTGGACTGGCTGCATTATGCCTACACTGACTACATACAGACCCTGCAGATTCAAATTCAACAAGTCTCAACAGTGACCCGTATAGTATTAAAATGACTAATTTCAAAATGTGTGGCCCAATATTAGATATATTTTTTTGTTGGGGGAAGTGTAGATCATGCCATGAATGATCTCTACTCTGGGTAATATGATTATGAGAGGCCACATTCACATTGAATTGCGCTTAAGTGCAATTGAATGCGCTTAAGCAAAAATTATTGCACTTAAGGGCAAACGATTGTGCATAAGTGCGATAAAATATTGTGCTTAAGTACAAATAGGGCATTCATGCTTAAGCATTATGAGTTGCACTTAAGCATGATTAATTGCGCTCAAGTGCAATTAATTGTAACTACTATCTAACCTACCCATAAAATATTAATTGTCATAACCTGGAGTATCGCCTAGCATCACAAGAAGAGCATGTGCTAATTTTAACCTTTTTAAATAAGCCTAGTACAGTTACCTCTAACTGTATGTGTGCAACAATCAAAGATAATCCATAATGTCATATAATTATCAGCATCCCTTATATCCAAAAAATGGATGTCTCCTCTAGTATGTTTTAATATATTTTTTTTAAAGAATTTTTGCACAGATTTGGGCCATAGCTATGGTCATATAGCAATAATGTGGTGTCACTGTATGAGGGTTTACTTATTTACTTAAATCGGGTGAAAAACCCTAAATATTGTCATATTATCAGCATCCCTGTCCCAAAAATATGTGTTTCATTCTGGGAGCTTTGGTGTCTCACTCCTCGAGCTCTGGTAGTTTTATTAAATCAGCGTCTCTTGTAGTATGTCCATGTCATAAACTGTAGCGCGAATATGGTGTCACTGAGGACCTGCTTCCCTCATATGGTGCACATGTATACCGGTATATACTCGAAAATCAAAGTTGCACCAACTAATATAGAAGTCAATGCTATCACGAATTGCCTGAACTAAAACAGAAGGTAATGCTATCGCGAGTCTACCATATCAATAAAGAACTTAGACTTGCTCCCTACCCATCCAAACTAATGAAAACAAGAGGTGATATGTCAGTAAGAACTATAAGGTTGAGTTATGGATAAACCTATTTATTCACCAGGGGTGTTTTATATAATAGTTACATATAACCATGAAATGCGCTTAAGATTAGCCAATTGATTGCGCACAGCAAGATTGATTGCGCTTAAGCACAAATAATTATGTTTTCAAGAACAAATTACTATGCTTAAGCGCAATCGACTGCACTTAAGATCAATGATTGCGCTTAAGAACAATGATAAGTTCAAGTAATTCTGCTTAAGTGTAATTATTTGTGCTTAAGTGCAATTAATTGCGCTCAAGTGCAATTAATTGCGCTTAATCACACTTCATTACTAAATGGCAATTTGGCCTCCCAGAGGCTAATGCCTGTAGAAATCATATTGTACCAATGAAAAACCTGGGAACTTTTTGAGGTTTTGATAGGGAACCTTATAAAGCTGAAAAAATAACACGGGAATATATTTCTTTGTTAATACCTGTCGCTTAACAGTTTATTCATAAGTAGGCGAAAGTGCCAGCTCGAGATGACATTATTTAACAGACTTGACGGGTGAGTTTGCTATGCGCACTTACAATCATGGAATTTCCCCCATACTTTGAAGTTGATTATCGAGGAACAATTATAAACAAATAAATATGTTCCCTGCCTTGTTTTTTCAATGTTATAAAGTTCCCTATCAAAACATAAAAAAGTTCCCAAGTTTTGTACTGATGGAATAAGATCTCTACAGGCGCTAAGCAGAGTAAAGATTCATGGCATGATCTAGGGGAGGGGGTTTCTTCAATTTCAACTAGATAGCTCCAGGCTGTTGACCCAACATTCAACAATAATTTAAACAAGGACTAAATCATGCCAGAAGCTGGGGTTTGTCCCACAAAAATATTCATGATTGCCAATTACTCAATTAATAAATTCAATTGCAAGTCTATCACAGCTAGTGACAGTCAATTGTGATATTCAGTTATTAACAGACTTTTTAATTATATTAAATTTAATTCATTAGTGAAAATTCATACATGTGTTATTGTGTTAAGTACCTTATTAATAAATCATTTAAAATAAGTCTTCTTAAATATATCTCTTCATGATATTGATGATGTCCCTCCCTCCCATGGCGGACCCCAGACTCCTATTCTGAATACTAATAACAAATAGGTGATTTTTCTGTGTACCAGCAGGTACCAGATAAGAAAATATGGATAGTGACAATGGAGTGAAATCTCTTGGAACTGTATGATATATCTCACTGAGAATAATTGTCATTGAGCATCAAATTGATTATTTTTTGTCAAAATGACATATTTTGATATAATTCAGTCTCATACTTCTTGATGAGCTGGAGTTATGGACAATACTTCAGCAGCAAAAATGTAATTATTTTCATATTTATAACAGTGTGAAATAACCATGGCTTCTATCCTATATTTGTTGTATCCGGTACTCATGATTCACCTCTGTTATTCATGATTTATGGCAGGTGCTAGTACATGTATACCGTCAGTAGTCAGAGTAATCAAAACTACAGTAATGCCCTAATTAGTCGACTCCAATACCACAGCAGAATTATGGGTAACTTTTCCGGATTTAGTCGGAAATATGGCTTGTTGCCATTCATCGGAAATCTCTCCCATATAATAATGAAGTGGCAGTGTCTCAGAAACAGAACATTAATTTGATTTGGCCTTACTAAACTCAGCAGAACCACCACCATCATAGTACAGTAATGCCCTAAATAATTGACTCCTTAACCACAGCAGAATTATGGGTAACTTTTGAGCATTTAGTCGAAAATATGGCTTTCCGATGAATGGCAACAAGCCATATTTCCAACTAAATCCTGAAAAGTTACCCATAATGCTGCTGTGGTTAAGCAGTCGATTAATTAGGGCATTACTGTATGTGGTTCATTTATGAGACAAAATACCAAACCTGGAGGGTCGGAACTAAAACTAAAACAAAAAATGTCTATTTGGAATAAAATCAATTAACCCTTTCATTATGGGAGCAGCATTCACCCTTCCATGATTGGAGCATTGGAAATATTGCGAAAAAACCATGTGCTAATGCATTCTCTTATATATGGTAGTTTCCAGTAGGGATCCTAGAATATGTAAGAGAATACATTACATGTACATTGGCCTAACAATATTTACCTTGACCTTGTAAGCCAGTGCATTCTCTTATATATGTGAGGCTACCTAGTATGGTATCTGCAAATATAAGGGAATGCACTGGCACATGATTCATTGCTCCACCAGCGCAGTTCCCATCAAGAAATGGTTATATTATATATTCGAGTCTCCCAAGTCCTTCCAACTGCATGTTTTGTAGATTTTATTTTCCTGCTTTACAGAAGAAATTTAATCATTTACAAATTTCCAGGATTCACTAAAGATGGATTATCTCTTCCTCTAACATGTGTTGTATAGTTTACTGGTTATAAAATTATAAAAATAAGCCGGAGATACCATTAAAATACTGAAAATTGATTGTATACTATTATAATACTAATTGATAGAAGTGTTTCCAGGCAAGGGTCTTCGATTCATATTTATTATGTTATACACAGGAAACTATAAAATAATTGTTACAGAAAGAGATAATTATTAATCCATCTGTTAGAGTAAGGATTTTTCAAGTTGTGTGTTTTCAAGAATGGGAGTGTATCACACTGAGCCAAATTCAATATATGATGGTCAGATATTTCAAAAACTAGAAATTTTTTGTACAGCCTTTTCATTGTTTTAGTAATTTTCTGACTACAATGTAGATTGTGTACAAAACATGATTTCTTTATTAGTCTATGATGAAGACAAAACTATTTTTGAACAAATTGTGTGTTAGACTTACAAACTGAAGGGATTTCCAAACACCTTGCGATGCTATCTTTTTACAATTTAAAGTGTTCTAAGAGGAAAGTTCAAATAATTTTGCACATTTCATGACTGGAGCTTCCTGAAATTTTGCAAAAACACTATACCAATGCATTCTCTTATATATGCCAGTCTCCCATTGGCAGACTCGCATATTTAAGAGAATTCATTGACCTAACAACATTTATCTTGACTATGCAAGCCAGTGCATTCTTTTATATATACAAGGTGCCATATGGGAGACCATTATTTATGATTAATCCTTCCATAACTGGAGCTTCATGAATTTTTTTGAAAACCTGTGCCAATGCATTCTCTTATATATGCGAGTCTCCCATAGGATGCCTTGCATATATAAGAGAATGCATTAAGCTAACAATACTTGTATTGAACTTCTAAGCCAGTGCACTCTCTACTGATTGTTTTTTTCTATTTATGCCCCAACATTTGTTAAACAGACAAAAATACCAAAAAATGTCATCTTTGGAAAAGTATCATGACTGAAGGATTAATCTCAGTCATAAGTTAATTTTATTCACCAAAAACACCAAAACAAATGCCATGAGAAAAGCAGGGTATATGGATTTAAATTATTTCAATTTGCTCTGGAGGGGGGGGGGGTGTTAATATATATTCAGACACGTATGTTACTTTTTTACCTTTGACCATTTCTGCAATTCACCCAGCCCCGCAACCAATTTCTTTCCCTCTTTACAACTGTTTTCCCCAAGCATTTTTCAACACCCCTCCTCATCTGTCTGTCTGAATATATATGTGGAGATTCTATGAGGAAAAAAAATATTTTTTTCCTCACAGAAACCCCACTGTGAAAATATTTCAGTGAATTTTGTGTTAACTAAAGCTATTGTTCTTGTTTAATATTACAGTTTTCACCACTTTTACATGAAATATTAAAGGGACCAATGAACTCGCAGTGCGGCAGTGGGTAAAATGTGCAAATATATTCGATAAAAACATCACCTATTAGAAGAACATGGAGAAATAGATCAACTTTGCTCGATTGGCTTAAAGATGGATCATCTCTTCCTAAATTGTTTTCTATAATTTCTAGGGTATACAATAATAATGATAAGTCAAGTTGTCAAAGACACCAGTCCAGAAACGCTTCTATCATTTAATATTACAACTGATTGATAATCAGTTGGGACAATCTTTTTTTACTATTTTCCTGCTTGCTATGCTCCGAACGTTTCCTCAAGCAGTAAAATGTCACAAATTATTTGTAGGTATACTAGTATATATACCAGAAAATTCAAAATAGAATGAACAGTAATTGATTGAAGCATTTCCGGACATTATTTTATACCCAGGAAAATATATAAAACTTGTAATAAGAATATATAGACCATCTTTAAACTGTAATCAAAATATGAAACAGAGATTATTCCTTAAGAAATAATTTCAAGAGAGGGCACTGATTTTCTAACCTTTCAACTCAATCAACCTATATAATTAGGAGGCACAAGTTTGAAGTCAGAATCACTGAGTGCATTCTATTTACAACCGAAGGGGTTCAGAAACTTTTTTTTTAAACTCAATATACATGTGATTGGTATATACACATGTACAGAAATGCTCTAATTAATCGACCTCTTAACCAAAGCAGAATTATGGGTAACTTTTCAGGATTTAGTCGGAAATATATTTCCGACTAAATCCTGAAAAGTTACCCATAATTCTGCTTTGGTTAAGAGGTCGATTAATTAGAGCATTACTGTATGTACTGATAACCTATTTTAGTATGAAATTTTCTCCAGTCTTCATATATGCTATTACCATACGCTTGTGTATATATGCATTTTGTTATGAGAGGCCAAAAGTAACAATTATCGGTGAATCACTCATCCATAGAGAACCAGGTTCATTTTAACTTCAGACTGTCAGCGAGGTGGCGACGATGTCACAGTGGGGTTGTCTCCCCCCCCCCCCATAAATGTTTCCTTCCAAGTGGCCAGTTTCATACCGGTATAATCTGGATGAATCGTATCATTTAGTATAAGGTATATTGCAGTCTGATAGATATCCAGACTCGTATTAAAGAAAGAAATGAAACACGGTCTAATTTTATTTAGACTGTGTCTATTGATATGTTTTTTTTAAAATAACGTGAACTTTGTCACAATTTGGGATTTAAAAAAAAATAAAATGTGTCCAATTGGCGCGTTGTCATCAGATAACTTAATACAGTAATGCCCAAAGTAATTAAGTAATTGACCACTTAACCACAGCAGAATTATGGGTAATTTTTCAGGATTTAGTTGGAAATATGGCTTGTTGCCATTCATCGGAAAGCTCTCGACGAGAGCTTTCCAACGAATAGCAACAAGCCATATTTCCAACTAAATCCTGAATTATTTTCCATAATCCTGGTGTGGTTAAGGGGTCATTACTTTGGGTATTACTGTATGTTCTTTTTCAAAGGATTTTTTCAAAAGCAACGCATGACAGTTGTGGGAAACGACAAAACATGTGGTGAGAAATGGCCAAATATATGGTGCGAAACAACCAAACACGTGGGGCAAAGTGTATGAAACAACAATAGTACACATATGGGAGGCAAAATTCACATTTAATTGCCAATCACGCTTAAGTGTAATTCATTATGCTTAAGCATGAATTTAAGCTTAATTCGCAATGCCTAAGTGTAATTTAGATTTCCATTATACCATACTTAAGCGTATTACATTATGCTTATGCGTAATTCATTTACCATCACACATAATGCATTCACGCTAAAGTAAAGCGTAATAGAATTGGAAAAACTCCCCTGAAGCTGAAATTGATGCAGTCAATTACGATGCTAGTAATCTTACCATCCGCCCAGAACATTAAACCTTACTAAGTTAGATACATGTAGGCCTACCATTACATATAACGTTGCAAGGCAATACAAACCAATTATGCTTAAGCGTAATGGAGTTACGCTTAAGCGTTTAAATCAGCCATTAAATGTTAGATTAATCTCCCATATAGTACTTAATATATGCAATGATAATGTTGTTGTTTGAGCCATCCAAAATTATTTTGGAGTATAAATATAAGCAGCAAGCGAAATAATTGAAAAATAATTTATTATATATGATAAACAAGCATAATTTTTAAATATTTAACCCTTTGAGTGCCAGGTCGATTTTTGTATCAACCCATATACCCTGTGCCAATGCATTCTCTTATATATGCGAGTCGACCATAGGTCGCCTCGCATATATAAGAGAATGCATTGGCCTAACAATTTTTTTTTTTTACAATTTTTTTTACAATTTTAATAATTTATTCTTATACCGGTATTCTTAAACAGACTTATTTTGTAGGTTTAGGGCCGATGAGATCGGCCCCTGGCACTCAAAGGGTTAAGCAATAGCTCCTTGTTAGCATTGTTGAAAACACTCCATACTGTTGTTCCCCTCGCAGAGCAGATAGAAAACCGTCAATATCACTGACATCAACAACCGACTGAAGTCTGTTCCAGGTAGTTCAATTCCACAGTTGTTTTAACAAATAAGGAGTGTTCGTATTGTGAGCTGCTGGTACGCAGAAGTTGGAACGATTCTGTGTTGTTACACACCTCCTTCTCCACCGGATTTTGACTGACACAGTCCTAAAATTTTGTTGGCTGTATTTCCCTTGTGTCTTTCTTCTCGTGTTCTAGATAATCAGGCTTTAGGCAGGGCTGAAACCAACCCCTTGACTATTTTGTGGTATTGAACCAGTCACTGTTCTTTCCTTCATTCTTCGAGGGGTGGTAGCTTTACCTCAAACAGCATGCCTGTGACTGATCCATCATCTCGTCTGTATTTGTTCTTTTCTGTATTTGTTCTTTAAGTCAACATGACCGCTTTCGCAGATTGCTGCTTCCAGCAAGGAAGGATACGCACTACGTTCATGACTGAACTAGAGTTGCACATACTTCCGAGTGTGACTTGATGTGGTATATTTGAAAACAACAGGTATTTATCTGGCAGGTCCGATTGGAACTTGTATAGATGTTAGTGTATTTATTTTTGAATTTTATATTCAATATTGATATTTCAAATCTGACAAATTAATATGTAGGTCAAGTGATGTAAATCCAGAAAAAAATTATCAAAAATATATTTATTGCAAAATTTTATAATTTACAAAGCGGACCCACCAGATAAATACCTGCTGTTTCTTATACTATAGTACCGCATCAAGTCACACTCAGAAGACTGAGAAGTATGCAGGTATGTGCAACTCCGTAACTTTCCGAATTTTGCTCCGCAGATTTGCATGGAAATCCACTGTGACATTCGTGAACTTCCCAAAATCCATGGCGGAAGACACCCCATTCGCTGCTCTTTCCAATTTTTCGGCATCTTCGCGCTGACAAAAACGTCTTATTTGATCGCATTTTGCCAATTTAAGCTCAATAAATATCGTCTTTTTCTAACGATATCCTGAAACCATGCTTGCTGTCACTGAAAACATAGGAATACCCCCAATCTATTTATAGAAATCAGGGGAGATAAACCATGCATGCAGTTTTCAGAAGCGTTAGGAACAGGCAGTGAACAGCTGTTTCAACAACAACAACACGGTGGCGATGATTGTTGAGTCCCTTTAACCATGGTGTTGTAGCTGGGTAAGCTGACTACATGTGCTACATATACACAATACAGAGGCACATCGACCTCCAGATGAGAAGGCACACACGTGTTCCACACATAGCTAGCACATTGTGATAATATGTGTACGGATGTTTAGGGTAGAATAAGTTGAATAACAGTCAGTTATTATGACAGTCGTCGTCAACAATGAATGACATTGATAATTTGATAGTTGTCTGGATGTATATTTTGATCGATTCAATGACTGTTGGCACTGAATTTCTGTCTAGCTGTCTTCGTGACTATCTTCAGATCTTCGTCGGCATTCTGCTTCATGTAATATGGGTCAATATTTAAAAACAACCTCTCAAATGCATCTTCGGTATCTGCTACAGACGCAGAATATAGTCCAGTCCACAATCCGTATATCATCGCAATTTTCATGTTTTTGACGAGAAAATGTGCGAGAAATTGAATTTTTTTTATCGCGGGGTATATCACACGGTGACGTCACAGATTTTGCGGTCCATCACGCGACTCAACAAAATTGGTGGCCAGCGCCCCTATCGTTAATTCAGGAATTGTTCATCAATTGGTTTGTAGACGGAAGCTATTAATTCTGTAGACTTGTCCACTAATTCTGCATTTTTAGTCATTTGTTTGACCGGAAATAGTTGATTCCGCTATTAGATATTGATTCGAATACGAAACCTATTGAATTTAAATAGAACGTTATTAATTGTGCATTGGTGATAATTTATATCTATTAAATATAAGAATGACAAGGTCTATATTAGTTTTATAACGATAATCATTGATCGTGAGAAATCGTATATTGGTTTGAAATATCTTTATTGATTAAGAAAATATGGCTATTGAAACGGAATGTACGTTTATTGAATATGCGCGAATCTTACTAATTGTGTGTTATTAGATATTAGTTGAACAGTGAATACTATTAAATTAAAATAGAACATTAATTTTGCATCTGTCAACATTGATTACGAATCTATATCTATTAAAACGGAACTGTCTCTTATTGAATCCAAGAACGATTATTGGTTTGGAAATGGAGTCTATTGGTTTGAAATAGATTGCCATTGATTTAGAAAATATGGCTATTGAAACGAAACTGTCTGTTATTGAATCCAAGAACGACTATTGGTTTGAAAATAGAGACTATTGTTTCACAAACCACCATTAACTTTTATTTCATGTAATTTCCGACTGAATGGCCGCCCATACATTTAGTACAGAAATTGTTAATTGAACCGTTTGGTCGCATCTAGCCAAATATCTTGAAAACTCAACGAATCGATGTCACTTTAAAGGTACTCAATCCGATAAAACTCCTCTCAATTACTATTTCAATGGCTTCGGGGGTCAAAAATATTTGATTCGAGTCGAGGAAGTCACCCATCAAAGCTCAGATTTGTTAGATATCGATTTTAGAAATCTATTATTTTTCATTATCGGGAATACTTTCTGGCCCAGAACTCAGTCAAAATTGCGTTATTATTACCACTTGATTTTAGAGTTATCCATCCTTGTCTGTTTGAATAGATTTTGGTGTACACATCCCGAGCAGATTACGGCAGTTGAAGGCAATTATTAGTACTCATCTCGAGTAAATAACAAATTTCAAAAATCAATATCTAATAATTCTGAGCTTTGTTTGATGGGTTCCTCGACTCGAATCAAATATTTTTTACCCCCAAAGCCAAAGAAATAGTAATATAGGACCCTCTGATCAGATTGTTGTTGTTGGAATCTGTTGAGATGGGGACCCTCTATTCGGATGGAGTACCTTTAAATAGTGTAACTTGCATGGACGGACAACCAACATGTAATACAGGTATGCGCTGCTCTCAACGTTATATATGTCCATACATGCTTTATTTCCACCATGATACGCTCTGTGGATAATCCTTTCAAACCATGCAGTTTGTATTTTTAAATTGCTATCATATACTATTGTGTAACTACTCAACGTACACACGTCTTATTTGTATTAGATAGCATACCCACATTTTACTGGCTGCATTATGCTCGAATCAGGAAGTAGCAGTAGACCCTATATATATAATATATAGATACTACAGTGACAACAAGCACAGATAAACTGTCAACAGAAATTTCACGGAGACTTTTCTGGAAGCAAAAAATGGAAGGACGCCGAACGAAACAATATCCTAGGTCAGCATCATCAAATAAGGGTGGAATTCATTTATCGATGGATTTAGTGTCATCACCTCAAAGCTACACCATATCAGAATTTTACGAAAAATTCCACAACGATTTGCCACAGATTGTAGTTATTCGCGATGGATATTATGGACATTCGGAGATGGAGACACTGGAGTCCGGACAGGTAAGTCAATTAAAGCCACACAAGACATAATTTCGCTAAGTGAATCGAATTTCATTGAAATTCCGCCGATCAAATAATAAATATCAACATGCGAAGATGCCACTTTATTACCAAAATCACCTCAAACATATTTGCTTATGCAAGGCGTCAAAATTTTATTCATTTCTGTATTTGCCATAAATTTGATGCAAATATAATATTAGTGTTAAACAAGACTATAGTGATGTTTTCTTTGGTTTTTAATACATGTACAAAGATAATTATGTAGAGCTGTTGTTTCTGAAAATAAGTTAGTGAGGAAATACGCCATCGGCCGTTAGATCCGTATATATCCGGATATAATTATGTCATTCGAAATAACTTTCTTGGTTTCTTCCGCCGTGTATGTTAACAAAGTATAGTTTCAACCCCCAAATTAACTAAGTTACGACTTGACCAATCGTAATTTCCGGTAACTGTTTTCTATCTTCACTTCAGAATCTACTTCACAGATCTATATATAACTTCTTCTGTTCTTATTTTTACAATTTGATTTTTCGGTATAAATCAAATTTTAAAATAGTGCATCTCGTCCAGTCCACAGAGTACGTACAACGCCATAATTTTTTATAAAACCACATTTGAAGACTACAAGTAAACTAATTTTTCTATGCATAATTACTGTCGTTTATTTCTGATGTATACTGATGTATAGACAGTGAAATCTCTTCAATTTGAAATAAATTTGTCTTGATGGAGGGTACGAACACGATAGAGTTCGTCCTCTTGCTACGCTCCAAACGTTTCCGAGAGTTCATCTCAAGTTTCTGTTCTAAGGTGACACTCCACAGTTTCTGCAGGGATTGGTGCAAAAATAAGGGGGCACCAATTCAATGAAAAATAACTGAAATGTGATCCCACAACACATATACAATGTATACATACCTGGGTTGAGCACATACTAGGCTTAAAGATTTTGGTATATAATTGTCATTTTAATGGGGGTAGCAAGAGTTATGCCCCTTGATTGTGTGCCTGAAAAATGAAATTTTTATGCCAAAATAAGCGATTTTCAGGCCCCTGTGACACAAAAACCAGACAATCTATGGTATAGCCGCCTATGTTGTCTGGAAGAACACTGTTTCCTCACAAAAATATCAAAAAAATTTAGGTGCTAAAAAGTCACGCTGGTGACGCAATTCAATGAAAAATAACTGAAATGTGATCCCACAACACATATACAATGTATACATACCTGGGTTGAGCACATACTAGGCTTAAAGGGACTCAACAATCATCGCCACCGTGTTGTTGTTGTTGAAACAGCTGTTCACTGCCTGTTCCTAACGCTTCTGAAAACTGCATGCATGGTTTATCTCCCCTGATTTCTATAAATAGATTGGGGGTATTCCTATGTTTTCAGTGACAGCAAGCATGGTTTCAGGATATCGTTAGAAAAAGACGATATTTATTGAGCTTAAATTGGCAAAATGCGATCAAATAAGACGTTTTTGTCAGCGCGAAGATGCCGAAAAATTGGAAAGAGCAGCGAATGGGGTGTCTTCCGCCATGGATTTTGGGAAGTTCACGAATGTCACAGTGGATTTCCATGCAAATCTGCGGAGCAAAATTCGGAAAGTTACGGAGTTGCACATACCTGCATACTTCTCAGTCTTCTGAGTGTGACTTGATGCGGTACTATAGTATAAGAAACAGCAGGTATTTATCTGGTGGGTCCGCTTTGTAAATTATAAAATTTTGCAATAAATATATTTTTGATAATTTTTTTCTGGATTTACATCACTTGACCTACATATTAATTTGTCAGATTTGAAATATCAATATTGAATATAAAATTCAAAAATAAATACACTAACATCTATACAAGTTCCAATCGGACCTGCCAGATAAATACCTGTTGTTTTCAAATATACCACATCAAGTCACACTCGGAAGTATGTGCAACTCTAGTTCAGTCATGAACGTAGTGCGTATCCTTCCTTGCTGGAAGCAGCAATCTGCGAAAGCGGTCATGTTGACTTAAAGAACAAATACAGAAAAGAACAAATACAGACGAGATGATGGATCAGTCACAGGCATGCTGTTTGAGGTAAAGCTACCACCCCTCGAAGAATGAAGGAAAGAACAGTGACTGGTTCAATACCACAAAATAGTCAAGGGGTTGGTTTCAGCCCTGCCTAAAGCCTGATTATCTAGAACACGAGAAGAAAGACACAAGGGAAATACAGCCAACAAAATTTTAGGACTGTGTCAGTCAAAATCCGGTGGAGAAGGAGGTGTGTAACAACACAGAATCGTTCCAACTTCTGCGTACCAGCAGCTCACAATACGAACACTCCTTATTTGTTAAAACAACTGTGGAATTGAACTACCTGGAACAGACTTCAGTCGGTTGTTGATGTCAGTGATATTGACGGTTTTCTATCTGCTCTGCGAGGGGAACAACAGTATGGAGTGTTTTCAACAATGCTAACAAGGAGCTATTGCTTAACCCTTTGAGTGCCAGGGGCCGATCTCATCGGCCCTAAACCTACAAAATAAGTCTGTTTAAGAATACCGGTATAAGAATAAATTATTAAAATTGTAAAAAAAATTGTAAAAAAAAAAAATTGTTAGGCCAATGCATTCTCTTATATATGCGAGGCGACCTATGGTCGACTCGCATATATAAGAGAATGCATTGGCACAGGGTATATGGGTTGATACAAAAATCGACCTGGCACTCAAAGGGTTAAATATTTAAAAATTATGCTTGTTTATCATATATAATAAATTATTTTTCAATTATTTCGCTTGCTGCTTATATTTATACTCCAAAATAATTTTGGATGGCTCAAACAACAACATTATCATTGCATATATTAAGTACTATATGGGAGATTAATCTAACATTTAATGGCTGATTTAAACGCTTAAGCGTAACTCCATTACGCTTAAGCATAATTGGTTTGTATTGCCTTGCAACGTTATATGTAATGGTAGGCCTACATGTATCTAACTTAGTAAGGTTTAATGTTCTGGGCGGATGGTAAGATTACTAGCATCGTAATTGACTGCATCAATTTCAGCTTCAGGGGAGTTTTTCCAATTCTATTACGCTTTACTTTAGCGTGAATGCATTATGTGTGATGGTAAATGAATTACGCATAAGCATAATGTAATACGCTTAAGTATGGTATAATGGAAATCTAAATTACACTTAGGCATTGCGAATTAAGCTTAAATTCATGCTTAAGCATAATGAATTACACTTAAGCGTGATTGGCAATTAAATGTGAATTTTGCCTCCCATATGTGTACTATTGTTGTTTCATACACTTTGCCCCACGTGTTTGGTTGTTTCGCACCATATATTTGGCCATTTCTCACCACATGTTTTGTCGTTTCCCACAACTGTCATGCGTTGCTTTTGAAAAAATCCTTTGAAAAAGAACATACAGTAATACCCAAAGTAATGACCCCTTAACCACACCAGGATTATGGAAAATAATTCAGGATTTAGTTGGAAATATGGCTTGTTGCTATTCGTTGGAAAGCTCTCGTCGAGAGCTTTCCGATGAATGGCAACAAGCCATATTTCCAACTAAATCCTGAAAAATTACCCATAATTCTGCTGTGGTTAAGTGGTCAATTACTTAATTACTTTGGGCATTACTGTATTAAGTTATCTGATGACAACGCGCCAATTGGACACATTTTATTTTTTTTTAAATCCCAAATTGTGACAAAGTTCACGTTATTTTAAAAAAAACATATCAATAGACACAGTCTAAATAAAATTAGACCGTGTTTCATTTCTTTCTTTAATACGAGTCTGGATATCTATCAGACTGCAATATACCTTATACTAAATGATACGATTCATCCAGATTATACCGGTATGAAACTGGCCACTTGGAAGGAAACATTTATGGGGGGGGGGGGAGACAACCCCACTGTGACATCGTCGCCACCTCGCTGACAGTCTGAAGTTAAAATGAACCTGGTTCTCTATGGATGAGTGATTCACCGATAATTGTTACTTTTGGCCTCTCATAACAAAATGCATATATACACAAGCGTATGGTAATAGCATATATGAAGACTGGAGAAAATTTCATACTAAAATAGGTTATCAGTACATACAGTAATGCTCTAATTAATCGACCTCTTAACCAAAGCAGAATTATGGGTAACTTTTCAGGATTTAGTCGGAAATATATTTCCGACTAAATCCTGAAAAGTTACCCATAATTCTGCTTTGGTTAAGAGGTCGATTAATTAGAGCATTTCTGTACATGTGTATATACCAATCACATGTATATTGAGTTTAAAAAAAAAGTTTCTGAACCCCTTCGGTTGTAAATAGAATGCACTCAGTGATTCTGACTTCAAACTTGTGCCTCCTAATTATATAGGTTGATTGAGTTGAAAGGTTAGAAAATCAGTGCCCTCTCTTGAAATTATTTCTTAAGGAATAATCTCTGTTTCATATTTTGATTACAGTTTAAAGATGGTCTATATATTCTTATTACAAGTTTTATATATTTTCCTGGGTATAAAATAATGTCCGGAAATGCTTCAATCAATTACTGTTCATTCTATTTTGAATTTTCTGGTATATATACTAGTATACCTACAAATAATTTGTGACATTTTACTGCTTGAGGAAACGTTCGGAGCATAGCAAGCAGGAAAATAGTAAAAAAAGATTGTCCCAACTGATTATCAATCAGTTGTAATATTAAATGATAGAAGCGTTTCTGGACTGGTGTCTTTGACAACTTGACTTATCATTATTATTGTATACCCTAGAAATTATAGAAAACAATTTAGGAAGAGATGATCCATCTTTAAGCCAATCGAGCAAAGTTGATCTATTTCTCCATGTTCTTCTAATAGGTGATGTTTTTATCGAATATATTTGCACATTTTACCCACTGCCGCACTGCGAGTTCATTGGTCCCTTTAATATTTCATGTAAAAGTGGTGAAAACTGTAATATTAAACAAGAACAATAGCTTTAGTTAACACAAAATTCACTGAAATATTTTCACAGTGGGGTTTCTGTGAGGAAAAAAATATTTTTTTTCCTCATAGAATCTCCACATATATATTCAGACAGACAGATGAGGAGGGGTGTTGAAAAATGCTTGGGGAAAACAGTTGTAAAGAGGGAAAGAAATTGGTTGCGGGGCTGGGTGAATTGCAGAAATGGTCAAAGGTAAAAAAGTAACATACGTGTCTGAATATATATTAACACCCCCCCCCCCTCCAGAGCAAATTGAAATAATTTAAATCCATATACCCTGCTTTTCTCATGGCATTTGTTTTGGTGTTTTTGGTGAATAAAATTAACTTATGACTGAGATTAATCCTTCAGTCATGATACTTTTCCAAAGATGACATTTTTTGGTATTTTTGTCTGTTTAACAAATGTTGGGGCATAAATAGAAAAAAACAATCAGTAGAGAGTGCACTGGCTTAGAAGTTCAATACAAGTATTGTTAGCTTAATGCATTCTCTTATATATGCAAGGCATCCTATGGGAGACTCGCATATATAAGAGAATGCATTGGCACAGGTTTTCAAAAAAATTCATGAAGCTCCAGTTATGGAAGGATTAATCATAAATAATGGTCTCCCATATGGCACCTTGTATATATAAAAGAATGCACTGGCTTGCATAGTCAAGATAAATGTTGTTAGGTCAATGAATTCTCTTAAATATGTGAGTCTGCCAATGGGAGACTGGCATATATAAGAGAATGCATTGGTATAGTGTTTTTGCAAAATTTCAGGAAGCTCCAGTCATGAAATGTGCAAAATTATTTGAACTTTCCTCTTAGAACACTTTAAATTGTAAAAAGATAGCATCGCAAGGTGTTTGGAAATCCCTTCAGTTTGTAAGTCTAACACACAATTTGTTCAAAAATAGTTTTGTCTTCATCATAGACTAATAAAGAAATCATGTTTTGTACACAATCTACATTGTAGTCAGAAAATTACTAAAACAATGAAAAGGCTGTACAAAAAATTTCTAGTTTTTGAAATATCTGACCATCATATATTGAATTTGGCTCAGTGTGATACACTCCCATTCTTGAAAACACACAACTTGAAAAATCCTTACTCTAACAGATGGATTAATAATTATCTCTTTCTGTAACAATTATTTTATAGTTTCCTGTGTATAACATAATAAATATGAATCGAAGACCCTTGCCTGGAAACACTTCTATCAATTAGTATTATAATAGTATACAATCAATTTTCAGTATTTTAATGGTATCTCCGGCTTATTTTTATAATTTTATAACCAGTAAACTATACAACACATGTTAGAGGAAGAGATAATCCATCTTTAGTGAATCCTGGAAATTTGTAAATGATTAAATTTCTTCTGTAAAGCAGGAAAATAAAATCTACAAAACATGCAGTTGGAAGGACTTGGGAGACTCGAATATATAATATAACCATTTCTTGATGGGAACTGCGCTGGTGGAGCAATGAATCATGTGCCAGTGCATTCCCTTATATTTGCAGATACCATACTAGGTAGCCTCACATATATAAGAGAATGCACTGGCTTACAAGGTCAAGGTAAATATTGTTAGGCCAATGTACATGTAATGTATTCTCTTACATATTCTAGGATCCCTACTGGAAACTACCATATATAAGAGAATGCATTAGCACATGGTTTTTTCGCAATATTTCCAATGCTCCAATCATGGAAGGGTGAATGCTGCTCCCATAATGAAAGGGTTAATTGATTTTATTCCAAATAGACATTTTTTGTTTTAGTTTTAGTTCCGACCCTCCAGGTTTGGTATTTTGTCTCATAAATGAACCACATACAGTAATGCCCTAATTAATCGACTGCTTAACCACAGCAGCATTATGGGTAACTTTTCAGGATTTAGTTGGAAATATGGCTTGTTGCCATTCATCGGAAAGCCATATTTTCGACTAAATGCTCAAAAGTTACCCATAATTCTGCTGTGGTTAAGGAGTCAATTATTTAGGGCATTACTGTACTATGATGGTGGTGGTTCTGCTGAGTTTAGTAAGGCCAAATCAAATTAATGTTCTGTTTCTGAGACACTGCCACTTCATTATTATATGGGAGAGATTTCCGATGAATGGCAACAAGCCATATTTCCGACTAAATCCGGAAAAGTTACCCATAATTCTGCTGTGGTATTGGAGTCGACTAATTAGGGCATTACTGTAGTTTTGATTACTCTGACTACTGACGGTATACATGTACTAGCACCTGCCATAAATCATGAATAACAGAGGTGAATCATGAGTACCGGATACAACAAATATAGGATAGAAGCCATGGTTATTTCACACTGTTATAAATATGAAAATAATTACATTTTTGCTGCTGAAGTATTGTCCATAACTCCAGCTCATCAAGAAGTATGAGACTGAATTATATCAAAATATGTCATTTTGACAAAAAATAATCAATTTGATGCTCAATGACAATTATTCTCAGTGAGATATATCATACAGTTCCAAGAGATTTCACTCCATTGTCACTATCCATATTTTCTTATCTGGTACCTGCTGGTACACAGAAAAATCACCTATTTGTTATTAGTATTCAGAATAGGAGTCTGGGGTCCGCCATGGGAGGGAGGGACATCATCAATATCATGAAGAGATATATTTAAGAAGACTTATTTTAAATGATTTATTAATAAGGTACTTAACACAATAACACATGTATGAATTTTCACTAATGAATTAAATTTAATATAATTAAAAAGTCTGTTAATAACTGAATATCACAATTGACTGTCACTAGCTGTGATAGACTTGCAATTGAATTTATTAATTGAGTAATTGGCAATCATGAATATTTTTGTGGGACAAACCCCAGCTTCTGGCATGATTTAGTCCTTGTTTAAATTATTGTTGAATGTTGGGTCAACAGCCTGGAGCTATCTAGTTGAAATTGAAGAAACCCCCTCCCCTAGATCATGCCATGAATCTTTACTCTGCTTAGCGCCTGTAGAGATCTTATTCCATCAGTACAAAACTTGGGAACTTTTTTATGTTTTGATAGGGAACTTTATAACATTGAAAAAACAAGGCAGGGAACATATTTATTTGTTTATAATTGTTCCTCGATAATCAACTTCAAAGTATGGGGGAAATTCCATGATTGTAAGTGCGCATAGCAAACTCACCCGTCAAGTCTGTTAAATAATGTCATCTCGAGCTGGCACTTTCGCCTACTTATGAATAAACTGTTAAGCGACAGGTATTAACAAAGAAATATATTCCCGTGTTATTTTTTCAGCTTTATAAGGTTCCCTATCAAAACCTCAAAAAGTTCCCAGGTTTTTCATTGGTACAATATGATTTCTACAGGCATTAGCCTCTGGGAGGCCAAATTGCCATTTAGTAATGAAGTGTGATTAAGCGCAATTAATTGCACTTGAGCGCAATTAATTGCACTTAAGCACAAATAATTACACTTAAGCAGAATTACTTGAACTTATCATTGTTCTTAAGCGCAATCATTGATCTTAAGTGCAGTCGATTGCGCTTAAGCATAGTAATTTGTTCTTGAAAACATAATTATTTGTGCTTAAGCGCAATCAATCTTGCTGTGCGCAATCAATTGGCTAATCTTAAGCGCATTTCATGGTTATATGTAACTATTATATAAAACACCCCTGGTGAATAAATAGGTTTATCCATAACTCAACCTTATAGTTCTTACTGACATATCACCTCTTGTTTTCATTAGTTTGGATGGGTAGGGAGCAAGTCTAAGTTCTTTATTGATATGGTAGACTCGCGATAGCATTACCTTCTGTTTTAGTTCAGGCAATTCGTGATAGCATTGACTTCTATATTAGTTGGTGCAACTTTGATTTTCGAGTATATACCGGTATACATGTGCACCATATGAGGGAAGCAGGTCCTCAGTGACACCATATTCGCGCTACAGTTTATGACATGGACATACTACAAGAGACGCTGATTTAATAAAACTACCAGAGCTCGAGGAGTGAGACACCAAAGCTCCCAGAATGAAACACATATTTTTGGGACAGGGATGCTGATAATATGACAATATTTAGGGTTTTTCACCCGATTTAAGTAAATAAGTAAACCCTCATACAGTGACACCACATTATTGCTATATGACCATAGCTATGGCCCAAATCTGTGCAAAAATTCTTTAAAAAAAATATATTAAAACATACTAGAGGAGACATCCATTTTTTGGATATAAGGGATGCTGATAATTATATGACATTATGGATTATCTTTGATTGTTGCACACATACAGTTAGAGGTAACTGTACTAGGCTTATTTAAAAAGGTTAAAATTAGCACATGCTCTTCTTGTGATGCTAGGCGATACTCCAGGTTATGACAATTAATATTTTATGGGTAGGTTAGATAGTAGTTACAATTAATTGCACTTGAGCGCAATTAATCATGCTTAAGTGCAACTCATAATGCTTAAGCATGAATGCCCTATTTGTACTTAAGCACAATATTTTATCGCACTTATGCACAATCGTTTGCCCTTAAGTGCAATAATTTTTGCTTAAGCGCATTCAATTGCACTTAAGCGCAATTCAATGTGAATGTGGCCTCTCATAATCATATTACCCAGAGTAGAGATCATTCATGGCATGATCTACACTTCCCCCAACAAAAAAATATATCTAATATTGGGCCACACATTTTGAAATTAGTCATTTTAATACTATACGGGTCACTGTTGAGACTTGTTGAATTTGAATCTGCAGGGTCTGTATGTAGTCAGTGTAGGCATAATGCAGCCAGTCCAATCCAAAGCCATACATGCATATTAGTACATTTCAGTGTCAAATTGCACTTGCTACATGTACATTTGTCTGACGCTATCTACCCACACTGTTTTTTTTAAATCTGCGTGTTTGAACGATTGGTTCTCCAACAGGTCCCATTGAGACCCGAGTCACTCGGCTCCTTGGTCATCAGGCTGAGAATTCCCGCTGTTGACAATATTCAATTACAATGTCAACAACACATGCACGAACTTATTCGAAACGAGTTTTGACCAGTTTTCCAGCCAATAATCGTTGAATTCATATATTACGACCCAACACTCAACGCACCATACACCGAGTTAAAACTCCGATAATCTAATTCAAATATACGTTCTAACTAGGTTTTAATTAATTTACTTCGTCTTGAGAATGAGAGTGATTTATTATTCCAAAGTCGTAAAAACAATCGTATCAAATTGGTGACGAAAGGTCGCCGACCAATCGGATCGTGCGGATGGAATTGTGGCTAAAAATAGATATCTGCGGGATTCCGCCTTATCATTGCTTCAGTCAATGGGGGTATATTGGTGAAGATTGTTGTGTCACTTTAAAGATTTTGGTATATAATTGTCATTTTAATGGGGGTAGCAAGAGTTATGATATATGATATGATATGATATATTACACCCCATGCGTTATTGCAATCACATGCAGCAAGATTGGGTGGGGATTTAGATGCACCCCCATGATTTCACCCCTTTTGGGTCTTTCAGAGCCCAATGACGTTATGCTTGACGTAGTGACAAAATGGATATATTCAACCATCATCTATGGCTTGAAAAAGGTCTGAAATGCTAAAATGTTGTATAAAATATATTATGAGATGCATATTTTCCTCAGATATCAAAATAAAACATAATATTTCATACAACAACTATCTTTAATACTCTCCCAAATCTATGGGTTAAAAAATTCCAAGTCTTATTTAGCATTAAGGGAAAGCTTTACAATGTTATGACATCACATGAACAATATGTTGTCAAGTGAAATATGACCAAGGAAACCTGAATTATTATATTTCACACTTGTGAATAAGAAAGACTGAATATCTAATTTTGTTGTATACTGTGTAATGTCACAATATCAGCCCTTTCAGCTAAGATTCAAGGAGCATATGATGTTATGAAAAAGTACCCATCATCTGAAAAATCACCAAATAACCATATACATGAATCACCCCCCCCCCCCCCCCCACCCCCCACTGCTCCAAGACTCCATATCCCCACCAATTTATATGACTAAAGACAACCTGTATTGGAATATCCATAGAAGAATGGTGTATCTACCATAAAATGTTCCTTCTAACTGAACAGATTTGCTCAAAAAGGATTTTCAGCAACAATATCTGTCAAGTTGACAGATGAAAATGGTGCTATTTGCTGGTCTTGAAGGTGACACTCCACAGTTTCTGCAGGGATTGGTGCAAAAATAAGGGGGCACCAATTCAATGAAAAATAACTGAAATGTGATCCCACAACACATATACAATGTATACATACCTGGGTTGAGCACATACTAGGCTTAAAGATTTTGGTACATAATTGTCATTTTAATGGGGGTAGCAAGAGTTATGCCCCTTGATTGTGTGCCTGAAAAATTAAATTTTGATGCAAAAATGGCCAAAATAAGCGATTTTCAGGCCCATGGGACACAAAAACCAGACAATCTATGGTATAGCCGCCTATGTTGTCTGGAAGAACACTGTTTCCTCACAAAAATATCAAAAAATTTCAAACTTCTCACCACTGTAATTTTTTTTTAAATATTTTTCATGCAGATGACAAATTTTAGGTGCTAAAAAGTCACGCTGGTGTCTGGAGCCACTGTTTCGCAGAAATCGCTACTACTTCATACTGGTGGGGTCAAGGTCACCTGAAACAATATTTTTCAAAACTCAAAGACATCCTATAAAAATCCACAAATTCATAACTAACCTTCTCTCAATAAACATACCACACCCATGGTGACAGAAAACACTGGTACTCTATTCTAAGAAATTTGCCCCTGCTGATCATTCGAAACTGTGGAGTGTCACCTAAAAATAGCTCGGAAAACTACCTCAAACGGTAATAATGCGTATTAAACAAAACTCGAAATAAAATCAATATTAATTGACAGAAGCGTATCCGGTAGGTCACGTCGATTCATGTTTGTTATTACGCCCCCGGTGTATATTAATCTAGAGATTCTAGATAGCTATGGTTCGCTGGGCGTTTTATTTATAGATAATAGGTTTTTCCTATTGTTTTGGGACACATTAAAAGTTGTAGTGCGACCCCGAGTCCGATAAAAGGTGTAGTTGGAATTTAAATTGCGTTTATTGTCGTTGATTTTGGTTTGTGATAGGCTATGCCAATTACAAATAGAAGGAATGAAAATATATAATTTGTAAAATGCGTATGTCAATTGAAACGTATGTTAAAGAGTGTAGTCTGAGACAGCCGAGTCATCCACCGGTTCGTTAATTAGGTGCTGATCGGTGTGACAGTTTGCAGTAGGTCCCCTATTTGCGGAGATAAATTTGCGAAGTTCCCGAATTCGCGGAGGTCCCCTAAAATGGTCGAAATAATATGTTGATTTTAATGAGGGAACGGTGCGCATATCTCAATTGATACATATTTTAAAGGTACTCAATCCGAAAAGAGGGTCCCCATCTCAACAGATTCCAACAACAACAATCCGATCAGAGGGTCCTATATTACTATTTCTTTGGCTTTGGGGGTAAAAAATATTTGATTCGAGTCGAGGAACCCATCAAACAAAGCTCAGAGTTATTAGATATTGATTTTTGAAATTTGTTATGTTCTCGAGATAAGTACTAATAATTGCCGTCAATTTCGTATCCTGCTCGAGATTTTTACACCAAAACTCTATTCAAACAGACAAGGATGGATAACTCTAAAATCAAGTGGTAATAAAAACGCAATTTTGACTGAGATCTGGGCCAGAAAGTATTCCCGATAATGAAAAATAATAGATTTCTAAAATTGATATCTAACAAATCTGAGCTTTGATGGGTGACTTCCTCGACTCGAATCAAATATTTTTGACCCCCGAAGCCATTGAAATAGTAATTGAGAGGAGTTTTATCGGATTGAGTACCTTTAATAAGGTTAACCGGATACACAGGAGTCAGCCACGGTTCGTTAATTGGTGCTGAACGGTGTGACAATTTGCAGTAGGTCCCTAGCTATTTGCGGATGTCCCCGAATTCGCGGAGGTCCCCTAAATTGGTCGAAATATGTTGATTTTAATGAGGGAACGGGTGCGTATATGTCAATTGATACGTATTTTAAACAAATAACGACACGATCATTATAATAGTGGTTTGTTCTATCAATCATATCATCATCATCATCATACGGAACAATTAAGTCTTGCGACTTTTCGTCCCAATAACATTATTTGCAATGTTTGTTTACAAATATATGTATCGTCATTCGATATTTACTTGTGAGTCACTTGAACATATTACTTGTCGTCGAACTCGTATTTCATATAATAGAAGAATGAGTATGTATATTTTGAATTGATCGAGTGTTGGAGTCTCAACAGCGAAGTCTGGCAGAGAGTTCCAGCTATTTACCACCCTCTGCGTGAAGAAATATTTTCCTATGGCCTAGTTAACAATGGGCATCTGTAGCTTTTTATTATGTCCTCTTGTTCTTCCTGATGAATGTCTTTCTAATAGGTCACAGGCATTGATATTGTAATGACCATTCAACAGTTTATATACTTCGATTAGATCTCCTCTAAATCTTCAATATTTTATAGACATCAGATTGAGTCTCATCGTTCGGTCTCGGTAGCATAGAGTTTTGATATGACGAACTAGTTTCGTTGCTTTTCTTTGTATTTCTCTAACACAATGCTTTGATATTCGTAATGTGGGCTCCATGCAGAGTTACAGTATTCGATGATAGGTCTGACCATGCTTATGTAGAGCGATTAGAAAATGTCGATGACTATGCCGATGATTTGAGAAGCTTTATTATTTTAGGATATTGTATAGAAAGGCTAATCTGGCCGTGTCAAATTGAGCTATAGCGATGGGATATCTCGCAGGACAACACATTTCGGGTTTTCGTGGGGTGTGTATTCGCTGGGTGTCTTATAGCTGCAGTATGTAACTATTATGACCCCCGTTAATTGCTTTCGATGTTTAGGTATGAACAATGGCTGGGCCATGCACTCTTGAAGATTTTATGGCGGGAACACAATGCCTCCGATTTTTTATCCGCATTTAGAAGCTTTCTGGTGTGGTGAATGAGAAACCTGCAGTAATAATTTGAAGGATTAGTTGTTTTAACGGAATTCTGAGGCGGTGCATTCATGTAACCAATATATTTTATATTATAATTTATATTTATGGCTAATAATATGATCTTGAGGGCGTTACCATTTCTGATTATGGGTTTCTTGTCTATTATATATTTTTTGAACTTCTGTCTGTATGTGTGTATGTATGTATGTATGTGCTTATGTTATAGACTCGAAAACTGCTCGACCGATCCGACTCAAATTTGGTTGGACCAGACACTGGTTCTATGACGCTCCGACGCTCTGCTCTGTTCGCCACCACGACGGCCTGCATAGTGTAGCTGAGGGGGTCATTCTCGCCAAAAAGGAGCTGAAGGGTACACAGGGTTTGAAAATGTGTTGAAGGGAACACAGGTTTTGAAATCTCGTTCTGATGACTTTCAGATTTCGTGTCTGCCATGATTTCTGTTCGAGAATAATTGTATATGTTCCAAGGAAATTTAAAATGAACTGAAAACGAACTGCTAATGGTCGCCAGACTTTCAAAAACATTAGCGCCGATCACAAACCCTGTGTACCCTTCAGTACATTTTCAAAACCTGTGTACCCTTCAGCACTTTTTTTGGTGAGAGTGGCCCCTTCAGCCATACTGCCATAGTGTAACGACGTAACCTCACAGAGCCAGTGTCTAGTCAAAAATTTGGTATGTAGGCCTACTTTGATCCGGGGAACAATATGGGCGGGTCCAATTTCACGTGTGACCGTGTCCTTGACCTCGCTCATCGGCATGTTTCTGGACCTCGACCGATCCGACTCAAATTTGGTATGTTGGCCTACTTTGATCCGGGGAACAATATGGGCGGGTTCAATTTCACGTGCGACTGTGTCCTTGACCTCGCTCATATAGGCAATGTTTCTGAACCGCCCGGACGAAATCGGGCACATCAGCTAGTCTCCTATATATTTTTAGACTTCCGTATATATGTGTGTACTTTATAGAATCGGCTGCACCGATCGAGACCAAACTTCCCATCTAAGGATAAAAACCCACGGGAATGGTCGTCGCGGCGTTTTGGAGAAGCTCAGAGTACCCGTTCTCGACGCTCAGTCACAAAAAAAAACGGCACTTCAGGCTTAATAGCGTTGATAGTTAAAGAGCGTTCCTATCTGCAGTGTCGTTGATAAAGATCTTCCATATTTGGGTTCGTTAACCGGTTAACGCTCTTTATTCCCTTCGGATTTCGCATACTGAACGGGGGACGGCGTTTGTTTACGTTATCTGGAACTAGCTTCCTATGAACGGGGACATTTTCATCGGATTAGACCCCCACGGCATCCCCACGGCAATTTTAATTCACATTCACAACACCTAACAGGGACAAATATCTATTAGCCATCATCAAGGCGAGTCTTGTGACGCATTAATTCAAATGCTTTCGATCAAACAATATTCTCTGTCGCACTCATATTTCGTCATCTACGAATCCACTGCAATCGACCTATTTTTAGAACGCAACACATTGTACCAAAATTACGTCGCATTGGTGATGGGGGTGAACGGCGGGATTAATTTAAATATGTCATTTTGGTAACAATATCTAGCCGAGAATTCCTCAGACCTACAGACGAATGCGACCAGCAAATTTCAAAATTGGTCACTTGACCTCCCCATGAATATCTTCTGGGAATGCCGATTGAGCTCAAACTTGCTACCTACGGGACGTGTCATATATATGTGTGTGTGTCCTTTATAGACTCGAACCGATTGAGCTCAAACTTGCTACCTACGGGAAGTGTCATGGACGGGTTAAATTGTGACCCCGACCTGACGTTGACCTTGAAAATGATCAATTCAAGGTCAAATCGGGTAAAATTGAAAAACAAAAAATTAAATTAAAAAGGCACAATTGAAAAACATAAAAAAAAGCCAGTAAATTAAAAAGGCACAATTAACTCATTGAAAAACAAAAAAAATCGGGTAAAATTGAAAATCTAAAAATTCAATTAAAAAATTAAAAACGCACAATTAAAGGTACTCAATCCGATAAAACTCCTCTCAATTACTATTTCAATGGCTTCGGGGGCCAAAAATATTTGATTCGAGTCGAGGAAGTCACCCATCAAAGCTCAGATTTGTTAGATATCGATTTTAGAAATCTATTATTTTTCATTATCGGGAATTCTTTCTGGCCCAGAAGATAGTCAAACTTTCGTTATTATTACCACTTGATTATAGAGTTATCCATCCTTGTCTGTTTGAATAGAGTTTTGGCGTAATATCTCGAGCAGGTTACCAAATTGACGGCAGTTATTAGTACTCATCTCGAGCAATTAACAATTTTCAAAAATCAATATCTAATAACTCTGAGCTTTGTTTGATGGGTTCCTCGACTCGAATCAAATATTTTTTACCCCCAAAGCCAAAGAAATAGTAATATAGGACCCTCTTATCGGATTGTTGTTGTTGGAATCTGTTGAGATGGGGACCCTCTTTACGGATTGAGTACCTTTAACTCATTGAAAAACAAAAAAATTAATTAAATAATTAATTAAAAAAATTAATTAAAAATATTAAAAATTGTCATGTTTCTGACGATTGCCGCCAGTGGCGGGCTAACCTGATAGCCTATTATATATTTTTGGAACTTCTGTCTGTATGTGTGTGTTATATAGACTCGAAAACTGCTCGACCGATCCAATGTTGGTACGTAGGCCTACTTTGATCCAGGGAACAATATGTGTCATTGACCTTGACCTCGCTCATATTATACGCTCATAATACAGGCATGTTTCTGGACCTTGACCGATCCGACTCAAATTTGGTATGTAGGCCTACTCTAATCCCGGGAACAATTTGGGCAGGTCCAATTTCACGCGAGACCGAGTCCTTGACATTGACCTCGCTCATATAGGCATGCGTCTGGAGTCTCTGGACCCATCGAACAATAGTTTTTTTCTTGACGGAGGCGATCACAAAGAAATCTATAAAGCCCGGACGAAGTCAGGCACATCAGCTATTTTCATACGCCGGAAATTATGTACAAATTGTTATAGGGAGAGATACACTATCTTAAAAAGCCTTAAAGACACGGTTGGCCTTGGCGGTGGGTATCCTGTGAAAATATATCCACCCGTCAAAAACCGCCACAAACAGAAAGAACATCAAACTGTAGATAGACTTTGTCCGTATACAAATAAGAAATATCGCAAAAACAGTATGTTATGGCCATATGTTTGACCATTGTTATGTAAACAAGAGCGTAAAAAGTTACTTTTCTGGTATTTGTTTATATTATGATGGTAAACATAAAGAGCGTACTTTGTTGGTGAATATACCTGATATGGAACTAATAAAGAGCGTTTATGCCATTTGTGTGTGATTAGCCAGTAGCATTGTGCTGTCTTCTGTAACACAATCAGACTCTTGCTTAGGTAAAATATAGTAGGTCTTTATGATAGCATGCTGTTTACGCGATGGTCATGGTATATATGAACGGAACTGTATGCGTTTTACTGTTTTTCTGTTTACGGTGTTTGGAACAGATATGAATATTTTCGACAATTAAGGCCGCATGTGCCTTTAATTGATTTGAACGTCGAACGGGTGCCAATTAGCTGAATTGCATGGTCATTCTCAACGTGTTTTTTTTTGGTGATATAAAGTTATACTCAGGTTCCCGAAATTGTGATAAAGTTACCCAGGTTGGGTAGAATTGTGATATAGTTATTCTGCAAGCGTGGTTAAAGGGGTACTGTACGCCATTTTCATTAAATTTCCGGTGACAACAACGATCTAATATCGATAATATATAGAAACATAAGTAATTTGAGTCGAAGATGTATTCTGTAAACGCTCAGGTTAATAGGCTATCTTAAAATTTAATAATTTAAAATTTAATAATTTGATATAAATTGAATTTATGACTGGAGCCATAAAATGGCGTCAATTAAATTACGAATTTGCGTAATCAAATAAAGTAATTGAGGGATACTGGATTGTTAAACCGATCGCACACACGATCGCTTAAAATATTATGATGATACGGGGAGAACACTCAAGCCACTCACTGACTAGCGACGATACAATAACTTAAATGATTATATGGGACTAGTATGCCTATAATATAACTTTTATTTGATTCATTTGGTTGAAAACTGTACAAAAATTACTCGACAACGACAATTTGTATTTTTGCATTCCGGTAAATTTGTCATCCGTAACACAACTTCGTACTCAACAGACTTTCAAATAATGACTCGGAGACTATAGAAACCAACAACAACATTTGGCGTACAGTACCCCTTTAAGCAAATCTCACAACATGAACAGGATTTAAAAGTGAATGAGGGAAATTCGATTAATGTTTGACAAAGACTGTGAGCCGTCCTTATTACGTAGCATAAATTAAGAATTATTGGTACTGGAGCTGGTCATTTTAGTCGCAGAAAAATAATATTTTGTTGCTATACACGAAATTTGATCAACCTCATGGGTAACTTTCATTCTGGACTCCTCGATATACATGTATATGACATCTTAGGCCTGGCCATAGTTGAAGAAAGCATATTTAGTCTATGGCAAAGCTGAAATTTTACCAGAATTTGACGAAGTTTGCCGAATGGGGTAGGCTAACATTATCACAATTCTCCCGAACCCAGATGCGGGCTGCAGGGTCTGATTAAACAATATTTATTTTGACCCAATTAATATTGCATTTATGATGAACAACATTTTGATGATGGCAACATGAGTAGAATAAAAAAGGAGAAGAGGATCTATAGCAGCAAGCAGATATCTGCTTAATTTGCTGAGCTATCTCCTCAAACAAGTGTTTGCCGATGCATTTAAATTTTAATTCCAAGACGGCTGCTGGCGGGGTGAAAAATCGATAGCTCCCATTTAGAGGTTGTGGGAGAGGTTATCTCGAAATTCCATGTGCACAGTGTGCAACAAAGCTAAATATATATTACAAATCGCCAGCTGAGGGTGCGTGGGCACGCGTTATAGGAGGGCGGCTCCAGAAACAACGAGAGGCCGACTTCAACCATTACGACTCTAAATCAGCAATATAGAACTGAATATGCGCCTGTACATAATGTGGATATGGTATAATGGTAGGAAAGATATAGTGGGGGAGGGGTTTCCATCATTAATTTGGATATATGTTATTTAGAGTTGTCACATTGGATATTTTTAAGCATATCATCCAAATGACCCTCACTATACAGGTCAGGGGTGTGTCATCATATACTGTGACACACATATAAACACAATCAGATGACAACTATGTGAGTTATCAAATCAGATGTGTCTATGGTTGGGTGGAAGGGGTCATAATTTTCCCAAACTAATCAACTGACAAACATAAAAATATTTCACAACGAGAGGCTGATCACGATCGGCAGATGTTTAACCCATACCTTGGCGATAGTGATCAGCTATTTTCAGTTTGGACGCTAAAATCCATAAGCCATAACTCCGTTTAAAAAAAAAGGATCAAACCCAAATTCGAACTTTATCTGTATTTTGGGCTGAGAAACTCGCATACCAAATTTACAGACATCTCAATAAATTGAGATATATCAGATGAAAGGTATTTCTGCTAAAGTATCAGGAATGTTGAGAAGGGTTCATTTTAACTACAAAAATCCATACAAGTGAAGGGGATATAATAGGAGAATGATTACATGAAAAATATATAAAAGCATAAAATTGATGACCAGGGTTAACAATTTTAACTCTATAAAATTAGGGAACATCCCTACAAATGAACAGTAGACTATTCCAATTTATACTTTTAGAAATGAATGGGAGAGTCCTTTGATTCATGAATTGGTCACACCTTTCACTGCTGTGCTGAACATATGATGGCTAAAAATAACTCTAATTCAATAATACAGGTTTATCTCTTGTCTCTCTTAGAGATAAACTGATATCACAGGTAATTAACTGTAAGCTGCTATGGTTATATTTTAAGCATACAAATCTCAATTCTGTTCAATTCTTAGTTAAAAAAGTGCCATAACTCAGGTATTAAAAATAGGATCTAACCCATATTCAAACTCGATCTGTATTTTGAGTTGAGAAACAACTCACATACCAAATTTTGTTGCTATCAGATGGAAGCTGGTTGATTTATCGAATCATGCATGAATTCTATATCATTGGGCCATAACCCCATTAAAAATAATCAGATCAAACCATATTCGAACTCGAACTGTATTTTTGGTAGAGAAGCTCACATACCAAATTTGGTTTCGATCAGATAAAAAAAAGTTTGAGTTATGGCAGAATACGTGAATTCTAAGTCAAAAAAGGGCCATAACTCTATAATAAAAACTCGGATCAAACCCATGTTCGAACTCGATTGGTATTTTCGTCTGAGAAACTCATATACAAAATTTAGTTCCGATCCGTTAGAAAATGTTTGAGTTATCGCAACATGCGTAAAGTGTCTACAGACAGACAGACGGACGGACTAACGATGAGTGGTCAATCCAGATTTCGACATTATGTGTACCATACTATGGTATGGGTACATATAAAAAGCATGTCCGCAGTTTAAGTGCTACAGGTCAAAGTTCTGGAGGTGCATTCCATATATGGAGTTTTGAATATATACACATATGTATGGAGCTTTTGAATATTTATGGATTCCATATATGATCATATATGGAATGGACCTCCAGAACTTTGACCTGTAGCACTTAAACCACGGAACAGGGCTGGATGAATTCAACATGGCTGCGACTTAGTTCTGTTTGCAGGTTATTATGATCCACTTTTCACATGCATGGATTTAAATGGTATTAAAAGTTAACCCTTCCCACCCATTCCATAAACACATGCAATGGGATACAATAAGTCAAATTCTTTTCATCTGATCTTCCTCATATTTCCTACATAGGTTTATCTTGGCACACTCATTACATGTATGAATTTTGGTATTGATTAATTGGTTTTTATATGTCCGTTTTTAAAACATGGGACACATTATGTTAGTGGTCAGTCCGTCCATCCGCTTTTGGTTTCCAGATGATAACTTTAGAAAGTCTCACCTGAATGGAATGAATTTTGGTATGTGTGTTTACTATCACAAGATACAGGCCAATTTCGAATTAGGGTTCCGCTCGGCAATTTTCACAAGAGTTATGGCCATTTATGTTGGAATTTGCACTACTTATAGGAGAATGATCAAATGAAAAATATCACAAAAGCATAGGATATGTGTACAGGGTTAAAATCAATATTTTCCAAACTCATCAAATGATGGGACTGTACCAAGTATATCACTTGAAGTTGAATCATGAATGAGTGAACTCTGAATATCTGAGGAGACATAGGACAGGCACTTAAGTGTTAACTGTGGGAGACATAAGTCACATTTTCAAATGAGCTGTTTCTTTGGCCAAAGAGAATGTTATCCATTTTAATTAATCCCACCACCCCCCCCCCCCCTGTAAATGAGATACAGGTTATTAATTATTAAATTTATGTTAATTATTGCTCTTTCATCTAATTTTTACATACCTCTTATGCTTACAGATGATCAGAGTGGCTTCTTTTTCAACACAGCAAAGAGTTGTTGGCATTGATGTTGTCGGGCGGTACCTCAGTATGAGTGTTGATTTCCCTATAAAATGTTATATTCAGGATAAAAAGAAAAAGTGTAAGTCAAATACAGATATATAGATAATATTTCAGAATAAGTCTGTGGAATAGGTAGTATTTTGGGGTCACTATGATAATATAGTTTAACTTTATCTTTGGAATACATTGTAGCCAAACTATATAAGCTGAGTAAATCCAACACTTTGACTATGTTGGCCCTAGGTGGCAACACATTACATGCAAGTAATACCAATCACAATTGTGATTACTATCAGACAGATCATGTCATGTAGATAACTAAGAAGGCAAACTGTCAAGTGTATATGTATCTTCACAAAAATGACTCCGAACTCACTTTTCTTTTAGCAACTGGAAAGCCAACAAAGCTGTCAACTGTAATTTCGAAGAACAAGTTGCCTGTTACAATACTGTTTGCAGAGTGCCAAGTGCAAATTACTGTCGGAGCAGTAAGCAAGAAGGC
Source organism: Siphonodentalium dalli (assembly GCA_032622095.1). Lineage (NCBI taxonomy): Eukaryota > Metazoa > Mollusca > Scaphopoda > Gadilida > Siphonodentaliidae > Siphonodentalium > Siphonodentalium dalli. The sequence continues at coordinate 84,505,661 of CP136069.1, read as the reverse complement.
AGATGAGTTTGGCCCAATAACTCTTGTACAGGTCTTTGAAGAGAGATTCATGGTCGGAAACAATGTTTCACAAGGTATATACACACCCATGGTCAAGTGGTCCTGATGCCGTTATGAAAAAGTACTGTTATTTTTTCTAAAGTTGTCATTTTCGCAGTGTTTGCCTATCCAGGCGATTTGAGAATAAGTCTGTGTCTGTCTGAGATATTCAAGAACAAATATTTAAAATAAAAAATAAAAATGGCTGTACTGCTGTTTGCAAAACGACTAGCCATCTTGATTATAGTCGATTTGCAAACAACTAATACAACCAGTATTAACATATTTTGCAATATATGTTTTTGAATGTTTATATATAACATAAACGAGAGGCCGATCACGATCGGCAGATGTTTAACCCATACCTTGGCGATAGCGATTAGCTATTTTTATAAATTTTATAAATCCTTACATCAACCTTTTCATGAGTGCTAAAGTTTCAACAATTCACACTTAATATAGTGATCATGTGAAAAATATTTAGTTATCACATTGTGTCAACAGGATTGGCGGAGGATGGTAATATTTTTAAGCAAATAAACCAAATGACCCTCACTATGCAGGTTAGGGGTGTGTTATCGTCAACTATGCCAAGAACTACATGTATAAACATAATCAATGGAAATATTTGAGTTATCAAATCGGATAGAATAGGGTTAATCTTACCCAAACTAATGAACTGATAAACACAAAATAGTCTATACAAAGCATGTCATTGGATTTAGAAACCCATACAATAAGTCAGTCTCAAGAATACCAGCACCATTAATATTACCCTGGAGCCCAAATGCAATTGAGGGAATTTCAAAATAAGACATTGCCTCTAATGATGAATATACAATTGGTGATTTATTGAAACCCTTACTGAACCTGGATCAAAGTGAAAGGGATAATATTATATCTGTCTATCGCATAATATGTGTCTATGGAATGGTTTAATTTTAATCCCAAATCCATGCAAATCAAAAGTGGATCACCATCAACCTGGACATAATATAGGAGAATGATCAAATGAAAAGCATTAAAACCATATGTGTGGAGAGGGTTGATCATTTGCAATGACATCATATCATGGAACTGAGGAATGAGTGGATTAATTTTTGTCTAAGATAAGACAACAGTGTATGTAAACAACAATGTCTGTAAAACATCCCTACAAAGTAACAATGGACTATTCCAATTTAATATTTTAGAATAGGTGTCCTATAGTGTGTACATAAATTTTAGTAATGAACCTGTTTCAGCAAAGGGATTAACTTAATATTGCACAGAAAACAGAACTCCACCAGATAGCCATCAATCAATTTGACATTATGATAAACAAATCCTGCCAGCCAGCAGTACCACTATCAGGCTTTATAGCATATCATATCTTATGTCCATAGTGATAATTAACTCATTTCAATAACACACATGGTCTGTGAGATATGTTCTCTTAAAATTCCCAGCAGTAATTACTTGAATTATAAAGGGTCATAACTCTGTTAAAATATATCGGATCAAACCCATATTCGAACTCGATCTGTATTTAGGGGTGATAAATTCATATACCAAATTTGGTGCTGATCAGATGAAAAATGTTTTGAGTCATAGCAGCTTGGGTGAATTCTAAGTAAACATAAGAGTGAAAAGGGTTAACTAAACAATACCAAAAACCATACAGACGAAGAACGTGCTAAGAAAAACCTAGGTAAGAAATATGAGGCAGATCAGAAGAAATATGTTCAACTTATTGCATTGGATAGCATGTGTGTAAAGGGTTAATTATTTTCTAAACCGATCAACCAATCAATACCAAAAACTATACAGATGAGGGGCGTATCATCATAAACCTACATATCAAATATGAACACAATCGGACAAAATATACTTCGGTTATAGCATCGGATTTTTGTTTTTTTAATTTTATTTTTGAAACGAGAGGCCGATCACGATCGGCAGATGTTTAACCCATACCTTGGCGATAGCGATTAGCTATTTTTATAAATTTTATAAATCCTTACACCAATCTTTTCATGAGTGCAAAAGTTTCAACAATTCACACTTTATATAGTGATCGTGTGAAAAATATTTAGTTATCACATTGTGTCAACAGGATTGGTGGAGGATGTTAATATTTTTAAGCAAATAAACCAAATGACCCTCACTATGCAGGTTAGGGGTGTGTTATCGTCAACTATGCCAAGAACTATAAACATAATCAATGGAAATATTTGAGTTATCAAATCGGATAGAATGGGGTTAATCTTACCCAAACTAATGAACTGATAAACACAAAATAGTCTATGAAAAGCATGTCATTGGATTTAGAACCCCATACAATAAGTCAGTCTCAAGAATACCAGCACCATTAATATTATCCTGGAGCCCAAATGCAATTGAGGGAATTTCAAAATAAGACATTTCCTCTAATGATGAATATTCAATTGGTGATGTATTGAAACCCTTACTGAACCTGGCTCAAAGTGAAAGGGATAATATTATATCTGTCTATCGCATAATATGTGTCTATGGAATGGTTTAATTTTAATCCCAAATCCATGCAAATCAAAAGTGGATCACCATCAACCTGGACATAACATAGGAGAATGATTAAATGAAAAGCATCAAAACCATATGATGTGTGGAGAGGGTTAATCATTTTCAATGACATCATGTTATGGAACTAAGGAATGTGTGGATAAATTTTTGTCTAAGATAAGACAACAGTGTTTGTAAAGAACAATGTCTGTAAAACAACACTACAAAGTAACAATGGACTATTCCAATTTATTATTTTAGAATAGGTGTCATATAGTGTGTGCATATAGCTAATGTAATAAACCTGTTTCAACAAAGGGGTTAACTTCATATTGCACAGAAAGCAGAACTCCACCAGAGAGTGAGTAATCAATCACAGTTTGACATAATTATGATAACAAGTCCAGCCAGCCAGTGGTACCACTATCATGCTTTATAGCATGTAGTATCTAATGTCATAGTGATAATTAACTCATTTCAATAACACACATTGCTGTGGGATATATGTTCTCTTCAAATTCCCAGCAGTAATTACTTGAATTATAAAGGGTCATAACTCTGTTAAAATATATCGGATCAAACCCATATTCGAACTCGATCTGTATTTAGGGGTGATAAATTCATATACCAAATTTTGTGTTGATCAGATGAAAAATGTTTTGAGTCATAGCAGCTTGGGTGAATTCTAAGTAAACATAAGAGTGAAAAGGGTTAATTAAACAATACCAAAAACCATACAGATGAAGAACGTGCTAAGAAAAACCTAGGTAAGAAATATGAGGCAGATCAGAAGAAATATGTTCAACTTATTGCATTGGATAGCATGTGTGTAAAGGGTTAATTATTTTCTAAACTGATCAACCAATCAATACCAAAAACTATACAGGTGAGGGGTGTGTCATCATAAACCTACATATCAAATATGAACACAATCGGACAAAAAAATATTTCGGTTAGAGCATCGGATTTTTTTTTAATTTATTTTATTTTCGAAAAAAGGGTCATAACTCCTTTAAAATAAATCGGATCAAACCCATATTCGAACTCGATCTGTATTTTTGGCTGTGAAACTCACATACCAAATTTGGGAGAGTCCTTTGATTCATGAATTGGTCACACATTTCACTGCTGTGCTGAACATATGATGGCTAAAAATAACTCTAATTCAATAATATAGGTTTATCTCTTGTCTCTCTTAGAGATAAACTGATATCACAGGTAATTAACTGTAAGCTGCTATGGTTATATTTTAAGCATACAAATCTCAATTCTGTTCAATTCTTAGTTAAAAAAGTGCCATAACTCTGGTATTAAAAATAGGATCTACCCCATATTCAAACTCGATCTGTATTTTGAGTTGAGAAACTCACATACCAAATTTTGTTGCTATCAGATGGAAGCTGGTTGATTTATCGAATCATGCATGAATTCTATATCATTGGGCCATAACCCCATTAAAAATAATCAGATCAAACCATATTCGAACTCGAACTGTATTTTTGGTAGAGAAGCTCACATACCAAATTTGGTTTCGATCAGATAAAAAAATGTTTGAGTTATGGCAGAATGCGTGAATTCTAAGTTGAAAAAGGGCCATAACTCTGTAACAAAATCTCGGATCAAACCCAAATTCGAACTCGATCTGTATTTTGGGCTGAGAAACCCATATACAAAATTTGGTTTCGATTGGATAGAAAATGTTTGAGTTATCGCATTACTCGTAAAGTGTCTACGGACAGACAGACAGACGGACAGACAGACAGACAGACGGACGAACGACGAGTGGTCAATCCGGGCAACGACACTATGTTTACCATACTATGGTATGGGTAAACATAAAAAGGGTCATAACTCCTTTAAAATAAATCGGATCAAACCCATATTCGAACTCGATCTGTATTTTGGGCTCTGAAACTCACATACCAAATTTGGTTCCGATCAGATCAAAATTGTTTGAGTTATGACAGCATGCGTGAATTCGAAGTCGAAAAAGGGCCATAACTCCGTAAAAATCGAATCAAACCCATATTCGAACTCGATCTGTATTTTGGTCTGAGAAACTCATATACAAAATTTGGTTCTGATCGGATAGAAATTTTTTGAGTTATCGCACCATGCATAAAGTGTCTACGGACAGACAGACAGACGGACGCACGCACGACGAGTGGTCAATCCGGACGTCGACATTATGTTTACCATACTATGGTATGGGTAAACATAAAAAGGCTTTTCCTGGATATAATCAGATTATCCGAAAACTGTGAAAATGACATCTTTAAAAAAAAAATAACGGTACATTGGTACTATTTCTCAACAGCATCAGTTTGCCCTAACAGCATCATAGGAATTCAGCAGAACCACCAGCATCATAGCATATTAGCAGGACCACTTGACCAGGGGTGATCTACTAAGATGTTAACTCAAGGGACGATGACATGAAGCCAATGCATATAAAGACAGAAACCCTTGTCCATTGATAGGGACCATATGAGCCCCCATAAATAGAATTTCATAGCTGATTCTATAAGAAGATCTTAAAGGAATTAAAGGCCATTGCAGTGGGCACATGTGAGAAGTATGAAGGTCTGAAAATCATATCATCATTCATGTAAAAAATAGATCAACTTCTTGTTTTTCTTTTCACTATTAATCAGTCTCCAATACCGAGATTAAAGATGGTCTATCTCTTCCCAGAAAGTTTCATGTAGATTCCAGGGAATGAAATAATAAAAATGAATAGAGGACAACTGTCAGGAAAAGTTTCCATCAATTAAAGGTACTCAGTCCGATACGATGGTCCCCATATCATCAGATTCCAACAACAGCAGCATTTTTTTAAATGCTGCTTCAGTTATCAGAATTAATTAATTGACCAAAAATAATGCTAACCACAGTCAACTATAGTATAAAATTGCCAAAAACCTGTTATTTATCAACATTTTGTTCAATAAAATTTTGCCGATTTGTCAAACATCTGACACAAAAAAGCCACTTGATTTTAGAGTTATTCATCTTCATCCGCAATTTGGTCAGAGAAAGTCTTCTTGTCGACTATTTACTGGGCCACTTAAAATTATCGGTGGTGAAAAAAAATAGATTTAAAACATCGATATCTGAGCTTTGATGGGTATGTTCCTCGAATTGAATCAAATATTTTTTACCTCCGAAGCGAAGGAAATAGTAATTTATGAGCGTTAATTCAGATTATGCATCTTTAATTTTATTTAGTATTTCACATCCATGGGACAGTATTAAGAGCATACCAAAAGCATACCAAGAAGGATAACTCTATCTTGTTAGCAGCCTCAATCACTGCAAATTTGATTTCCAAATTTAACCATTGTTATGTAAACATTACTGTTATAGCTAAATTACTGATCAAATTTCAATTGGTCCAATAAAATACCAAAGTCCATGCAACAAAAACGTAAACATTGAAATTTTAATGTCAAAAGCATTGAAAAATATTCTGAAAAATAGATTTAGACTAAAACATTTAAATTATTTACAAGATCTGCAATGTCTGTTGACAAATCACTGTAACAGTACAGTTTACGAATAACAGTGGTTTCAATATGCAAAATATCATTATTTTTAAGGTCAATCTATTTTCTCCACATTCTTCTTGGTGACGGTGGATTTACAGACTTCCATAATTTCTCACATCTGCTCACTGCGATGGACTTAAGTCGCTTTAACAAATAACTTGGCCCCAATGAACCTCTGCTGGTTAACATGTGGATGATTTAGAATCAGTTTCCCCATGACTCCAGGTAGGCCCTGACTTTTTATGCTATAAATTTTCTTCCAAGAAGTAAAACAAACTGTCAATGTGTACACGTAATTGAGAAGAAATCTTCATGTACGGCTGCAAAACTGAAATGAGGAGCTTGCGACTGGCCATTGGGTGTTCATGTATTATCATGTACGGTATGTAGACCACCAAGCCTGAATTTAGTGTGTCTGCCATTTGCAGAAGGAGGTCCAGAGGGCAAATTTAGTGATGCTATCCAGCACAGCTGGCTAGCATCACTATATTCACCCCCTGGGGACCTCATTCTGCTTAGGCCTCAACTGCTGTAGGAGACCTAGCATCATATTAAAGTTCCCCAGTTGTAGTTGGTGATGTTCACCCATTGCATGGTCACCTCAATTATGCATTTTATTTTCTGCAGATTATATTATATGGGGACATAGAAACTCAACAGAAGGGAAAAGTAACTTAAAACACTGTTAATTTGAGACTATAGATACTTCCCAGCAGACAGCAGATGATAGTCATGATACATAAGCAGAATGAGGTCCCCAGATGGTGAATTTGTGCGGGATAGTGTCACTTCATTCACCTTCTGGGGACCTCATTCTGCAAATGGCAGACACACTAAATTCAGGCTTGCTGACCACAAGAGAATTCTAACACAATTTGGATCTTCATGTTTCTACTAGTATTACATAATATGAATGAAATTCTTGTGAGTTTGGAGATCAATTTTATTTTTAACCTATTAATTGTGAGTTTTTAACTATTTAGAAATTTGTCTATATTGTTTTAATAGCTAAACAAAGCCCTGGTATAAAATGATATGTCCCAATTAAGTACACTTTATACTGGAGCTTTTATCCACCATGATGATGTAGAAATTAATGTAAACAATTACTCAAACACTGTTCGATGCTGATTAAATTGTAAATTAGCATGATATTATCACTACGTAATATAATATATGATATACACAAGTCATTGTGAAAGATATGAATCTAATATAATATTGCAAGGAATTTAGGAAGTATTCATTCAACATAATATTATAATTGACATATATAAGTGATTCCGAAACATGAGTCTTGCATAATATTGCAAGGAATTTATATATTCTTCATTCAAGGTAATATGACATACAACATACATAAGTCAATCTAACATTATTTTTCAAGGAATTTAGAAAGTATTCATTCAAAGTAATATTATATATGACATGCGTAAGTCATTGCGAAACATGAATCTAACATAATATTTCGAGGCATTTATAAAGTATTCATGTTTTAATGAAATCGCCTGGGAATAGAATATGCCCTGAGTTATTAAGCTTCTAATTACTCAAACTATGCACAACCTGAGAACCAGGATTAATGAGAACCAAATTATTTTCATTTGGCAAAAGTTAATTTTCAAGTTTTAAAGGCCTAGCTCTTAATTTTCGAGTCACCGATTATTTGTTTTATAGTGACGACTTGATATACGGTTTTAATAACAACTATGCCATAAAATATGATTAAATTACTATAATTCATCACTATTTGAAACATCTGTGTCTCAGAAGATGCCCACAGAGAAATAGAAAACTGCTGAAGACTTCCCCCCTCCCCCCCCTCTAGCACCCAAAATTCAACAGAATTCAAACTTTTTCAATGGAAGGGGAAGAACTCTTGATGACAAAACTCGTTGGCAACTCAACAAAACAAAAACATGTCCACAGTTTATTGCACCGGATAAGTTGATAATACAATGTTTTGGAGCTTCCTCCTTCAAATGGTATATAATATGGCATATATTTTTTATAATGTAATCTGGGGGTTCGAAAATTAACTGGGCCTTTAAAACTTTTGCCAAATGAAAATAAGTTGTCAAATGAGATCAAATGATAACAGCCTAAATTAACCGAATTATGGAAAATTGATTCTTATAGTTGAGGCCACCATCAAAGAATTCTGTTGTTTCAGACATTTGTGGATTATCATAAAACAATAATAATCAGCAGGTCCATCCCATATATAGCATGGGAATGTAGGGATTTCGTATAACTACAGTAATGCTCTAAGTAATCGACTCCTTAACCACAGTAAAATTATGGGTAATTTTTCAGGATTTAGTTGGAAAGTCGGAAATATGGCTTGTTGCCATTCATCGGAAAGCTCTCGGTGAGAGCTTTCCGATGAATGGCAACAAGCCATATTTCCGACTAAATCCTGAAAAATTACCTATAATTCTGCTGTGGTTAAGGAGTCGATTACTTAGAGCATTACTGTATATAATCAGCAGATTGCTCAATTTAGAAGATTTCGGCTTCTTTGACCGGTATGTCCTTCATGTAAGAATACTCTAACCCTAGCCATAGCCATAACCCTAACCTAACACATATGGAGAATGGAGGGTGGTGCGTGGTTTCGTGTATTCTTACATGAAGGATATTCCCTTTGGCCTTATTCAGCATTTAATATAAGGGAGACAATCTCAGTGAACTGATTTATTGTCATTCTGTAATATTGTTAGGATAGGATAGGATATTTTATTTGCAATACATATATCTATTACATAATAGTGGCGAAAATTATGGAAAATTATGTCGTATATTGTGGGGGATGGCATAGTCTGGCAAGATTGTTTACTTCGAAGCTGTAGGTGTCTCCCTTAAATTAAATGCTGAAGTAGGCCAAAAGCTTTTAATTGAGCTACTAGTATCTGCTGATTAGATATAATAAAAAACTAATCACCTGCCAATTAGAGTATAGACAGGTCTAAATCAACTTGTGGACACCTCTAAGTCTAAGGGAAGAGGATTAGTTGTGTATAGACTTTGAACATCACCATTATGCTAAATGGCCCTACCACTCTGATCTCATTCAGATTAACTTGAGTTATTACAGGCCCACTTAATTTTCTAACCCCCAGATTACATTATATAAAATATATGCCATATTATATACCATGTGAAAGAGGAAGCTCCAAAACATTGTATTATCAACTTATCCAGTGTAATAAACTGAGGACATGTTGTTTTTGTTGAATTGCCAACACATTTGTCATCTAAATTGCAGTAAAAAGCAGTATTATTTTCAATGCAGGGGGAATAATTGTATATTAAAGATAGAGTTCTTACCCTTCCATTGAAAAAGTTTGAATTCTGTTGCATTCTGGGATCCAAAGTGGGGGGGGGGGTGGAGTCATTCTATGATTTCATCAGTTTTTTATTTCTCTGTGGGCACCTTCTGAGACACAGATGTTTCAAATAGTGATGAATTATAGTATTTTAATCATATTTTATGACATAGATTGTAATTAAAAATGTTTATCAAGTCACTATAAAAAAATAATCGGCGATTCGAAAATTAAGTGGGCCTTTAATTTCCCCATAGCTACATAATTAAAGCTGCTGCTAGAAAATTGTTCATGACATAGGTGGTTCAAATGCAAATTTTTCAACAAATTCTAGTAGCTTGTACTTTCTTGTGCATTTTGGCAAATTTGGAAAGTGAAAGCACAAACCCTGCTGAGAACTCATGTCACTGAAGATCATGTTATCTAATGCAGGTCTACTGATGCCTGACGTTTTGACGATACCATTTTATGTGAAGTCTGGATTGTCGTCAGTAATAGGGTTCACCCATCAGCAGGGATTTGATGATGAAGATGACAATGCCACAAATCGCTGGGACACTCTCCAATGGGCATTGACAGAGACATCCAAACGATATGACTACCAAAATCTAAAATTAAATACAGGTATATATATTTATACAGTAATGCTCTAATTAATCGACTCCTTAACCATAGCAGAATTATGGGTAACTTTTCAGGATTTAGTCGGAAATATGGCTTGTTGCCATTCATCGGAAAGCTCTCTTTCCAATGAATGGCAACAAGCCATATTTCCGACTAAATCCTGAAAAGTTACCTATTATTCTGCTGTGGTTAAGGAGTCGATTATTTAGAGCATTACTGTACACCCAAGATTCACACTGTCGGTGACCTAATTGGCCAATAACCTTTTTTTTAAATGGCCTAAGAAAATTTAATTTGGCCAAACTTTTTGTTTTTCCCAAAAGGTTTCAAAGCTGTAGTCAGTAATCGCATCTCTGCTTATCGGATCTCCATGAAAATCTTATTGGTTAACAGGCAATCAGCAGTTGCCCTCCTGTGTGTGGATAACAAATTATTAAAAGTCACACATGCTTACTTATCAAAATTATGATGATTAGCTGCTAGAACGGTTTCCTTTCTTTAATCTATTGACATACTTTACTTCTCTGTGGTTTCCAAATAAGACAATATAGGCAAATCAGTAGTCATTAATATTGATTGAAATCCGTCAGTTATATTTTGTGTGTGTTTTATATTTTTGATTTAGTTTTGGTTTCTCAATGATATCTTGGTTTTTCAATTCAGCTAAATTTTATGAAAAATGACCAAACAAATTCAGAAATGGCAAAAACAGTTGCCAAAATAATTTTCTGGCCAGCATGAAACATCTGTAACCTCTATATTTTCATTAGGTCAAAGTATAAATCATATCCCCACTCCCAGAACACCCAACATGTTATCCTACTCTCAGCACAACTTTAGTTTTTGCATTATTTTAACAGAAATGGCTGGTGATGTTGTAGCTTTAAGAATGTATCAGTTCTAACCGTACTGTATTACATTGTGGTCTGGGTCGTAGCAAACTGGTAGAGAAAATATAATAAACACAACAATCAACTGTTCTGAGTAGGGTAAAGGTACTAATTCTCCTCTTGTGAGATGCGAGGATTATTTTCAATCGACTAGAACCTCGTAAATGTAATCTGCTGCATCTCATGTGAGGAGAAAAAATGTACGCTACTCAGAACAGTTAACCCTTTGGTTATCCAATTGGGGTGGGTATTGTTCCTGACAAAAATTAATCCAGTCTTAAAGACCAAGTTATAGTATCAAGAGAGCTCTCCGATAATGTATGTTTTACTAATACATGTATGTGAACATTAAAATCAGGTCTGCCACTTTAATGAAATGCAGTATAAAGTGTCTCATTGTTATCTGAAGAAAGTTATCCAAATAAAATACTAATAGGGATACACATTATCTTTTGTTTCAGCCATGGCCTTCTTCCCTAAGCATTCTCTAAGTGAAGATAAAAATGATGTTGTGTATGACACAATTGAACCCAATGTGTATGCTGAATTGAAAAATGCACAAGAGGATCAGAATTTCTACCAAAAGCTGTCCCCTGTGGAGGGAAAACTTGATGTTGATACTGCTGGACAATACAGCACACCACATTCATACCATGAACTTGAGTCAGCCCAACCATATGAGAAGCAATCTGTGATGACAGAACTTTCTGAGCATATTGGGAGGTCGTCTTTGATTCAGGAATATGAGAAGACTATGGAATCAAATGAGGCTTCTGGAAGTCAGCCCAAAATTCCTCCCAGACCCACGACAAAGAAAACTCCTGATGTCCCACCAAAGCCACCTGGCAGACGACCAAGTGTTGACCATTCAAATGGAAGGAAACTTTCAATAACAGAAACAAATTCATATGAGGAAGAAGGAAGGATACAAAGCCATAGATACGCACCAGGCATCCCAACAGAAAATCCATTACATCATGCAGCAGATCAGAATAATCCCGACAAAGCAATTGGTTATGATTACAATGACAGTGGTTTCAATGAGGACATATCAGTATTTAAGAAATCGAATGACAATCCTTCAGGCAAGAGACAGACATCTCAGTCCAAAAGTGATAACCCACATGTTCATAATGTTGTGCCAAGACTGGCCCCTTCACCAAAAAATCTACAGCAACAAGAGACAGGCAGCGATTTAAGAGAACGACTGCCTATAATGTCTGTATCTGAAGTCTCTGATATTCTCAGAACGCTGCATCTTCAACAGCATATAGATCGATTTGTGGAGGAATTTGTCGATGGACAGATACTAACTGCAATGGATGATATAACATTGAGGGAAGATTTTGGATTCAGTCGAATACAGACCTTGAGACTGCTGCAGTTTGTCCAGACAGGTCATATTCCTGAATGAGCAGAAACTTTCAAGCATACTTTAACCCTTTCAGTGCCAAGTCCGATTTTTGTATCAACCCATATTTCCTTGATCATTTTTCAAATTTATTGATTATAATAATGTGATATAGATCTTAGAGCTCTTTCCATCAATGTATCACATTATTATCTATATCTATATTTGCGAATGTCTGTCTGTTTGTGTTCTACAGGGGACCATCTAGATGATACCAAAGGGGTCTACTAGGGGTAACTTTTTACGAGAAAGATAATGGTGGGGGTTAGAAATTTCTAAAGTGACGCCGCTGTTGTCAGCGGCAGACAAGGAGGAGAGTCAGAATTTTTGTCTGTTGCCGATTGCTACGAAACTTACATATAATCCCCATGATATGAAGAATCTAATGGTGAGGTTTAAATATGTCAAAAGTGGCGTCGTTCGAGTCGGGGATGCACAGAAGGGGAGAGGGGCACCAAAATTGATAAAACTAATTTTAGCTCCGATTTCCACCAAATTGATATATATTCTTCTTCATGATACAAGGAATCTAATTGTGCGATTTAACAACGCCAAATTGTTGTCATTTGGATGAGAGATTGGGGGGGGGGGGTGGGCACTAAATTTGATAAGATTGGGTTTAGTCGCCGATTGCCACCGCACTTATACAAAATCATCCCCATGGTATGAGACCAAAATTGATACACAATATTTTTAGCGCCAATTTCCACCAAATTGATACACATTCTTATCCATGATACAAGGAATCTAATCGTGTGATTTAAAGACGCCATATTGGTGCTGTTTGGGTGAGAGATGGGAAAGGGAGGGGTGGGCACCAAAGTTATAAATAATCATCTCCATGATATCAGGTGTGTAATTGTGTGGTTTAAGGATGTCACAAGTGGGGCCATTCGAGACAGTGGTGTATAGAGGTGAGAGGGACACAAAAAAAAATATTATATTTTTAGTGCCGATTTCCACCAGATTGATACATATTCTTCTTCGTGATACGAGGAATCTTATCGTGTGGTTTAGATACACCAAATTGGTGCCCTCTGGGTGAGGGTTATGGGGTCCTTAAATTTGATACGAATTTTCACCAATTATATATATATGCATCTCTAGTCTCTAATGAGTCTTAAGAGTGTGGTTTAACAGTGAAAAAAGTGGCGCTGCTTCAGTCCGAAATAGGGACGGGACGGTTACCAAAACTGATAAAAAATATTTTTAGTACCAATTACTATCAAATTCAGACACGTTCTTCTCAAATGATACAAGAAATCAAATCGTGCTGTCTGTGTGAGTTCTATATATAACTTCACGGAGTACAATCGAGATGGCACCAAGGCCTTCTAAGAGGGGTAACTTTTTACGAGATAGATAATGGTGCGGGTTAAAATTTTCTAAAGTGACGCTGTTGGTGTCAAGGTAAGAAAAGGGGGAGGTCGGAAAAATAAAAAAAATATGGTGAAATAGTTTTGTCGCCGATTTCCACCAAACGCATACATAATCACCTCCGCGATATGGCGCTGTTCGAGTCAGCGTTGCAGGGGGCAGCAACAATTGATTTAATAAACTATTTTCAGCGCAGATTTCCACCAAATTGATATATTATTCTTCTCTATGATACAAGGAATATAATCGTGTGATTTAAAGACACCAAATTGCTGCCATTAGGGTGAGAGATGGGGGGGGGGTCATAACTATTCTAAGAATTTGTTTGGTTGCTGATTACCACCAAACCTATATATAATCATCTCCAGTATATCATGCATCCATGAGTAATGGATGTGGTTTAAATATGTCAAAAGTGGCACCGTTAAAGTCATGCATGAGGATGGCAGTTGCACCAAAGCTGATAAAAATATATTTAGCACTAATTTCCACCAAATTCATACACGTTATTCTCTAATGATATGATGAATTAAATCACATTTGGTGTCGTTTGGGTCACGGATGGCGAGAGGATATGCAATATCATTGATAAGATTGCTATTCGCCGATATCAACCTATATAAGTTATATATAGTCACCCAGGTCATCTCCATATCATTTTAAGGAGTTTTGGGTGGTAAAATTTCACAATCTCGACAAAAGGTGACCCAATTAAGTCACTTGAACAATTATATCTTCTCAACTGTATGGCTTCACGTTATTTCAGTATTTAGTCATATCGCGATACTGTTTTTGACACCGTGAAGTCGGTTTCACTTTATGCAAATAGTCGGTACATCGTAGCCGCCTGTGTGGATATTAATACCGACGATCAGTATATCTCTATCAGTGTCAAGTATTTAGCAATGCTGAGACAAATGCCATTGCTAACGGCTTCGGTTTAGCGTGGCGTAAAAATTTATTATTTCTCACTGCTCCATAAGGGTTTGTCAACACACTGCGGACAATCAAGTCGGCATGCCTTATTGCATGGGTGGCAATTGATCTGTATATACAGGCTGTTCTCAGCTCAATATTGCTGGAAGGTTTCCTGGTCAAATACAATAAAAAATGTGTGGTGTTTTTATAATCTGGAGACACAATGACGCGCGTTCAACAGCGCCACAAAAACTTATGCATTAGACGTATAATGCACTAACTCATTAGATCATTATAACTACACGGTCATATATCAGTCCTATACATCGAAATGGATAAGTTAAAATCAGATACGGACTTCTATTCTATGCTTGTCACATTAGTTATCTTGTTTTGTTTGTACAATATAAAATATGAAATCAATACATGTTTGCTGTTATTATTTCCACGAGCGACTGTTAGCTTCATTTTTAATGTCATAAGCGACCCGCAGTTGGTAAGGAATTCCCAATTACGTCAGGCACTTATAAATATATCTATCCGTCGTATAAAGAACGAAACTCAGGACCATTTATATTAATTATTTATGTTATATACCTGTCAAAGCAACATGTGTTCATAATTATCATTATCAAATCAATAATGCTATATTTTTGTCTGCTTGCTACTAGTATCATTCTCAAACAGTTCTACTCAAATTTATTGGCGACGATATTTAGTCATATCGCGGTATCATTTTCAATACCGTAGTCGTATTAAAATCCGGATACCGTGAAGCCCTACTCAACTGTCATGTTTATATGGGGATGGCAATTAGGGCATTCACATAATGAGCTAGCAAAAAGAGATACATAGAAGAAGCATTAAAAGTATATTTATCATTCTATTTAAGAGATACATATATTCTTGCAAACAGAGACCTCGAACCGTCAAGAGGATTGCATAATTGAGTCTGTTCCATTCAATACAGTTTCCATAAAGAGAGATATGGAAATGAATCGAAGGCCTGTTAAAAAATAGTGGTCACAGTGTGCAGTCAAATATATTTTTCTTCCGATATAAAAGAACGCAGTCAGTAGCACATGACTTTTCAGGATCCTCCAATACTGACATCTAACAAGGGTATATCTGCCCGACAGTGGAATTTTTGAGAACAGACTCATTGACTGACATTAACAACTCAAAATCTCGCTCTGTGTCTGGCACATTTAGCTGATATACATATACATGGAGATATGATAGCCAGGTGTCCTCAAGATCTTAGTCCAACCCACTAGATTGATTGATACATCTCTATATGTAAAACCCAATTGTCGTCTTCTATTTTTGCGAACTAATGTGTTTATGATGTTCATGTATGGTATTATAACGTCTGAAGTATACGCAGTTGTAAATAAATAAATACTTCATTATTGGTGGAACGGATTAGTCGCGATAAACAAAATGACAATCGACAAGGTAAGCCACTACATATATTCCATGACTGTGTAAGAATTATTTGAATATACAATTTATGAGAATACATGTAACACTTTGAGCAAGAGTATTATCTATTCCCAACAAATATCCACAGCATGCAGAGGGTTTCACATCACTTCAAACTGGGCAAAGCCAGGTAACCCTGCTAGTAATCAATAAATTTGAAAAATTATCAAGGAAATATGGGTTGATACAAAAATCGGACTTGCCACTAAAAGGGTTAAGGGATGCATATCTTTCAAGAGAAAACTTAAGCCAAGTGATTACTTGCATTTGTTACATAATGAGTATCAAAATAGGTAAAAATAAAAAATGAAATACATAATTACTGACAAGCATTGAGATAGAGTGTCTGTCATTTGCTGAATGAGATCTCCAGAGAGTGAATTTAGTGACGCTACACCACACAGCAGGCTGGCAGCACTAAATTTATCCTCTGGGGACCTCATTCTGCTTAGGCCTCATGTTCTGGGAAGTATCTATAGTATCAAATTAACATTGTTTTTGGTTACTTTTTCCCTTCTTTTCAGTTTCTATATCCCCTAATTTGCAGAAGATAAAATGCATAATAGAAGTGACTAAACGGTGTACATCACCAACTTGAACTGGGTAACTTCAATTATTTCAATATGATCCTATGTCTCCCATAGCAGTTGTGACCTAAGCATAATGAGGTTCCAGAGGGTGAATTTGATGACAATAGCGTGCTGTGTGTCATAGCGTCACTAAATTCACCCTCTGGGGACCTCATTCTGCTTAGGTCACTCTATTTCAAGGCTTGAATACTGAGTTTATTTTCCCCAGAAAAAATTTCAACCTTTGACGAAGTGAGACGCACACTTTCTATCAGAGTACACTTTTGATTTTCCCATGCTCGAGAAAAGAGGGATTCTTTTATGCTCAATTATTTCTATGACCTAGATAAGTGTTTGAAAGACATGCATTCTATTTTGATCCCCGAAACAAAACAAAAGCGAGCTGTTGCAATATTAAAATTTAGCCTTGAAGGTTATAGGTTGAATGCACAAGTACTTAAAGCCAAAAACCAGTCTTAAAGGTTATCGAGGCAATCATAATGTGAATAGCTAGCTATTGAACATCGCTGATCAAATAACAAATAATAACTTGGACAAATGATACTGTATCACCTGAAAACATTTCTGCATCTCGAGGTGTCCAAATTTGATTCTTTATGGTGATTGCTCGAAAATATTATGCAAAGTGCTACAACTAATGTTTTCTGTTGTTTTTAATACCAAGAAAACACTATCAAGTGACTTCAGTTGCCACCATCGTTGTTGCAAGTAATTTAATGAGGAAATACACAGAACACCGCAACATATCATAACCAGCATGATCTGCATTTTAGATTTATTGTTCCTTGCAGAAAAGTTAAAGATGGCTTTCTGTTACAGCTCGTATTGACAAACAATGCTTTTGACATGCAGAATCTTGTCACTTGAGAATTATTGATAATGAAAATAAGAATAAATTCCTTCTATTTTTCAATGTTCTTCTTGGTAGTAATGGTTTAAATACCCACTTAATTTTTGAGTCACCGATTATTTTTCTTAATAGTGCCTTGATATACGGTTTTAATAACAATCTATGCCATAAAATATTATTAAAAATACTATAATTCATCACCATTTAGAATGTCTGTGTCTCGTAAGGTGCCCATAGAGTAATAGAAAATAGCTGAAATAATACAATAATTTCCCCCATTTGGCTCTCAGAAAGCAACAGAATTCAAACTAAAGATGTATTTTCAATGGAAGGGGAATAACTCTATATATAAACATATAGAGTTATTCCCCTTACATTGAAAATAATTGACTTCGTGCATAAACATGACCACAGAACAAACACTAGTTTCTTAATAAAAACAACATGTTCACAGTTTATTACATCGAATAAGTTGCAAATACAATGTTTTGGAGCTTCCTCTTTCAAATGGTATATAATATGGTATATATTTTACATAATGTGAATTGGGGGTTCAAAAATTAAGAGGACCTTTAAGAAACTTGGCAAGATTTTTCAGCTGCAGCCATCCCGAACACCTTCGGTAGCTTTAATGAGACATATTGTTATTTCTTATTTAAATCCTGATGTAAAATATAAAATGTCAAGAATTGTCGCCTGGAAGAGATCGACTATCTTGTAAGCTATAGAGGGACACTTTAAATTATACTATAGTTTATATGCCTACTTGTTTCAAGGGTGATTTCTAACAATAGTCTAGTTGTCCAAAACTAAGAGTAAAATCAAGTCGAATTTTTAAATAGTAAAATTATTTGTTGTTATGATTGGAAGTCTGGTTGCATCTTATGTTAGTAACAAATGAAAGTGTCAATGACACTGTAGCTCAACTTGGAGAGGGGGTAATGTCATACAGAACAGTCAGTGGAGCGATAAGGAATGCTGAAAGTTTAAATGTGTAAAAGTATTTAGTGATGCAAAGAGTACAAGCCAAGATGGTTACCGGCAACCATGTTTTTGATTGAATATCGTTATAAATTTTATAGCTCCCAGCTTGAAATGATCCTGAACACACCTGTAAATTTTTAAAACAGTTCTCCAAGATGGCCACTGCCGGCCATGTTTTTCAACTAAATTTTTTTTAAATTGATGGCTCCCATCTAGTAGTCACCCAGAAGATCCACATGAAGTTTGGTGATGATTGTATGTGGTCTGGAGGGCGTGCCAAAAGATTGTGTCATGCAAAGAGTAAATTCCAAAATGGCCACGGTGGTCTGGTTTTTCAAATTCGGAAAACTTTTTGGCTATCTAGTAGTCACCCAAAAGATCCACATGAAGTTTGATGACGATCGGATGAGGAAGTACGGTGTGCCAAAGGATTTAGTCATGCAAAGAGTAAAATCCAAAATGGCTGCCAAAAGCCATGTTTTTCATCAAAAATCGTACAAATTTCATAGCTCCCATTTTGAGGTGATCCTAAACATGCCTGTAAATTTTCAAAACAATTCTTCAATTAATGAGGCCTTCAGGGTGTGCTGATGGATTCAAATTTTAAATCCAAAATGGCTGCTGGCGGCCATGATTTTTAATGAATATTAGAAATTTGTGCTGCTCCCATCTAGAGGTCATCCAGAAGATCCATATGAAGTTTGGGGACGATCGGATGAGAGATTGGACATGTAGGGTGTGCTAAAGGAAATTGTTGATGCATGCACGACGCACGCACAGATGAAGGACACCAATCCATGGCAATAGTCCCAACTTGACTGTCAATTTGAGCTAAAAATGTACTCTTGCAAATGCCAAAC
Source organism: Siphonodentalium dalli (assembly GCA_032622095.1). Classification (NCBI taxonomy): domain Eukaryota; kingdom Metazoa; phylum Mollusca; class Scaphopoda; order Gadilida; family Siphonodentaliidae; genus Siphonodentalium; species Siphonodentalium dalli. The sequence continues at coordinate 84,486,236 of CP136069.1, read as the reverse complement.
CCATAATCATTGTATAGGAATATCAGATGAATATACATAACCCTTTGATTACCAAATGGATTCTCCTATTCAGTTATAACCTTACATCAGAACAGTCTAGTTATTTCATTTGGAGCAGAAGACATAGGATTCATATAAAATCACTTGGAGGGAATGTTCAGATAATAAGTTAATCATATAACCTTAATTTCTTGAACTTACTATCTGAACATCCTCCTAATGAACTACTTATCAATGAGTATTTAGTTTTCATAAGGTTTATGAAATGCCTTGTCAGCCTAAGTAAGTTGAATTTGAGTAACTTTTTTTTATTTTTACACAGTGCTTTTATTTACCTATTTTCCCAACTTGGTGATATTAAATTTTTTAAAGGGCATCTCATGTTCAAGGCTTGTACAATTAATGTTATTGCAAATTCTGGTGAGTATTAATAATAAGCATTAAAATAATTAAATAAATAATCATTTTATCTATATATATAAAAGAGTAGGATCTGTCGGTCTGTTCGGATTTCCCAGACCCCTGGACCGATTTCAACCTAAAAAATAAATTTAACTAATAATTTAGTATTTTTAAATCAAAATGTTTAAATGATCAAAATGTGCGCAAGGCACACAAATGGCTGTCATATAAAGGCTCTGGCTAAGATAAAAATTTGTGCAGGCTCCTTCGACGCTGAATAAATGCTTGACTGTTTCAACTAGTAGTGCATAAAACAATAAATTAGTTTCAATACACTTTACTTTTAGGAGTGAAGGAAAGGGCCTATCGAGCATCCCGGGGTTAGTTCCCCCCTTAAAATACTCTCTCCATACACTTTACACCAATTTTTTCACCAGCCATAGAATATAAAACAACATTTGGTGCGTTGATCCAGAAAATAACTAGGCCAAAAATTCGGACTTTGGACATTCATATCAAAGTTTGGTGAAATCAGATTATCATGCTAAAATGGTTTAATAAATAAAAAGATGTAAAGTTTGGCAGATTTAAAACATTTGACATATGACATAAACAACAAAATAAAATCAAAGGAGTTTTAGTTGACCAGTTATTGAATCGACTGCAGCATTCTTTCCCATGATGCCCAAAACGGTCACTGATCCAGGTGCGATCTGTAATAATAAAAAAATGAAGTAAATTAATCCAGGGTTCAATTCACACCTACCATGTACACACCAGGGACCAGCTAAGAGGGCGATTTGGGAGATCTTCTCCCAAAATTGTGCCACTTCCCCCTATTTTGTCCCAGGGAGAAGTGACCTCTCTCTCATATCAGTATGCAAATGTCTCTATAGCATATTTAAAGCTTATTTTATGAGTATAATGGTGTCCTTACTCATTATAATTGTTTTATTATTGGGCTATTTTATTGCATAATACTCATTGCCAAATTAAGCCAATATTGGATAATAGAAAGGTGATGTTAGGGGTGTTAATTGAACTTGAGGCATTACATCTTCTCTGTCATAAAAGTCCACTTCTCCCTAATAATCAAATAGGGAGAAGTGACTTCTCCCAATTTGAAACCTCTCGGCTGGTCCCTGGTACATGTGGGTCCACGCTAGGAGGCGACTCGGGCGAGAATTTCGCCCTCAGGCTGGCGAAGTCGCCCTCGGATGTCCGCAAGGCGAAAATGAAGTCGCCTTCCAAATTTGACAAAACTAGCTTAGGATTTACGGTAATTTTACCGGTGAAAATTAGACTCGTTTCTGCTCGTTTTGCAAAAAAAATATATATAGTCTCAACTGTTCCAACGAGGCATTTTATTTATAAATTATACATGGTGTACCCTATCCACATATTCTAATCAGATTGGGTGCTTTTGGAAATGGCAAATTGCGCTGAGCAACGAAGTTTATGATGAGCTACTGGTTCGTTTTAAGGAGACTGGAATTTAGACCTTACTTAATTTGTTCCGTCAGGTCATTTTGTAACCGCAAATTGTATAGCCATACATGGTTTCCACTGCTCATGCAGTAGCCAAAGTGAACAAATAATACTGTCTTTGAAATTAAACTAAAACATATCTATGAAAATTCACTTTTACAAAAGTAGTTTGTGTCGGATTCCGTTTCCCAATCCAACTTTTTACTTTTTGGAATTGCATTTTATTTTGTTTACAAACAAGAACACGTGCTTGCTTACTATTAAACACAGAGGTTTGAATGTGCGTTGGAAGTACTTAATTTAATGTTCTTAGTTAAATCAAAGATCTACATAATAAACTATTACTATCCAAACTCATTTAAAAGGATTAATTTGTGTCAAAACTATGTGTTTGCAAATTACAATTGTTGTCAATATATCGCTCAGACCACGTGCTCCGCGTATATACCGGTACGTCTGTTAACGGTTGCAAATTAATTGCATGTAGGCCTTCTTCGTTACAATGCAGGTATTTAAATAACCTGCTGGTGCATATTATAAGCTCAACTGGTCTCTGTTAAGAACACATTAACCACTTTGTGACACAGCTATCAAACTCGTCAAGTTTATTGCTTTAATCGGATTATCATCAGACAACACTGACGGTCGTGATGATGGTATTCAACAATAAACTCTTTAGAAACAAAATTAAAAGCTTTTACACCTCCTTAATTAGTCCTTATTGTTTATTTTAACAGACACCCACATTACAGCAGTGGCCAAAAGCCATTTCCAAAAATTTAAATTTATAATAGCAATTCAGATATTAAAAGTTATGAAGTAGACAATTAATTTCTTCAGATAAAAGTCAACAGTTTAAAAAAAAATTAAAGTTATAAATTTATTTAAAATTTTAGATTATCGATCTATACAGGTGCTATACTTGTGTTGTATCTTGCTAAATATGTTTTATCTTGTTGTTTTATCTTATTTATTGATGTGCAGATAAATAAAGCGAATTTTGAAAATTAGTAAGTATTTTTTTTTATAAGTCTCCCTATTCTGGCTCAAGTCTCCCTAAAATCTGCAGAGGGAGACTTCATTTCTCCCTGTTTTCAATACCTAGCTTGGGCCCTGTGGGTCATCCTATAATCCCTGCTGCAGGCAAATATTGATTCTAATTCACACATTCACTCTAATTTCCGCGACACTGATTAGGCATAGATGTCAGCATGATGCATGCATACAAACTAGGAGCCTGCTCACTGATAAACAGATATCTGAATCGTTATGTGGTTATCCCGGAAGGACCTTCGTTCCTAGGGACACAATGTAAACAGCAGGGTATTTGAAGTATGGTTGAGTCGCACGTCGATCGGCTTGATTCCGTGAATTATTCTGAAACATAATTGAAACAGGTCTTTCGAAACCAATTGCAGGACATCGGCATGATGACGTAATGGCAGTGGACATGACACTGCAAGCAGTGAACCGTTGTTCATTACGCAATGAAGTCGGATGTCTTGACCACTGGAACTGATGCAATGCTGGCCTTTCAGTAGTGTAATACCTTGGCCATGAAACTCGCATTTATTTATATAATTTATACATATCCGATGTATAGAATTTGATTCATAGGATTTCATGGATTCTTTTCAATTGCTCAGTTTATGGCTAATAGAAATATGGAACTATATCCTCATGGAGCCGAGTAAAATTTCTAGAAGGAAGTCAATCATGTCTAATTCACCAACTCTTTGGAAGTTTCTCATGTCTATAGCATGTGTGAACTAGAATGGGGATAAACATGCTGTCTGGTGTGATTTTGTGACATTTATCGGTGGGTTTTCTGATAAAATATGTTTTACCGGCTCCTCACGTCGCCGGTAAAACAGAATTTTCCAACATAAACCCCACCAATAAACGTCTCAAAATCACACCAGACAGCATGTTTATCCCCTAAGTAAACTGTGTTGCCGGCATGAGTGAAGACTACAGGTAAGTTTGTTTTGAGGGAAATTCTTTTATTAATTGCTTTTCTTTGGACACAACTCCGGATCCATCAGTGCTTGATAAATCCAGCTTCAACCAAATTTCAACACTTCGATGAAAAAAGAGACAAAATTCTCTATGCATTGTGAGAATAAGCTTCCATGTTTCAATTTTGTGTATTTTCTGCTCCAAGTTGAGAGCGTGGTGATAAATTTGGACAATGTTGTCAACGTTCCATTGATATAGATAGTTCTACAATACATTCACATTTGCTGCATCTAAGTAGGATAATATTGACAATTTCATGTGACACTCGACAGTGTCAGAGTGAACCACGGAACGGGCATATTTTTTGCCTGCGTCGCAGTTGACTCCTGCCCGCATTCCGTTTTACTTTATTGATGTACGATATGTTTGGAGTTACTGGACAGCTCCACATTTTTCAAATTCTCTAATTCTCGAGAAGTGTCTGCAGTGAAAGTTTGCTAAATGAAACTTAAATATAAATATGCATTGTTATGAGCAATCATATGTTATGGAAATAATGCATCTAATCATATATTGCATAGGTAATCATCTTCAAAATTTATAATTGCTTTTCTTGATTGGTGATAACTATCACAGAGCCAGGAACCTATGTCATAATTTGCTTGAAAATGGCGGTAAGATATCATGGCTAGTAATTTCAACATCCTTTTTTCTATATTTTCCAAAGTTATCATCAAGCTATTAGACTAATGAGCTATCCCAACAACTCACCATGGATACTGCATAAACCGGATATATCGAACATATTTGTTTTTACGGAGTATTGGCATTCAATTTCACAACCTCGAAAATGTTTGATACGGGTCGCTTGAACACAAACTTTTCAACATGAGGACGGGATTCAAAATGAGCTAGCAAAGATTGATACCTAGCTCATTGGCTATGTTTTTTGGCTGAGTGATTTATAAGGTGAGCAAATTATGACGTAGGTTCCTGGCCCTGTTATATACAGTAATGCCCTAAATAATCAACGCCTTAACCACAGCAGAATTATGGGTAACTTTTCAGGATTTAGTCAGAAATATGGCTTGTTGTCATTCATCGGAAAGCTCTCACTCGATGAATGGCAACAAGCCATATTTCCGACTAAATCCTGAAAAATTACCCATAATTCTGCTGTGGTTAAGGAGTCAATTATTTAGGGCATACTGTAGCATAACACATCAAAGGTCAAGCTGGGCCCCCAAAACACTGATTCCCAACGTTGGGTTCCAAAACACCAAATTGTGGAGACAACGACCCCTTCAGCATAAGTATTGGCTTGGTTATGACTTATTTACCGCTAGTTAATTTTTAGCTTCTGACTGAGCTCCCACTTACCTGTGTTCGACCAGCGTCCTGGACCACATGATATGGCAGATTACTAATCTTGGCTTTTGTGGCAAGTTCTGCAATTTGAGCAGTATTATCTGCTGAAAGGACTATTTTTGTTTCCCTGCAAAAGATGAAAATATCAGTGTTAACTCAAAGCATAAACAAACTTGAGGCTGTTCCAAGTGCGCTCTACATACAATACTTGGACAATGGGCACAATTTGAATGCCTTCAATTGTTAACTGTTTTGTGCAAAAACTAATGGCTGAGATATCAAGGCCAAATAAATAAAACTTTTTGTTCTCAGGCACCTCCCCCGCCACTCTTTTCTTTTAAAAAGCCTTGTCAAACATTTTTTTCAATATTTTCTGTTATAAATATTGGGTTTGAACAACAAAAATTATTTTTGTTTGTTTTAGCAGTATGTTTTCCAATTTTGAGAAAAATATAAATAGCCTCCGTCCCTCATCTCAAAATTTAAATCTAACTGCCTGAGAATTTTTTTTTTTTATTTCAATAGCCCAAGGAAGATTTAAAGCTTTCTATGCTGATTGGATTCTCCCATTGAGTTATAAATGTATACATTGGAACTGTTTATTATTTATATAGAGGGGTGTTCACGTAATAAAAGCAGACAACAGACAGAAAAAAAATATATGAGAGCAGAATGATTCATATTCATTGGTGGGAAATGTTTAGGTAATAAGTTCAACAACTTTATTGAACTTATTCTCTGAACAATTCCATAGGGAACTACTCTTCAATAAGTATTTAGTATAGAAAGGTTTAAAGACAAAGTGGGATAACTCTGGAATAGAGAATGCCGAAAATGCCATTGATCTTCACATGAATGCACTATTAAGATTGATAGAGTGTAATAACTCTGGAACTGGGAGGGGAATAAAATCGTTGTACCTCTTTTGAAACCCATCCTAATTGGCTATACTCGCATCAAATGCTCCTTGAAGCAGGGGAGACATCACCTATAAAGCATTAACCCTTTCAGTGCCAAGTCCGATTTTTGTATCAACCCATATTTCCTTGATCATTTTTCAAATTTATTAATTATAATCAATAAATTTGAAAAATGATCAAGGAATATGGGTTGATACAAAAATCGGACTTGGCACTGAAAGGGTTAATGTCGACAAAACTACAACACACTTCAGAACAAACTCACTTACCCTAAGGTTTCCCAGGCCAGTAAGTTTTGTCCATACTTCTGCTGGTCTTCAATAAGAATTCTAAACACTCCCAAAGCTGCATGAGCAACTTGAGCTGCAACCTTGCCAACCCCCATCTTTAATTCGGCATTGACAACAAAAACCATTTTGCACATATCTGATTCATCTATGTCAATCTCTTCATCACTGCCTTCCGCTCCTTCTAATTCGAGCTGAAAATCAAGAAAGTCAATGACTGCTGAGACTAGTATAGCAGTATAGTCTACCAGACAAAATAGCAAACTTGTTGCAGCTTTTTATAATATGTATGGAAAAATCTGATTATTTTAATATGTCCTTCATATTGGGTTTTTTTTTTTTTATGTATTCTCAAAGTTTATGGTCCATTATGAACTTGCCCATCAAACTGGTGACGATATTCCTGAAATTTTTTAAACTCACAAATAATCTATTAAACATAATGTTAAACGATCTGACATTCATGGTTGTTGCGCTGGATAATGTCTGATGTTAATTACAGGTATGCCACCAAGGGGGATAATGAAGGAATCGAAGCTGAATTTGGAACACTCTGCTGTTCTAAAATGCAAGCGTAGGGAATAAACTTACACAGTACTCAACGTGGGTTAATTTAATAAATTTAGTAGAAAAATTGGCAGCACACAATGTTATTCAATTATATGTGAATTACATGTAATAACTACCATTGGCAGAATCATTCTTATCAGTTTACCAGTGATTAATTCAGGACAAACAAAGGACTAAAGTATTTTAAGTTGTTGGACAATAATGCCAGGGGTTGAGAAAATGATATCCCTGAAGACTCAAGGGATAATCTCAGTTCATCAACCAATTGAGAATATCTAAATTTAATATTGTAGGGACCATAAATTTTCTGAGAAAAACTTCAGATTAAGTGCGTGGGTAAAATATATGTTCTGACAAATTTTCGTACCACCACCAACTTTCTCCGACCGACTACATTCATGAAAACATTTAATAGCATGAAATATTCCCGATCAACCTTCAGCAGTTGGACCTGGATCAGGACCTGGTCTATTTAATCATAAATCAGAACACAATGTTATTTGAGAAAGTAACCACAACATAACCAGGCAGAATCAACATTGTGGCTTTTAGGGATCACTACTTTGATATCTTTCAAAATAAGGTGGTAATTGGAAGCCTCCAAATAGTGTGTGTCATTTGCAGAATGAGATCCCCAGAGCGTGAATTTAGTGATGCAATCACACACAGCAGGCTAGCATCACCAAATTCACCCTCTGGGGACCTCATTCTGCTCAGGCCTCATTTCTGGTAAGTATCTATGGTCTCAAATTAACATTGTTTTAGTTACATTTTCCCTTCTGGGAAGTTTCTCTATAATCAAGGTGACTAATGGGTGAACATCAACTTCAACTGGGGAACATCAGTCTATTCGTAGGTCTCCCATACATAGCAGAATGAGGTCCCCAGAGGGGGAATTTGGTGATACTAGCCCAATATGTGGGATAGCGTCACTAAACTCACCCTCTGAGGACCTCATTCTGAAAATGACAGACACAGTTTGCAGGCTTGGGTAATTGTCAATGTATGTAGCTCTGAAAAAGATTATTTTCCGCAAATGGTTCACTGGTAATCAGCAATAGCTGGCGAATAAACTTATCTTTGTTTATCATTGCCTGTTGGTTTTATTTAGCGGCAGATACACATGTGATGTAGGCATTAATCTGCGGATCAGGTAGGGGAATATGTCAGAGAGGAAATTTGGGCTGAGGGAGAGGGACCCTGTACGTCTAGCAGAAACCCTGAATAATGGTTGAATGTTACATTCTTCAAACTAATCCAAGTGTCCTTTGACATAAAACAACTAGTGAAATCGGTAGGGATAATACTTGTTTACATTGAGGTAGAATTTTTCATCAATTTTAATCAACTTTATCATACAAATTAATTTAAATTTATACAAAATGCTATAGTTATCGGAAAGAGATATATCTTATGGTCATGATGTATTATAATCGAGCTGTTATGTTAAACTATAGAATATCCCATGTAATTAGGAGTAACCTCACATTTGAACTGTTATGAATTTTGCGAAGTCAAATGAGTTTGTATTCTTTTGAAATTATGTAAACATTGTGATAAAATATAGTTTTCGCATTAAATTACTACTTTCAGTTGACAACTCTCTCTTGTGGAGTTCAGAACAAATAAAATGTTTTCTATGGAATAAACTGGGTTACTTTCACAATTGTGATATTTTATTACGTGATTGCTGATTTTAGATGAGTGGGTGATTTATGCTTATATCCCGCTGGAGATGATTAAGGTAACCGTACTTTGGTGTAAACAAGTATTATCCCAACCGATTTCATCAGCTGGTGCACATCAAAGGAAACTTGGACTATCTTTAAACAGGTGTAGTGGCTGAATAGTAAAATAATAAGTTTGAAGTAGTGGAATAAGCACATAATATGTCTTGAAATCAATTGTGAGGACCTATATATGAGAAGATTTACTGCACTCATCCACCAACCATTTCCTAGCAACTGTTTAGCACGCAAATTTATACTCACATTCAGAGGTGCATTTATGTCTTGATTATCCTGGTTCTCCAACAGCCAAGATGCCGCCATGTCTGCATCAGCATTTCCTGTATAAAATAGTGCCTGAAACACGCCATCATGTTCATTAACCATTCCTTATTAAATAAATGCTCCCATCAGTTATAAAAGTATTCATTGAAATGGTCTACAATTCATTTGGCGGGTGTTCAGGCAAAATGAACAGACGTCAGACAGATGAAAAGATAATGGAAGTGGATAACAAATCATATTCAATTGTGGGAAAGGTTCAGATACCGGTAAGTTCAACCACCGTTTGTTGAACTTATTATCTGAACATTTCCTAAGTTCGATGAGATGAACTACTCACCAATGAATATTTAGTAAAGAAAGAGTTATATTGTAATTTAGTAATTGGAATCACCAACATGGAGGGTGAAAATCTGTAGATGCGGGAGGAAAATCATTTTGCAGCCAAGTGTGTGCATTCTTTAACGCTTTAAAGGCCCACTTAATTTTCGAGTCACCGATTATTTTTTTATGGGGCCTTGATATACAGTTTTAATAACAATCTATGCCATAAAATATGAATAAAATACTATAATTCATCACCAATTTGAAACGTCTGTGTCTCAGAAAATGCCCATAGAGAAATGGAAAACAACTGAATTCATAAAAAGACTCCCCCCATTTTGGATCCCAGAATTCCAAGTATTTTTGCTGGAAGGGGAATAACTCTATCTTTAAAATAGAGCTATTCCCCCTCCATTGAAAATAATACACTTTGCACAACAAAACCAGAAGAAACTTAAGTAAAAAACACATCAGTAACTCAACAAAAACAACATGTTCACAGTTTATTACACCAGATAAGTTGATAATACAATGTTTTGGAACTTCCTCTTTCATATGGTATATACTATGGCATATATTTTATATATGTGATCTGGGGGTTCAAAATTAAGTGGGCCTTTAAAAGTAATAAAACAATAAAGATAATGTATCTCTTCCTGGCAAGTTTTATATAGATTCAGGAGTAGATAATAATTGAGGCTCAAAACACAAATAATATGCCCAATCTTCAGTTTTATCTTTTTATTTTTTACAAAAATGCTATTTGTAGTCTTGAAATCGGGTTGTATAAAAACAAGACAGTCAATGACTGTGGGGTCGTTCACCAGACTGTAAAGACGGAGAAGACAGGGACTCTGAGGACTACAATAGTCAGAACGTTGTTATAATGTAATTAGTTTTTCAAAATTTTAATTTAAATTTTTTTTTTTTTTATTTTCATATTAAAAAAAAAAAAATTCATTTAAAATTAATTTTTGTTTTGTTAAATTAAATTATAAAGCCAAAAAAAAATTAATCTAAATTTTTTTTTTTTTAAAGATTGATCGTGCCCATGTTTTCCCAGTGACTCCATTTTAACAGATCTGAACCCCAGTAAACCAAGGACCCTCCATGCCAAATATAAGCTTAATGGTTCTTGAGAAGTTGTTTTAAGACTTACTCTGTTGGGAAAGAGTTACTGCCCTGGATTCGCAACAATTTGACTTGGTGACCTCATTTTAGTCACCTAGGGAACATCCACACCAAATATGAACCCTATGGGTCTGGAGAAGAAAATGTTTAAACTATTGTTGACGGATGGACAGACGGATGGACGACGGACGAGGAGTGATGACTACAGCTCCACCGGAGACTTCGTCTCAGGTGAGCTAAAAATGTTGTTGTTATTGAGGCCCAGAAGTGATACACTATATATAATAACAAAGAACATAACTTTATATCTGAATATTTGATAATAACATAATAACAATCCTGAATCTAAAATAATTACCGGTACTTGACGTCATGCAAACAAGACATTTGAGTCATTTTCTAGTGTATCCTGTTGTATTACTTTCTTTTACATACCATAACAAGAGCATCGCTAGGGAGTGGCAAAACACACCCGTGGTAATTTCATCAAAGGGTCATAATGAGCCATTAATTCTGCTTAAAATAGGCATACAGATCCCAACTTTGAACATAACCTGTATTTTCATATGGGCAATCCATATACCAAATTTGAAAACAATCAGATAACTAAAACTAAAGTTATCACCCGGAAACCAAAAATAATCGGCAAATTTTATGTCGACAAGGACAATATCTCTGACAAAAATTGGCAGACCGAACAATTTCGAACTTGAACTGTATTTCATGTGGCTAAATCCACATACAAAATTTGAAAACAGTCAGACAACTGAAACTTAAGTTATCATCCGGAAAATAAAATAGTCGACAGCAATATACATGAAGAAATAAGTTCTTGTTTAGAACTCACTCTTGTGGCAGCATTTTGTGAAAATCCAAGAGTTTGTAGCACAACTAAAAATTCAGGATTTGGCTGGAAGGCTCCGTTGTTGAATGCTTCACCCTGCTCCATGTTGGACTACTATTTATAGAATTCTGCTGCACCTGAGGTAAAAAAAAACGCGCACACACACATCAATCAGCTGCATCAATATAAACAATATTATATATTTTTTTAAATTCTGATAACTCATGGTCTAAATAATTAATACATGAGAAACGCATGAATTAGAAGCTTTTATATTCTTAACCCTTTCATGACAGGAGCTGCGCTGGTGCAGCATTAAAGATCATGTGCCAGTGCATTCTCTTACATATGTGAGTGTCTCCCATTGGGAGCTTCACATATATAAGAGAATTAATGCACTGGCTGTCAAGGTAAATACTGTTAGGCCAATGTATTCTCTTATATATGTGAGGCTCCCAATGTAGTATGGTCGTTGGAGGGTTATTTCCCAGAAGAAATTGGTAAAGAAGCGAATTTGGTGTCATTCGACGAGGGATAATCTCTTGTACAACATATCCAAAATCGACTAAAATCTGTTTGGGGAAAATCTGGAATTGAGGGTGGCGTCCAACATGACTGCCGATAATAATTAAAATCACAAATAGGTAGTTATTCATGAAAACCCACGAGACAAATGCGAATTTGACACCAATATACATCACTGATTGCAACCAGCATGTTTGGAAATTATGTTGAGATTAATCAGATTGCTTACAAATCTGTATAATATTGCAAGCACAATGTCAATTTCTACGTATAACCATGATTCTGAACGTTTTCATCACAGATATGGGAATCGGTGGTCTAGTACATAAGGTGCATAGACAATGGCATTAGGCCATAATGGGTCATCCGTCGCTGGCGAAGCTGGAAAAGACCATGAAGAGCACATAATCTGGGGTCAATGCAAAGGGAGGGTAGCATAATTTGTGTTTGTGGTCAGGTGTGGCAGTTAGTTATCGGGAGTCAGTGGTTTCAAAGTGAAATTATTTCCTTTAATACTAAAAGGGAAACTGAAAATTCCATTCAAACTTTGTTTTCCCTTTCTTCAAACTCCACTTTTAAATTAGGGTACATACATGTGGTGGATAGAAACATATTAGTATGCGGATATATATATTCAATATGCCTATATTTATATGCACTCTATCGTGCTTCTAAGCATTTGAGGGTGTATCCCCCCTCACCCACACACCTGAGAATAATGTCCGGTGGAGTAGGGGTTTGGCCGTCCATTTACCACACCTGAGAATAATGTCCGGTGGAGTAGGGATTTGGCCGTCCATTCGGGCTACGCATAAAACATACAACTCTCTCTCTTGAAGAATATTTTTCTCCTATTCGATATTAGCTTTCGATATTACAAATGGATCTGAAGGAATTGATTATTCCGGTCATTGGCAGCATCTATATATCCAATACTTATGTGTAATCACCTCCATATATTCAGGACACATCAAAATATTTTATCCTCCCAGTGACAACAATAAAATATCGTTAAAAGAACGCCAAATTTGCCAACTAGCCTCAACACTAATATTCTTCACAACATTTGCTGTAGTTCTGCTGCTTTTTAGATGTATGTTATTCTCCTATGCATTTACTGTAGTGACTTGATGTAATCATACCTGTACCATGCATTAACTGAGAGAATACACTGTTGTTCCAAGCTTTTATGCAAGGTCACGACTTTAGTGTTGAAACCATTAATAGACTAGTCGAAGTCGACGTGATTATTAAATTAATCAATCCCGAAATTGATTAGTCGGGAAAAAGCACTACCTATGTGCTATCATGACAGCAGTGCCATTGCACGGCCATATTATCACGTAATCTGTAACAGTTAAAACACATATTAACTTCTTAAAGCCTTATTGCCATCAGTCATGCACGGGCAATGAACTCATGACCTGAACTGAACCCAATGTATGCACGTGTAGGCTCGGTTTCTTTTATGTTGATCATCAAATACATGAAGTGTCGCTGCCGACTGAACACTGTCTAGTTCGATGTGACGCAATTGACCAGTGATAACTTCTCACTGTGGCACGTGTAATACTAGAGTAATGATGCAACAAAATGGCTTCAATGATATACGAAACATAATTCGCGACAATTCAAGCTGGTAAAGTCAACTCAGTAACTGAATAGATTCTAATAAGGCCAAAAAAAAAAACATCTGTGTTTCCGGTTACCCGACCGACCTGCCGAAATTGGGCCGACCTGAACTTTTTTTTTCAAATTTCAACCCAAAAAAAAAAATTTCAACCAAAAAAAAATAAATAATAATTTAATTTTTGTTTAATGCATGTAATTGGCATGTAAACACATCTATATCGTTAAATATATACTATATACTATGTTTACATTAAGCAACAATAATTTTAGATGGAATTTTCAAAAACAATTTACTTCTATTAAAATACATGTCCATTTGTGGTTTCAGATGAATCCCAATCTCACCAATAAATCTGCATTCTTTAAAACAAGCCTGTGGTAATCTTGTTTGTTCAACTCCCATGTCTTGTGGGAAGAAGTCTTATCTGTTAGAGAGCAATATACATATAGAAGACATTCTATATCATAATTTAAAGTTCCTCTCCCCAGTCATTCAAGGATTCATAGTGTTCAGGCATAGTTACTAGTATGTATACAGACAGTATAAAGATGACTGCATGTCTACCATATCAAACACCCTTCTGGGATGGGCACTAAAAAGCACATGAAATTATGTATACTGACAGTATAAAGATGATGAAATAACGAAGTCGTATTCAATGTTGCTTCGAAGAGACCTATACTCCGCTATTGTATAGGCAAGCATATGATAAATATTAACTTTCTTTTTACCGTAGTATATATAAGTTAAATGATTTTGTTAAATTCTGTTTTTCTTACCGGAATTAAATCACTGCAATTCAATTATTTATTTGTCTTCATCAAATATTTGAAACAAAACGTATACAATGTACATTTGAAGATCCAAGCGCGGTCCGACTCAGTCGATACCAAATTAGACAAAATTGTATTTTTTCTAGCTTTCCGGGTTAATATAAAAGAAAACTTTAATATAGTCACCATCAATTATTATGTCACAGAAATCGCCAAAAAAAACCCCACCACAAATGTCCACCGTTTTACTATCGATCTATATTTACATACGTTTATGGTTTTACATTGAAAACGAGTACAAACTCATAATTTAAATGCACTTTATTACATACCACATTTCGGTGGAAACATGGACGCTCTTTATTAGAAGCGATAATTTGAATTTTTTGCAAGACTGACAACAAGTGAGTTAAATGTATTCTCTTGAAAGCCGATATATGGTCATCAAAACCTCGTCTAATAAGATGCAAGAAAAAAATAGGGGGGGGGGGTGGCTTTTCAATTTTTCATTTTATTTTCGACTGCTCAAAATAAATATGAATGCGACCCCCAGCCTACTTCTCCTTGTTTGTAATTGACTATAAAATAATAAAACTAAGTAGATTCTATTAGAATATAGTGTTATTTATTGTTTTATTGAATAAAACATGGGAAAACATGATGTTTACAATAGAGATCAATATTTGCCATGAATAAACTTCAGAATGCAAGGAAAGAACTTCACATACATCTATGTACTGCATACAGTAGTGGTGATCTTAAAGCCACATGGTAGTTTGAGCTCCAAAATAGACTTAATAGTATATGCTTTAGAATTTTTCCCAGTATCGAAATAGGTCGATAAATACTTTATCTACATTTCTATTGAAGTCATAAGAATTTAAAGAAATACAACTTTAAACAAGGTGTTTGTGTCCCAAACAGACAGTCATGTGCAAGACATTGAACAGAATAGAGCATTCCGTGCTAGTCTATTCCTGATATGGTAGAAATAATGAGTGTTGTTTCACTTCTGTGGGAAAAATTTAAAACCGCTGGAACATGGCTATGGCCATGGACAGTATTTTTATGTAGCCATTAAATATACTATGTAGCATATGTAGCCATTACAAGTATGTTGATATTTTTTTTATTTGTCAATCTATCTTATATACTTCCTTCCAAAAAATTTGGAAGCTTGAATGAGCCATGTCATTCGGAAGCTTGAATGAACCATGTCAGTTTAAGACAAAATTTGGAAGCTTCAATGAGCCATGTCCATTTAAAAACAACTGTGTTAAATATTATTAGCCAGGAAGGCTGGTATGTCATGTAGCTAGATATAAGTGAGTATTTAGAGTTCACTCCATTGCAGTGGCTATGCCATAATAGAATGCTGTATGAAAGCATGAGTTCCCTGTATGTGAACAATATTCAACCTGCTTAAAAAATCACCACCCTACCACTAATGTTCTATGTTTGCATCCGTACTAGTGTTACACCTTTTAATGTCTGCCTATCACAACAACAGAACTCGAATTTAACTTCAGAATGTTGAGAAAATCTATGTCCAAACTCATTTAAATTCTATTAACCAATACCCCTTCACATATAAATTGAGTTAAAAGTACATGTATATAGGCTCAATCATGAACCATAAGCAGGGTTCGCACAGGTGCTTAAAGTCATTAAAAGTGCTTGAATTTGATTTTCTATTTTCAAGGCCCTTAAAACTGCTTAAATTCTCACCCTAATACCACTCAGGTCATTAAAAGTGCTTAAATTCTGGTATAAGACCGGACCTGTGGAATAAACAAGGCATGGGCGGTCTTATACCTAGAAAACTGTTAACATCGCCGATATGATCGTAAAAATCGAACGGAACATTGCGGCGGAAGTGAGGGAGACATCGCGTAATCGCTAAAAATAGCATCGTTTCCGATACGTACGATTTTTCAATAGTACGAAACTGTGTGCTATCCGCAAAGCATATGTAAGCTTCGCTCTGATTGGAGGGAAAATTTACACCAGCCAATCATGTAAGTTAATAGAAAATTTAACCGGCTGAACAAATAAATATGCCGGGAAAGTGCAAGTTCAATGTCGAATGGTGTAAACATACAAAGTATAAGCAGTGGTTGTCGCCCGATCAAGACATTCATTCGGCAAAATGCGTGAAAACGTTCACAATAGCCGGTATGGGCGAGGCGGCCCTGAAAAGCCACATTTTGTCGAAAAGACACATCGACCGGAGTCAAAAGTCGAATGACATTTTGGTGTTTATGAACAATGCGCTTAAATAATAATAATATGTATAAGGTGGCCCGCCCACCACCCCATCCCGCCATCCATAGTATCACTGGAGACTAATGCTACTGCCCACATAAATAATATGTATAAGGTGGCCCGCCCACCACCCCATCCTGCCACCCATAGTATCTTATGCGCCGCAGTCGCCCCTAGATTTGTCCACCGAGGAAGCAGACTGAACCCACCTCCCATTGTATCTTATGCGCGGCAGGCTGGAGACTAATGCTACTGCCCACATAAATAATATGTATATATTTGTTGGACTTGTGTCGTCCGCATTTATTATTGAAATTGAAATTCAGCATATATCGTCAATATCAGAATTTCAAATATTTCAGCTTATCCTTATTATTTATGTGGGCAGTAGCCTCTATACGGGCGCCTGCGGCGCATAAGATACTATAGGTGGCTGGATGGGGTGGTGGGTGGGAACTTATCCTTATTATTTATGTGGGCAGTAGCCTCTATACGGGCGCCTGTGGCGCATAAGATACTATGGGTGGCGGGATGGGGTGGTGGGTGCAAACTTATCCTTATTATTTATGTGGGCAGTAGCCTCTATACGGGCGCCTGCGGCGCATAAGATAAAAGTCATTAAAAAGGTGCTTAAAAGTGCTTAAATTTAGTTTTTGGGAACCTGTATGAACCCTGCATAAGCCTAAAAGACATCGTTTATTCTTGCTTCATGTTCCCTATTTTCGAGGTAGTCCGTTATTTTGCGATGAAATTCCCGTTTTTCGATGTTTTATGTGTTTTCTGAGCATGCTTTACACAGTTAATTAAATTAATTATGCTAATGACTCATTGAATTAAATTAATGACTGCAACTAATAGAAAATGGAAGATGATTTTGATGATTTGTGCATGGAATTTTCAATTTTTCCAGGTGGCATGAAAATAAAACCGGATGCGGACTAATTTTGCAAAATG
This sequence comes from Siphonodentalium dalli, assembly GCA_032622095.1. NCBI lineage: Eukaryota > Metazoa > Mollusca > Scaphopoda > Gadilida > Siphonodentaliidae > Siphonodentalium > Siphonodentalium dalli. The sequence goes on along the minus strand of CP136069.1, from coordinate 84,468,784 downwards.
AAAACCGTCTGGAGGTCCCAAATAGGGGCGGGCGGGTCACCGGAAACACAGGTCTTTTTTTTTTTGGCATAAAGACATGTCATCGAAACCAAAACCAATGGTTAATTCCATCGTGACAGAAGTTACAAACAATTTGAATTGACAACTTTCACCAAGAAGTATCCATCATAGAATAATAAGACAGTGGTTTTTATTGTTTTTTATAAACAAAACAATATTATCTATAATTTTGTATAAAAGAATACAATTTTAAGAAAACTTAGTTTTTTTCAAGCATTAGATCTTGAAAGTAAACCGTGACAGAGGTTACGAAAAAAGACACCTTTTTGAAATCTCTAAATGTTGCCTGTAAATTCTACGGTATCTCATCATTGACCCTTCATTAAATCTCAAATAGCAAAATGATATAGAATATTGTTAGATATGCATACCTGTAAGAATTTACGGATGTAATACTCCACATAATTGAATTAACATGTGATCTTTCCGTGACGGAGGTCACATGTAATTTCGTGACAGAGGTTACGTTCCCACAAATCACAGGAAGAGGTATTTTCAACAAACAGAATCAATTTAATTTCCTCAACTTCAATTAAAAAAGAACACATAATACATATTTGGTAGATTCATGTCAATTTTTTACTCACTTCAACCCTATACAGCCCTCGGCTGTTGATCAAGACAGGGTGCTTTGCCATAGGTTTCCGAATGTCCCCATCACCATACCATACTATATCCTCTTCAGCTTCGAATTTATACACTTTACCGCTATCGGTCAACTTGAGGCATCTGATTTCGAATTCCGCATATTTACTATCAATTATCTGTCCGAAATATTCTTTTGCATCATACTCAACTACAACCCATTGGCCTACTTTATAAGATACCACTGATTGTACATTCTGTTTTGGTGCCCCTGCTTGAATCGATTTCACAACTTTGCCACTTATAACAGGGGGGGGGGTGAAAAAAAAAATTTGGGTGGGTGGGTTGTCAAAATCACCAACAAGCAATTTTTTCCGCAACTAAAAAAAAGAAGTTCCTGCTTGTTTTTTTTAGTGTTTTGGCAATGAGTTGGGCTTCAAACCACTTTGAATGAGAGAAATAATGTAATTCTAACTGGTAAACTGCAGGCAATTATCGTGTTGTATTTTGTTGCAAATTTTGAAATCCAAGATGGCCGCTGGCAGCCATGTTTTTTTGGCCGAATGACCTCAAAATGACTCATTCCTATTTACATGTCCATGTTAACATCCATGATAAATAGTATGCACCGAAATTCATATACAGCTGTTTACAGTGAATTCCCCCCGCAAATCTCTGTTTTAGTGTTAAAAGGGGGGGTGGGTGTCAAAAAATGGTCGGAAAAAACTGCCGAAAACAGAAAAAAAATTGGCGGTGGGGGTGGGTGGGTAAAAAAAATGATCGAAAGGGAAAAAATGCCATACGTGCCTTAAGTTTTTTTTCCGACCCCCCCCCCCCCCTGCTTATAAAGGAAAACTGCAGAATATCTTCCTCCTTTTTCGTCGATATCACTGGATATCATAGAGTATTTCACAATATATGGCTCCACACTCTCGAAATAATGGGCATCTCTGGTGCCAGGGATCCCTCTAATCTCAATATTATTAGGTTTCCATTGTTTGTGAAATATTTCCATTTTCGTTTCCACTATTTAAGAATTTACGTATACAATGTTCATGTTGGGACATATATCCTTAGCTACAGCAGCAAATTGTTCCGCTGTTTGATATGAATTTAAGGATTCGGCATCGCAAGTGTTAATGTTGTTGCTTAGGCCAAAAAAAAAAACATCTGTGTTTCCGGTTACCCGACCGACCTGCCGAAATTGGGCCGACCTGGACTTTTATTTTCAAATTTCAACCCAAATCAAACGAGAGGCCGATCACGATCGGCAGATGTTTAACCCATACCTTGGCGATAGCGACTAGCCATAACTGATAATTTGTCAAAGATATGATCACAGGAATTAATCCATATATCAGTACCCAACTTGAAATCAAAAGCTCAAATAATTTGTCTTAAGAAAGGGTTAAAGTATTTGGGTTGGGGAGGAGTAGTTTTAAATCTCATAACTCTGTCCCTATTCACACAAGGACCTCTCACTGTGAGATCCAATGGTTAACTCATTAGAAGCAAAAGTGATAAATCCCTATCTTTGCCACTTTTGACATGCCAGATATTCAAAATTTATTATTCACTTCTAAAGAGAAATTATAATTGCTTAGAACGACATATATGTAGGGGATTCCATCTCGTATTTAATTGGTACTTTAATTACCCCCCCCCCCTTCCCCCATTCTCCCCAGTTATTTGTTTATCAAATATGGACAGATATAAGATCAGATCTGACCTGTGTATTAAATAAGATTAAGTGTTTCATAACAGGGGTGTATGGTTTTCAAAAATATATGTAGTTTATACAATTCAAAAGTATTATCTATATAATGTTATACAGACATAATATGATGGGGATGTTGGCCCCTATGACCACTAAATCGTTCATATAAAAGAAAGTAAGTTAGCCCTCATTTGAATGGTTTCACACATTACAATGTTTTACAAGTAGCTTGGGCACTAAAAGCCACAACCTTCAATGTTAATCTTCTAAGTGCTCTGTGGCCCCTAAAATTCAATCAACCATGAAAATGTGAACAAATGGGAAAATAAAGTTCCTGGAAATACTAACATCTACCATATTGATTTTCAAAACAAGTCATCACTTACAATAGTCATGTATATTTATCTGCCTGTTTCCCATTGCATAGATAAATCATATTGGCTATCAGCTGTTGTTTTAATTTCAAATTGAAAGCACGTGTCTGAAGGGTTAATATATTTTTCAAAAATCAATTAATCAGTCAATACCAAAATTGATAGAAGTGAATAGTGTGCAAAGATACCCAATAGATATTAAGAGATATGAGGAAGAGTCCATGTACATTATAGCATGTTGTCTATGGAAACCTTGGAAAGGGTTAATTATTTTTGAAGCAAATTAATGGAATTTAGAAGACACTTATATAGGTGAGGGGGGCCCTTATATCACCCTGTAATGAAATTTCAAGAATAGGAAAAACACCAGTCTTGTGCTGCCATTAATCAATTTGACAGTTAGAATAAACAAACAGCCAGCCACCAGTGTTGTTTATCTTGCTTGACCCACCAGAGCTCTGTATCATGTCATCACTCATGTCATAACAGATTTCACTTGGAATGACAACATCTATAAAAATCCTCTCATATACTCTGGATGTTGGATGATCACATGGTAATTTATTGATATCATTATATTACATGAAACTATTGCAATAAAATCTTCATATATTCAAAACAGGATATCACACCTAATTAATCGTATAAAACTAAAATAAATGAAAATGTCAATTTTTTTTTATTATTTAATATTTTTTTTTATTGTTATTTAAAGTTCAAACAAAATTTAATATTTGTATATGCTAAATTTAGCAAGAAGCTAAATCTAAAAAAAAATTAATTTAAAAAAAAAAAAAAAAAAATCGAAAAAGGGTCATAACTCCTTTAAAATTAATCGGATCAAACACATATTCGGACTCGATCTGTATTTTGGGCTGTGAAACTCACATACCAAATTTGGTTCCAATCAGATAAAAAATGATTGAGTTATGGCAGAATGCGTGAATTATAAGTTGAAAAAGGGCCATAACTCTGTAACAAAAACTCGGATCAAACCCAAATTCGAACTCGATCTGTATTTTTGGCTGAGAAACCCATATACAAAATTTGGTTTCGATCGGATAGAAAATATTTGAGTTATCGCATTACTCGTAAAGTGTCTACGGACAGACAGACAGACAGACGGACAGACAGACAGACAGACAGACAGACGGACGAACGACGAGTGGTCAATCTGGGCAACGACACTATGTTTACCATACTATGGTATGGGTAAACATAAAAATGTTTGAGTTATGGCAGAATGCGTGAATTCTAAGTTGAAAAAGGGCCATAACTCTGTAACAAAAACTAGGATCAAACCCAAATTCGAACTCGATCTGTATTATGGGCTGAGAAACCCATATACAAAATTTGGTTTCGATCGGATAGAAAATGTTTTAGTTATCGCATTACTCGTAAAGTGTCTACGGACAGACAGACAGACAGACAGACGGACAGACGGACGAACGACGAGTGGTCAATCCGGGCAACGACACTATGTTTACCATACTATGGTATGGGTAAACATAAAAATAACAACCCAAAAAAACATTTTTTTTTAATTTTTTTTAATTTTTTTTTTTTTTTTAATGCATGTCAATGGCATGTAAACACATCAAAATCGTTAAATATATACTATATACTATGTTTTCATTAAGCAGCAATAATTTTAGATGGAATTTTCAAAAACAAATTACTTCTATTAAAATACATGTCCATTTGTGGTTGCAGATGAATCTCACCAATAAATCTGCAGTCTTTAAAACCTGCCTGTGGTAATCTTGTTTGTTCAACTCCCATGTCTTATGGGAAGAAGTCTTATCTGCTAGAGAGCAATATACATGTAGAAGACTTTCTATATCAGAATTTAAAGTTCCTCTCCCCAGTCAATCAAGGATTCATAGTGTTCAGGCATAGTTACTAGTATGTATACAGACAGTATAAAGATGACTGCATGTCTACCATATCAAACACCCTTCTGGGATGGGCACTAAAAAGCACATGAAATTATCTACTGGTTTGTTTGGGTATATAAAACTTACAAGCATGCATATGCCAATTTGAATGCTGAGTCAAGGTGTGGCCTGTGGTACCATTTTCAGTGTGGTGTGGGACTTTATATTTCAGTGCAGTTGAGGGATGTCTGAGGAACATTTACACCCTGTGCAATGTGTCTGAGGTGCATGTGAGATTAGAGGTGCCACGATTATTGATTTTGATAATCGATAATCGGTTGTCAATAATCGACTATAATCGATTAATCGTACCTAATAACTTCAGTGGAAGATTTCCGTAATATGGCCTATTGGCTGGGGGCTGGTTAAATGCACTGTTGGCTGTCGCTGATTGTGGCATCGGCTGATGTAATTTTTTACATTAATAAAGTGCATCATAAACCACTGTTAATGACCAATGAACACAATGTTTTGAATACCACCACAGTTCTCGGCGATGTTATGATTATAATATTTGTGAGTTCATTTGAACGAACGTTGCGATTGATTTCAGTTACGAATAGCCAAACATTCATATAAAATATAAAACAATATAAAAGTAGGAAAGTTAGAAACTATAAGTTTCATCAAACATCCAGTGCGTGGTTAACATTCACAAACGTGTGCCCCCACCCGCAAATTACAGGACTTAGAACAAGTTAAGTATGATACACGATAACCTGTATTAGTAACATCTAAGGTGACAGTCGGCACAGTTCAAAGCCATAGTGCCATAGTTTAAATTTATATACAACGACGTCGCCATAAGTTCAAAGCTGCAGTGCCACAGATTTGTAGAATATACAATGGGCCGAAGAGTAACCATGTCGCATCATCAAATGAACTGCCGACTCGTGCCGAGTGTTTGCAACATAAGTTAGTAGTACTCATGTTGTCGGAATCTCTTTGATTAAATTGATATGCGATCAAAGGTTGTTAACCCTTCGGTTGTAGATTACACTGTGTAAAAGAAACACCGTATTCAATAATACCCGGCATTTTCCGACGTCTGAAATAAATAACGCAGATTAATCGACTATGGAAATGGTAATCGATTATCGACTTTATCAACGGTTCATCGATTATACGATTAATCGTGGCACCCCTATGTGAGATATGTGTCTTAGGTCCTGAGGTGTATGACCAAATATTTAAGTGAGGTTTGAATTAATATCATACAAGTTATGTTATTATAAAGTAATAGTGTATGTTTTGGGCCTGTTGATATGTCAATATTGTGCTCTGAGAAAGATGTGCCACCACAATCTAAACTGAGAGAATAATTACAAGAGAGCTGCATAATTGAGTGCCTGGGTGGCATTTGTTTGTTCACATTGACAATACTTATCATATTATTGTGCTACATTAACTGTTTACTTGCAATATACATGGACAGCCTTAACACACGTATAAAGAGTAAGCATTAATGTACTTCTTAACTGTTCTGGGGAAAAAAAAAATATATTACCAAAAAAGCGCCTATTCAGAGAGACAATAGAACACACCCCGACATATCATGAGCGCGACTTACGAACGAGACTTGCCTATTTATATCCTGGTTACCGGCGACAATTTTGTTTAAATAAAATGTTTTTATTTACCTGCATTCCCCAAACCGTGAGATTATATGGAAGTTGCAGGAGAGCCGGGTTTAAGACATCAAATTGGGGCACTCACGGGCAAAATGGGAGATTATATAGTTCACGTGCTTTCCGTTTGAATGTTCTAAAACGAAGAGTTGGATACTCAAAACTGCGATGCCACATGGCCCATTTTATACGTCATATGGGCATAGAAACGGGAACTCTTAGAAAGGGTCCGACTAGTCGACTATAGTTATATTTGAACTATAATATCTCCTTCTATATTAAATCATAGGGAGCATACCAAAACACATTTGGACAATTCTCTAAAAGAAAAAATATATACGGTACAAAGTGATCGCTAAAGGTATCAATAATTAAGGTATATATATTTGTACAAATTAAAATTACAAATGAAGGATCTCAATAATTTTTGTGTGCATGGTCGATAGAGGGTGCTTCAATAAAGTATATAAAGGATTCCAATAATTTAAGTTCTCAATTAAATAAGTTCGACTTTCATAGCATATACATATCGTAATCATTTAAATTATAGAAATAACGCATTGCATCAAAATTTCTGTAAATATGACAATTAGATGCTGAGGAATACATATGAGTCGTTGATACCATATGAAGTGATACTTCAGTTTAATAATAATTATTGATGAAGGGCATCACAGTTGTATAATAAAAAAAATAGCGTATAAATTGTGGTACTCAAACGTTTGCTGCTTTTTGTTTAATATATAGTTTTGGGAAGTTGGTCGACGTTTCTAAAATCTGATCAACAGTTGATCATCAACTACCGACTGAATTAATGAGCAAAGTAACAAATTTCGGTGTTATTTCGTGCACAATATTTTCATAATTTTATATGTGTGCACTGCGTACTGTTTTTCATTCCGGACAACCTGTGATCACCTGGACTGCAGATCGCATTTTCTGCGACAGCCGGGAAAAACTGTGAGTAACATGTTTTTGTTTGCAAAGTGCTACCCTAATTGGACAAATGATACTCAAAATGGTCGAGTCATTTGATGCAGGTATTTTTTTTAGGTCAAATGTACCTAAATCAACGTTTTTGATAAAATTAAAAGGTACCATTTGACTCAAAAAGGTATCAGATGACTCGGCGATCTTGGGTATCAGTTGACCAATTAGGGTATCACTTTGTATGGTATCACTTGACTCGGGTATCAGTACCACTTGACTGTAAGCCGACTAGTACTAGTAGTTGATTACCTCTGGCGACTATAGACTATAGTATAGTCGATTCCTTAAGGGTATCCTAAACGTGACAGAGTTGAAATTTCTTTCAATATGGCCGAAAATTTATAAAATAATGAGCTCGAATTCACTATAAGGTTTGCAAAATGGCCAAAATGAACCAATACAATATTATAAGTATAAAACATAGATCATTTTGAAATGTAAAATGTTGTCCCATCTCACAGGAATCTATATAAAAAAAATTATGAAACAATTGTTGTTTTAAATTTTACACTTTCGTACAGTACTCATATCTGTAAAATTACTGCATGTTTTTACTATAATAGTTTACCGATAGATGCTTTGATATTCCAATATATTGAGAGGGACCTTGCTTTTTCATTATAATGTTTCTTGTGTCAGAAATTCACCGTGTAAAATGTGGTCGTATCCGCTCGATATGCGAAATCCACAACAACACTCGAAAAATAGGGAACTTCAATTTGTAGTTAACAGATAATAAAATCTGAGAATATATAGTCACCACTAATTAGCCTACTTAAGTACTGTATGACCAAAACTAACCTTAGAATATCGCTGATTTAAATGACAATTTCCTAGAAAAAAGATATTTGAAGGCAAACTTTGACAAAATGGATTGTAAACATCACGTGACTAAAAACTTGGAATACCCTCCGAACGAAATTTCTCACAAGTATGAAATAATTCACTCTTTAAATAATTTTTGTTGTTAAACATGGCAAAACACCGGAATATGCATTTAGATTAACATCCAAAAACACGGTATTCATATATAAACAGAATTTATTAAATAATGTGTATATCTATCAAGTATTATTTTGTTAGAGGGTACGGATTCCCGGTCTTTCCCAAATCTATTTTTAGTGTTGCACGAGTTTCCCTATTTGCAGATGCAAACTATTCTTATTAAAAGCAATCAAAACAAGGTTACACGCATCATACACAGCGGACATAATCCACAACAAATGTAATTCATGCAGGTATAGATAACTGCGCAATCGGTCATCCAAGTTATTTTTTAGGGCTGTTGTATTGTTTGATCAACTTTCTCAGAAAAACACAAACATGTCGAAATCTCGTTTTGGTTTCGTTTTAATGGCTGACTAAATGAGTTCAAAATATTTTTAAAAACAATATTAGGGGTAATTAAACTAGAATTGTAGCAAATTACAATATATGCTAGCTTCTTGATGTTGTTTTTCAACTGTCTGGGGTAATTTCTGTTAGAAAATCTCTGAAGTATGAATGTATGCCAGGCCATTTGTGTCAAAATGCACCAGTATCACAAAATATGATGCATCTGATTTTCGTAGGGAATGTTGGAAATATAGCTTACAGTGTATTTTTTTGTTTAAATATGTTATACAGTATCAATTGTGCATGAGGTATTGTTGAAATAGGGGCAACATAGACAGCCTTATACATCCTTATGATCCAGCTCACATCATTGCCAACTTGGCTTCCCATACCAAAAAATAGTCCCAAAAAGCAAATGGCCACATATTTGTGTTCATCTGATGGAGGGTGCCTTCAACTCAATGGATTTGTAGCTAAAATAGTGAGTTATTTTATAAAATTATGGTCCCTCTCCACATCATGGAATCCTAATCTATAGGATGCCACAATAATTATAACTGTTTGCTTTATTAGTTTTGACTTCTGGTGATTGGCATAATTTCGCTCACTTTCCAGTTAATTTTCTCAGTCAAATATATCTTTTAAAAATATGGATGTGATGCCAAAAAATTGTTCAATCATATTCCTATATCCTTGTGAAATTGCATGTAAATTGGAAACATAGTCTTGCAATGGCTGGCATTTATCGGAGAGAGGGGTATAAAAACTCATTCGGCCATCTTTGAAGTTTGTCACGTTTAGGATACCCTTAAATTAAAATCGCTAATCGTTTCAACACTAAAAATGGCTAGTTTAGTATTCTTGCCATTTCAGCGGCGTAGTGTCTAATTGGCCCCTGCACTGAACACTCTACAGTAGTACAGTACAGCTAGAATGCTAGATTATAGACAGATATAGACTTATACTGAAGTTATACTTATAGGCGATGAATACCTCGAATTTGAGTAGGAAAAAGAATGGATTAAATAATAAATTTAAACATGTATATTTGCAGAACCAAACAAATAGAATACTACAGTTGATATCAACAGACACAACTTACTTTGCGAAAACCCACAAATGCGTGTGCAGTTTATATGTAAGAAATCACTGTTGGGATTGAGCTAATGAGACTAAATGAGTAGAACAAACACGTGGTGATCGCAAATACAAAACAATCTTCTTCATACGGGCGCTGACATTTTGTTGTCACGTGATCAAATCGTCAAAAAATGCTTTACACTTAAATCGGAATAAGTTGTTTTTAAAATCATAACATTAAATAACTACATTAAAATAATCAAGCTTTATAATTATGTATCATCCACCCATTAATTGTGTTATTTAAATTCAAATAAAATAATAATTATGTTTCTAATCTTGGTCTACGACAGCAGGGCCCGGTCATAAACGATGAGATTTATTTGAATTATAGCGTAAACATATTTATTTTCCCAATAATACAACATAATATAACATAATACGCATTACAGTTATATTGATACAGAGGAGATTTGTTCTTGTTTGATTAAAAAACAAGCTTAACCCTTCCATGACTGGACATTCCTGAAATGTTGCGAAAACCCTGTGCCAATGCATTCTCTTATATATATGGTTCAAGAGCGCTACATAGTTCTAACCGCTTCCATATATATGTTACTAGAAGGTGACCCGACTTCGTCCGGGCTTTGACCTTGAATTGTCCATTTTGAAGGTCAAGGTCAAGTGGGGTCACGATTTGACCAGTCCAAAACACTGCCCGGACAAAAGTACCCGTCGAAATCCATCCGGTTTTACCCGTATTGACCTTGAATTGATTATTTTGAAGGTCAGGTCGGGGTCACGATTTGACCCGTCCAAAACACACAGTGGACAAAAGTAACCCTATGTATAAAATTTCGTCGAAATCCCATCAAAATTGGCGATTTGACCTTGAATTGACTCGATTTCAAGGTCAAGGTCACGTCGCACGGGCAAATGAATATGATTATGAGACTCCCCATACGAAGGTACCCCCACATACCAAGTTTCATCGAAATCCCGTGATATTCGGGCGTTTGACCTTGAAATGACCCGATTTCAAGGTCAAGGTCACGTCGCACGGGCAAATTAATAGCCTATGCCACTCCCCGGCCGAAGGTATCCCCACGTACGAAGTTTCATCGAAATCCCGTGATATTCGGGCGTTTGACCTTGGAATGACCCGATTTCAAGGTCAAGGTCACGTTGCACGGACAAATTAATAGGCCCATGCCACCCCCGGCCGAAAATACCCCCACATACCAAGTTTCATCGAAATCGGCCGTTTTCGAGTTCATCGCGAACACACACACACACACACACCCACACACCCCGACACAGACAGATCTTCCAAACTATATAATAGATTCCAACCTATCCAGTTGGTTAAACTGTTGGCTTAGCAAAATTAATGTCTGTTTCGTCATTTGTCTTATCTTAATGCATCTGACGGATTCATATCGATATTCCATGGAATACTTTTATTGGTATCTGGAGAAGTCGGCCCCGCGCTAAGTCGTCCCCATACGAAGACGGCCCCACGCGAATTAAGACGGCCACAGAGAAGTCGGCCCATTAATTAGAAGGGATTCAACCGGCTAAACTTGATTGAGGTAGAGTATGGGAGGCCAAATTCACATTTAATAATTAATTTGCGCTTAAGCGCAAACAATTAATTACGCTTAAGCGCAATTAATTGCGCTTAAGCGTAATTATTGATGTAACAAACACCCCTGGTGAATAAATAGGTTTCTCCATAACTTAGCATTAACTCCTATTGACATGTCACCTCTTGGTTTCATTGGTTTGATTGGGTAGGGAGCTAGCCCAACTTCTTTATCAAAATGGCTGACTCGCAATAGTATCACCTTCTGTGTTAGTTGGAGCGACTCGTGATAGCATTATATTATCTTCGGTATATATTAGTTGGGGCTACTTGCAATAGCATTACTTTCTGTATTAGTCGGGGCGACATTGATTTTCTAAAATTTTCGAGTATACAGGCACACCATACGAGGGAAGCAAGCCCTCGGTGACACCACATTCACACTATATGATCATGGAAATACTATAGATTTGTGCAAGAGATGCTGATTTAATAAGAAAAACTAGAGCTCCAGGACTGAGACACCAAAGCTCCAGTGATTACACACCATTTTTTGGACAGGGATGCTGATAATATGAAAATAGGGTTTTTTCCCCCTGATTTAAGTCAATAAGTAAACCATACAGTAATGCTCTAATTAATCGACTCCTTAACCACAGCAGAATTATGGATAACTTTTCAGGATTTAGTTGGAAATATGGCTTGTTGCCATTCATTGGAAAGCTCTCGAGAGCTTTTCGATGAATGGCAACAAGCAATATTTCCGACTAAATCCTGAAACGTTACCCATAATTCTGCTTTGGTTAAGAAGTCGATTAATTAGAGCATTACTGTATGAGGTAAGAAAGCCCTCATGCAGTGACATCGCATGCATGTATAGGCTAAAATCTGTGCAAAAATACATTAAAAACATCATACAAAAAATTACTAAGAGTTCCAGGAAGGCGACATCAATTCTTTGGATACAGGGATGCTGATAATATGTAATTAGGGATTCTCCTTGTTGAACACATACTCACAGTTGACTGTTGAGTACAGGTCAAAATTATCCCAATGCTCATCTTGTGTTGACCATCCACAGATATCCTGGGGGATGGCAAATAAGAAATCGACAAATTTTGAAGGAAATTTCGTATAGTTTGAACATTTAGTGGCACAAGCTGTCGCTATATGGCCACATAATCATCATTTGTACCCGCCTTACCGAAAACCCGAACCAGTTGACCGTTTTCCTTCAAAATTTGTCGATTTCTTATTTGCCATCCCCCCATGATATCTGTAGGTGGTCAACCGACGGTCAACTGGTCCGGGTTTTCGGTAAGGCGGGTACAAATGATGATTATGTGGCCATATAGCAACAGCCTGTGCCATTAAATGTTCAAACTATACGAAATTTCCTTCAAAATTTGTCGATTTCTTATTTGCCATCCCCCCATGATATCTGTAGGTGGTCAACCGACGGTCAACTGGTCCGGGTTTTCAGTAAGGCGGGTACAAATGATGATTATGTGGCCATATAGCGACAGCTTGTGCCACTAAATGTTCAAACTATACGAAATTTCCTTCAAAATTTGTCGATTTCTTATTTGCCATCCCCCCAGGATATCTGTGGGTGGTCAACCGACGGTCAACTGGTCCGGGTTTTCAGTAAGGCGGGTACAAATGATGATTATGTGGCCATATAGCGACAGCTTGTGCCACTAAATGTTCAAACTATACGAAATTCAAGTTCCTTCAAAATTTGTTGATTTCTGATTTGCCATCCCCCCATGATATCTGTAGGTGGTCAACCGACGGTCAACTGGGCCTAATGATCACGAAGGCGGTAGGAATCCTCGTTATAATAGCGTATTGTGATGATATGATATGTTTTCTTTTATTTAAAATACCATCGGATGGCAAATAGCGCATATCGGTAGAATCGCTATTTGCCATCCGATGGCGAATAGCCGCTGCCTCTTGTAAGTGCGCGTTATGACGTCATTGATGATGGTCACAACATAACGACAACGTCCTATGAAGATCCCAGTTCTATACAGTTACATACTCAATGCGGACTTCCGTTTTTCACCTTTTTCGGAACCCAGTCAATTTCCTTTCGATGACGGAATTGGGCGTTAACATCAGCTAAATTATTATCGGCTAAATAATGTAGAATATAACTGAAATATAGACGTTCTATGTGGAACAATGCAGTCGAATTACGTCACTTAATATATAAGTTACCACGGTAAGATTGATTTCCCAACTGTAATCTGTTTGTAAACAAAAGCAAAACAAACACTGAAACAGGATGTCAATGACATTGTCATCGCTGCTGAATCATTGCACAGTAGTTAGACAGATGATAGTGAATAATAATAAATATATAATATAGCTAGTATATAATTAATAATAAAGTATAGGATTGTAACTAGCGGATTAGCGATTTTACGCCATTTTTTTATTTTTATTTTATGGGATTGGTAACCCAAACCACACCACAGTCCTAGGAATCACTGTCCATGTAATATTAAATTTGATTAAAATATAACAAATAGATCTAGATATATTACCTCTACTATATAGATATAAGCTACAGTTAGGCAACTTCAGATTTTGTTATTATGTAAATCATCACCTCATTGGCTGCAGACCACCCCCTGTGCTCTATCACTAAAACGAACTAGTCCAACAAATTAGACTTTCGGATTAATTGGAATTTTAATATTTGGACATTTATGGACCATTTAATCCTTCAGTCTAATACTAGGCGTGAAAAATAGGAACGCTGCGAAGCCACTTATTTTACATGGCAAGGGCATGCCCCTTTAACTTACACTGTTCACGTCCAATGACACAAATAAAACCATGAATAAAAAACACATACCTGTTGTTGGAATGTTTAGTATCATGACTGAACTAACTAGAATATTTTTTGTTACTATTAATCCATTAAAATTTGATCAGAATACACACGTCAGAAATATCAACATCGTCTGCGTAAGGATTACGTGCGGTATTGAGATTACGCGCATGCGTAAAGGAACAGAAATCATGGAAAATTTTTAGGCCACACCAAACTTATTTCGCAGTTTCATTGTTCCAGACCACGTAGGAGCAGGCTGATTTTTATAGACATTATTGGATCTATATCCTTATAATTTTTCGGAGTGAATGATTTTTGTTCACATCTATATATTAAGTATATATGTAATAAACGCTAGATAAAAACGCTAACTGGCTGTCAAGCCACATACAGTACAAAAACGCAAGGAAAGCTATAGTGGATGGGTGTCAAGTAGGCCTTCAGTTTCAACAATTGGAAAGTTTGTGCCTAACATGTTGAATTTGTTTTGATATGCGAGTATTACTGTGGTCATATATATAATGTGAAATTTGTAGTGATAAATCGAGATATATATAAACACACACATTATATAGCATCGTCGTCGAAATTGCTAGAAGTTTCATAGCAGACGTCTAAATGCAATTTTGGGCGCAATTTGTTACCGGATGGGAATATATTCGCTGCCACGTGGTCTTGTATTTTATACATATAAAAACGAGCTTCGCTTTGATAATTGAGAATGACACAGCTACGAAAATGCATATATGTATACGAGTTCAATTATTCTATATAATTTGTAGCCGCCAGTGCCCGCCACAGGTACGATTTTAGTCGAGCGACTGAATATGATTGGCTACCTCCAATAAATAGTACGACTCGATCGTAGAAAATCTAAATTATTCGATTCTTTGCGAGGCCGATCGTGCGTCAAAATGTCCTGCGATTTTCCACCGCACAAGCTACGATTTTACCTATATATATAGCCTACAATATAGGCTTAACCGGTGCCCGATATTTGTCGTACAATATATATCGCATCGTACGCGTGTGCGGCGCGCTAAGGCATGTTTAGGTTTTCCGTATCAATAATAATATTATATGTAGGCGGGTCTATTGCCAATTGTGTGATTTCCAATTTAACACAGTCAGGCAACTATTTTCGGTACGGTAGCGTATGTACAGGTACATACTTCAATTTATCTCCAAGTTTTACAATATACGTTTAAACACGTACACATATTCGCCGTATTAATGACCATATATTATTTTAAACATATAATAGGATGACCATACTTACCATTACTACTGTAGAAAACATTAACACAACTGTTTATTTGAACGTTGATTTACCGTTATCTCATTTTACTGGAAAAAGCGGTAATAATCGGTAACCATCGTAACGGCAGGTTTTTTTTCTCGATGTCGATTATAAACAGGCAAACGAAAATATAGTCGAAGTGCCGTTTCAGTTAATCTGTTTATCACTAGAAATGTGTTGGTTTTATGCCAAAATATCGAACATAGACCTATATAATCCGGCTTTTGGTGACAATTTGGTCATAGTTTTTGACTTGTGAACATTTCATGGGGCAGGTGGTCGTTGAATTCATCGATTACAACTGATTTACTTACACGAAAATCCACAGGAATACGAATATAATCCACATAAGTGACTAATAATAATAACTATTACCCACGAATATCATACTCTCGTCGAATCTTGACATACCGGAAAGCTTGAAAGACCAAGCATCCGGTTAACCGGTTAATCAATTTGAATTTCAAAACTAATAAAATAATTTCCATATCCCTTCAAATATTGTTTACTTAAGAAAAGGCATCTTTATTTTTGGTACAAAAATATCAATGGTATAATTTTTATAAGAACACTTCTATGATGAAAATGTCAACAAAACCGGACGAACAGACCCTTATTATTGTTATTTATCAGACAAACAACATTTGGCGCTAATGTGCTATCTATAAATGCCAACAAATTGACCCAGTTGATATTTCCATATCTGCACGGCATATATTGATTTTCACGAGTAATTAATTTGTGTGGCCTTTATTTTAGAAGCGTGACGTCATCATTATCGTCTGTATTTGAAAATAGTGATATGTTTTCGACTCCGAGATTAAACTAACAAATCTGTAATTCTGACAACGTTTATATCACAATCTATGTTTGAACATAAAGAATACTATCTCCGCTACAGGTAAGACTCATGTATTTGTAGAAAATTTCAGATAGAATGGTATTTTGAAGGGGTTATATCGGTGGTCACTGGTGTTGACCTGCTTAAAAAATTTTGCAATCTTGGTTTTCAGCTGTTTTATTAGACTATAAGGAGTAATACAATCGTAAATGTCCAAATATTAAAATATGTATTAATCCGAATAGTCTAATTTGTTGGACTAAAAACGAACAATTCGATTTTTCGTTCGAAAAAAATGCATTTATCTCCCCACATTTGACATGTGACAATTAAGTTAATTGTTCTTAATGTGCTTGTCGGGTCATATCAACTGTACCTTGTCTGAGTTGTACATAAATCGTAATTTTCCATCCAATATTCACATTGAATAACTGTCGGCTAAATTATCAAGTGACGTAATTCTGCAAAATTGTTTAAAACGGGAAGTTATCAATCCAGTTCCCTATTACACATTACTTTTGCAGCCAAACCCAGCACGAGTTATCTCCCATTGCCATTCTTGAGATGCGGAGTTAACTGGGAGCTTGGAATATAAAATTTGCTTTCACATCTCAAGATATCAACCACCCCCAGGGCCCTACTTGAAAATATATAGATATATTAGTTTGAGATGGTCATTTCTACATTTCTCTAGTAATGAGAATGAGTTAAAATGTGTACTTAGTAGTGTACAACAGAGCCAGTTTTAACACACCCGACGTCTGTTTACTCACATCCGTAATCCCTTTTATTCGGATTATCACCGGTTGGCTATACGCGAACGAACTATTTACAGATTGGGTGGTTTTCTCAGAAATGATTAGGAATCCCCGAGAGTTGGACTTGAATGAATATTCGAGGAACTAACAGACATTTTTCTGGTAAGTGGGTAAAGATAGAAACAATCTGAATACACCAGCGTTTCAAGAAAAAAATACGGAATATGATGATATAAACTCAGAAAGCGAGAATGTTTGTGTGGCATAAAAATTTGTACTCTTGTAATTTCGTTCAAATCATCTACCAATGAAAATGCAGAACACAAAATTTTTACTTGCCAAACTGGTATATATATTAATATAATAACTAACTATAATATATTGATTTAATATTATTAAATAATATTTTATTCAACTAACAGTGATTCCTAGGGACTGTGCCCAAACTTGAAACGAACTTCAGCCCAAAATTTACTCGACGGGGAAGTTGTGTGAGATTGCCGTCAATGTAGACCCTGTTAGTTCACTTTCTTCAACCATATTCCGATAATTCATCTTCGTGAAGACCAATAGAAGCAAAACTAGCACAATAAAAAAAATATTTCCCTAGGCTAGCAATCCACGTCTTGTCTTGTTATGAAATTCCCCCGTTGACTTTTCGAGGCACCTCTTCTAGAAGAAGAGTAAATAATATAGTTCACACGCGCACAAAATTGACAAATTAATAATAAAAGTGAATTGCCACATTCACGAAACCGAACGTCCTTAGTGCAATTAGAAGCACAGTCGATCGATGTCGAATTAAGAATAAATTTACGGAATTAGTCTTTCCATAGGTTCGACCGTTCGTATGATACGGTACCTATATATACTTGATTGGTTACATATGATTTTAAAATACAGTTTTGACACTACGACGTAGAATTCTGGGACAATCTGTGCGAACTGTTGTGTTGAGGAATTGAGACTCCTTACGTCCTTGGGCTTAATTATCGAACAGCTTCCAGCAATCTAGTGTATAATCTGTGAAAGTCACCCGCTCCAGTCATGAGCCTTTCAAACTTGATCGAAGAGCTTGATCCCGAAGAATGCCTAATATTTCTATCAGGTCATAATCAAATAGTGGTCGTCCATTTAGACCCCATGTAGCAATGCTGGATTCAAGACACAGTCGATGTCGAATTTAGAACACAATTTGCGGAAACAGTATTTCCATAGGCTCGTTTGAGACCTAGTATATATTTGATTACATATGATTAAACACAGTTTTGACAGTTCGATGTAAACGTTGAATCCTTGTGCGAGCACATCGAGTAACTTCTTGAGACGCCTTAAAATTTGACTACCACACGCCTCCGATTTGGATCTATCTCCTGATTACTCAGCACGGCACACGCGATCATCAAGGCTTCACGCTGTCGCAATCACAGACCACAGGCCGTTTGAAAGGCCTGTGTCACAGGCAGAGATCCGCACTAGACAACATCAGAATGAACTCTATCCAGATGTTATCCCGATGCAACAACCATTTACGAGCTGCAGGTTTAAAGCTTAAAAAGCTTTTGTGATCAGGCCACAATTTAGACACACATGTAGTCATGTACCAGTATGTTTGTCTGCTACATTTACTCTACAAATCGAGCAAACTTAGTTCTACTGTGCCCTGGCACCATTTATCCAAAGTCAAAGAAACTGAAAGAAAGGAAAATTTGTTTTAAATTGAGCATATTTAATTACTCAGTAGTGGGATCAATTGAGCGACTGTTTCTGAATGAATGAAATGCTAGCCTGTCTCTAGTAACCCAGTACTCAAATGCTGTAACGTATCTTTATAGCGTATATAGTAAATACCTCCTAACAGCTGTTTGTTAGTAGTGATGTACCGATTATCGGCTATCGGATCGGGCCGATATATGTGGTATCGGCAAGATATCGGTATCGGTAAAATTTAGTCTCCCGACCGATATCGTTAACCGATACATGTCGCGTCGTTTGTGAACGTTGTTACACCAATTCCGACTTTAATACTAAATAAATGACGGGATTTCCAGAAAAAATAGCGACTATTTTACGCACTGGTCAGCCCTCCATCACATACAGTGATATACCATGATCATGATGACAACATCGACATGAGACTGTTGGTACACTCATGACCCAAATAAACATTTCCAAAGGTACCGTAGTTCGGTACGCTTAATAATTAAAGTTAAAACATAAACTGAAATTACTGTATACAATTAAAATTACTTGTGAGTGCCGAGTAGCACACGTTGAAAGCGAATAACTGACGCCCTGGCATTAGCGTGAGAATGGAATCTTCCTGTGAGTGAATCAGACTGATGTACCGGTATCATTTAGTGATGTATTCATGGGGGTGTGGAATTAATTCTGCACCACGTGCGACACATGGTGCGACAGTAAGTTGTCACATTGTTATGATCTTCCCAAGGCGGATGCCGGGCGGTAAGATCAAACGATTATTTGCATGCATTTGATGTCATCGAGTAGGAATCACTAACAAGCCACGTGTTGACAGATGACACAGTAAACTAAAAATCATAGTGTTTATAAACAGACGAGTCACACTTGACCAGTTTGCATTAAAGTCGCCGCAGACGTGACTCGCTATTCCTCAATATATAGAAACATCACGTGTTAACAACAGTTAAGTGTGTGTGTTTAAAGTTCTTTTGATTCAAATTGATTGACATTCTGGTATACAATGACTGAAGATGGAGGAGGTGACTAACTTGTTTGATAGAACCATCCGAACCAATCAGAGTGCTCTGTGGGCGGAATTTGTATCTGCTGTCATGGGCAGAGAAAATGTCAACAATTTATGCGGGACATTGTAGGTGTTATTAAACGCAAGTTCAACTTCTGAAAAAGATTGAGTTTGGCAAATTGAAATTGAAATTGCCGTCATTGACTCAAATGGATTACTAGTATGGACTGATTTGTAAGGCACGGTAACGGAATAAAAAAATATTGAGGAAATCGTATGAATGCAACGAAATATTAAATCGTTTTGCCAGGGTGTTTGGGGAACGTAAACTAAACTTTTTTGCAACCAGGTTATCGCAATATCGGTTCTTTGCCGACAATATTTTGTAATTTAAAAGACAAATTGATTTGGAGTTTGGTTCACGTACAAGACTTATCGGTATCTGTATCGGATCGGCCGATAATTCTACTGAAAATATCGGCTATCGGCTTTTACCGATAACCCCCGTATCGTTACATCACTATTTGTTAGTATTGTTAATCTTGGGAGGGGTATTTGATTTTTAGTAGGACTTCTTAATTCTTTTACATATATAAAGTAACACTAAACCAATGCTTACATTGGTGAGAAATAAGACACATTTGGATAGGCTGACCCCAGTCATAGTAAAACCATCAATTATATTGTCTATTAATGTTAATCTGTATATTTATACCTGTCAGATTACTAGTATATTTCCAAGTATTACCATATAACACAACATTTACATATACATGTATGGCCAAAATACCTGACCTGGAGATTATTTGCTAGAATGGCTCTTGTCTGCACTCAGAAACAGTGACTTACTAATACTGTCACTCCCTGGAACTCAGGCCAAACTGAACCTTTACTAGTATCGTTTTCTCTTCTTTAAAAAAATATTCATTTATAGGATGACAATTTTTTTTAATAATGGTGAGTAAATGTTTTAGAATCACATCAAGAAACACGAGATAACCATTGGAATCAAGCAAATACTGCAGGTTTCAACAAAAAATAAAAATAATTCCTGAACTGAATAAAACATGATATCAACAGTTCAACAGTCATTTTCAAAAGGCTATCACGCACTCATTAAACAATTTTATTAGCTCAAATATGCATTCTGTTGAAAGAGATTAGCATAAAATCACATAAAAAAAAACTTTAATACACAAAAAATAATAACAGATACGGTAACAGCAATGTCAAATATTCAGTTATCCCGAACCGGCAAAAAAATCCCGAACTGGGAAAATTGGGTAGGGTCATTTCAGAAGTAAATACTTTTTTTTCGCCGAAGCTTGATCTGAAAATCATTTTAAATACTGCAGAGTATATGTTTTCTTATGTCTTGGAACAATGTATGACCATGCTAATCAACCAAGAAATTTTTGTGCAGAGAGAATGCGATCAGTTATCCCGAACTGGGAAAGTGACTGTAATCTAGTGAATAGTGACTAGTAGTGACATAACGACAACGTCCTATGAAGGTCCCAGTTCTATACAGTTACATACTCAATGCGGATGTTACTAGTGTCCTGAATAAACATACGTGTATGTTTATTTTTTTTCCTGAAAATTGCCGCTCTGTATGAGCATATTCCAATCTAGTCCAACAAATTAGACTATTCGGATTAAGATATATTTTAATATTTGGACATTTACGATTATCTTCTAGTCTAATAAAACAGCTGAAATCCCATTTAGCACAAATTTTTAAGCAGGTCAACACCAGTGACCACCGATATGACCCCTTCAAAATACCATTCTATCTTAAATTTTCTACCAATACATGAGTCCTACCTGTAGCGGAGATAGTATTCTTTGTGTTCACACATAGATAGTGATATATAAGTTGTCAGAATTACAGATTTGTTAGTTTAATCCGGAGTGTGAAAACATATCACCATTTTCAAAAACAAACGCATGCAATGACATCACGCTTCTAAAATAAAGGCCAGGAAAATTGATTACTCGTGAAAATCAAGATATATTGTGCAGATCTGGAAATATCAACTGGGTCAAATTGTTGTCATTTATAGATAGCACATTAGCGCCAAATGGTGTTTGTTTGATAATTTACAATAATAAGGGTATGTTTGTCCAATTTTGTTAACATTTTCATCATACAAGTGTTCTTATCAAAATTATGCCATTGACATTTCTGTACTAAAAATAAAGATGCCTTTTCTTAAGTAAACAATATTTGAAGGGATATGGAAATTATTTTATTATTTTTGAAATTCAAATTGATTACCGGGTACTTTTAAAAAGCGTAATAGTCTATGCTTTATGGTTAACTGGATGCTTGGTCTTTCAAGCTTTCCCGTATGTCAAGATTCGACGAGAGTATGATATGCATGGGCAATAGTTATTATTATTAGTCACTTATGTGGATTATATTCGTATTGCTGTCGATTTTTGAGTAAGTAAATCAGTTGTATTCGATGAATTCAACGACCACCTGCCACCTGCCCCATGGAATGTTCACAAATCGAAAACTATGACCAAAAGCCGGAACATATTTTCGATATTTTGGCATAAAAGCAACACATTTCTAGTGATGAACAGATTAACTGAAACGGCACTTCGCCTATATTTTCGTTTGCCTGTTTAGAATCGGCATCGAGAAAAAATTCCTGCCGTTCCGATGGTGGTTCCTATTATTACCGCTTTTTTAGCTCACCTGAGACGAAGTCTCCGGTGGAGCTATAGTCATCACTACTCATCCGTCCATCCGTCGAGCCGTCCATCCGTCAACAATTCAGATTTGTTCAAATGAGGTCACCCGGTCAAATAGTTGCTAGCACCATAACTCTTTTCTACCATAGTAATTCTTACAGCGACTTCTTCTCTAATTTCATTGGGCCGAATGGGTTCATATTTGGTACAAAGGGTCCTTGGGGGACTGTGGTTAGGATTTGTTCAAATGAGGTCACTGGGTCAAATGTGGGCGGAGCCAGTGACATAATTAAAAAAAAAAAATTGGAATTTTCAGGGCGACCTTTCTCAATTTAACAAACAAAAAATTTTATTTTTTAAACATGTTATAAAATTTGAAAAAAGTGACACCATTATAACATCTGCAGAGTTATGAAACTTTACTCTTTATAATGAAATTATGGAAACATTCCACTCTCTCCCACCCACCCCCCTCCCACATGGCCCAGACCAACCCCATCCTGCCATCAACCAACATCCCTTCCAAGCCATATCACCTCTGAATTTAATTAATACCTTTTCTCACCACAGAAGCATATATATATCTGCAAAGACACAGGTCATTAATTTAGATTAGAATGATAGATGTCATCTGGCTAGTTTATGTAAACATATCTGTAGCAATATAAAAACAAACTGGTGCTCCCAAGGTTAGGTGATGACTGATATGTTTCCCTGACATTCAATGATATTGTGAATGGCTTAGATTTCTTCAAGTCTGGAAATAGTGTGTCTGACATTTACAGAGTGAGGTCCCCAGATGGTGAATTTAGTGTTGCTACCCCATACAGCATGCTAGCATCACCAAATACACCCTCCAGGGACCTAATTCTGCTTTAAAATATGCCTCATCTTCTGGGATGTATCCTAAGTATCAAATTGACAGTTTGTTTTAGTCACTTTTTTCCACCTGTTCAGTTTCAATGTCCCCCTAATTTGCAGAAGATAAAATGCATAATTGAGGTGCTAAATGGGTGTGTATCACCAACTTCAACTGTAGGACTTCAATCTGTTCCTAGGTTTTTATTGGCCATTGAGGCCTAATCAGATTGAGGATGAATTCGGTGATGCTAGCCTGACTTACGGAATATTGTCATTAAATTCACCTTTTGGGGACGTAATTCTGCAAATGTCAGACATACTAAATTCAGGCTTGGCCATTTCATATTATTTTCTTAATCACCACTTATCCAGATGAAATCATACCACTATTTTTCAAAGAAAAATTGGGGGGTATATATTGGATTAACTTTGTCTTCTATCTGTCAGGCTTCCATCCGTCTGCCTGTTTGGATGTCTATCCATCCATCTATCAACAATTGTTTTCTTCTCCATATTAAAGATGGAATGTGTTTATATATTTCAGTGTGCATGTTCCCTAGGTGTCTCACAATCAGATTTGTTCAATTAAGTTCATCACATCAAATACATGTACAGTAATGCTCTAATTAATCGACTTCTTAACCACAGAAGAATTATGGGTAACTTTTCAGGATTTAGTCGGAAATATGGCTTGTTGCCATTCATCGGAAAGCTCTCCTGAGAAGTTACCCATAATTCTGCTGTGGTTAAGAGGTTGATTAATTAGAGCATTACTGTAGGTGCGAAGCCAAGGCCATAACTCTTTCCCTCCATAATAATTCATAAAACAGTTTTTTCATAAGAACCATTGGGCCTATATAGCTTATATTTGGTATGGAGGGGCCTTGGGTTACCGGGGTTCAGATTTGTTCAAATGTGGTCATTTTTAGGAAATGAGGTCCCCAGAGGCCAGAGGGTGAATTTGGTGATGTTAGTCCACCTTGCGGAATACTGTCATTAAATTCACCTGCAAAGGTCAGACACACTAAATACAGACTCGGCTGTTCCAATATTAGTTTCTTAACCACCACTTATCCAAGTGAAATCATACCCTGATTTTTCAAAAAAAAATTGGGGGTTATATTGATATTACTAGATGAATGGATCTCATAGATGAGGATTCACATTTGTTCAGAGATAAGGGCAGAGATAAGAGATTTCACTCTCCTCTATGCTGTTTGGTACTGGTATAATAATATTGATTTCTAGACAGCCTGGGTGGGGGCAATGGGGAGGGAGTGTAGAGGGGTGGATATTTGACCCCCTACTTTGATCAAAAGTTAAAATTTCATGCCTGATACTACATTACCGATGCCATATATATATGTACATTGTATATATAGAGGATCTCCAACTCGTTATGTTGGGATATAAGATTTTATGAAACGAGTTTGATAAATTTGATTCACAACGAGTCGTAGACGAGTTGTGAATCAAATTTATCAAACTCGTTTCATAAAATCTTATATCCCAACATAACGAGTTGAAGATCTTGTATATCACATGAAAAAAACTAAAGCCTTATGCCTTTTTAACAACATCAGCTCTGTAGAGAACACGCAAATTTTATACAAGTCTTGTGTTGGCTCAGACGCTTCACCACTATACGTCAGTACTGCGCTACATGCGCAACGAAATATAGTCCCTTTTAGTTTCGTCTTTATTTGACGTCTGTTGTGTTATTTATTGGTAACATTTGTCAATAACATTATTTTGTCAATAATATAATATAATTTGTTTATCTTTTGGTATGGAAGCAAAATGACGTCACTCGCGCAGGTATGCAACGAAAGTGATTACCGCTTGGACTATTAGCTATTAGCCACTAGTGACAGATAAGAAAATATGTAATGGATTTTTCAATGATATTATAGGGGTTTCATGTGATATATATCGATTCATCACTACAAATTTCACATTAAATAGGACCACAGTAATACTCGCATATCAGATCAAATTCAACCTGTTAGGCATAAACTTTCCAATTGTTGAAACTGAAGGCCTACTGGACACCCACCCATTATATAGCTTTCCTTGCATCTCTGTATGTGGCTTGACAACCAGTTAGCGTTTGTATCCAGCACTTACTACATATATACTTACTATATATATGTCAACAAAAATCATTCACTCCGTAAAATGATAAGTATATAGATCCCATAATGTCCATAAAAATCAGCCTGCTCCTGTTGTCTGGAACAATGAAACTGCGAAATAAGTTTGGTGTGGCCTAAATAAATCCCAGATTTCTGAATCTATTACGCATGCGTGCACTTAGTTGGCCCCAGAAGTCACAGGTTGAGGAGAATGTGGCGCGGTCACTGGCTCAGACGATTAAAAAAATACTGTCAGTTGTGTTTCAAGGAACATTTCATGGATTAATAGTGACACAAATTTATGCTAGTTAGTTCAGTCATGATATTTAACATTCCAACAAAAGGTATGTGTTTTTAGCTCACCTGAGACGAAGTCTCCGGTGGAGCTATAGTCATCACTCCTCGTCCGTTGTCCGTCCATCTGTCAACAATTCTTTGAACATCTTCTTTAGATCAATAGGGCCAATTGGGCTCATATTTGGTGTGGATGTTCCCTAGGTGACTGACATTCAGATTTGTTCAAATGAGGTCACCAAGTCAAATAGTTTTGATGTCAGGACCATAACTATTTTTCCCCATAGTAATTCTTAAAACGACTTATTTTCTGAAGTCATCAGCCGAATGGGTTCATATTTGGTATGAGGGTACCTTGGGTGACTGTGGTTCAGATTTGTTCAAATGAGGTTACTGGGTCAAATGTGGGTGGGGCTATGGACATAAATCTGAAGAATTTACATAAATCTTTAGAATTTTTTTTTTTAGATTTAACTTATTGCTCAATTTAACCCAAAAAAATTGAATATATTTTATTTTTAATAAATATTTTTTTTTTTATTAAATAAAATATTTTTTATTAAATGAAATATTTTTTTTTAAATAAAATAAAAAACAATTAATTAAAATTTTGAAGAACTTATGACATTACATCTTCGGGGGGGGGGGGGGGGGGGGGGGGGTAGGTACCTCTAGTCACCCCACTAAATTTGGTTGAAATCAGGTGTTTGGGAGAAAACAGACAGATGTACAGAAATGTTCAGTAACTTCCTTTTAATATCCTTGCATTCCAACTACAAGCCATCCATGAACCAAGGGGCTAAGAATTGATAGACATGACACATGTTGTTTATAAACAGTGCTAGATAGATAGATAACACAACTGCTGTTGGCTATAGGCAGAGTCCCCAGGGACTGTATATTCATGTCATTCATAATTTAAATGAGATTAATAGTGTTGAGCATTTGTTTTCTAAAGTTGTCAATGTAGCACCATCATTGTTTACAATACACTGGTCATTAATATCAGATTAAATTCCTTTTCTCCAAGCTTTAATTAAGTGTGTCTGGCATTTGTAGAATGAGGTTCCCAGAGGGTGCATTTAATTATGCTACCCCGCACAGCAGGCTAGCATCACCAAATACACCCTCTGAGGACCTCATTCTGCTTAGGCCTCATCTTCTGGGAAGTATCTAGAGTCTCAAATTGACATTTTTAGCAGCTTTTTTCCCTTCTGTTCAGATTCAAAAATGTATAATTGAGGTGTAAAATGGGTGCGCATACTGTCATATGTCACCAACTTCAGCTGGAGAACTTCTATCTGTCCCTAGGTCTCCTGTAGCAGTTGAGGACTAAGTAAAATTGTGTTCCCAGATGGTGAATTTGGTGATGCTAGCCCACCTTACAGAATAGCATCACTACATTCACCCTTTTGGGACCTCAGACACACTAAATTCACACTTGGCTGTTCCAATATTATTTCCTTAACCACTTATCTATGTGAACTCATTCTACCTCATTATGGACAAAAAAGTGGGGGGTATATTGGATTAAAATTGTTGTTGGTTTGTCCATCCATCCATCAACAATTGTTTTCTTCTCGAGATATATATGAATCCCCTACCTGTATGTGACTGGAGGGATGCCAGGGCCATAATGTTTTCCCTCCATAGTAATTCTAACAACTATTACTTCTCAAGAACCATCAAGTCTATTTAGCTTATATTTGTGTATGCAGGGTCCTTGGGTGACATGTTTAGATCTGTTCCAATGGGGTCCTTTTTGGAAAATCAATTAACTTCAACTCTTAAAAGCGACTGTTTAAAATTATTATATGAATAGATATCAGAGATGGGGATTCATGTTTGTTCAAATAGGGGCAGAGTTAAGAGATTTAGCTCTGCCCCACCCACACTACCTGTATCTATGCTGTACACTACTGGTATAATAATATATATATTCCTCTTGAAAATTTAATTTCTGATACATTAGTTGTAGATTAGATTTTCACACCAAAAATAAGTTAGAATAGTTCTCATAGTTTGATTTTATTTTCCAACCAGTATGTTTTTAAACCAACAGTCCATATTTGCCTACTTCAGGTTAAACTGTTATACCAAAATGGGCCACAACTTTTAACTTTATGGAAGATGTCAGGTTGGAAATTCACAAAAGTTTGAGAGCTTGAAGCACCGGTTCCAGTTGTAAAATTTCGACATAAGAGGGATGTGCAAAAGGAATTTTGTGAACTTAGGCTGTGGTATGGTTAAGATTATCTTGTTTAAAAGGGGGTTGAAGATTTTACAATAGTGTGCACTTAGAGATTTCAAGGTGAAGAGCCCGGCTCATCAACGAATTCCTAGCTATGTCCCTGTTTAGAACTACTTGTCTTAAGTTATTTTGACAAGTACTGACTGTTTTAGTCTTCAAAGTCCCTTTCCTCTCAGTCTTTACAGTAGGTGATCGTCTCCACAGTCATTGACTGTCTTGTTTATTTATAGTTTTATTTGTGTCATTAGACGTGAACAGTGTAAGTTAAAGGGGCATGTCCTTGCCTATCAAATTATCGGGTTCTATGCGAGGAACGTTTTCACGCCTAGTATTAGACTGAAGGATTAAGAGGTTCGTAAACGTCCAAATATTAAAATTCCTCTTAATCCGAAAGTCTAATTTGTTGGACTAATTCCAGTCTATATGTTTATTATTTTTTTCAATTTCAATCTCAAATAGGCAATCTCACACGACTTCCTCGTTGAGGAAATTTTGGGCTGAAGTTTGTTTGAATGTACTAGAAGAACAGACCGGAATAGTAGTACAGGGTGGACGGTTGGGCAAAATTCAATAATTATTAATAGAACAGACCGCAATAGAAGTACAAGGCGGACAAATTCTTAGATGTCTCAATATTTGAACAAGCCGATCATTGGCTACTAGTATCAATCCCTTGGTATTTGGGTGAATATTTGAAAACTGTACAATTTGGAAGATTGCATTATGCGAAATTCAAAGTTCGAATTCACACCAAAAAACATTTCCATGTCGAACCTGATGACTCACCATGAATTAGGGTTTGCTTCGGCACGCTGGAATTTTATTCCTATTGCCATGGCAACATGACTTAATCAAGCAAAGTAGTAAAATATGTCACTCCTGTTACTAACAAACAACAATCAGCTTACACCAATAGCAGTCATTTCATACGACTAAAATATATTTATTGTTATTACCTTTTGTTACTTCTTGGAAATAATTGAGCTTGAATAAGCTCATCATAGTGAATATGTTTAAAATCTCTATAAGCATGGGTCAACTCACACATTTATTGCATAAAAGTACAAAACTGATTACTCTGTAGGCCATGAACTTAAGAGTTCCATGTTTATCAAATTTGCATAAGTAACGGCACTTTGTACCAATCCCAATATAATAACTAGAGGGGTAAAATTCTGGCCTGCAGAATTTTGATACTTCCATATAAATTCCCCATCCCCGATCACCATCCATAATTCAATCCTCCACCCACCGCTATTCAATCCTTACCCATAAACCGCTTCATAACCCTGATATTTCGATAAGAACAACCTTAGTCGTAGCCGATCTATAATCACAACCCTTTCCATAGACATATCTACAGCACTTAACTCTAACCCAATAAAATACCCTGAACATATTCATTACCCTCCCGCAAACCATATCCATAGCTATACATTGACCTTACCATAACCCTTTCGATAAGCATAGTCATACATACACACGTACCCAAAACCAAATCCTTTGTAAAACTGACACCGTCACAATTTTGACATTCACAATATCCACAACTGTAACCCAATTTATAAACCACATCATGTCCATAACATTAACATTAAACATAACACTGATCTACACATATCTATAATCATATACTTAATGTATTATATAGTCATCAGGGTATAAAATATTAAATATGAGTCGAAGAATTCTGACCGGAAATTATTCTATTGATTAATATTGATTGCATTTCGAATATCTACTGGTCTAAAAATGTGTGGTTGTTCAGCTAACGAACAATAGTTGTTACTGTTACCAGTGACCAGGTCTGTTCTAAAAATAAATCAATAACTTGTCCCAATTAAACATCTCATTTCATAATGAAATATTTGAAATAAATTCAATATGAGCTGATAGAAGTCTTTCCGGACAAGGGTCTTTAATTCATATTTATCATTTTGTATCCACAAAACTATTTCAAACTTGTTATTTAAAGAGTTAGTCATATTGTTAACCCTTCACATTAAATTTTATAAATGTATACTGTCATCCGGGAGTATTTTTCTACATGATAAGTGAATGCATGTAATATCTATCAGGCACTTAATCTTGATTAACTCATTGGGCATTCATTTGAAAAGTTAAACAAATTCACCGAATTTCCACGTGGATAGTACTGACCACATCCAATTTGTTTTATCTCAATTTCTCCATTTTGTTCTTTGCTAGTTTAACTTGAAGTTGCCAAAAGCCTCGACCAACCGATGCGTGTTCTCCGTTAGATGGATGGCTTTTATACCACAGTCAAACTTTCAGGATGTATCTATTGTATACTGATGCAGATGCTCATACATTTCACTCACTCCTTCATTATCCTGCCTGAATTTCGACTTTTGCCATATATCGATGTAGGCTGTGTTCCTATGCATGTAGTATGTATTACGCTATATATCGTCGCCACGAGTGAATCATTTGCTCTAAAACTTAAGAAATCGCACCAGTGTTGGGCGTTGGTATCCCTTATCACAACCACACGTCAACAAAATTTTATCTCCATATTTGATTTTTCCAAGTATTTTTAGACTTTTGGTTTTTGTTGGAATTTGCCAATATGTACCCACCTGAACACGAGCTGTCCGTTAGTCAGGTTGCTCTGTTAGTAGAGGGGTCAAACTTTGGGATATTAACAAAAATATATCAACGTACCTGCTCCTGCATTACCTCGCTCCTTCATTAACCCTTTCGGATTTGGCGAGAAAAATAGCTTAGTGATACAGCACTTAAATATACGTGTTAACATTATAAAGCCTCGCCACGGGTAAACCTTCTACCTTAGGGCAAATTAAGCAGATATCGATAAGTTGCGCTTGGATACTATCTATCATATCCACTATTCAAAAAAATTTAATATCGATGTTTGATTTTTAGACAATTTTCCCCCCTTTGATTTTCGTTGGAAATTGCAAAAAGTCTGAACTCACCGGAAGCTAGCACGCTGTTTGATAGTTTACTGTTACAGTAGAGCTGTCAAACTTTGGGGGGCTACCTACGGGATAATGCAGCACCTGCTCCTACATTAACCTTGCTCATAAATTAGCCCGTTGGATTTGGCGCCAAAAATAAGTCATTTTTATTGTCGATGTCGTAGATCGGTAACGGTTTGGGAAAAAACTTAAAAATGGTATATTCCGGTGCGAATCACTCTTCCCATTCGGAAAATGCAATAAAAATATTATACCGCTGGACTTGTTTTTTGTTTGTTTTTTTTTGTGTGCAAAATCTGCCGTTTACATCCGCCACCCGTCAGCCTGGTCTCACCACCCTCGGCCTGGTCTCACAACCCCGACCTGGTATCATTACCCAGCATGGTTTCGGCGCCTCCCCGGTTATGCTTCATCCTCTACCATGCTCCTTCATTAGCCGAATTATTTAATTTTCGATGGTCTGTAACTTGGACATTTCTCAACCGATTTACAAAATTCTTTCAGGAGGATCATTAGTACGTCCTATAGATACACGACAGTAAAAATAGTTGAAATTATCGCAAAAAAAATTTGCGAAAATTTTGCCCCCACCTAAACCCCAAAAATATAAGTTCGTCCCTGTTCAAAACTTGTTTTCGTATCAAGTTGCTAATGATTAACTGCATAGAAGCTCTCAAATTTGGATATCCTGCATGCCATAGCCAGACACAGGATATGAAATAAATCGAGTTTTGCTAACCATGGGCGACAACTCTGTGGCGAAAGCGCGGACATAAATTGTAATGCATTCACCCAATAGGGCATACTGAGTTGTACATATGGTCCAAATTTGGAGTCTCTGCTGCTCATATTTTTCGAGATACAGCAAACCCATTTGTTCACAAAAGGGGAGATAACTCTGAAAATCAAGCGCGGACAATATCCTATATAGTCTATTGACCTAGAATTATTATAGGTCTATATACGTACGAAATTCCAGATCTCTATATATTGTACTTCCAGAGATATAAGAGTTACAAAATTGCTAAGAATAATAATAATGGAAAAAAATAATAAATTGAATAACAATATACTTCCATATTAAAATATGGAAGTATAATAAGGGAATCGCACGAAATTGATTGGTATGTCGATATTATGGTTTATTGACATTTCTGTGTTCAGTTGGAACGTTCTGGTGTGACCTCCACCCATGCCTCGAAATTTGGTGACGTGGATAGAAAAGTCGCCATATATCGGCCAATTTTCGAGATATCGAGCTAATTTTTGCGTCATTGTGTTCGTATGCGATGCCCCTTTATTATTTAGCAGGGTTCTGGTAAGGTATTGTGGCGATATTTTACTATGTAGGCCAATATGTATGTTGTTCAGTACATACTTTTCGAATATCTCTGGCCTCTATCGACATAATACGGCAAGTGGGTAATCGTTTAGAAGTACTAGAAATTCCCCATCGGATGACACCAAAAACGTGACGATTGGTTGAAGGAATTTAAATCCACAGTGCATCTTCTGTAAACTTGATAAGAATGAAGTGGCCACACTTTCTACATTTGTCAACCGATTCACAAAATTCACTCATAATGGCCCTCAGTACATATTATAGATACTTCACAACAATTTTGGTTCAAATCGGAGACAATAAAAAAATGACAAATTTTGACCCCTTCCCTAGTGCGGACAAATTTCATTGGATCTTGGTCAAAATTTCACCATTTCATCTTCTCTCTATGGACAACACACTCACATAAACCAAATCCAGTTTATATGCGTCGTCTAGGAGGAGATAGAGTCATAAGCACTTTCTCCTCAATTGATGTATGAATACAATTTTCGATGGTCTGTAACTTGGACATTTCTCAACCGATTTACAAAATTCTTTCAGGAGGACCATTAGTACGTCCTATAGATACACGACAGTAAAAATAGTTGAAATCATCGCAAAAAAAATTTGCGAAAATTTTGCTCCCACCTAAACCCCAAAAATATAAGTTCGTCCCTGTTCAAAACTTTTTTTCGTATCAAGTTGCTAATGATTAACTGCATAGAAGCTCTCAAATTTGGATATCCTGCATGCCATAGCCAGACACAGGATATGAAATAAATCGAGTTTTGCTAACCATGGGCGACAACTCTGTGGCGAAAGCGCGGACATAAATTGTAATGCATTCACCCAATAGGGCATACTGAGTTGTACATATGGTCCAAATTTGGAGTCTCTGCTGCTCATATTTTTCGAGATACAGCAAACCCATTTGTTCACAAAAGGGGAGATAACTCTGAAAATCAAGCGCGGACAATATCCTATATAGTCTATTGACCTAGAATTATTATAGGTCTATATACGTACAAAATTCCAGATCTCTATATATTGTACTTCCAGAGATATAAGAGTTACAAAATTGCTAAGAATAATAATAATGGAAAAAAATAATAAATTGAATAACAATATACTTCCATATTAAAATATGGAAGTATAATAAGGGAATCGCGCGAAATTGATTGGTATGTCGATATTATGGTTTATTGACATTTCTGTGTTCAGTTGGAACGTTCTGGTGTGACCTCCACCCATGCCTCGAAATTTGGTGACGTGGATAGAAAAGTCGCCATATATCGGCCAATTTTCGAGATATCGAGCTAATTTTTGCGTCATTGTGTTCGTATGCGATGCCCCTTTATTATTTAGCAGGGTTCTGGTAAGGTATTGTGGCGATATTTTACTATGTAGGCCAATATGTATGTTGTTCAGTACATACTTTTCGAATATCTCTGGCCTCTATCGACATAATACGGCAAGTGGGTAATCGTTTAGAAGTACTAGAAATTCCCCATCGGATGACACCAAAAACGTGACGATTGGTTGAAGGAATTTAAATCCACAGTGCATCTTCTGTAAACTTGATAAGAATGAAGTGGCCACACTTTCTACATTTGTCAACCGATTCACAAAATTCACTCATAATGGCCCTCAGTACATATTATAGATACTTCACAACAATTTTGGTTCAAATCGGAGACAATAAAAAAATGACAAATTTTGACCCCTTCCCTAGTGCGGACAAATTTCATTGGATCTTGGTCAAAATTTCACCATTTCATCTTCTTTCTATGGACAACACACTCACATAAACCAAATCCAGTTTATATGCGTTGTCTAGGAGGAGATAGTCATAAGCACTTTCTCCTCAATTGATGTATGAATACAATTTTCGATGGTCTGTAACTTGGACATTTCTCAACCGATTTACAAAATTCTTTCAGGAGGATCATTAGTACGTCCTATAGATACACGACAGTAAAAATAGTTGAAATCATCGCAAAAAAAATTTGCGAAAATTTTGCCCCCACCTAAACCCCAAAAATATAAGTTCGTCCCTGTTCAAAACTTTTTTTCGTATCAAGTTGCTAATGATTAACTGCATAGATGCTCTCAAATTTGGATATCCTGCATGCCATAGCCAGACACAGGATATGAAATAAATCGAGTTTTGCTAACCATGGGCGACAACTCTGTGGCGAAAGCGCGGACATAAATTGTAATGCATTCACCCAATAGGGCATACTGAGTTGTACATATGGTCCAAATTTGGAGTCTCTGCTGCTCATATTTTTCGAGATACAGCAAACCCATTTGTTCACAAAAGGGGAGATAACTCTGAAAATCAAGCGCGGACAATATCCTATATAGTCTATTGACCTAGAATTATTATAGGTCTATATACGTACGAAATTCCAGATCTCTATATATTGTACTTCCAGAGATATAAGAGTTACAAAATTGCTAAGAATAATAATAATGGAAAAAAATAATAAATTGAATAACAATATACTTCCATATTAAAATATGGAAGTATAATAACTGTTTTCTTTGGATGAGTTTTTTTTTAATAAAATATAGATATGCACTGGTAACAGGAGTGACATTGGTAACAGGAGTGACATTTTGGTAACAGGAATGACCCTCCTGGTTTTCACAATGTTGCCATATACGGTGAATTTTGGTACACAATAATGTTATATCACTCAAGAATCTTGCTTTTGTATGTGATCATCTTCAGTAAAAACTCTAACTATGTTTGGCCAGGTCAACACTCTGGCTGGCACTCGACTGGAGGGCGTCAACAGATGGATACAACTCATAGGCTGATTCAGATAAAGAATAGGTTTGGGTTTTCACAATTCACCCTGTATAAATTGATCTGTCTGTGGTTTATATTGAGAGTTAAGAAAAGGTATGCAACTGTTTTGCTTGTTGGTGTGGGATAACTTGGAATAAATATCAAAAGATTTTGCTGTAGCCACCAAGACTAGTCCCTGCATCTCTGATGTGACTCTTGTTGGAAATATAGTACAAAATCAAACCGGAATACCAAATCATTCATATCCATTCGACTCTTCAATACTAGTAGGTCACATGCGACTTTTTTATTTAATTAAGACATAGCTAGAAGCTGTATAACACAAGACTTCAATTTATGGTCTTTATTTTGAACAGAACTGTGCTATAAATTTCTGGTATTTTATGTGGCAAATTTAATGGAAGTTGACCACTGCCTGAATGGGGGTGGGGGAGTTGCATGATATCAAACAACAAATATAAAACATATATTTATTACTTCCTTTTTTTTTCAAATGGATTATATTGAATTTCCTTCTTGTGATGAAAAGTTATGACTACTGACTTGTGGTCATCTTCATTGACAAGAACTGGCTAATCAAAGGGTTGTTGGCAATAAATGTGCATTGCACATATCTATTGCACCTGTTACTGTCACTCCTGTTACCAAAAAAGTAACAGGAGTGACAGTAACAGGAGTGACAGATATGGCAGTTAATGACAAATTTCTAAAAATGTATATGGATTTGAAAACTAAACACTTATGATTTGCATAAAAGACTCATTCTAGAATATGAAAAACATATTTCTGAAACATCGAACATGATGAAAGAAATGATATTGCGGTAACAGGAGTGACTTACAATTAACCTACTTGCCTCATTTGTTCATTAATGTGCTCCGGTATGCATAAATGATTTCAAACCACCGCTATTTTGACTTTTGTTTGGATTACCTATTTGGTGACCTTCCCTCTGGTGGCAGGTTTCTCGAAAAAGCTACTGTACACACTCATATAATACCTTGTTATACTCTTGGTAACAGGAGTGACATAGCAATTGATAACAGGAGCAATGAGATCTATATTTTCAAGTTTGAATGAAGAAAGTCCATCTTCCAGTTATAGTCGTTTTGTTCAAGTTTCATGGACTCAAATAGGATTGAATATGTGAGATTTATCTGATCTCTTCGGGGAAAAAATATAGTCTATACTGTTCAATGTAGAAAAGTAACATTCAGAAATTGATGACATGGACTCATGTTGGCTCTGTAAAAATCCAACAGCTCAGACTTTGGTTCAGTTTTTTTGCCTGAATATCATCCTAATTATCATGGTACCTAGAAAAAATTATTATTTGGTTTTCTCCTGTTGCACACACTTCTGTAATTATAGGACCAATGGTCGTAACATCAAATTGTACACTTTTCAAATATTCACCCATTTGCTGGTACTTGAGTGTCCAATAACTGTAATTGAATTCTAAGTCAATGACATCCAGTTTTCGATATCTACCAGTACCAATAACAGTACATGTATTACTACTGGTACATGTACTACAAGTGGTAACTTTAGATGGGGTTGAGTGTCATGACATGGATGTGTAATTGGCTGTTGCCAGCTGTGGCTTATATATTTGTCAGTAAAAAGCTACAGCTTGTCACAGCTGGCAATTTTTATACGATTATTTCAGGGCAATATCATACGACTTACCCGTCGTTGAATGTATTACTCGCCCTGACAGTATATTCATTCACTGTTGCTCTGTCATGTGTGTTAAGCGTGTGAAACCAGTATCTTATTTTCAATCAGTTCATAAGCGATTGTCGATTTTATGCGTTTTATTTGTTTCAAAAGATGATTTTATGCATATTACAACAGGACATGACAAAATTCAATATCAATTCATAACATGTGAGGAACAAAGCATAAACAAGACATAAACAAAGCCCATTATTGATGAACAACATCATTAGATACCTGTAGAAAGTATATATAAACTGTTTAAGCAAAACTGGGCATCAGCCTATTGTGTCTCTAGATATTCGGAAATCGGTCAAAGAGGATTTTTCCTTTTCAGCTCATCACTAATGTGTTGCAACTGTTTTTCTGAAAATTTCCAATCATTAGTTCTAAGTTAATGAACCTAGGCCTAGGGGTGTAAATATATGTACTTGGTGATGGTTATGGTTATTTTGATCCTGAGTATGTTATTCGTTGTGCTATTAATTGCCTATAAATGTTAAATATTTTTTTCTCCAGATTTTAAGGATGAAGAAATCAAAGAGAAAAGATAGTGAGGCAGTTTCTATGACTTCAACCATATCGAAAGCATCTGAACATAAACCACCAAGATTTTCTTTGAGGCGTCTTTTCTATTTACGTCATTCGAGAGCTAAGTCATTTGGAAGTTTGGACTCAGAATCAGGAAAATCAGAACTGAGTGTGAATGTCCTATCTGGGAGATCAGAAGTTAGTGTAAATACCCTTCCAGCCAGATCCGAGGTTGTGATTAATGCTCCAGGCTTAAGGAACGAAGTCAGCTTTTCAGTTCCACCCGAGCGGGTGCCGTCTCAAGCTATTTCATTCTCTGAATTAAGTTACCGCTCTCCATCTCCTACTGCATCTGGCATTATCAGAGAATGCCCTTTGTGTCTTTCTGAAAGTAGCATAGAATGCTTTCCCGAATTGACATCCTGCAATCATCGAGCATGTATTGATTGCTTGCGACAGTATTTAAAAATTGAAATAACGGAAAGCCGGGTCAACTTGTCTTGTCCAGAATGTATGGAGAGACTTCACCCATGTGATATAGAGAGGATATTGAACGACAAAGTGCTATTACAGAAATATGAGAACTTTATGGTTAGAAGAGTTCTGGTTCTTGATCCTGATGCCAGGTGGTGTCCTGCTCCGGATTGCTGGTGAGTTGGTCATGTTCGGTCTTAAGTGATATCCTTCCACAATCACAAATTTCATAAACATACATGTGCAGTTCTGTGTCTGACCGACCCCTCCTGGCTGATTATTTCTGATAAAGAATTATTCCATGGTATTTTCCGATTTTTTCATGTGTGATGATACTTTTATTTTAAAGTTCCTATTTCATTGTCAATGTGAATATCATTATGTTGTGTGATGTCCACATCGTGTGTGGAACGAAATGGAAAAGACATGGGCTTAGATTGTGGAACTGTGCGTGTTTACAAGAATCAGGCGTGTAATAAAATACAATATTAACATTCAAATCTGTGTATTTAGTCCTGGTTATACCAAATACTCATTGACGAATAGTTTCCATAGGAAATGTTCAGACCATGGGTCATTTGTTGAACTTATTATCTGAACACGAATTGATATGAATCATTCTGCTCTTGTATTATATTTTCGTATGTCTGTCGTCTGCTTTTATAACCTGAGCATCGCTCCATTCGAATAACAGGTTGTTCCAATGTATACTTTTATAAATGAATAGGAGAATCCATTTCGTGTAGAAAGTGTTAATAACGTGAACAAACCTATTTTAATGCCCTAAATAATCGACTCCTTAACCACAGCAGAATTACAATGTATGGGTAATTTTTCAGGATTTAGTCTTAAATATGGCTTGTTGCCTCTCACAGAGCTTTCCAATGAATGGCAACAAGCCATATTTCCGACTAAATCCTGAAAAATTACCCATAATTCTGCTGTAGTTAAGGAGTCGATTATTTAGGGCAATTACTGTATTTTTTTTGCAGGTACGCAGTCATCGCTTCAGGTTGTGCTGGGTGTCCAAAGTTACGATGTGAGAGGGCTGGCTGTGGGACATATTTCTGCTACCACTGCAAGCAGATCTGGCATCCCAACCAAACATGTGATGCTGCAAGACGGGAGCGTTCACCTTACATGAGGGCTCCTTCAATAACTAACAGTCATGAAACAGGCTCTCAAAGTATGTCACCATCAATATTATTTTCCAGTCTTTTGATTTTGAAAATTGGTTATGCTGTTTCAGAGACATAGATATCCAGGCCGTTTTGATATTGGTAACGTGCGTGATCGCTTAACCTTCTGGCTTACAAAAAAGTAGGAAAGAAAAGTTATATAGTTCTTTTTAACTCTTTTGCTACCACCCTGTCACACGGACATGTGGGTATATATGGCAATGACCTATCACCAGCCACCGTGTAAAAACCCATTCAAGGTCATAGAGGTCATCATAGCGGTCACGTGACATTGGTAGCCATCTTGGACTTTCTTTAATTTATGATTTTAAACAAAAGTTTAAAACTTTGGGTCAAACCCCATTTGACCTCCCGTATTCCATATCGAAATTGAAAGTGAACATAGATTTTCTGGGAAAAGGTATACGCAACACGTGGTAACTGAATTGATGTCTACACTTCAAAGACCCAATGCCGCACTCATTTAACTCCTTATTAGCTCAACTTACTTTGTAAGTTTGAGCTATTGCCATGGGTTGGCGTCCGTCATCCGTGTGTCCGTCAACAATTTCCTTTGGCGCGGGCTACAGGTTGTACCTTTGGTCTGATCTTTATGAATTTGTCATGAATGTTGAAATTGACATGTAGATGGGAACGAGTCATTTTGGGGTCATTCGGCCAAAAAACATGGCCACTGGTGGCCATCTTTGATTTCAAAATTCAATCCATTGGCGCGGGCTACAGGTCGTACTGTTCGTCTGATCATCATGGAATTTGTCAGAGATGTTAATATCGACATGTAGATGGGAACGAGTGATTTTGGGGTCAGTCGGCCAAAAAACATGACCGCCAGCAGCCATCTTGGATTTTACTCTTTGCATGACTAAATCCTTTGGCGCGGGCTACAGGTCGTCGCTTTGGTCGGAACTTCTTGAAATTTGATATGGATGTTAACAATGACATGTAGATGGGAACGAGTGATTTTGGGGTCGTTCGGCCGAAAAACATGGCCGCCAGCAGCCATCTTGGATTTTACTCTTTGCATGACTAAATCCTTTGGCGCGGGCTACAGGTCGTACCTTTAGTCTAATATTTATGAATTTTGTCATGAATGTTGACATTGATATGTAGATAGGAACGAGTCATTTTGGGGTCATTCAGTCAAAAAACATGGCCGCTGGTGGCCATCTTGGATTTCAAAATTAAATCCATTGACGCGGGCTACAGGTCGTACTGCTCGTCTGATCATCATGAAATTTGTCATGGATGTTAATATTGATATGTAGATGGGAACGAGTGATTTTGGGGTTGTTCGGCCAAAAAACATGGCCGCCAGCATGGATTTTACTCTTAGCATGACTAAATCCTTTGGCCCGGGCTACAGGCCGTCGCTTTGGTCAGAACTTCATGAAATTTGTCATGGATGTTAACAATGACATGTAGATGGGAACGAGTCATTTTGGGATCGTTCGGCCGAAAACATGGCCGCCAGCAGCCATCTTGGATTTTACTCTTTGTATGACTAAATCCTTTGGCGCGGGCTACAGGTCGTACCTTTGGTCTAATCTTTATGAAATTTGTCATGAATGTTGACATTGACATGTAGATGGAACGAGTCATTTTGGGGTTATTCGGTCAGAAAACATGGCCGCTGGTGGCCATCTTGGAGTTCAAAGTTAAATCCATTGGCGCGGACTACAAGTCGTACTTTTCGTCTGATCATCATGAAATTTGTCATGGATGTTAATATTGACATGTAGATGGGAACGAGTCATTACGTGCGCTCGTGCAACAGTATGGCGATCAGTCAGATTCGTAGGTACGTACGTTGGTGTCACCCTACTCCGTTTCACTCCATGACGTCACCCTTACGCAGTACATGCCGGCGACATTACGGAGTAGATTATAGAGTTGGCGCCCTTGCTGCTGACTTCCGTTACTAGCTCGTTGCTATATAAACAAACCAGCGACGCTGATTTTGTCGAAAATTGACAAGTCAATACGTTCGCCCTGTATACATGTACTTTCAGAAAATACAAAACACCACACCGTTATATCCCACCAATGTCAGTGTCTCGATATCAAACCGCGACAGACACGGCGTGAAATACATTGCATTGAGTAAACAATTTCCCATTGTTTCAGTTCAACTTCAAGTTTGCGGTAAAATCAAAACAGCAATTTGTAAATGGTAAACATCTGAACAAGACATCGGGTACATGCAGAAACTAATTGAGGGACTATATTTTGTCTGGCGAATTAAATTTAAAATAAAAAGTCGTGAAATGGCTGAGTGTTTTCTATGGCCGCACATTTCGTTGATAATTACGAGGCATTTGTTTGTCTAAATAACGTTTTTAAGTTCGAAGAGAATTAGAATGGGGATAACAGTGTGGTGTTTTGTGATTTCGGAATCGCCATACTGTTGCACGAGCGCCGTCGCCCATTAACTAAATTTGCCACAGTATATTCGCCATGTACCTTTCCGAAATCACAAAACACCACACTGTTATCCCCTAATTATATACTCATAAAATTATTGAAGAATGTAATTGTCTTTTTTTGCTAACATTAAATTAAATTAAATTAAATAAATTAAGTAAAATACAGTGATTTTATTTTTTTTATTATTTTTTATTACATTTTTGCGCACGTTAGCATCTCTCTGAGTGCATTCTAGTTTTGGGGTCGTTCAGCCGAAAAACATGGCCGCCAGCAGCCATCTTGGATTTTACTCTTTGCATGACTAAATCCTTTGGCACAGGCTACAGGTCGTACCTTTGGTCAGATCATTATGAGATTTGTAAAGGCTGTTGACATTGACATGTAGATGGGAACGAGTCATTTTGGGGTAATTCGGAAAAAAACATGGCTGCCGGTGGCCATTTTAGAATTTACTCTTTGCATTACTAAATCCTTTGGCACACCATAATCACCACGTCCCTGATCCGATCATTATGAAACTTGTTATGAATGTTGATATTGACATGTACATCTTGTCTTACTTAGACATTTCAATTAGCACCTTTCCTATTCCTCCATTTGCTGTCAACCATTAAATTATTCCCCTACCTAAGTTGAGCTACAGTGTCATTGACACTTTCCAGGGCCTGATCCAGGTTTTATTTGGGGACACCTCCCGATGATCGAAGGTCATCGCCGACTGCCGAAGGGGAGAGTATGAGAGGGGTGGCCCCACTCATTGGGGCTGTCCGGGGGGCCTCCCGCGGGAAATTTCTTGAAATTTCAATGCTCTGAGAGTGATCTTTCAGTAGCTATTAATATGACCAGAGTCACTTAAGCTAGAAAACAAAATTCATTTAATACATGAATTCAATTTATATTTATACACAAAAGAAAAGACACAATGAACCAACATATTTATTTCAACTTACAAGATAACATTGTTTTTAACAGAATTAAACAAACACACATAATGATAACAGATTAATATATGATCATAATAATGCATAATATAATCTAATAATGTATAATATGAGACACTGTATGACTGAGATGAAAAAGATAGAATGAACAGTCCTGCAACATTTGTCATTATTTCTTATTCTAGGTTTGTAGTTAAACACTCTCAAAATTATGTTGTGTTGTTCTATTTGTTTCCAATTGATATACCGGTATATGTTAGGGCCCTAGTAATTAGAACTAATCTCTACGTTAATTATTCATTTGGTATTATGAGATCCCACCTGATAACCAGGTTATCGTGTATTGTGTAATTTAGCTTTAATTTGATTGAAATACTAAAGTCTGAGGGCTGAATGGTAACAAACCTGAACTATTTGAAGTTTTCACAGATGAAAGCTAGATAGAACCAAACATACTTTACAGTATGATTCCAACTGCTAAACTTAAATCTTTTTGTAAACTTAAATGTCTTATGTCAATATATATAAATACATAAATTCTGTGTATCTTGTTATAATATGAATTGGGACCTGAATTTTTTTTTATTTTTTTTTTTATTTTTTTATTTTTTTTAAATAAATATTTTGTTGTTGCCTTCAATTTGTTTGGGCGCCCAAACTCAATGTCCCCAAACCCGGTATACCGGCGTCTAAAACGGGCTGGGTCAGGCCCTGCTTTCATT
Source organism: Siphonodentalium dalli (assembly GCA_032622095.1). Lineage (NCBI taxonomy): Eukaryota > Metazoa > Mollusca > Scaphopoda > Gadilida > Siphonodentaliidae > Siphonodentalium > Siphonodentalium dalli. The sequence continues at coordinate 84,425,656 of CP136069.1, read as the reverse complement.
ACGTGCGCTCGCGCAACAGTATGGCGATCAGTCAGATTCGTAGGTTGGTGTCACCCTACCGATTTCACTCCATGACGTCACCCTTACGCAGTACATGACTTAGTCACGTGGAAAATGCGTACTGGTACGTGGAACGATAAATAAAGACAGGCCTGCTTAGTATATTATCCGTAAAAATCACCCCAATTTCGTCAACCGTGTACTGCATGCTTCGTGGTGTAACTGCTGCAACCACCGTAAATTGCCGATAATAAGTGGTATCCTTACCACAGTGTTGACCACTAGATGGGAGCCATAAATTTTTTCCAAATTTTGTTTTAAAAAATGGCGCCCATCTTGGATTCTACTCTTTTCATGACTAAATAATTCGTCACACCTTACAGGCCACATACCTTATCCGAATGTCAGTTAATGTCAGATCTTCAGGGTGACCACTGGATAAGGGGCCAACAAATTTTTCTAAGATTTTATGAAAAACATGGCCGCTAGTGGTCATCTTGGGTTTCCCATTTCAATCCATCGGCACACCCTGTAGCCCACATTTATTGGAGTAATATTTTGAAAATTTACAGGCATTCAGGATCACTTTTAGATGGGAGATATCAAATTGAACGATATTTGATCAAAAACATTGCTGCCTGCAGCCATCTTGGATTTTACCCTTTACATCATTAAATACTTCGGAATGCCCTACAACCAACTGTTTTCATCCCAAACTTCATATATATGGCTTTTCGGGTTGACCTCCTGATGGTATTAATTAAACACTTAAACTTTCTGCATTCTTTATCGCTTCATTAACTAATGTATGACATTATCCCTTCCAAGTTGAGCTACAGTATCATTGATACTTTCATTTTATAATGTCTTTCCCTTTGTTTTTTTTGCAGAAGATGATATTAAGCCTTGCCCTCGATGTAGTGCTTTCATAGTTAAGATGAATGATGGTTCCTGTAACCATATTACGTGTGCTGTCTGTGGTGCTGAATTTTGCTGGCTGTGTATGAAGGAGATTTCAGATCTTCATTACCTCAGGTATCAATAGTTCTGATACCCCTTGATTTCCGAATTGATTCTCCCATTCAGTTGTAAGAGTACACGATGGAATATTCTAATTTACTTTGTAGGAATGTTCAGATACTTTAACCCTTTCTTTACTAAATACTTAATTACTAGTTCCTTTAGGAAATGTTCAGATAATAAGTTCAACAAACAACCATAGGAACTTATTGTCTGAACATTTCCCACCAAAGAATATGAATCCTTCTGCACTTCTATATTATCGTCACTGAAAATCCATCCAAATGAATAATAGACCATTCCATTATTTACTTTTATAGCTGAATGGGAGAATCCATTTGGTTTAGAAATGGTTAAGCAGATGGCAAGAAATCATGCTTAGCCAATTAATCAGATATCATTAATATGAACAAGACATACATGCTTTATATTCAGTTGGATGCAGCACAAATCGAATTCACCAACAGCTATCTCCAGAATTTTTATAGCCATAACACAGTAGTTAATATTAAGCTCAATGCTTGTTGCAGCTATTACACATAACAGCATATATGTGCATCTCGTAAATAGAATGGATACACCATTCCGATATCTCCATTTTGTATTCATGCATCTAAATGTTAATCTATCTCATGTTGTTTTACCATTTGAATTCCATTTTCATATAGGTCAACAGGAAGATGGCTCATTTAGCCATGCAGCTCTTTTTCAATATAATCATGTTAAACGATCAGACATTAGCTGAAAATCCCTACAAACAAAATATATAGGTAACAACTACCTACTCATCAGCCAATATTAATTTATTTATGGTTAAAAACACCACTTCCCGCAAGCCCCAAAATGTTTAATATAGGCCTGTTCCTGAAAACTCAAAGATCCTATGCCTCAGCCCAATTCATAATTTGTTTTCCATTACAAATTGGAACTTTAAAATAAATGGTAGATAAGATTAGATCTTCGAAAAATGTATCAGAAAGCATCTAGTCGAGGGATATATTTTTTTGTGAAATAGAGCAAAGTATAGAATATTTCAAATTATATAATAAAAGAATTCTTGTCCTTGGATAATACTGACCGACAACGTCAAGGAAAGGTCTTCACTATTATAAGATATAGTCTTATCAAAATGACTAATTTTTTCAATTAAATAATAATGTTGTACCAACATTATTATTTATGTAATTTTTAGCTCACCTGAGACGAAGTCTCCGGTGGAGCTATAGTCATCACTTCTCGTCCGTCATCCGTCCATCTGTCAACAATTCTTTGAACATCTCCTCCTCTGGAACCGTAAGACCGAATTGGTTCATATTTGGTGTGGATGTTCCCTAGGTGACTCTCATTCAGATTTGTTCAAATGAGGTCACTGGGTCAAAAAGTTGTGAAACCAGGGCCATAACTCTATTCCTCCATAGTAATTCTTACAACGACTTCTTGTCCAGAACCATTGGGCCGATTTAGCTAATATTTGGTATGGAGGGTCCTTGGGTGACTGTTGTTCAGATTTGTTCAAATGAGGTCACCCGGTCAATTAGTTGAGAAACCAGGGCCATAACTCATAGTAATTCTTAGAATTGGGTGACTGGGGTTCAGATTTGTTCAAATGGGGTCACTGGGTCAAATAGGGGCAGAGCCAGGGACATAACTCTAAAAAACAATAACATTTTAGCATTTTGACCTTTGATTTCTTTTTAGACACATCACAGCTACATAACTCCACCCTCCCCACCCCACCTCCTGTCCCTGCCACACCATGCTGTACCATACCATATTATCTCTGCCTAGTTCACCCCATTAAAATCCTTGTTTTGATCACAGCTGTAGGAGTAAAGCAAAGCTGTTTGTGCAGTCGTTAAAACCTAATTATCTAAATGTCAACACCTCTCCTCAAGACATACTGCTGGCTGATAGTGGTTTCATGAATGGAACTTAATCCCAGATAATGCACTGGCTTTCAAGGTCATGGGAATTTTGTTAAGCTAATGTAGTCAGGCATTCAAATAAATCATGTATGTCATATTCTCCCAGGGATGTCCCCACAGTGTTGGGGGGGGGGGGGTGATTGACAGATTTGTTCAATGAAATATAATTTTGAAGCTCACCTGAGACGAAGCTATAGTCATCACTTCTCATCTGTAACCTGTTCATCTGTCTGTCCGTCCATCCATCTGTCAACAATTCTTTGAACATCTTCTCTAGATCATAAGAATGAATGGGTTCATATTTGGTGTGGATGTTCCCTAGGTGACTCACATTCAGATTTGTTCAAATGAGGTCACTCTGTCAAATGGTTGTGAAGCCAGGGCCATAACTCTTGCCCTCCATAGTAATTCTTAAAAACGACTTCTCATGTACCATCAGGTTGAATGGGTTCATATTTGGTATGAAGGGTCCTTTGGTGACTGTAATTCAGATTTGTTCAAATTGGGTCACCTGGTCAAATAGGGGCCAAGCAGTGTGTACAGTTGGTAATTTAAAGGTAGGTATTCACTGATCTACATACATGAAGCCTCTCTAGCCACATATCCTGTTTAGATCTAATTCTTTTAAAGTGATTATGAAAAGTTCTGACTGGTGTGGTCTCCAGAGTCCCAGTCTTATCAGTCTTTGCAGTCTGGTGAGCGACCCCACAGTCTTTGACTGTCTTGTTATACACCGATAGAATGACTTAGTGGCATGAAACTTTTAACCCCTTAATGACTGGAGTTTACTTAAATTTTGCAAAAACCCTGTGCCAATGTATTCTATTATCTATGCGAGGCTCCCAATGGGAGACTCTTTACCTTGACCTTGTAAGTCAATGCATTCTCTTATATATGCAAGGCTCCCTATGGAAGACTCACATATATAAGAGAATGCACTGGCACCTGATCTTTAATGCTGCACCAAGGCAGCTCCCTTTATGAAAGGGTTGATTAACTAGTGCTCACACTCGTTTGTCAAGGCCATCGCATCCAATAAACATTGACCTGTTGACACACTTGTTTCATTCTATCTATGCATTGGTTGGATTTTTTTTTTAGTCCTTCGGGTTGTACATTCTGGGGCAAGAGGCCTTGGACTCGAAAGAAGAAGATTCTTTGGCAGCTCGGAACATTGGTTGGAGCTCCTGTTGGTATCACATTGATCGCCGGAATAGCTGTGCCTGCTTTGATCCTTGGAATTCCTGTCTGGGTTGGCCGAAAGGTAAGAATTTATGTTAATATGTGCCAGGGTTGGGCGATTGTTTTGAAAAAAATCATTGATTTAAATAAAAAATTTGGAAATGATGGCAAAAAGTCAAGAACTGCAATATCTAACAAGGTTTTTGTAAACTATAACATGAGTATCATTAAACAATTTACAAAATTGGATAATAGATATGAAATTGCACAATAATTCTCAGCCCTATAGAAACTACATGCATGCTGCACATGGTACCGTGATTACTGCTCCAACAATGGCCTGTTCAGCTTATTTGTAACTACACTCAGATTCAGCACTCATTGCACTGTTGAATTTCCTTTCCTTTTCTGGATTGATGTTAATGCCAAACATGTAAATGATAACCTAGTAACTCTACCATACACTCTGCCATCTAAACTACTCCAGTTGTCAAATGTCTATACTTGATATATGGTGTGATTATGTCCTCAAGTCACCAAAAAAAAAAGCGATTGATGATATACTCGGTTTTCAGCTAAAATTTACTAAATTTATTAGTAAATGTTTGAGCACTTGTCTACCCATCCAGATATCACAACATTGGAACTCACATGGACCTAAGTGTATGCATAAATTACATGGTCGCTATATCTGTACTGCCATGATATTTTGTGTTTGATAGGCAGGGACCAGCCGAGAGGGCGACGTGGGCGACTTCTTCGCCCTAGCGCCGTCCGCTTCGCCTTATTTTTGCAGTCGGGCGAAGTTCAAGTCACCCTGAAAATTCCAAAGTTGACTGACGAAAATCGGCAAAATTCCCCAAATAATTTATGATAATTTACAACTGTCAACAGTGATTGCACACAATACTCCACTCTCAGGGTGTTGTAAAACAATTAACACCTGTATTGCTCCAATCTGGAAGCATGTTGACAACGGAGTCTGATTACTGGCAGCTGTGAAAACATCGTCGGGCCTCAAGTGTTAATCTGGTTGTTGTGATTTTTAGATTACCGTGATTACCACACCTTACAATGAAGATTACAACTCACAGCTCTCACAGCTCTCACAATGTGTCAGTTCATCACTCCCTCTATGGAGTTTGGTTAAAGAAATTTTCAAACAAATTCATTTGTGAAGCATATTAAATTTTCAAACGGGATTACTAATAGAGCGCAGTGAAAGTGTTCATGATTTCGTTTCGTTTCGGTTTGATAAATATTGTTGGCATTTTTAAAAACCCGAAAAATATGAAATAAAATCTTGTCATTCTCCCACAATTACGATATAAAATGCTGCTATCCTCTCACAATTATGTTTGGGTATTATTAATAGTTATTAGAGTCATGAAGTGAACATAAAGACTCCATATTTCAACCATTGTTTCATAAGTTTAATTGACATATTACATCTCTCCTATTTTCGTTCTATAGCGACTCCTGTCGTAGTACTGTTCAATTTAAGTTTTGTAGACTCACTTCGCCCTATAGAACGGCCACTTCGCCTTATTTTGATAGTAGGGCGAAGTCATTTTGCCCTGAAAATATGGTCTAGGCTGGTCCCTGTTGATAGGTATACAAAACATAATAAATAATAATAGAATAATAGAATTCTGATTAACCCGGCCCTGGATATAATAAGTGAGATCATTAACTCGCGGTGAATCTGCCATTTGGTCTCCGGAGGTCAAAGTTAAGAAATAGCATCTATTTTTAGCATGTGGCTCCAGTCTGGGAATTCCCAAAATAAAATGGTAACAGTTCGTTACCGAATCGCAGGTGCGACAACTTCATAAAACTAATAAAACAATCACCCTGAATACATACAATACATAGGTTTCACGCAGTAGATGGATTGAGTGTATCACGTATATGTTTTTTGCGTTATTTTTTTTATCGCAAATACTCGCTATTTATCAGTAAATTATGGGAAGTTCGTTGGCAAAAGAGGGTGTCCATCGCTTAAACGTCTGAATGTCCGCATCGTCGCCAGATCCTAACTCTGTAGATGACATGGCCACAAAACAATTCTTAAACCCGTAGTTGCAATCAGAATAACTGAAATTAAGCCATAAAATGCTGATAAAAAAATGCTCGCACTCAGCTGTCGAATGTTTACAAATGGATGCTACTTCTTAATTTTGACCTTTTACCTGTGGGTTGGGTAAAATGCTAGCAATCGGACCATATGGAACCATCGGCCATCTTGAAAATCGCGAACCAGTGACAAGGCTTATAAGCAACACCTTTTTGAACCTTCATTTATCAAAGACATTGCACAATTACATATGAACATAACAGTTTGAAAAATAAATTTTAAAAATCGATTTAAATAAAAAAAATCTGATTTATACTGATTTTTTTTATTTATTTAAAAAATAATTAAACAAATCACCAACCCTGATATGTGCTCGATGGCCTTGTGGTTAGAGTGTTCGACTTGTCATCGCTGTCAGCTCAGCAATATGAGTCTGATACTCCCCAGTGGACTGCTGAGTTTCCTAACAGTTGCTAGATTTCGAGTTAAGCGGAGTGTGACTGTAGAATTATGCGCTTTTCAAATCTCACACAAAGTTGAGACCCTTTAGCAAGGCCAATCATACTGTGACTGCTTCGCACCATTCATGCATTAAAATGGTACTTGGCGGTGTGTCAATGGATTATTAATCGGGTTTTCGGGTTGTCCATATGGTAACATGTGCAATTTTCAACAGAATTTCTTGATATTTGGTATGTGATTCACATTTGAGAAGACGCAGGCCAAGTTCGAAGTTGAACACTGTCCGATGATTTTGTGGCTTTAACCACTTGCCAATGGCTCGTGGTTAAACCACAAAACCACTTGTGGTGTAAATTTGATTCACCCAGACACAATTGGGATATTCTATATATTATTGCCTTCCAGCTATTGAAAATTTTGACCAAAGTTGGGAGTGTGACCCAAAACCTCACTCGGACTATTAAACGCTCTGCTATTGGATCCTCAGTCTTTCCCACTTTAGACCTTATTAACCCTCGCCTATTGAACCTTTGGACTATTTAACCCTGAGACTAATCCTCAATAATGCAGTGGCCACAAAATATTTCATTTGGCCAGACTTTTTTTCGCCCAAAATAGAGACGGAAAGCTAATTTAAACACACTGAATAGAACGAAAATACTGACAAATTTAGGCGACGAAAGTATCGCCAGTCTTACACGTGGTTTTCGTACTGCGGGAACTTTGTATGTGAAAACCCAAATTAATATTGTAACGGGAGAGACGATTGAATGGTGATGGCTGTACATAGGGGACATTATACAACACTTTGCCAGCTAACAGTGTTTTTTTGTTTATACTCAGTTCGATTACACCGACTATGTAAACATTTTCGATACATCATATCATGACAACCCAAATTGATTTTGTATGGGGAGCGTTGATTGAATGGTGATGGTTGTACAAAGGCGATCACTAATCATCAAAAACCTTAATCTCTGCACTGATTATATCAATTTTTGTTGATTTGGCGGTCTGTAAGATGAAATTCGTAAATGCATTGTCCCATAATTTGATGTTCCAGCAATGGCATGTCAGTTACGTAATGTGTCGTAAACTGCCTCCCGCCTTATAACAACAACCGGGCTTCACACCATAAAGGCTATTAATACAACAATAGGTATTCCAACATTTATCACCTCATGATAATAAGACACAATTTTTCTATTTCGGCGAAAATAGTGATGACAACTAACAACTAACCTCATTACTTGATTAGTTGGCGAACATGGTGTCAGCGAGGCAACATAGAATCAGAGAGTTATATATTTTAAAAATATATTTCAGTCATCTATTGAGGGTGAAGGGACCACCCAATGCAGTCCGACCATCCTACCGGGCCTGTGGCCGGAAACGACTCAACAACATCTTGTGTGAGCCCAGAAAATGAGGATTTAATTTGGCCAAAGTTTTTTTTATTTGGCCACTGAAAATTTAGTTTTGCCACTTTTTTGGCCAGAAGATTTTTCAGCCAGTGCGAACACTGGCACTCTCCCCCTTCCAGTTGTGAGACATTCCGCAAATATAAATTTTACACTTATTTCTTGATGACCTAAAAAAGTAGCTATTCATTAATTGTTCAATGCTTGTTTATTGTTTCAGGTCCACTCCAAATACCAATCTTCCCCTCGTCATAAAAAGAATATGGCCATTGCTGGAGGTGTGGTTGGCTCATTCGTTATTTCACCTGTCCTGGCTGGGTTAGCTGTCGGTGAGTTTGTATTTCACACAATAATAAATGATCAGAAATGACACTCATATATTGATGATGTGTTTTGTTTGATGATTTTGAAAAGTATCGTTTGATAGGGTTTATGTTCCTTCACAGCACAATGACAGCCAGTTATTGATTTCTTGTGCTCTAAACTTTCCTTTTTCTTTATTCTATTGACTGCTCAGCATATAAAATTAATGCCTACCCAAGTTAAGCTACAGTCATTGACACTTTCATTAATTTTGTCATCAGGATGGGTATAGATCCTATTTTCGCAAACTGGTCAATTGTGTATATATATCACCAGTTAAAATTTATGATTACGCCACAAATTTGTTATGCGGTAATGCCACCCTAAAGATATAAACTTGCATCTGGATTAATGGTGAACTTGAATTATCCCTATAAACATATTTAATCTGAATTCTATATATATAAAAGAGTAGTATCTGGCTGTCTATCTGTTCGGATTTTTCTCCCAGACCCCTGGACCGATTCAACCAAATTTGGTGTGGTGACTCACGGTACCTAATATCCTTAATCCAATAATTTAAAGGATCAAAATTGGTGCGAAGCACACAAAGGGGCTGCCGATGAAGAAATGTTCTGTCTAAGATCAGGCCCCTCCAACGCTAAAAAAGCTGGTCATTAATAAAACTTAATCAGAATATATATAAATGATACAACCAGAGATCGCACATGGAAACGATGCTATTATCTTTAAAAATTACTTATACTGAAATACCTCAACGCCTCATAAGAACAAATTCGACACCACATTTGAGGACCTACTCTATGTGTTGGTGGCTAGCTGATTCGATTCAATATCGATATTGGCCTCCCGATTCATATCAGATTTTTAATCTGGAAAAGTGCCTATTCGCAGGGTCCTATAATGACTCTCAGTCTTCATTTTCGAAGCTGCTTCTATGGAGGTACATGTTCCACAGGGAAATATCCAGGGCACTTTTGATACCTGTTACCTGCTGCAAAAGCAGCCAGCCAGAAAACGTTCATACACCCGACTGGCCGCAAAAGCGGCCAGCAGCATTCAGTGACATCATAAACCTATGTAGCATATGTATACATGTTATAACCACTTAAACATAAACAACACCATACATCTAAACACTGGCCACAATATAAACAATACCACTGGGAGTCCAGGGTCAGGGTGTCGATCGTTGTGGGGAGCCAGGGTTCAAAGGGTTAACCCTTTGAACCCTGGCTCCCCACAACGATCGACACCCTGACCTCCCAGTGGTATTTTTTATATTGTGTCCAGTGTTTAGATGTATGGTGTTGTTTATGTTCAAGTGGTGTCACATTTCTGAAACTTTAGATATATGTGCCCCATGGACCACTGATTATTTTACGATCTGGTTACATTGCCACGTGGTCACTCCCTGGTAACGGTTGCTAGACATCTACCCGATATTGAAAGTAAAATATAATTATAGCTTTTACGGTCGTAATTCAGCCCAAGGAAATGGCGTTTTTGATGCAGTCAACACCCTATTGTGAAATTTGAGATATATCTGGCCAGAAGTCTGATCCTAACTTGTATTTAAGGGTAGCAACGGTTGCTAAGCAAATACCCCAAATGATTGAATGACACCATTGCCCTATGAATCCAATTGTATTATGCCCCAATTTAGACATTCTTGGCATGCACATGCTGATGGTTATGTTCAAATGGTGCTACAGGTCTGAAATTTTACAGGTATGTTCCCATGGGCCACTGTGTATTTTTTTTAGAACGGTATACTTTGCCACACGATCACTCCCTGGTAACGGTTTCTAAGCAACTACCCGGAACTGAAAGTATAATGCAATTATAGCTTATAGCGTCATATAATTCCGCGCTAAGAAACAGCATTTTCTATGCAGTCAATACCCTATTGTGAAACTGGAGATACATCAGGTTAGAAGATTGAACCTACATGTAGTTTGTATTTAACGGTATCAATGGTTGCTAAGCATATAGCCCAAGTGATCGAATGACACCACATTCAATGGCATTACGTCCCGTTTTAGACATCGCCTATAGGGCACGGTGATGGTCATGTTCAAATGGTGCCACGAGTCTTAAACTTTACATAATTGCTCAATAATGCACGATTTGACCACGTGTTTGCAATGTGCACGTGCAAGTAGATCGGACTAGATGGTATTGTGACCATGCAACCCATTTCCACAGTACTACTATGGTGCAATGTCAAAACGTGCAGCTGTATAACGCAAATTTATGTACTATGGAGATCCTTGATGTGATTGTATCATTTCACAAAAATCCATACATTTATCATTTTATCCTATGCTCATGCGCGAAACAAATCGACTCAAATAAGAAACTGCATGCGCCTTCCTCACATATGACAGAACACTGATTATGTATGCAATACTAATTTAAACCAAAAAGTGTGATCGAAATGGTGTCTTTCTACAATCCTGCGAACCGCGCAACAATGTAGAGCTTTACCCGAATCGCTTCAAATAATGTACATTTGTTGAATTCTGCGATGTGTGCATGCGCATGTTTTTCTACCCCAACTAGTCGGCAACAAACTCATACACATGCACCCATGGCACTGCTGAAGTTCCTTGGGATCATTTACATAGATATAAGTGGATATACGAATGGTTATAACATGTATACACATGCTACATAGGTTTATGATGTCACTGAATGCTTCTGGCCGCTGTCAGGTGTATGAACGTTTTCTTGCTGGCCGCTTTTGCGGCCAGTCTGGTTCAAAGGGTTAAGGAGACCCAAAGCACTCGCAGAGGGTAAATGTGAAAAATTTAAGTTTTGTACAACTATCATCAACAAGTACATGAAAAATAAGATTGACTTTCTTATTTTCTTTATTAATAATTCTCCAATAATGAGATTTTGCATGTTAAAACCATTTTCATGTAAACATTCCTATTACAGTTGAATTACGGAGATGAAAGTCCAATAAGATGCCAAATTTTAATAAAAACTTGACGGTAAACATTTAAAATTCTGAAAATCATATTCAAACTAAAATATTTGAACTTACTACATGATTAGCTATATTTGTTTACAAATCGTTGTACATGGTTTTGTTTATATGACAATGGTTTAAACTGCGAAATTTAATTATTGGAGAATTATCACTAATAAATATAAGAACATGATTTATATATTTCTCCATGTTCTTTTTAGTGCTGATGTTTTTACAGACTTATATATACCTTACTCATATTTAAATTCGCACAGTACTATTTTTCGCTTAGTTTTGAATTCGCGCACTTTAAATTCGCGCACCTGTCTGCGCGAATTCAAAACTGACAAAAATATTTTCGTAAAAGTGTTTGATCTGGTGACAGTTTCAGTTCTCAGTCTTTTCTGAAGATACATGTGTAAGCTATATAAATACGATCACAGTGGATTTACATCGTGTAAAACATAACTACATCATCAATTTGTTGCAATGATCTATGGATGTTCATATGCTCCAAATACTGATTTTGATATTGAAATAGTTATGGACTGGATATCAATGCAATGAACCCGAAAACAGAAAACCACAACCAAGAAGGCAACTGACTTAGAAATATCAACACTTGGTTGCAGGTTGTGATGGCATAGCTAACTCAGACTGTATGGTCACGGTGTCACTCCATCGTGGTGAATGGGAGCATGCTTTCGTGCACATGCAATCCTAATATATGTGCATTTCTTACAAGCATTTCAACATCGTCGACGTTACCATGATTTGTATGGCCCTTTGCACTGAGTAATGGTTTTGAATTTTTGCATATTGGTCAACCAAATGTAAACATAGACCTACATGTATAGGCGTAATTGTTTATTCAGTGTCCAACATTTCACAATGTATGTAACTTATCAACATAACTCTCTTGTTTTCCCTGTGGTATATTTTAAATTCAGAGTCATATTATTTTTTTCTCAGTTTAAAATTCGCGCACCGACGAGTGCGCGAAAAATAGTACTGCGCGAATATAATGCGAGTATGGTATTTCTGAAAATTTACCCACTGTTCAGTTGAATTTTCCAATGAGAAATATGGGATCTTCCCTTGTGCCTTCCTATGAGGAAAATAGTCTCAAAATTATTCGTTATAATTAAATGTTGTGAGTCATTTTTTATGTTTACCCATACCATGTATAGTAAGCATAGTGTCGATGTCTGGATTGACCACACGTCCATCCATCCGTCTGTCTGTCGAGCCGTAGACACTTTATGCATGGTGCGATAATTCAAATATTTTCTATCTGATCGGAACCAAATTCTGTATATGAATTTCTCAGCACAAAAGACTCTTAAAAAAAAATAAAAATAAAAATAAAAAAAAAATAATCAATTTTATTTTTTAAATAATAAAAAAAAAAAAAAAAAATTAAGTTAGAAAACTTTGAAAAACTAACACGATTATAACTCTGCCAAGGGTACCCCGAGTCACCTGACCAAATTTGGTTTAAATCAGTCCAAAATCTTGTGTTATGTACTGGTAAATTTGTTTGGAGCGATATTAAACCCAATTCACCAATTTCATCCCATGCCTTTGGACTACTTGATAAGGCTATATTATTTTCTGATGTCTATTATGCCAATGTGCAGATAATCTGATAAAGAAAGCTATGGTATCTAATTTAAAATAAAGATTCAACAATACACATCACATGATATTAACAGTAGACTTGGACATCTGTGCTGCCTTGCACAGCTGAAGATATCACTCTACAGATGGTCTGAGGTCATTATAAATGTTGTTGGTTTTAATAGAGATGTCAGCTTTCAACATAAACAATTCCTGTGATTTGTTGACAGCTCTGCTATATAATTAATATTAATGGGTCAGCAGTGAAGTGGCTGCTTATCTTAATCTATATTGTTGGTAGAATTTGATACATTATCATTGTAAACTTAATTTGGACTCTCTTGACCCAAGTATTCCATGTCCAGGTCACCTTTCACATTTAACCCAAGGCTGTGGTGGTGCAGCATTACATATCCTGTACCAGTGCATTCTCTTATATAAATGCAGTGACCCATAAATTCCAATAATTTGTGTTATGTACATTTGTCTATAATAGTACATAACAGTATACTCTATAATTCAACAGCAAAACTCTCATTTATGATTCCGATCATAGTAATTTACTATCGCCAAGGGATGGGTTAATATCTGCCGATCGTGATCGCCCTCTCATATTGAAACTACATTTCAGGTATTGGGGTTCCGATATTATTGGCCTATGTCTATGGTGTTGTGCCCATCTCACTATGTAGAAGTGGTGGCTGTGGGGTATCAACAAGAAAAAGTGGTGTTCGGTTTGAATTTGATGAACAAGAAAATATTGCGGCTTCCAGTCAATATGCAGGTAACTTAATTTTTATTATATTATATCCATTGTATCCTTTTTTAGCATCAAAATACAGAGCTATATAGTTTGGTGATGTTTTCTAGTACATCTTAAAAGTATAGATTTCTGATTCCATCTCAAATAAGGCTACATGCTCTGTGATGTCAATTCAGAATGAGAATATGAGGAACCAAAATTACATTATTATTATGCGATATCAGAAGATATATATATGACTTGCTGTTATCAAGGCCTACTAAAACTGACGCCAAAATGAACTTGAATAATTTGTAACCTCCTTTTAAAAAATAGAACAGTGACAAGGGCTGATAATCGTAACAGCTCTGTATATATGTTTGAGGTCAAGGAACAACACCACATGATATACATGATGATCCTCTATATTTTTAGCTGATTCACAAGGTGTTGAAACATCTCACAATGTTCCAAATCCAAGCATTGCACCAAGTATTGGTGAAGCGTCAATGGGGATGACCAACAGTCTAAGTGCGAGTGGAAGTAACATGGATAAGATTGGAGTCATCCGAGATGAAAGCGACAGGGAGTCGGCCAGCACAAGAGCCGTCGCAGGATCAAGTCTTAATGGAAGTCTATGTGGAAGCTCCTACACTGGTGTTAGCAACTACCATCACAAGTATGATAAGCCTTAATTGAATCTTGAACTATATATGCTTGTGTGCCAAATAAACATGCAGGGTGGAAATTCTGATATATCTTAACCCTTTATTTACCAAATGGATATCATAGCCGTTTAATGATGGATTCTTAAAAAAAATTGTGTGTGAGTTAACCTTTTGGAGAGTATCCGTAACGTCATATACATGATGTCTTGAGTAAATTTAACGTCAACGTCATAGCAATAATTATTAACAAGTTGGGTCAAAAGGGTCCAATACTTTGTTTTAATTCATGTGGATTTTTTGTTAACGTGTGTTATCATAATCGATTGAACTTATACATTTGGGACGTTATATTAATCAAAATAACTCATATACAAATCATTTATAAATCAGATGATTTATTGATGTTATGTCTACATAAAATAACACTTCCTGAAACGACATATACATGTATGTCGTTCTACTCCTCAACCAATAGACGACATATATGTCGTTTTACTCGTCAAAGGGTTAAAGGTACTCAATCCGATCAGACGGTCCCCATATCATCAAGATACAAGAACAACATTTCTTCAAAATAAGCATTAGATATCAGAATCGATTAATTGCAACAAAATAATGCTAACCACTGTCAACTATGGTAACAAATTTCCCAAAACGTGTTATTTATCAACATTTTGTTCAACTAAATATGGCCATATTATCACTTGAATATAAAAAATTTGGCCGTATTACCAATTGATTTTAGAATTAACTATCTTCATCCACAATTTTGTCTGAGACCGCCCGATTGATGACATGTTTCTGGGCCACAAATAATTGTCCAGAGGATGGTGGTATGACATTGGATCAGTTAACTGATCCGATTGTCAGGAATTGATCACTATACTATTGTATTTGGGGGAGAAAAATGTTAATCATACAATAAAATTAGTTACTGTTGCATTTGGCAGGTTGGAGGTGCAGGTTGATGTTTCTGAAAATGCTGCTATGGATAACAAACGAAGCAGTTTCAGCAGTGAATCAGCAAATTTTAGTATTGGTGAAAAATCTGTCGCTAACTACAGCATCGGTGAGAAGTCTGTAACTATATCTTACAGTGATGATGCTAGCACCAAAGCATTGGCTGGATCCATCTCTGGCTATAGGTGAGAGTTAATCCTTCCATGACGGGAGCTTCCTGAAATTTTGCGAAAACCCTGTGCCAATGCATTCTCTTATATATGTGAGTCTCCCATAGGGAGCCTCGCATATATAAGAGATTACATTGGCCTAACAATATTTACATTGACCTTGTAAGCCAGTGCATTCTCTTATATATATGTGATGCTCCCTATGGGAGACTCACATATATAAGAGAATGCACTGGCATGTGATATTTAATGCTGCATGCGCAGCTCCCGTCATGAAAGGGTTAAATACAATATTGATTGTATTTTAATTCATATATCTTAGGCACTATTAAAGATAGTGTATCTCTTCGTAATATATGTTATATAGTTATCGGAGTATAAAGTAATGAATATGAATGAAAGACACCTGTCCGGAAATCCTTCTATCAATTAATTTTTAATTTATTTTGGAAACTCGACTATTGATATGCCGAATTATGGTTAGTGGACGAGTTTTTTATGGCGATTCGGTGGCCGTATGGTATTGACGTCCGACTTTGAGTCACAAGGCACGCTCGCCGTCATGGGCCGAGGTTCGAATCCCACCCAATCCCAATTTTTTGTTCACTGTGTCAAAAATTACATTTGCTTCTAAAAATAGGCGACTTGTGTGTTGTATAGTCCCAGACATGTTCAAAGAGCAACGCTCGGCATGTTTCGAAGGCGTATATATAACATGCTACTGTGCCATATCTGCTATATATTTACTATCAAGTTTCGGTTGAACTTTGGTATCTTATTGGACTTTGATCTCTAATGCCACTGTAACAGTAATGTTTATATGTCATTGATTTTAATGTTCGAAATCCCGTTATCGGAGTGTTAGTGTTACTAACCCTTTGTTTACTAAATGGATTCTCCCATCCAATTATAACAGTATTCATTGAAATAGTTTTATTATTCCTCTGGAGCGGCACATGTAATATTGGCTTTCTTTACAACTGAATGGGAGAATTTGTTTAGTAAAAAAAAAGAGTCAATAATTTCTGGACCTGATATATAACCGACTACATAAAGTACCAGATATAAGTTGTTTGTGAGTGCAGGCATAATTGAACAAACTATTTCATTGACCCATTTGGACAGACCTTGGTAACTGTTTACGATTCTGTTTTTCTTCAGGGACAAAGACAGCATATCAAGTGGTATTTCTCATTTGGACGGAACTGCTGATGGTATATCTAACTCTTCAAGGAGTCGACACCAGAGTAACAGTAGCATGACCTTCCCGGAGAAGGTCAACCAGAAACCTCAAGGATCACCTGTACTCGATTGTCGTAGTAGTGTTCATTTCGACGAATCCAATGTACATTCCAGCAAATGCAGAAAATGCAAGAAGCTCACTTCAACTAACGGGGATAAGAGTCATGAGCAACTGAAATGTTCCAGCGTCAATTGCGGAAGTAACAGCTGTCCCATGGTCAACAGCGTGATAGAAGAAAATGAGAAAGTAGAAACAGCACTGTGTGGTTCTGCATCTGTCAACGAACAGGACTCTGATAAAGTAGGTCAGTGTAAGCTGACCAAAACTGTTAGTTTGACGGAGGTGGAGACAGACAGACCTGTCTCAGCTGAAGCTCGGCTGAAGAACGCTGGCGAGTTCGGTGACAAGAAACAGCTGAGTCACAGTCTTAGCTCTGTTTATCCAAAACAGAGCAATGTTGGTTGTGGGTTCCAGAGTCCACGATTCCGTCGTCTCAGCTGTGAGTTGGCTCTTGAGCATGGCCGTCTTCATCTTGCTGAAATGAAATAGCTTTGCCTTCAGAATATTTTTTTTTTTAACCCTTTACCCAACAAACCGGCCAAATAAAGCTTCAACAGCCTAAAATATCTTCGGTCTGTCTCAATAGAACCATACAAATATGGATATCATTGGAACCGGCTCATTGACCACATTGTGATAGTTACAGTTATGCCCTGTGCCAATGCATTCTCTTATATATGCGAGTCGACCATAGGTCGCCTCGCATATATAAGAGAATGCATTGGCCTAAAAAAAATCTTTTTTTAACACTTTTTACCATTTTTTCTTACATTCTTTAACAATTTTATAATTTTTAATGTGTTAAGCCAATGCATTCTCTTATATATGCGAGGCGACCTATGGTCGACTCGCATATATAAGAGAATGCATTGGCACAGGGTAAAAAAAACGTTCTGTTGGGTAAAGGGTTAAAGAGAACCCTTGTGCTTTATAAATAACAATCAAATATTTTTGATGTGTCCAATTGCATTTTCAGGTCAAATCATTCTATATATTGTTAGAATTTGAATACTGTTTTATTGCCTCAGTTTCTTAAATCTCAGCATATTTGATCCGCTATGCTTGTTTTTTGTCAATTTGAATATTCATAGAGACCAGACTGATTTGCAAACATACACATTTCAATCTACTTGTAAAGACATTCTAAGACTGCCACCACCCAAGTTTAAAAAAAAGAATCATACTGGTAATGGCAAGTCAGAAAAAAAATATATCCATTTTTCTGTTGTGACAGAAAGTTATAGAAATCAGTAACATATTAATGTTGATGCATTCTTAAGAAAGAACAATAAATCAGGGTTTCTGCTTGGGGTTGGAGGAAAGTTTCCCCTATTGCCATTGGTGGGGGCAAAGCCAGTCCATGCAACCAATGATTAGCTATTAATAGTAAATCAGCCGACAATTTAAGTCCAGATTCTGAATGTCCATGAAATATATGTACCAGTAGATAAAGTCAACAAATCGTAATTGTGTTTTTATTTTTAACCCTTTCATGACGGGATCTGCGCTTGTGTGGCATTAAAGATCCTTGCCAGTGCATTCTCTGATATATAGCCTCGGATATATAAGAGAATCCACTTGGCACTGGTTTACAAGTGAAGGTAAATATTGTTATGCCAATGCATTCTCTTATATATGTGAGGCTCCCTATGTTTTTTATGTAGTGGCATATGCACTTGTGATGTAGCTATTAAAGACATATTATGGACTTGTTCGAGTGCGATAAACTTATAAGTTAGTTCTCAGGCTCTATGCAACCTGGGGAATGTAGTATTCTACTAACATCACCGAAAATTTCAAAGAAATGACCATACCAATCCATAGAAAATATCGTTTGAACTACACTCAATTGTAAATATTTAAATCTCAATTCGGGACACAACAATCGGCGATAAACTAATGCCAACGATTTTGCCATCTAGCGTCATTGCATTTAATTAATATATAAGAATGATGGTGCGTGTTGTCAATTTGGATTAATATTCATAAAAAAATAACTACTTTATAAGCAAGATTATTCTCCATTTCTATTTGCTCACCCTGCCGGAGTGTTTCATATCACTTCAAACTGTTGATCTAGTAAGGGTATAATATGTCTCTGATAGGAAATTTGGGTTGGGGGGGGAGGGAAGCTAAAAGGGACCCAATGCCCCTCTAGCAGAAACCCTGAATAAGTTTGTGCATCCTGATGATGGCAGTCTAACTGTTAAAATTAGTTAAAAAAGGACATAAGGTACTTACAGTGGTAAAAGTGAAAAATCAAAAAAGGTTTGTAAATCCATCACCTCTTAAGAAGAACATGGACACATTTATGAACTTTGTTCTTATTTTTAATAATGCAAACATTGTTACAATGCTAGTTATTTTATCAACAAACTTCTGCAATTGCAAATAAAATGTTTTAGTTGAAAATCAGTGTTTTTCTGGAATATTTTTCTTTGTTTTGATATTTTGGGATATAAACATTCATGATTTTATCAGAATATGTTCAACCTTTTCTTGTTCAAATGGCTGGCACTGTTACAGTATTGTTTATATAACAAATGTTTTAACATATGACACCTCATCATTGGACAGTTATCAATAATAAAAAAAACCAAGTATATATATTTACATGTTCTTAGTAATGATGGTCTTACAAACTTTTAGGATTTTTCACATTTTTCCGCTGTGAAACCCATATGTCCTCTAACCCTTTGATATGTGGACTGGTGGTAGTTACTTAATCTCCCTTCTTGTATTTGTAGGGGGGAGTTCTGTTAATACTTTCTTTACTAAATGGATTCTCCCCAGTTAGAAAAGTATGCATTGGAAGGGTCTATTATTATACCCCCACTTTCGAAGAAAATGGGGGGGTATACTGGATTGACTGCGTCTGTCCGTCCGTCACGCTTTCTCCCTCCGTGTGTCCGTTCGTCTGTTCGACCGTCCGACCTCATAACTCGAACAACTATGAACTGATTTCAGTAATTTTTTGTATGCAATCTCCTTAGGGCGGTCTCTCCGCATAATGCTAATTGCGGTTCGGTCTGACTTTTTCTTTTCAAGTTACGCCTCAGTTTCGACTTATTTTGACTTTGAAAATTCTGTCCGACTTAATAACTTTAACAAATATGAACCGATTTCAATAATTTTTGGTATACATGCTTCTCACAATACCCTCTCTGCATGATGCGGCTAGGGATTGGCTCAAACTGTTTTTCGTAATATTACACTTCATTTTCGACTTATTTTGACTTAGAAAATTCTGTCTGACTTAATAACTTTAACAAATATGAACCAATTTGAATAATTTTTTCTGTACAAGCTTCTTGTGACACCATATCGATATAATTAGTCCGAATTTTTCTTTAAAGTTAAAAATCTTTTTTGTTGGGTTTACGGATAATGCGGGTTGAATTTGCCACGGTGGGGTATGCTAGCACTCGAGTGCACACCTCTTGTTCATCTTCAGGGATTTTCAGCAAATATGAGCAGACAACAGGTAATATAAATGTAGAAGAAACCCTATTCATTGGAGGGAAATGTTCAGATAATGTGTTAAATGACCTATATGGTCATTTGTTGAACTTATTAACCTTAACATTTCGTAAGGCAACTATTCATCAATGAGCATCTAGTTAAGAAAGGGTAAATAATTTTACCTCATGATCTGAATATTGCAATAAGTGGATGAACGGGAGACCATTGGCTTTTTCTTCGCCTGTTGTTCTGCTTATATAATCTGAATATCCCTGGCAATGTAACGGTATTTGTTGAAAGTTTGGTTCTTACAAGTGTCAAAATTGCAACAGGGTAACATTTAAATATTCAACACACAAAAAATTATAATGATATTTATACAGACAAATTTCTCTGATAAGTTCCACATATAACCATAGTAAGAATTAACTGAAGATAGAGTCAGACTTTCTTAAGTTGGACCACATTTTATTGAGACCGATTAAATTAAATTCATTATGACTTTTGAGTGCCTGACTGCATAATAAATTTCACAACTGCAAATGGATGCAATGAAATATGTATCTATGATCCAATAACTGAAGCCATCTCATCGGAAATGTAACAAACTTTCAAATTTGGCAAAAAAAGCACACTTTTTCAAAACTATTGCAAGTGGAATATTCAAGCCAGCCCAAACAGATAAAATCATCTACATGTATGGTAGAGTACAGCATATCAAATAACTTGATGTTACACTGTGGTACGACAGTTTATTACTACTAAGTAGTACATATTGCTCTATGACATATTACTATTTCTGTCGTAATTTATTTATTTTCAATCTGATGGAAAAGCTATATCTTCAATTTTGTTCTGATTTGAAACTATTATGTTAAACTGCAGCCTTTCCATTGCAGGAATACTGTTTATTTAAATTGCGTTAATTTACATGGCATTTATTAGTTCACAAATGCCAATTAAAGGGATCCAAGGTCTTCAAAGTGGGTTCATACGTCAAAACAAAAGTCTTTAAAACAACTATCATCAACAAGTACATGAAAAATAGATTGACTTTGTTCTTATTATCATTATTAAAGATGGATTATATCATACCAGAAAGTTTTATGGCAGAAAATCGAGAAAAAACTCCAGAGAAAACCTTCAACACTCAGATAACCTGCAGTAAAGGTCTAGCGCTTTCGTTATTGTTTAACTTCATCAGGACCGAGTTTTATATTGATTCCAGGTTATAAAATAATGGATATGAATCGAGGAAACCTGTCCGAAAAAGTTTATGTCAATTAATATTAATTTTAGTTAGAATTTCTCATCACATCAGCGGGGCAATTTAAGGGGCTATAGAAATCTGTGCGAAAACAATCAGAACACACACAAAATCGTACCTAGTGGGACAAGTCTATCTTGTTAGCAGCCTCAGTCACGGCAAATTTCAATAAAACTTTAGATCCCACCACAATACTACTATCAAAATAAACCACTATGTCTTTGTAGACAAACAATATACCCAATCTTCAGTTTTGTCTATATTTTATTCACAAAATAGCTCTTTTGTAGTCTTGAAAATCGGGATTTATAAACATTTATGTTGTAATTGTGGCCTGGAAATTGATTGAGCATCATTAATAATCAAGCCTTGAAATAGTATGTCTGTCATTTGCAGAATGAGGTTCACAGAGGATGAATTTAGTGATGCTACCCCGCATAGCGGGCTAGCATCACCAAATTTACCCTCTGGGAACATCATTCTGCTGAGGTGTAAGCAGAATGAGGTCCCCAGAGGGTGAATTTTGTGATGCTAGCCTGCTATGTGGGGTAGCATCACTAAATTCACCCTCTGGGGACCTCATTCTGCAAATGACAGACACACTATTTCAAGGCATCATTAATAATCATCCAGTAATGAGATTCCACATGTAAAAAACATTGTCATGTCAACATTATTGTTAACCCTTCCATGACTGGAGCTTCCTGAAATTTTGCGAAAACCCTGTGCCAATGCATTCTCTTATATATGCGAGTCTCCCATAGGGAGCCTCGCATATATAAGAGAATACAGTGGCCTAACAATATTTAACTTTACCTTATAAGCCAGTGCATTCTCTTATATATATATGCAAGGCTCCCTATGGGAGACTCGAATATATAAGAGAATGCACCGGCACTGGGTCTGTAATGCTGCACCAGCGCAGCTCCCATCATGAAAGTGTTAAGTGGAATTACAGATAAAAGTCCAATTTAATAGTCACCAAAGTTTAATCAAAACTTGACAGCAAACATTGAATAAGTTTGAAGCATTGTAATTGTTTTAAAGACATATTATGTACTTGTTCGTGTGCATGAAACTGCTAAGATAGTATTCAGCCACTATGTCAATTGGAGGAATGCAACATTCTACTAACACGGCCAAAAATTTGTAGGAAATCGACCATACCAATCCATAGAAAACATTGTCTGAGCTACGCTCAATTGTAAATATTTACTACTCGATTCGGGACGCATCTATTGGCAATAAACTAACGAAAACGATTTCACCATCGAGAGTCACTGCGTTTAATTAATACATATGAAGATGGTGTGTGTTCTAAATTGAGATATAATATTTGTTAAAATAATTACTTTGAACAAGATTATTCTCCATTTCTATTTGATCACTCTACTGGAGTGTTTCACATCACTTTAATATAGATATCAATGGTTTCAATAGGTGAAATTTTGTTGGAAAACTATCAACAATGGTAAAGAACAAAGTTTATCTATTTCTCCCTGTTCTTCTTAGTGGTGATTTTTTTACGGCTTTTTATATTTTTTGCACATTTACCAACTGCCGAGTGCCTTGGGTCCCTTTAAATGTTTCGTAGTTATTTTCAGATATCTTTTATTTATTCTATATCAAGCAAGTTGCTTATTATGTGTACAAATATTTGAATGTTGTATATATGAGAATACTGTGCTTGAATTACTAGACTGATATTCATAGAATATATTATATTTTGCTTATATTGCTAAAGAAGAGAATATTTTGTGTAAATATATATAAAATTATACATGAGAGGCATACCTTCATGACAAAATCCCTTCTTCCATTGAAATTGTCATTGAATCATTCCTTTTATCAGAATAATATAATTTAGGGATTTTGAACAAAAAAGTTCAAATAAGAGGGCCATTCAGCCCAATTAATATAATGATCCACATTAATGTATTATCCATATTTCCTGGCATCAAGAGTTGCTAACATTCATTGTTTGATATCTAGCATGCAAGATTTTAAATATTAATCTATAAAGCCAATAGCCGATCACTGTCTATTCACACTGTTAATTGACGGTTTTCTGCAGAGAAATATAGTGTTGAAATATTGTGTCAAATTTCAGTATGAAATCACACAGAAGTGAAATGGTAATGTCTCAATGGTTCGGTAAATGGATTTAAATTTGTTTATATCTTCATAGTGGCGATATATGGTTATTTGTCAGATTTATTTTCGACAACAGCAAACTCAGTTTGGGTGATGTCTGAGCTCCGATCACAGATTGTTCCAATGCCATCAGTTTGAATACCTTTTTTTGATCTTATTTGGTTAAGTCAATCTTGAAAATATTTAAAAGTGTTGTTATAATTGAGAAATAGTTTTTTATAAGCCCGTATTATGTTATTGGTCTGTTTGTCTGTCCATCCGTCCATTCGCTTTTGGTTTCCAAATGTTGACTGTACATAGATTCAACTGAATGGAATGAAATTTGGTGTTTACCGGTACTAGCACAAAACTAATCTTTACCAAGTATGCAGTTATCAAAAATTTTACATTGTAATTGAATTGCACAAAGTCACTGATCTGTATATAAAAACAATAAATATCACCCAATGTGTCATATTGGCCATTCATTAACTCCCCTATATTTTGACATTATAACTCAACAAAATCAAATGAAACAAACTTGAGATATTGTACTGAAAACTTGCATAATCTACCATGGGTGTCCGCCCAATAAACTTTTTAATTCTAAAAACTGGTCAAAGCAGCTAAAATATCCACCAGTGTATCTTATTGGTCATAGAATTTCCTTTATTTTATATATATCTTGACTGAATCAATGGAAACAGTCGACTTATCGTACTGGGAACTCGCAGGTATTTCATTCATGATTGTAATAATTGAATTGATATCTGTGTATTGAGACTACTTACTGGACACCCATGCTTACGACAGCTTTTTGTTGGTTGATTTTTCAACTTCCTTTCCTTTGATTCTGTCGTGTTAATATATCAAAAGTAAGGAAATTTCATGGCCAATAACACACATTGAAATATATTGTGACTGAAATAACAGATTTTGAGAATCTATGACGAATATGATACAGTGTGTATTTTTGCCAAAATCAGACTTGTGAGCTTTATCTCTCGTATGGTATATCTATTGGTTTATTTTGTATGTTTCCCGGGGGCATGTGCTCGCATTACTCGTGACGTCGACTGTAAGGACCTTGAGAATTTGTTGATATATGACTATGGGAACACATATGCTTATGTGACTGGCAATGCGTATGCTTATGTGACTATGGGAACACATATGCTTATGTGACTCTGGGAACACATATGCTTATGTGACTATGGGAACACATATGCTTATGTGACTCTGGGAACACATATGCTTATGTGACTATGGGAACACATATGCTTATGTGAATATGGGAACACATGCTTATGTGACTTTGGGAACACATATGCTTATGTGACTATGGGAACACATATGCTTATGTGACTATGGGAACACATATGCTTATGTGACTATGGGAACACATATGCTTATGTGAATATGGGAACACATGCTTATGTGACTATGGGAACACATATGCTTATGTGAATATGGTAACACATGCTTATGTGACTATGGGAACACATATGCTTATGTGACTATGGGAACACATATGCTTATGTGACTATGGGAAACATATGCTTTTGTGAATAGGGGAACACATATGCTTACATGAAAAGTGCTAATGGCATATCCCTTTCTTTACGAAATGTATTATTCCACTCAATTATAAAAGTATACATTGATATGGTCTATTATTCATTTGCAGTGAATTTCATATATTATAAGCAGATGACAGACAGATGAACAGATAATACAAGTGCAGAAGGATTCCTATTTATTAGTGAAAATTGGTCAGATAATAATAATTATCGGAACATTTCCTAAGGGAAATAGTCATCAATGAGTAGTTTGTAAATAATGGGTTAACCCTTTCATGATGGGAGCTGCACTGGTGCAGCATAAAAAACCATGTGCCAGTGCATTCTCTTATATATGCGAGTCTCCCATAGGGAGCCTCGCATATATGAGAATGCACTGGCTTACAAGATCAAGGTAAATATTGTTAGGCCAATGCATTTTCTTATATATGTGAGGCGTCCTGTGGGCGACTCGCATATACAAGAGAATGCCAGGTGCAGGTTTTTTTTTAAATTTCAGGAAGCTCCAGTCAAGAAAGGCTTAATATAATTTTGTTCTTTGCTTTCGAGCTGTTTGCTCTGTGATGAAATCTATATTCTAAATCAATATCACTTGTTATTTACAATGAGTTTTCTTGTTCATTTCTCTGCACGCACAGTACAAACATAACCTGTGTTGCAGAAAAAAGAATATTCCATGATAAATATTCTTTTACATACAGTATACAGGCATTGATAGGTAAACTATTATTTATTTTCTATTCAATCTTCACATAATATTGGCATCCAATACATATTGAAAACACGCATATGTCACATTGTTAAAAACTACCTTTTATTATTGTATCATCGCCCATTTTCGCTAAATTATGACTATATAAGTAGGATGAACTGCCGATCCTCTCCGAGAGCGGTCTCTGTTTCCCCAACTTATACCACACATTCACAACTGTTGCATGGGAGTACATACACTAAATTCCTCGTTTTACCATTCACAATTTTCATAACATTTATATAAGCATCAGCTGATATATTAGTGATTTAGTGATTAGAAAGTCACAGTGGGATTCATTGATCTGCTGTCTTTTGATGTACCAAAATCTCTGCTAGTTTCTATCACGTTGATACACATGTGGAGATGAATCGAACACTTGTTTCATTCTCTCCAAATCGAATAAAATGTCAATGTATTTCCTACATATTCTGTCAATACCTGCTGAGGACTCATTAAGGACTTAATTAGTTTCTTCTTCCAAAAGTGTTATGCAAACATGGCCGGTATATTGAGACATGAATGAGTGAATGAAAATAAGTCTGCATTTATTACATAAATTTCTCTGTTCTGTTGTTTGATGTTTCTTTATTGTCTGTCACAGATTTATAACTGTTCCATAGATCTACTCATAAGGTAATACTCCCTATAAAATATAGACCTATTACAACACAAACTGGAGATTCTCGCCCCACCTTTATAAACAGTAGAAATCTACCACAGTATGGCTAAACGTTGATTGAAAATGGATGTCATTGTGTCCACTGGCTTGATACTAACTTTATGCTTAACCCTTTCAGTGCCAAGTCCGATTTTTGTATCAACCCATATTTCCTTGAAAAATGATCAAGGAAATATGGGTAGATACAAAAATCGGACTTGGCACTGAAAGGGTTAAATTTAAGTGTAAGTTGCTTGGATTTTTTTTTCAATTGAGTCAGATTGAGTGAAAATTTTAATTTAAAAAGTCATTTTCTGATTTTATCTCCCATTTCACTGGGACAATGACAGTACAAGTCGATGGTATAACATTTGACATTTCAAATGTCTAAGATAATCGCCTTTTCAAAGAAAATATGGCCTTAATGATATACAATGGTTTAATTATCCAAAAACAAAACCTGGGGTATACTCAGATAAGATTTTTAAAGACAGTGTTAATATCATGTTGCAGATATTTTCAACCCTATGTTATCTTACATCACCTCTATACTCCCTTTATTTGAGCACTAAATTTTGTTCACACGTTTGTGGGTGTCTTATACTCAAATCTTTTGAGGGTAAAATTGTTTATATATTATCTATTTTATTGTAAGATTATGTATACATGTATTTCTGTTGAATGTTTTGTTCTTAAACTTTCAGTGGTATATATTTCAAAGTCATTTGACCTTTGTTCACTGCAATACATTTCAATTTGACGTGAGAAGTAACTATGTTTGATCAATGTGCTTCTGAAATGTCATCAATCAATGGTGCCTAAGTGATTAATTCCTGTTAATTAATGTTAGAGCAAACAACTGTGAGTTTGGACACAAATGAGGTATCAGCTTTAAAAAAAAATAGTATAGCATATGGTCGTAGCTGCCAAAATACTGTGTAATCTATCATTATCCTAGTTTATTACCATTTTCCTCTGTTTTGGTCGCATTTTCGATCGCCTTGGCCATTTTCAATGCGTAATACTCATCATCTCGAAACCATGTGATTCCCTACTTTCATAAGTGCAGAATGCTCAAAATTCATTGGTGGGAAATGTTCAGATATTAAGTTCAATAAACTTATCATCTATACATTTCCTGAGAGAACTACTCATCAACTAGTATACAGTAATGCCCTAATTAATCGACTACTTAACCACAGCAGAATTATGGGTAATTTTTCAGGATTTAGTCGGAAATATGGCTCTTGGTGAGAGCATTCCGATGAATGGCAACAAGCCATATTTCCGACTAAATCCTGAAAAGTTACCCATAATTCTGCTGTGGTTAAGGAGTCAATTATTTAGGGCATTACTGTAGTCTTACTCGATGAAGGGTGTAAAATGAATACAGATCATAACTTGCATCAGTGTCACAAATCTTTATTGAACTCGTTGATGGCGCAGTCGCACATTTCAAAAAATGTAGCACTTGAATAATCTTCAACTTATCTGATAAAAATAATTTTTAATTAAAATGCATGTTGTGTTCTGTATTTAATTATCTTATGAAATTGAAATGTGTTGCATTGAGATATCTTCTTGTTCTTCTCAATTATATGTTTCTTAAAGCTCTAGCAAGCTTCCCTTTGTCATCTCTTTATGCTAATTAGTTTGATGATATACAGTAAGATATGCCCGTTTCCCTGGTGATTTCTGTGATTGCTCCTATGTTGTTATTCTGAAATAAATGCTAAGCTGATTACATATTATTTGCTTTCTATAAGTGAGATCACTAAGTCGCAGCCATATTGAATTCATCCAGCCCCCGTTCCGCGGTTTAATTGCTATAGGTCAAAGTTCTGGTTGTGCATTCCATATATGGAATTCATGATTATTCAAAAGCTCCATATATGGAATTCATGAATATTCAAAACTCCATATATGGAATGCGCCTCCAGATCTTTCACCTGTAACACTTAAACCTCAGAACGGGATCTGGATGGATCGATTATAGTCGCGACTCAGTAACAGGACTTATTGCCATGGATGGGACTTGGTTATTGTGGCTAAAGGAGTAATTATCGACGATCCCATTTGTAGCCATCTATTTTTCAACAAGGTGCACATTTGCAACCTACTTTTCAAATCTAGATATTTATACCCTCCACTTTTTCTTTTTTCGAAGAAAAATGGAGGGTATACTGGATTAACTTTGTCCATCTGTCCATCTGTGTGTCAGTCCATCCGTAGTGACTGGATATTCTGAACTGGAATGGCAATGTAGGCCTCAGAGACATTTTGTTTGCTACTACTTAACCCTTTCATGACTGGAACTTCCTTAAATTTTCTTTGCCAATGAATTCTCTTATATATGCGAGTCTCCCATATATAAAAGAATGCATTTGCCTAACAATATTTACCTTGACCTTGTAAGCCAGTGCATTCTCTTATATATCAGAGGCTCCCTATGGGAGACTCGCATGTATCTGAGAATGCCAACTGGCACAGGATAGTAATGCTGCACCAGCGCAGCTCCCGCCATGAGAGGGTTAAAACACATTTTTAAAGAAGGAAACTTTTCTAAACAGATACAATTTTTAATTTGTTTCGAAAATGTTGATAAATTAGTAATGATATGGATTGATTAATGTTCCAAAAACAAACTCTTAGGCTGAACCTGGGCAGATGCATCAGATAGTTACTTCATACACAAGTTACACAACCATTGTAACAATACAGCATGATGAAGTATACATCATACTGGCTTTGATTATTATACTGCTACATCCCCCCCCCCAAGAACATCTGTTATGTCAAACAAATTGATCATATGTTCTCAGATGGGCCAGAATTGGTGAAGCTCTATGAAACTGATACATTCAGGAGGAAAGTATCCCAACTGGCCCCATGATGCATACACTGTTGTTTTTAACTCTCCTCTGTTACCCAACTTTTATCTTTTCTATCACAATGTCCTCACCCAGTCTAACACTCCCATTTCTTGCACAGACGCACTGGCCATAATCCCTTAATGTGGGTGTGTCAGTATAAGAAGATAGATATGCATAATCTATTGCATCATTGACAATTTGTTGACAGAATAAATGACTTTTCCATGAGAAATCACAAGTGAAAAACTTCTTTCAAATGCATGTAAACTAAAGAATATGAAAGCAGCAGAACTGAAATCCATAAGTCTACAAAGAGGCCCAACAGATGAGAAAAGACAGGAAATAATGAACCCAATAATAGATAGTACACAATAAACAGAACAAAACGAAGATACCCATCCTAGGTGTGTTTTTAATGTTTTTATGTTTATCCATACCATGTATGGTAAACATAGTGTCATTGTCCGGATTGACCACTCGTCATGTGTCCGTCCGTCTGTCCGTCCGATGACACTTTACGTGTAATGTGATAACTCAAACATTTTTTAGATCGAGTTCGAATATGGGTTTGATCCGACTTTTTTTGACGGAGTTATGGCCCTTTTTCGACTTAGAATTTACGCATTCTGCCATAACTCAAACATTTTTTATCTGATGGGAACCAAATTTGGTATGTGAGTTTCTCGGCCCAAAATACAGATCGAGTTCGAATATGGGTTTGATCGGAGTTTTTTTTTTTTACGGAGTTATGGCCCTTCTTCGACTTAGAATTCATGAATTCTGCCATAACTCAAACATTTTTTATCTGATTGGAACCAAATTTGGTGTATGAGTTTCTCAGACCAACATACAGATTGAGTTCGAATATGGGTTTGATCAGATTTTTAAAAATGGAATTATGGTCCTTTGACATATGATTCACACATACATGTACTTCGATAAATCAACCATTTTTCATCTGATAGGAACCAAATTTGGTATGTGAGTTTCTCAACTCAAAATACAGAACGAGATATGGCACTTTTTAAACTAAGAATTATCCAGATTATAACCCATGTAACTTACAATTAATGAATACCTGCTTCTCTGTGAGCAAGATAAAAGACAATATAGTTTATTGCTTTGACAGTTATTTATAGCCCTCATATGTTAGCTCTGTATAAGAGACACAGTTAGTGAATTATTGGATAAATTGATTTAGCTATCTTTTTAACCACAACTTCGCCATGTTAATTTATTTAACTAGACCAATGGAGCTCTCTAAGTCCTTGGATGATGGGACTACATTGGATCAAACAGGGCAGAGATAGGTGACTTAACCCCTTTTACCCATTCCATGTCTTTTAACCTTTTCCATTAAATAAATAATTATATTATTTTGATATCTCACATGGCAATTTGCAACAACATGAATAGAACTGCTCACACTATGATAGTGGTGACAGGCTCTAGAGCTTAGATGTTATATTAACCCTTCTATATTGACTCATACATTCCAATAATTTGTGTTATTACCACTGTTATTACTGGTTATTATGTACATTTGTCATATACTACTTTAGATCATAACAGTATACTCTATAATTCAACATTAAAAGATTATGATTCTGATCTTAACAGTTTACTATTGCCAAGGGATGGGTTAAACATCTGCCGATCGTGATCGGCCTCTCATTTTAATTCAACAGAATCTTTTAACTAAATAATGAAATTTATGGAATGAAACTAATATATTCTGACATGGATTCCATCCTCAACAACTGGACATCACAATTGAATTGATTAAACCTGATATCATCCTAACTCAAATTAAGCCTAATAATGCCATGCATCCAAAAGATGTGGAATTCTCACTGAAAGGATATGAAGTTCTACTTAACTCCACTGAAAAAAGGCAGAGGCATACATGTAGCTGTTTATTATAAATTTAAGGGGTTTCCACTCCTGACTCCTGAGTCAGGAGGTGGAATGTTTAGATGGACCTACTCAGAAAACTACATCATTGTTAAGCTAGTACACCACACAAAGGAATCTATACTATCTGAAGACCACATCAAGCATATTATATTACAATAAAAATGTCAAAAAGATGACTTTAATCATAGTTTAGAAGGAAGTGCGTTCACAGCAAGTATACAAATTGAGTGGAATTGAATAAATGTTCAAAAGATTATACTATGGTAAAGACCTGGTAAACAATTATATACTCTGGTAAAAGCCATGTAAAGCCCATGTAAAAAGGACACAGCCTTGTAAATTCCAAGTAAAGGCATGGTGTACCAACTTTACTCTTGTAACATGATGGTGAAACAGGACATACATAGGTAAAACCCACATGAACCCATGTAAATCAGAACATACTCTAGTCATTTCTCGATGGAGTCATGGTTTTACAGATTATACTCTTGTAAAACCCTGGTAAACAATTATATACTCTGGTAAAAGCCATGCAAAGCCCATGTAAAAATAGCATACCCTTGTGAATTCAAAGTAAATGCATGGTGTACCCAACTTTACTCTCGCAATATATTGGTGAAACGGGACATGCATGTAAACCCATGTAAATCAGAACACACTCTAGTAAATTCTTGATAGAGTCAAGATGTAACAGATTATACTGGTCAAACCCTGGTGAAATGGGATATACTCTGGTACCACCTATTTAAAATTACTTCTTCTGAAAAAACAAATGCTCTTTAAAAAAACACTCTTAAATTTTTTTTTTCATTTCTGAATAACTGTTATTTAGTCAATATATATTTCTTCGGGAAAAAAAAATGGATCTTTAAAAACACTTCACTTCAAAAGTCATCAGTTACTTCGAAACCTGGCACTATACATCCATGGTGATTTTTTTTATATATGGGTTGGTTCCAGTCGGATGTGGTTTTGTGAATTACTGAATTCTATATTCCCTAGCACTTCATTACATTCTAGACTTGCACACTGATCATACACACCTATCTCATCCATGCGGAGGACAAGATTTAGGTGTGTTGATTTTTGTTTTTGTTGGTATATTTAAGACCAAAATGGAAAGAACTCTGGGAGGTACCAGCGTTAAGAGACTGGTATTCTATGTTTTACAGGGCTTTTACTAGAGTGTGTTTATGTGGGTATGATGATAACTCTACTTTGCAATAGCACATTACGCAGCTGAGGTGTTTTCTGCCTCTTTTGTGAGAAGAAAATCATATTTTGTTAGTTAATCAGTGGAAAACAATTGTACCCGGTTTCATACTCAAAAGTTAACAGAATGTGGCAAGAATATTCTTATAAATAGGTCAGCTAAATCCAGAAGAGTTTATTAACACCTTATGTAATCACATGTGCCATTCATATGACCTCTAATATGTTGCGTCAAATTTCAAGGCTTCTAAAAGCGTATTACGGTACTAGCTTGGTAAATTACCTTGAAATCGGGGTAATTAAATTACCCTGATAAAATTACTCTAGTAGAACCACCACATACCTGGGCACCTGAAATACATGGATTGGCCCATTTCACTAGAGCAAATAGATGGGTGGGTCTACATGTGAGCATATAATATGGTGATGATTCACTATACAAATTTTACCAGAGTAACACCATGGTAAAAATTAAATCAGTTTACCTGTTTCCTGCAATCACCACGGTAATTACCAAATTACAAATATTCACCATATGGTTTACCAGAGTAAGCTAGGGTATGCCTCGTGTGGGAAGCACTCAGTGATCATGTGGTCCTATCGTATTACCTTCAATTGCTATCCAGTAACGATATAATTGAAATACCCAAATTCCAGTAGGGCCTATCTTAAATACCTCTGTGTAATAATCGAACATCTTAATGGAAGTCGGCTCACAAAATTTAAAGGCCCACTTAATTTTCGCATCCCCCCCCCCCACCAGATCACATGTATACAATATATGCCATATTATATACCATTTGAAAGAGGAAGCTCCAAAACATTGTATTAGCAACTTATATCCGTGTAATAAACTGCGAAAATGTTGTTTTTGTTGGGTTACCGTCGTGTTTTTTGTCATCTAAATTGCAATAAAAAGTGTATTATTTTCGGTGGAGGGTAACTCTATCTTAAAGATAGAGTTATTCCCCTTCCATTGAAATATATCTTTATAGTTTGAATTCTGTTGCTTTCTGGGAGCCAAAACGGTGGGAATGTTTCTCTGATTGCAGCTATTTTCTATCTCTCTATGGGCATCTTCTGAGACACAGGTGTTTCAAATGGTGAGAATTATAGTACTTTAATCATGTTTTATGGCATAAATTGTTATTAAAACCGTATATCAAGACACAATAAAAAAATAGCTCGAACTCGGTGACTCGAAAATTAACTGGGCTTTTAATATATAATACACAAACGAGAGCAAAGCAATTTGTTATTCAATATGTGGTTATAACCAACTGCTTCCTTTATGCGTCATCGTCGATCCAAGGATTTG
The DNA here is from genome assembly GCA_032622095.1 of Siphonodentalium dalli. Classification (NCBI taxonomy): domain Eukaryota; kingdom Metazoa; phylum Mollusca; class Scaphopoda; order Gadilida; family Siphonodentaliidae; genus Siphonodentalium; species Siphonodentalium dalli. Next base: position 84,391,628 of record CP136069.1, on the reverse strand, counting down.
GGGAACTCCCCAACTCTTTACCCGACGGTGGTCACGTTGATGCACTGATTCAACTTGGATTGCCAAGTACATAATTCATTAATTGCCAGACTGTCAGACACGGCCACTGGCATATTCATGATCGATTTCTCAATACAGCAGGGTTGTGTTCGCGACTATTAGTAATATCGACAATAGAATAGTTACGAAGACAATATGTTTCGCATTTTGATACCATATCAGTTTTAATTTAGACTATTTTAGTTGACGTTTTATAAAACGGAACGACATTTAAAAAGTACGTGAACTGGGCGGAAATACCAACAATACCGAAAGTAGGTCGTTATCGCTGATAATGGTTTATTGGATTTTGCTCTGTGTTTTCTTGAAAATAACAGCGATATTGACATCAGGTAAAGTGTAATGTCGTTGATATATTTCATCCAGTTAATTGTTTATTATAATATATCGTAATCTATTGCAGGATAACGACGTTTAGACTCATAATCTGAACAAACAATTATAAGGAAATAAATCGATTGATGGCGACCATCCCAAGAAACAAGCAGACAAAGAAACAGCTGGGATGGCCAAGTCTAATACATTATAAAATCAAAATTTGAAGATTTTCTGTTCATGTCTTCGTAAATATAGCCTCCATACTTATATTTTTACCTTGATGTCACCATCACCATGGCATCATGTGACCTGCATGCACCTACCTCTGATGTCATCATTGACATTGTGGGACCAATGATTTCCAGTAATGGTTTCTAATAGGTCCCCTAAAAGTGGCGAAGGAGAGCATATATGGTCAGTGAATATGGGTGGTGAATAGTCATATAACATAGAAATCGCTATTCAGCGTTTATATATTTTCTTTATTTGCTCCACATACGGAGAGTATGCATGGTGATCTCGACCATCGGGAATAATGATTGTCAGTCCTTACGCAAAAAGCTATGAGTTGGGTTGCAATATGAGAAGGGGGGGGGGGGGGGGGGGTACATAACATTTTGTTTCTAACACTGGAACTTCAAATACGCCATATTTGAGCTCAAAATTATGTGATCTTTCTGACAGGTGGAGATGGGGGATGGGGTGTTGCATAACTGATAGAGGATTTTAGGGGGGTGTCAGATTATTTGTTGTGCATTATATGTAAGGATTTGTGTACTACATTAGGCGTTCATTTCAAGGTTTAGAAGTACATTTCGGGCAAATATTTGTCATTGGAATTTGAGATGGGGGTGGCTAATAAAAGTATTCTTAAATCTCGGATGTCAGTTAGATTTCTTCATTTGTGCATTGGATTAGCCGATCCATAAATCATAAACAATCATTTTCTAGAACTGGTAGTGTGGAATTGCGAAAACAAATCTGTGACCTGAATTGGTTGGGGAGGGGGTGGGTGGCGAATAACTTTAATATTAAAACTTGGATGTCAGATGAGCTTTTTATTTTGTGCATTAGATTAGACAATTCTTCAATCGTAAACAATCATTTAATAAAGCTGGAAGTGGAATTGCAAAAAAAATTCTGCGATCTGAATTGCTTGGTTGGGAGGGGGTGGCGAATAACTTTATACTTAAAACTTGGAAGTCAGGCGAGCTTTTTATTTGGTGCATTATATTAGACGATTCTTCAATCATAAACAATCATTTGTAGACCTGGAAGTGGAATTGCAAACGAAAATCTGCGATCTGAATTGGTTGGTGAGGGGGGTGGCGAATAATTTTATTTTTAAAACATGGATGTCAGATGAGCTTATTATTGTTTTGCATTAGATTAGACGTTCCTGCAATCATAATCAATCATTTGTTGTTCGCGACCCCCGCCCCCCACGAACCAATTCAGATTTCAGATTTTTGTTCGCAATTCCACTTCCAGTTCTATAAAATCATTGTATTTGATTGAAGGATCGTCTAATTTAATGCACAAAATAAGAATTTCATCTGACATCCAAGTTTTAATATAAAAGTTATTCGCGACCCCCGTTAATATTAAAACTTGGATGTCAGATGAGATTCTTATTTTGTGCATTAAATTAGACGATCCTTCAATCAAAAACAATGATTATTAGCTCAACTTTACTTTGTAAAGTTTGAGCTATTGCCATGGCTTTGTTGTCTGTGTGTGCGTGTGTACGTGTGTACATAAGGCGTCAACAATGCAGGCTACAGGTCGTACCTTTGGTCGGTTCATTATGAAATTTGTCATAGCTGTTGAAATCAACATTTAGACCAGAATGATCAATTTTGGGGTCATTGGGAAAATAAACATGGCCGCCAGTGGCCATCTTGGATTTCAAAATTTAATCCATTAGCACGGGCTACAGGCCGTACTGTTTGTCTTATTCATCATGAAATTTGTCATGGATGTTAATATTGACATGTAGATGGGAACGAGTAATTTTGGGATCATTCGGCCCAAAAACATGGCCGCCAGCAGCCATCTTGGATTTTACTCTTTGTATGACTAAATTCTTTAGCACGGGCTACAGGTCTTACTTTTAGTCTGATCATCATAAAATTTGTCATGAATGTTAATAATGACATGTAGATAGGAACGAGTCATTTTGGGGTCAAGCGGCCAAAAAACATGGCCGCCAGCAGCCATCTTGTATTTTACTCTTTGTATGACTAAATCCTTTAGCACGGGCTACAGGTCGTACCTTTAGTCTGATCATCATAAAATTTGTCATGGCTGTTGAAATTGGAATGTAGATGGGAACGAGTCATTTTGGGGTCATTCGGACAAAAAACATGGCCGCCAGTGGCCATCTTGGATTTCAAAATTTAATCCATTAGCACGGGCCACAGGTCGTACTGTTCGTCTGATCATCATAAAATTTGTCATGGATGATAATATTGACATGTAGATGGGAACGAGTAATTTTGGGGTCAATCGGCCCAAAAACATGGACGCCAGCAGCCATCTTGGATTTTACTCTTTGTATGACTAAATTCTTTAGCACGGGCTGCAGGTCGTACCTTTAGTCTGATCATCATAAAATTTGTCATGGATATTAACAATGACATGTAGATGGGAACGAGTAATTTTGGGGTCATTCGGCCAAAAAAATGGTCGCCAGCAGCCATCTTGGATTTTACTCTTTGTATGACTAAATCCTTTAGCACGGGCTACAGGTCCTACTTTTAGTCTGATCATCATAAAATTTGTCAAGAATGTTAATAATCACATGTAGATGGGAACGAGTCATTTTGGGGTCATTCGGCCGAAAAACATGGCCGCCAGCAGCCAACTTGGATTTTACTATTTGTATGACTAAATCCTTTAGCACGGGCTACAGGTCGTACCTTTTGTCTGATCATCATAAAATTTGTCATGGCTATTGATATTGGAATGTAGATGGGAACGAGTCATTTTGGGGTCATTCGGACAAAAAACATGGCCGCCAGCGGCCATCTTGGATTTCAAAATTTAATCCATTAGCACGGGCCACAGGTCGTAATGTTTGTCTGATCATCATGAAATTTGTCATGGATGATAATATTGACATGTAGATGGGAACGAGTAATTTTGGCGTCATTCGGCCAAAAAACATGGCCGCCAGCAGCCATCTTGGATTTTACTCTTTGTATGACTAAATTCTTTAGCACGGACTGCAGGTCGTACCTTTAGTCTGATCATCATAAAATTTGTCATGGATGTTAACAATGACATGTAGATGGGAACGAGTAATTTTGGGGTCATTCGGCCAAAAAACATGGTCGCCAGCAGCCATTTTGGATTTTACTTTTTGTATGACTAAATCCTTTAGCACGGGCTACAGGTCGTACATTTAGTCTGATCATCATAAAATTTGTCATGGCTGTTGAAATTGGAAAGTAGATGGGAACAGGTCATTTTGGGGTCATTCGGACAAAAAACATGGCCGCCAGCAGCCATCTTGCATTTAAAAATTTAATCCATTAGCACGGGCCACAGTTCGTACTGTTCGTCTGATCATCATGAAATTTGTCATGGATGTTAATATTGACATGTAGATGGGAACGAGTAATTTTGGGGTTATTTTGCCAAAAAACATGGCCGCCAGCAGCCATCTTGGATTTTACTCTTTGTATGACTAAATTCTTTAGCACGGGCTACAGGTCGTACCTTTAGTCTGATCATCATAAAATTTGTCATGGATGTTAACAATGACATGTAGATGAGAACGAATAATTTTGGGGTCAAACGGCCAAAAAACATGGTCGCCAGCAGCCATCTTGGATTTTACTCTTTGTATGACTAAATCCTTTAGCACGGGCTACAGGTTGTACCTTTAGTCTGATCATCAATTTATCATGAATATTAATAATGACATGTAGATGGTAACGAGTCATTTTGGGGTCATTCGGCCAAAAAACATGGCCGCCAGCAGCCATCTTGGATTTTACTCTTTGTATGACTAAATCCTTTTGCACGGGCTACAGGTCGTACCTTTAGTCTGATCATCATAAAATTTGTCATGGCTGTTGAAATTGGAATGTAAATGGGAACGAGTCATTTTGGGGTCATTCGGACAAAAAACATGGCCGCCAGCGGCCATCTTGGATTTCAAAATTTAATCCATTAGCACGGGCCACAGGTCGTACTGTTCGTCTGATCATCATGAAATTTGTTATGGATGTTAATATTGACATGTAGATGGGAACGAGTAATTTTGGAGTCATTTGGCGAAAAAACATGGCCGCCAGCAGCCATCTTGGATTTTACTCTTTGTATGACTAAATTCTTTAGCACGGGCTACAGGTCGTACCTTTAGTCTGATCGTCATAAAATTTGTCATGGATGTTAACGATGACATGTAGATGGGAACGACTCATTTTGGGGTCATTCGGCCGAAAACATGGCCGCCAGTAGCCATCTTGGATTTTACTTTTCTCTTCATGTCTATAAACTTAGTATTAGACATTCAACTTTCCACATTCCTAATCGCTCCATTGACTGTAATACATTAAATTATTCCCTTTCCAAGTTGAGCTACAGTGTCATTGACACTTTCAGTTATTGATACAGTTATGGAAGTTATAGAGAACAATAACAGAAAGACAACGTGAGGTATACATGTATGAATGCATTTTTAGTTCAACTTACATTGTAAGTTTGAGCTATTGCCATGGTCCGTCGTCCGTGTGTCCGTCAACAATTTCCTTTGTTCTGATCTTTATGAAATTTGTCATGAATGTTGACATTGACATGTAGATGGGAACGAGTCATTTTGGTGTCATTCGGCCAAAAAACATGGCCGGTGGCAGCCATCTTGGATTTCAAGATTCAATCCATTGGGGGGGGGGAGTGGCGAATAACTTTAATATTAAAACTTGGATGTCAGATGAGCTTTTTATTTTTGCATTAGATTAGACGATTCTTCAATCATAAACAATCATTTTATAAAGCTGGACGTGGAATTGCGAACAAAAATTTGGGATCTGAATTGCTTGGTTGAGGGGAGGGGGGTTACGAATAACTTTATACTTAAAACTTGGATTGTTGTCATAAACAATCATTTTGTAGACCTGGAAGTGGAATTGTGAACAAAAATCTGCGATCCTGAATTGGTTGGTGGGTGGGGGGGGGGGGGGGGGGGGGGATGGCGAATAACTTTAATTTAAAACTTGGATGTCAGATGAGCTTCTTTAATACTTTGTGCATTAGATTAGACGATCCTTCAATCATAAACAATCATTTTATAGAACTGGAAGTGGAATTGCCAAAAAAAAATGCAATCTTAATTGGTTGGTTGTGGGGTGGGGGGTGGGTTGCGAATAACTTTAATATTAAAACTTGGATGTCAGATGAGCTTCTTATTTTGTGCGTTAGATTAGACGTTCATTCACTCATATACAATCATTTCATAGAACTGCAAGTGGAATTGCGAACACAAATCTACAATCTGAATTATTTGGTTGGTAGGTGGGCGGGGGTGGCGAATAACTTCATTCTTAAGTTGCCTGTTGGGTTTGGGGGGGGGGGGGGGGGGTGGCGAATAACTTTAATATTAAAACTTGGATGTCAGATGAGTTTCTTGTTTTTGTATAAGATTAAACGATTATTCAATCATAAACTATCATTTTATAGAACTGGAAGTGGAATTGCGAAAAAAATCTGCAATCTGAATTGGTTGGTTGGTGGGGTGGGGTGGAGGGGGGGGGGGGTGGCGAATAACTTTATTCTTAAAACATGGATGTCAGGTGAATTTCTTGTTTTGCGCATTACATTAGACGATTCTTCAAACATAAGCAATCATTTTGTACAACTGGAAGTGGAATTGCAAAAGAAAATCTGCGATCTGAATTGGTTGTTGAGGGAGGGGGTTATTCGCCTCGCTACCCCCTCGCCACAACAACAGCTATCATAGTCACCTGTTAATTATTCAAAACATACTACCGAAAACAGGTGATTTAATTATTGCTAAACAACCCACATCCACCAATATTCCCACATCCAAATCAACATCCAGAAAATGACCCATCTCTGGTAAAAAGTGCAACCCTGCCTGGCTGCCAAGCATAATGTCGGTTAATTGCCATTGTCGCATGGTTATAAGCATTATTTTAACCAGGATCTCCCTGTAATGAGCATCAGGAAATTCCTGATTTTAAACCTTTCATAACCATAATGCTGTTTCTGGACCAAACTGCCCGACCATAAATAAATCACACTGTTTAGTAAATTGCGCCAAGTGCATGTCACCTTCTGGTAACCTTTTAGTACCCACCTTTTCCAAATAACTGCACTCAGACCGTCACTGTGCCAAGTTATAAACATGAGCAACTTGCCAGAAAAATTCATTTCAGAGAAGGCGTTTACAGGCAAAAACTTGGTAGTGAAGGGTTAACCTGAAGTTCCTATCATGGAGACCACTGTAGAGATTCATGTCATGGAATGATCAATCAGTTCACATGTTAAAGATGGTCTATCTCTTCTTATAAGGCCAAGGAAAAAAAAAACCGTTTTATTCACAGAACATGCTGGAACATGCTGAAAAAAATAAGGTTGGTCGGTCGGCATAATATTGTTTTTGTTTTTACATCATAAATATCGCCCCAGTCGTCCATGTCAAATCAGGCAATAGTCACCTTACATGTATTTCATGTATGTATGACGATAACATTTAATGTGCATTTTTTCTTTTCATTTGAACTTTATTTACCAATATATGTATATCAATGACAAACATTGCGAATGTTTGTAAATCCATGCACTCATCGTGTTTGTGATAAAAGAGAACAGTTCCAGGAAACACTCATCTGGAAACACAAATTCGTAGTTGATTTAACACATGTTCATGTCAGTTTGAATGGGCGATGCTAATTGAATGCCGCAGTGTTGCCCTGTTTCATCCAGGGATCACATATGGCAACACAGTTTTAAACTTCTTCTTCAATTCACCGGGTACCTCCGCATCGGTTGCACCACAGAAAACCACACAAGTATACGTGTCCAAGTTTGGTGCCGTAGTATGGAATTTCAATAGTATTTTGACATGTTTAGTTTGACACCAATCCTTTTGCATAACGATGTTCAGGTGGACACACAGGGGATCCAACTGTATTCATACTCGGACACATCAATACCATCATAGCATTATTGCACGAAACGTACTTGGTGTAAACCTTGTGCAATCGGCGCGCATTGCATATCAGTGCTTTCCGTTATTGTTTTTTTCTTGTCAGCTGAGAAAAATAATTAGGATTCCCTAAATAAAACCTTATTTTTCCTTCGGCCTAACTCATTTGATATAGTTTCCTATGTATAAAATAATAAATATGAATAAAAAAAACACTGTCTGGAAATGCTTCTATCAATAAATATTTATTTTATTTCGGATTTTCTGTATAATAAATACAATCAATTGGGACATTTTTAGCTCAACTTTACTTTGGCTTCCGTGCGTGAGTCCATCAACAATTTCCTTAGGCTCACCATGCAGGCCACATCCTTCTTCCGATAATCACCAAACTTCATATGGATCTTCAGGGTGATCTCTAGATGGGAGCCATCAATTTTTTTCCGAAAATTGTTAAAAAACATGGCCGCCAGTATCCATTTTGAATGTTAAATTTGTATCCATCGGCACACCCTGTGGCCCGCATTTATTGAAGAAATGTTTTGAAAATTACAGGCATGTTTAGGATCACCTCTAGATGGGAGCTCTTAAATTTCAGAGCTTTTCAATGAAAAACATGGCCACCGGCAGCCATCTTGAAATTTACTCTTTGCATGATTAAATCCTTTGGAACACCCTACAGACCACATCCCTCATCTTATTGCCACCAAACTTCATATCGATCTTCATGGTGACCTCTAGATGGGAGTTATCAATTATTTCCGAAATTAATTAAAAACATGGCCACCAGCAACCATCTTGGATTTTACTCTTTGTATGACTCTATCCTTTGGCACACCCAACAGGTCACATCTCTCATCCGACCATCACCAAACTTCATATGGATCTACGGGGTGACTGCCAGATGGGAGCCATTGATTTTTAACGAAATTCTTTTTAAAAAACATGGCCGCCTACAGCCATCTTGGATTTCAAATTTGAATCCATTGGCACAGCCTGCAGCCTACATTTATTGGAGAATTGTTCTGAAAATTTTCAGGCATATTTAGGATCACCTCTAGATGGAAGCAATCGAATTTGAAACATTTTCGATGAAAAACATCCCTTATCCGATCATCACTGAACTTTATATGGATCTTCAGGGTGATTTCTGGATGGGAGCCATCAATTTTTTCCGAAATTCATAGAAAAACATGGCTGCCAGTGACCATTTTGGATTTTACTCTTTGCATGACTAAATCCTTAGGCACACCCTAGAGGTCACTTCCCTTATCCGATCGTCACTAAACATCATACGACATGGCTGCCAGTGACCATCTTGGATTTCACTCTTTGCATGACTAAATCCCTCGGCACACCCTACACGCCAGATCCCTCATCCAATTTGAATCAAATTTGAATCCATCTTGCAGCTCACATTTATTGGAGAAATGTCTGAAATGAAAATAATTTCATCTACACAATACAAGGCCTTTACTGTAACGTTTTGACTGTCCTTCTTTATCATTCTATTCATTGCTCAGGAAAAAATAAATCCTTCCTAAGTTGAGCTACAGTGTCATTGACACATTAATTATGGGATATTTTAGAACAAATCAGCCATGAAACTTCAGGTGATTTCAGATAGAGATATAGTTCTCCTGCTTGTTATGCTCCGAATGTTTCCGCAAGTATAGCTGAAACATTCAGAGCACTGATAGCAAGCAGGAGAACTCGATCTTGTCAGCCCTTTACACCAAGGCAAAATATCAGATATGTCCTCAGAAATACACCATTTTATTGTGCCTTTTATAGACAAATAATATACACAAATCTTCAGTTTGTCAGTGTTTTATTCACAGAAAAAGTTATTTGTAGTCATGAAATCTGGTTTGATAAAACTTATGTTATAATAAAAAATTGTGGCCCGGAAGAAATAGGCCATCTATAATTAAACGTAGCAGCGGAACAAATGAGCTGAGCCATAAACATTAAACAGGACATTCAGACTCAATTTAATGCTGTCTCTTTCACAGATGTTGAAGTTGAGTGGATGACCAGTATTGGGATTGCAGAATATAATGGATACAAATCAGTGAGGATTTATAAATTTGAAGTTTCTGATCGAGTAACACAGGCAATATGGAGTATTCAGACACATAAGACGTCATCATGCAAGGATAGGGATATATATGTGTGAGTATATTATGTTATATTTACATACTAAGTGTTGTCATTACTAAATCCAGCATTCTGATTGGTCGGCGCCCACGTGGCTAGTTGCAGTTATTTCTTGGTGAATGCGCAACGCCTCATAACACCAAGCTCATAACACCATTGATACGTCATTGGGTTTGGAAAGACGAACGCGTAATGTTTTGGGCCCATTTGGACTCGCGCATGATTGACTTAATACATCATTGGGTTTCAATCAGTCTATGTAAACATACACTCAGATTCATACTGATACTGAGTCTATTGCATTCCCATCAACTTTTCATTTCTGAACGGTTGTGGGCTTCCCCCAAATTACGTCACACCGCACTAAATATAAATCTGAAATTAGTTGTGATTGACAGGCGTAAACATGGTCACATGCCAGTGCCGTCATGGCCGCTTCAACCCTGTGAAGCCGATTCTAAGAATCGGAATTAATAGTTGCAGGGTTTGTGACTTTTCGTTCGGCGGTTGTTTTACTGACAATAAAGGGAAACAGCTATCTTCCGGGATCCAAAATAATATGTACAATAACTAAGACAGATCTTCTTGAAATTATAAAAAATGTCAATTTATGTGGATCTCTTGGACTCAGAACGAATTATTTTTTAGATTGCCAGGCGATTTGTCGCCCATGTTGTCAAAAAATAACACAAATCAACGGCCACGAATCAAAAATACATGAATGTCGGGACTATCTGCTGAAACAACTACAGAACTAAACAAAAAGTTAAATGACATAACAAAACCTGGGACTAATATAGTTATACAGTTATATTAGTCCCAGACAAAACGATCTATCAGTTCCCCAGTACCGGCAGTAGTACCACCGCAGCCAAAATGAGCGTAGAGCAACACAATTCTACCACCAACCCCACCGAAACCCTCCCGACCTTACACAGCCGTATTATTAGCTCCAAAGATTGGCCAGTTGTACCCTAATTACAGTTGCCTGCAATCCAAATTCCGGTGATTCTTGATTTTAAACTTTCGACCGCTCGTCAACAATCTACTTTATTTGTCGATTTGTGAATTTCTCTTCCGGTATAACATGACGTCATGGATACTATTTTAACAACACTTAGCCACACCTTCGGAATTTCCACACCGAGAGCACGTGACATGTTACTAGTTTTTTATTGGGGCACACATTTCTTGGAGCTAAGTTTTGATTGGCGGTAATTACAAGGAATCCCGGGTTTGGGAAATGAAAACTGAACGAAAGGTCGTCAGACCCACTATTTTGTATATGTGGGTATGTAGTTTACTCCAGACTGGGTTTCAATATGAAGAGAAATTGTTCCTATTAACTTTTGCCAAGGGTGCTATTGGGTATTTTGGGCTGTTTTTGTCACGATACACTTTTCGATTTAAATACATTTAAAAAAGTGGATTTTTCGCTAAATGTATATAAATATAAGGATTAACTGTCATGTGGACTATTTTTATGGAGATGTAACCGTGAGGTAAGTGGTCATAACTTGTGTGTAAAAAGTTATGTCCACTTACCTCACGGTTACATCTCCATAAAAACAGTCCACATGACAGTTAATCATCCTTATGCATAACTGATGAATTGTTTGTTCTGTTGTTAACTGACAGGGTTCCATGGGGCCATGGAAACCTAGAATAGTCTTGAATTTGACAAATGACCATTCAAGACCTTGAATGTTCTTGAATTTCCATGGTAAGCCTTGAATGGTGGTGATATTAGCACCATTTTCTTAACTCTTAATTGATTTTGATCTGGTATTTATTATATCTAATTGAAGGGTCAGGTCATAGGGAAAAAAGCGCGAATAATTAGCCTTGAACAGCTTTGAATTTTATAATTTTATAATCTTAAATTTAGACTTAGAAATGATTTGGGAAATGGCATTGAATGGCCTGGAATCAGTACTGCTGACCGAGATGTTGAGTACCTTTAGCAACTATTGAAAGGTACAACGTGTAGCTAGTACTATTGCTTAAACATTTTATGTTTGTCTGAAGGTTTGAGCATATATTGGGCAAGACCGCCAGATCCCATGAGCAGACAAACGTTTAATGGACAGCCTTTGCAACATATTTTATTTATCCATCACACAAAACTTTTGCGTAGGAAATCTATTATTTTCCAAAGTATTTCATTAATTCCTTCGATGATGCCCTTACATTTAGGAGTCCAAGTAAGTTAATTACTATTCATGATATGCGAAAACCTGAATCAAGAAAAAATAGTTCTTTGGTACTTTAAAAAAAAATTTCCTTGTCCTAATATCTTCTTTTTCACATCTTTAATTCACATTCCTGATCGCAATGATGGCATTTAGGTCGGTTGATGTCTCTGATTGTCTATTCTTCATTTGTAGGGATGTACCGATAATATTAGCAGACATCAGACAGAAATACACCATGTATAGATATTAGGTTCCCATCCATTCATTTGTAGGATTGTTCCAATAATAGATTCAACAAGCACTTATTAAACCGTATGTCTATGTTGAGCTTGTTAATTGAAAATCCCTAAAAATGAATGAATATTTATCAAATAACAAATCAGTTGTTATCATGTTAACAAATTGTTAAATATTGTGTATCCCTTCCTAGCAAGTTTTATATAGATTCCGCAGGATTCCGGGGTATAATATAATAGATAAGAATTGAGGACACCGGTCAATAAAAGCTTCTATTAATAAACAGTAATTTTATTTATAAATTTTCTCATATAATACATACCCTTCTAGTGGACAGGAAATATGGTTATTATTAGTAAAGAGTGTTATTATTAGAACAGAAACGTTTGGAGATTATCAAGAGGGAGAATGCTATCTTATTACTACCTGTATGTACCTGGAGTCAAAACAAATGTCATTTCAACTCAAAGAGATTTCACCACTGTATCAGTAAGAAACCACTTTATTATGCCTTTATAAACAAATAATTTACAAAGAACTATTTGTAGTCTTGAAATCAGGTTTAAAAAAAATTATGTTGTAATTGTGGCCCAGACGCAAGCCTTGAAATAGTGTGCCTGTCATTTGCAGAATGAGGTCCCCAGAGGGTGAATTTAGTGATGCTACCCCGCATAGTGGGCTAGCATCACCAAATTCACCCTCTGGGAACCTCATTCTGCTGAGTTGTAAGCAGAATGAGGTCCCCTGAGGGTGAATTTGGTGATGCTAGCCCACTATGCGGGGTAGCATCACTAAATTCACCCTCTGGGGACCTCATTCTGCAAATGACAGGCTCACTATTTCAAGGCTTGCCCAGACGAGATACACTATTTTTATATATAGCAATTTTGATCTCTTGTCTTCAATGCAGAACATTCATTCTTGCTCTATCCTCAGGTATATACAGCATGGCAGCTATCCATATATCACACCGTTCAATGAATCAACACCAGATAATTTCTACACAACAAGAACCCAACTCCACCATAGAATAGTAAACACGAAGAAAGAGCCGCTTCCCTTGGATGTAAGAGATCCAACACCTGGGAGCTGGTACCTGGTGGCATTCTATCCAAGATCTGATGATGACATCAGACCATCGGTTTGTATCAATTACAGTAATGCCCTAAGTAATCGACTCCATTAACCACAGCAGAATTATGTGTAACTTTTCAGGATTTAGTCGGAAATATGGCTTGTTGCCATTCATCGGAAAGCTCTCCCCGAGAGGTTTCCGATGAATGGCAACAAGCCATATTTCCGACTAAATCCTGAAAAGTTACCCATAATTCTGCTGTGGTTAAAGGAGTCGATTAATTAGGGCATTACTGTATGTTATGAAACACTACATGCATTTGTGCACTTGGAACTTGATTGTATTCTTTTCAATTTACACAAGCTGTTTATTGTTAAGTTGTTTTCATCTTCAGTGTTTCACTCATAAGATAATTCCAGTATTCATTCAAGAGCTGAAAAAGTATGCTCTATTTATTATACACTCTTTAATAATTCTTGAAATAGTGTGTTTGTCCTTTGCAGAATGAGGTACCCAGAGGGTGAAGTTAGTGGTGCTATCCTGCATTGTGGCCTAGACTGTCACTACATTTACCCTCTGAGAACCTCATTCTGTTTGTTCTCAACTGCTATGGGAGACCTTGGATCAGACTGAATAACCCAGTTGAAGTTGGTGATGTTATGTTCACACATTAATCACCTCGTTAATATGTATCTTCTGCAAATTAGGGACTTCCCAGAAGAGAAAAAGTAACTAAAAGCAATATTAATTTGAGACTATAGATAGTTCCAAGAAAATGAGACCTGAGCAGAATGAGGTCCCCAGAGGGTGAATTTGGTGATGCTAGCCTGCTGTGCGGGGTAGCATCACTAAATTCACCCTCTGGGGACCTCATTCTGCAAATGACAGACATAATAATTCAAGGCTTGCTCACCAATTGATTATAGAACAAGTTACAGTTAGATAAATATCGTTATCCCCCGGAAGGGGATATGGAAATTTTCACTTTCATACTAGCCCATGCACAAGCGACTGATTCGCTTGTTAACAGGAATCTTTCAACATCCTCAAGAATCATTAGAGTTAAAGGCCCACTTAATTTTCTAACCCCCAGATCACATGTAAAATATATGCCATATTATATTATTATATAGCATTTGAAAGAGGAAGCTCCAAAACATTGTAATATCAACTTATTCTGTGTAATAAACTGTGAACTGTGTTGTTTTTGTTGAGGTACCGACATGTTTTCTGTGCTTAACCCTTTGAACTCGACTGGCCGGTATTCCGGCCAGAACGTAATTGCATATATACGCGACTGGCCGGTTTTCCAGCCATGACGTAATCTCGTTCTACCATCGGCGTCGCAGTGTTGAACTTTATATTTTATATTTCGATAAATACTCAATGTTAAGAAAAATAAAATAGAGTTTCATAAAACTCATATTATAACTGTTTTAGCTGCCCAAAAATTATGGAGGATGTGTTTGGCATAACGAAGTATAAGCCGATTAAAAACCGGGTACAGTCTCCAATTTATAACATTTCTGCAATTACGGCGCCGCCATATTGCTTCTCGTGACCTCTCGTTTCGCGTTAGGTCATATCGCCTTATATGGCTCATAAGAGATCTAAGAATATATATTTATAGGTAGAAACTTTAGTGACGTATTCTTGTGGTATTTATAACTACCAATGTGTGAAGAAATTCCCGCTGAATTATATAATTCGCGCTAACGATTGTCGGATGTAAACACGTGTCATACGAGTTTTGTTCAAGAATATACAAACTTCTGAGTACATTAAATCATAACTTTTTTGCTATATATATTTACACGAGAATAAAGTTCAGAATCTTGTCTTTAAGATGGCATAAGCCAATAGACCGCACAATGCCGCGTATTTTAGTTATTGGTGGGGTATTCAGAGAACACCCAGAGTTTGTTTTGGCTAAAGCCCATATGACGTCATGTATTTACGTTGGGATTGTGACGTTTTTACGTAACATTTTTAGCTCAACATTTCTTTGTAAAGTTTGAGCTATTGCCATGGCTTTGTCGTCCGTGTGTACGTGTGTACGTAAGGCATCAACAATGCAGGCTACAGGTCATACCTTTGGTCGGATCATTATGAAATTTGTCATAGCTGTTGACATCAACATTTAGACCAGAATGATTAATTTTGGGGTCATTCGGAAAAAAAATATGGCCACCAGCGGCCATCTTGGATTTCAAAATTCAATCCATTAGCGCGGGCTACAGGCCGTACTGTTTGTCTGATCATCATGAAGATTGTCATGGTTGTTAATATTGACATGTAGATGGGAATGAGTGATTTTGGGGTCATTCGGCCCAAAAACATGGCCGCCAGCAGCCATCTTGGATTTTACTCTTTGTATGACTAAATTCTTTAGCACGGGCTACAGGTCGTACTTTTAGTCTGATCATCATAAAATTTGTCAAGAATGTTAATAATGACATGTAGATGGGAACGAGTCATTTTGGGATCATTCGGCCAAACAAGAAATTCAATTAATTGAGGAAAAACACCCACTGTCCCGAGTGGTAATGATAAGCTATTGGAGGGTCTACTAGTTCGCATGCAAAATAGCATAATAGCATTGAATGTCTCAATGACATCAACAGCTTTAAGAGGGGAATAACCTACCATATATGGTAGATATTCAACCAGGCTCTGCTTAAGTTTGTTAATTGATGACTGATGTACATGTACAATACACACAAATAGTAATAACAATTAATGTTATGATTTTGAAACTAACCATGATAGAATATTGACAGTAAGGTGGTATTAACTACGAGTACTATTAGTAACAATAGTACTACTTTTTTAGCATAATATATGGGTACATAATGTATGGGAAATATTAAAGGACGAAACAATAGTTACAATACAATTATAACAATTAAGTGCAAGAAGAGCTAATTGCACTTAAGCGCAATATGGGAATCTCTATTGTGCTTAAGCGCAATATGGAAGTATTTAACTGTGTATAAGTGCAATGATGGAATTTTCATATTGCACTTAGATAATAAAACTCAATAAGGTATCTCTTAATAAGGAATATAGTGTACATAAACTCCCTATAATTCAGGTGGTGTAGTCCATTCCCATGGTACAATGGGTGGAACAAATATAGGATTATTCTACTATTTGCACAAGGGCGATCTAATGAGATAGATATTAATTGCGCTTAAGTGCAATGTGGATGTAATTTCGCTTATGTGTAATAGGGAATGTGTAATAAGAATAATCCTTATTGCACAGGAATATCATATTGTGCTTAACTGCAATAAGGTATATCTAACTTTGCTTAAGCACAATAACTTAAGGAATTTTCTTATTGTGCTTGAGTGCAATTAGTTATTCGGTTAGTTAAATAATAAGTTATTTGATATGTTTTTTTCATAACCGTGCAGCCCTAATTAGAGATTCCTTAAGTTATTGCAGTTAATCGAAATTCTCTATTAAATGTCAATGTGGTTTCCCATAGAGATCATCAATGATGTCTATGCGCAAGCGCAAGGGCGACACGCCAATCTTCTCTATTGGGATTCCAATTGTTGGCTTATTAAATATGCACATATGTTTAAGATACAGTCGCGCGCGAAGCGCGCTCCCGTAAGTCGGGTTTTTGGATCCCAGTTAATGAAAATATCATTGAAATAATCGGTTTCCCCCCAATAAACATCCATATATTCAATATACATGTTTTGGAGCAGAATTAGGCAGTCCATATTGGACGCCATCATGGAATTTATTTTTTGTTTGTTTAATTTTCACACATATTTATTAGTTATGTGGATGGAGTTCTCATTAAACCTCACATCCTTATATTGGTTACAGTAGTGCCCAAAGTAATTGACCACTTAACCACATCAGAATTATTGGTAATTTTTCAGGATTTAAAATCCTGAAAAATTACCAATAATTATGCTGTGGTTAAGTGGTCAATTACTTTGAGAATTACTGTACGAGGATTGAGTTATCCTTAAACCTCAAATCCTTATATTGGTTACAGTAATGCCCAAAGTAATTGACCACTTAACCACAGCAGAATTATGGGTATTTTTTGAGCATTTAAAATCCTGACAAATTACCCATTATTCTGCTGTGGTTAAGTGGTCAATTACTTTGTACATTACTGTTTGAGGATTGAGTTATCATTACACCTCAAATCCTTATATTGGTTACAGTAATGCCCAAAGTAATTGACCACTTAACCACAGCATAATTATGGGTGATTTTTCAGGATTTAAAATCATGAAAAAATACCCTTTATTTTGCTGTGGTTAAGTGATCAATTACTTTGGACATTACTGTATGTAGATGGAGTTAAACCTCACATCAGTGTGTTGGGGATTTGGACCTTCACTTGGGACCTTTTGTTTTTAACGCAACAAATGCGCATACACCTTATACACAAATTTCTTATGTAGCCAGAGTTTTTCTTGGATAAGACGAGTTTGAAGCCTGCTTACATTTCAAAATGTTGTCAGTTTTGTATTGTCTGCAGCGGAACTCGACGTGTTGAAGCAAAAGTTACAAAAGATAAAATGTGTACATAATGAGACTATAATACAACTGAAAAAATAAATTGAGGGAGGGGTGGTCAATACAGGGAACTAAGGGTTGAACCGATATAAATTTGTAGAGCGATAACGACCAATGTTGACATATTATGCATCTGAACTCTACTGTTGCAACAAGGCTATAAAATAGGGGGGTGTCAGAATCTTAGTCATCTCTATATAGTGCCAGAATAGTCATTTATGGACTTCTATAAGATGTTGGGTTGGTTATATGGACTCGGAGAAAAAGGCCTTTGTACACATGAACTGACATAAATTAGTGGAGCGATGTTGCCATGTAATGCATCGCGACTGTACTAAAGCAGCAATGATATAAAATTGGAGGGGGGGTCTGAAATTATCTCTATCTCCATAGATGGCACCAGGATTATATAGAAAGGAATAGCAATTGATATACGTATACGGTATACTATAGTAATACCATAGACATATAAGTATCACGCGATAAAATATTATGTAACGTGACTATACCAATGAAAGAAATCAATAAATTGGACCGGGATTAGAGGTTGGGTTGGTTATATGTGGATAATTGGATATGGAATTCATACGATGAAACGATACAAATTAGTGGAGCGATAAAGACCAATGTTGACACTTAGTCAGGCTATGCGTGAGAAAATATGGGTTGATACGATAGACCGAAATAAATTTGTCGTGTGATAATGACCAATGTTGACGTATAAAGTAACGCGACTGTACTGTCGACAATTATCAGGTATAACCGGTCAAATATGGACTCTAGTGCCCAATATGGAACAGCTCAGAAAACATTTGCAGGGCACTAAAATTTATTTAACATGGCACATTAAAATCGATTTATGTTGATAAAACTGTCATTTTTCAAAATTTTAAGTTGAGACTTGGTGTGTGTGAGTGGGATACTAATATATTCCTAAAATGACTGAGTACAGCACGTAATTATGTTTTAGATGGAAGAAATGAATTTTTTTCAATGATAAAATTTAACATGGCATTTGCCATTAAAATCGATTTATGTCCATAAAACTGTCATTTTTCAAAATTTTAAGCTGAGACTTGGTGTATGTGCGTGGGATACTTATATATTCATAAAATAACAGAGTTCAGCGTGTAATTATGTTTTAGATGGAAGAAATTGAATTTGTTTTCGATAATAAATTTGCAGCGTGGACGGTTCATCGAGTGCGCTCAATTTGTAAACAAACAAAGTTTTGTCAATAGTCGTTTTGGTCAAACTATCCCTTTTTAGACCGGGACAGCAGATCCGAATAGTAGCTAAGATGTATTTAGATAGAATTATCAAAAGAATTTGACCGATTAGAGTGCATTGTAAGAGAATCGAGTGGAGAAATATTGGTGACATTTTCACAATAACACGCCAATTCCGCAATGACTGTACTTGCAAACGAGCGCTCGTTAATATTCATGCCAAGAAATGCAGGCGTCAAACTCATCTTTTTGGAAGGTTAATCCAACATTTATATATCAGAACAATCCTCCCAAAATACCTTCCAAGATATCCAAGAAAGTTTTAATAGCTTAGAAGACTGAACAGCCGAAATGAAATGAATTAATTAATAATCGCCAATGGAGGCTTCGCTTCGCAGTGACGGTTGGCAATTATCACGATACGACAGGGGAACACTTTGACGTTCGTACTCATATTTCACCAATTTTTGTACCTGGCTTTCCTGTCCTAAGTTTCACGGAAAAATGGCTAATTTTACTCTATTTGTCGTTATATACATATTATACATATTTATCACACCATTTATTATTCATTTTCATAAAAATAAAATAAAAGAAGCCGAAGATGACATGTTTAAACTGTTTGAAGCACGAATTTGGCGATAAGTTGTTATCAGAGTACGTTATACTTGTGATAGTTACGTTACGTTACGCACACGGTGTTCCCATATCCTATTGCGATAATCGCTTAACCCTTCGTTTTTCAACTGGCATTTCAATTGGTTGAAATTGAAATTTCTCAAGTTCCAGCTCAACACGAATCTAGTGACCCAATTGGTAGAAATACTTTAGCAGTAATTCTTAGTTTTATAAGTCATAACTCTAATTTTATTGACGATACGTGCTCAACATCACAATATGTCACTGTTTATGGCGGTGTTATCCAAACGTGTGCTTTGATAATGATTATAAATTTATTTTGCGATCAAACGTCAGTGCAGCTCAGCAGAAACGCATAGGCACTAGTTCAATTCAGCAGAAACGCATAAGTCCTACGATTATAGACACCCACTGGACGCGCTTCGCGCGTCGGTCAGTGGGTGAAAAACATGGCCGCCAGCAGCCATCTTGGATTTTACTCTTTGTATGACTAAATCCTTTAGCACGGGCTACAGGTCGTACCTTTAGTCTGATCATCATAAAATTTGTCATGGCGGTTGAAATTGGAATGTAGATGGGAACAGGCGGCCATCTTAGATTTCAAAATTTAATCCATTAGCACGGGCCACAGGTTGTACCGTTAGTCTGATCATCATGAAATTTGTCATGGATGATAATATTGACATGTAGATGGGAACGAGTAATTTTGGGGTGATTCGGACAAAAAACATGGGTCGCCAGCAGTCATCTTGGATTTTACTCTTTGTATGACTAAATACTTTAGCACGGGCTACAGGTTGTACCTTTAGTCTGTTCATCATAAAATTTGTTATGAATGTTAATAATGACATGTAGATGGGAACAAGTCATTTTGGGGTCATTCGGTCAAAAAGATGGCCGCCAGCAGCCATCTTGGATTTTACTCTTTGTATGACTAAATCCTTTAGCATGGGCTACAGGTCGTACCTTTAGTCTGATTATCATAATATTTGTAATGGCTGTTGAAATTGGAATGTAGATGGGAACGAGTCATTTTGGGGTCATTCGGACCAAAAACATGGCTGCCAGCGGCCATCTTGGATTTCAAAATTTAATCCATTAGCACGGGCCACAGGTCGTACTGTTCGTCTGATCATCATGAAATTTGTCATGGATGTTAATATTGACATGTAGATGGGAACGAGTAATTTTGGGGTCATTCGGCCAAAAAACATGGTCGCCAGGGCCCAGCAGCCATCTTGGATTTTACTCTTTGTATGACTAAATCCTTTAGCACGGGCTACAGGTTGTACCTTTAGTCTGATCATCATAAAATTTGTCATGGCTGTTGAAATTGGAATGTAAATGGGAATGAGTCATTCGGACAAAAAACATGGCCGCCAGCGGCCATCTTGCATTTCAAAATTTAATCCATTAGCACGGGCCACAGGTCGTACTGTTCGTCTGATCATCATGAAATTTGTCCAAAAATCATAACCGCCAGCAGCCATCTTGGATTTTACTCTTTGTATGACTAAATTCTTTAGCATGGGCTACAGGTCGTACCTTTAGTCTGATCGTCATAAAATTTGTCATGGATGTTAACGATGACATGCAGATGGGAACGAGTCATTTCGGGGTCATTCGGCCGATAACATGGCCGCCAGCAGCCATCTTGGATTTTACTTTTCTCTTCATGTCTATAAACTAGTATTAGACATTCAACTTTCCACATTCCTAATCGCTCCATTGACTGTAATACATTAAATTATTCCCTTTCCAAGTTGAGCTACAGTGTCATTGACACCTTCATTTTTGGCAGTTTCTATAATAAATCTAATAAGTTTTCAATTTTTTTATATTAACTTTTTCTGGATTTAAGATATTGAAATTGATTGTGATGTGCTGAATTCAGAATTTAATAATCTTTCCAATGGTGTAAACAATATTGTAGAAGAGAATGCATATAATACAGCACCATACGCCTGAACACAGTCTACAATAAGTCAAAATACCCCTGGGAGCCCAGGGTCAGGGCGTCGATCGTTGTGGGGAGCCAGTGTTCACAGGGTTAAGTTTCATCTGGACTGTACTGCAAAGTCTATTATTTGAAATGAAAGGGGAGTAACTCTATATATTATGTTGCATTCTGGGTGCGAAACGTGGGAAATGTTTCTATGATTCTATTTTCTATTACTATATGGGCACCTTCTGAGACACATATGTTCCAAATGGTGATGAATTGTAGTATTTAATCATATTTTATATCATAGATTGTTATTAAAACCATATATCAAGGCACTATAAACAAATTATCGGTGACTTGAAAATTAAGTGGGCCCTTAACCTTCCTTTGATTATTATATTTCACAATAAAATTGTGTTCTGTTTAAAGGCCCACTTAATTTTTGAATGCCCAGATAACATTATTCCATATTATTAGCTCAACTTTACTTTGTAAAGTTTGAGCTATTGCCATGGCTTTGTCGTCCGTCGTCCGTGTGTACGTGTGTGCGTGTGTGCGTGTGCGCGTGTGTGCGTGTGTACGTAAGGCGTCAACAATAGAGGCTAGCCAGCCAGCAGCCATCTTCGATTTTACTCTTTGCATGACTAAATCCTTTAGCACGGGCTACAGGTCGTACCTTTAGTCAGATCATCATAAAATTTGTCATGGATGTTAACAATGACATGTAGATGGGAATGAGTCATTTTTGGGTTATTCGGGCAAAAAACATGGCCGCCAGCAGCCATCTTGTATTTTACTCTTTGTATGACTAAATCCTTTAGCACGGGCTACAGGTCATACCTTTAGTCTGATAATCATGAAATTTGTCATGGCTGTTGAAATTGGAATGTAGATGGGAACGAGTCATTTTGGGGTCATTTGGACAAAAAACATGGCCGCCAGTGGCCATCTTTGTTTTCAAAATTCAATCCATTAGCACGGGCCACAGGTCGCACTGTTCGTCTGATCATCATGAAATTTGTCATGGATGTTAATATTGACATGTAGATGGGAACGAGTTATTTTGGGGTCATTCGGCCCAAAAACATGGCCGCCAGCAGCCATCTTGGATTTTACTCTTTGTATGACTAAATTCTTTAGCACGGGCTACAGGTCGTACCTTTAGTCTGATCATCATAAAATTTGTCATGGATGTTAACAATGACATGTAGATTGGAACAAGTCATTTTGGGGTCATTCGGCTAAAAAACATGGCCGCCAGCAGCCGTCTTGGATTTTACTCTTTGCATGACTAAATCCTTTAGCACGGGCTACAGGTCCTACTTTTAGTCTGATCTTCATAAAATTTGTCAATAATGTTAATAATCACATGTAGATGGGAACGAGTCATATTGGGGTCATTCGGCCAAAAAACATGGCCGCCAGCAGCCATCTTGGATTTTTCCTTTTTGTATGACTAAATCCTTTAGCACGGGCTACAGGTCGTACCTTTAGTCTGATCATCATAAAATTTGTCATGGCTGTTGATATTGGAATGTAGATGGGAACGAGTCATTTTGGGGTCATTCGGACAAAAAACATGGCCGCCAGCGGCCATCTTGGATTTCAAAATTTAATCCATTAGCACGGGCCACAGGTCGTACTGTTTGTCTGATCATCATGAAATTTGTCATGGATGATAATATTGACATGTAGATGGGAACGAGTAATTTTGGGGTCATTCGGCCAAAAAACATGGTCGCCAGCAGCCATCTTGGATTTTACTCTTTGTATGACTAAATCCTTTAGCACAGGCTACAGGTCGTACATTTAGTCTGATCATCATAAAATTTGTCATGGCTGTTGAAATTGGAATGTAGATGGGAACGAGTCATTTTGGGGTCATTTGGACAAAAAACATGGCCGCCAGCAGCCATCTTGCATTTAAAAATTTAATCCATTAGCACGGGCCACAGTTAGTACTGTTCGTCTGATCATCATGAAATTTGTCTTGGATGTTAATATTGACATGTAGATGGGAACGAGTACTTTTGGGGTCATTTGGCCGAAAAACATGGCCGCCAGCAGCCATCTTGGATTTCACTCTTTGTATGACTAAATCCTTTAGCACGGGCTACAGGTTGTATCTTTAGTCTGATCATCATAAAATTTGTCATGAATGTTAATAATGACATGTAGATGGGAACGAGTCATTTTGGGGTCATTCGGCCAAAAAACATGGCCGCCAGCAGCCATCTTGGATTTTAATCTTTGTATGACTAAATCCTTTAGCACGGGCTACAGGTCGTACCTTTAGTCTGATCATCATAAAATTTTTCATGGCTGTTGAAATTGGAATGTAAATGGGAACGAGTCATTTTGGGGTCATTCGGACAAAAAACATGGTCGCCAGCAGCCATCTTGGATTTTACTCTTTGTATGACTAAATCCTTTAGCACGGGCTACAGGTTGTACCTTTAGTCTGATCAGCATAAAATTTGTCATGAATGTTAATAATGACATGTAGATGGGAACGAGTCATTTTGGGGTCATTTGGCCAAAAAACATGGCCGCCAGCAGCCAACTTGGATTTTACTCTTTGTATGACTAAATCCTTTACCACGGGCTACAGGTCGTACCTTTAGTCTGATTTCGGGGTCATTCGGACAAAAAACATGGCCGCCAGTGGCCATCTTGGATTTCAAAATTTAATCCATTAGCACGGGCCACAGGTCGTACCTTTAGTC
Source organism: Siphonodentalium dalli (assembly GCA_032622095.1). Taxonomy (NCBI): domain Eukaryota; kingdom Metazoa; phylum Mollusca; class Scaphopoda; order Gadilida; family Siphonodentaliidae; genus Siphonodentalium; species Siphonodentalium dalli. Next base: position 84,367,310 of record CP136069.1, on the reverse strand, counting down.
TGATCGTCATAAAATTTGTCATTGATGTTAACGATGACATGTAGTTGGGAACGACTCATTTTGGGGTCATTCGGCTGAAAACATGGCCGCCAGCAGCCATCTTGGATTTAACTTTTCTCTTCATGTCTATAAACTAGTATTAGACATTCAACTTTCCACATTCCTAATCGCTCCATTGACTGTAATATATTAAATTATTCCCTTTCCAAGTTGAGCTACAGTGTCATTGACACTTTCATATACCATTTGGAAGAGGAACCAAACAAATATATATTCCACCAGAAAAAGAAGCAGCTGTGGCCTAGGACTGTCAAGTGATAGAGATTCATTCCAAGACTTCCCCCCTTGTCAACCCAGAATGCATCATAATTCAAACTAAGAGATAAAGTTATTCCCCTTCCATTGAGTATAATAGTACAGTCCGGATCAAAATTAAATAAAGGACACACCTTGGTACCTCGACAAAAACAACTTGTTCCAGTTTATTCGACCGGATCAGTTAATAATACAATGTTTTGGAGCTTCCTCTTTCAAATGGTATATAACATGGAATATTTTGAATATAATGTGATCTGGTGATTTGAAAATTAAGTGGGCCTTTAAATTTGACATGCTTATGGGGAAATCATTTGATTAATATTGGAACTATATTTCTCTATGGTGGGCAGTATAGTGAGACTGGGTAAGTGGACAGTGAACTGGCATCACCAAATTCACCCTCTGGTGACCTCATTCTGCTTAGACTCATCTTCTCTGGAAGTATCTCTTTGTTAAATTAGCAACATATTATGGACTTGTTCAGGTGCGTGAAACTGATAAGTTAATATTCAGGTGTTATGCCAACCTGGGGAACGTATCATTCTACTAACATTGCAGAAAATTCCAAAGAAATCCACATACATGTACCACTCCATTGAAAATATCGTCTGAACTTCGCTCAATTGTAAATATTTACATCTCAATTCGGGACGCAACTATCGAAGATAAGCACACACAAATGATTTCGCCATCGAGAGTCATTGCATTTAATTAATATATCAGAATGACAGTGCGTGTTGTCAATTTGGATTAATATTCATAAAATATAACTACTTTGAGCAAGATTGTTCTCCATTTCTATTTGATCACCCTACCAGAGTGTTTCACATCACTTTAAGAAACTTCCTCACAAAGACTCTTTCTTAGTTTAGTTTCTCTATATCCCCAAATTGGCAGACAACACATTGCATACAATGTAATCAAGGTGCCTAATTGGTGCACATCACAATATTCACAATCTGGGATCTTAAATCTTTGTCTCGGTCTCCCATAGCAGATGAGGCCATGCAAAATGAGGTCCACATAGGATGAATTTGGTGATGCTAGCCTGCTGCGGGGACATCATACTGCAAATGTCTGGCTCCATACACTCAGGTCTGCTTTGATGAATGGATAGAAGGAGTTTATTAGAAATTGTAAACATGGGTCACTGTTGTCATTATTATCATCATCACCACCATCATCATCATCATTATCACCACCACCACATCTTCCACCACCACCACCAACACCATCATCAATCATCATCATCATCATCATCGACACCACCATCGTCATCACAAAAAGATTGTTATGATAGTCAGAAGAACCGCCATTTCTGCTGATTTCCAGGATACATTATATATAATACATTGACAGAACGACCCAGTTGTGTGAACTGGTTGACGTTATTGCATGTGTTTGTGATGTGATGGTAAAATGAGGTGTTTATTGGACTCTTTGAAGATTATAGATTGTAGTATTCTGAAATTTAGGTCGATATTGCTTTATTTAATTGAACAAACTCATTATTTATGTTGACTATACCTCATAATTTTGTGAATACATTTCTGTTGCTGTTGACATTAGGGCTGTAATGGTTCATCATGAATTCAATGTATCACGATACACTTTCAAACGATACATGTATCATATATCTGTATAATGATACAAAGAATCAAGTAACTTCTTTAGGTGGGCATGTGTAAATGAGCAAAACATGCAATTTTATCTAAAGTTTTCATGTCTATTAGTGTATTTGACTCATCTAGCTAACAATTAAACTGCATTTTAGTTAAAATGAGCTCTATCTCCAGTTATAAACATGTCGGTTCTGATAATTCAGGCGGTAAATTATACTAAAACACTAATTTAGTGTATCATGATATGTATCATATCATTGATCATGTATTTTGATTTGTATCGTATCGTGATCAAGTGTAGCCCTAGTTGATGTCATCAATATAATTGGTTTGTATTGTCGAAGGTTAAGACAAATTTTTGTATTGAACGTTTTGAAATCTTCTGTATTTTGCTGTATTTCGCAATATATAAACCAACAGGTGTGCAATAAATATTCCGCTCAGAAGATGGAGAGAAAACATTTATCTCCTCTATTTCAAGACAAAAGAAGGTTGGATAAAAAATATGGATATACCGGTAGCCTTTAAAAGAATCATCAAATAGAATGGTCAATTATAAATCATAAAATAAGTTTTCACCGAAATATGGAAAACATGGTCATTGGTTGGAAATTTTCACTGTTTATACCAGTAGGTTTTGATATAATATCTATTCGATTATGTATATGTATATACCTATATCATGTAGCAATTATACAAAGGTATTAATGTCAACTTTCAGCTGTTCAAGAACAAATGCTCCTATGCATTATCAGCAAGTATGGCCACCCTGGCAGAACGATCTGTTGAGGAGATCTCTACTGAATATAGTGTGTACCTCACAGAAGTGGTTTTACCAAAGACATACAGGTATGTTTAGAAGCCATGAAAATAAGTGTAAACTCAATTAAAGATATGTTCATTGTTCCGGACCTCCAGTGTTTGGCACAGTTTATTTTTCCTTGCTCTGCCAGTAGTTCTGTTGGAATAATGGTGCAAACACATTGTGGCATATATACTAGATATATGTATATCTATACCTAAGAATGTCATTCTGTCACTGATTCTGTTGTTAAAAAAAATATTTTGCTGTCCTTCTAAAACATCAAAACTATATGAAATAAATTTATAGAAATAGAGGATCTCTAATGAGTCGTAATTCTATACAAAGATTATTAATAAAATTTAGTGGACAAAGTAAATAAATTTTGTATAGAATTGCGACAAATTTGAGATCGTTTTTATCACATAATCACATTTTAGCAAGGAAAAACGATCTGTTTTTTCATGTTGACAAAATTTTTCAACCACCCTTATCGCCACAGTTTATCTCACAGTCAACACTAAATAACCAACACAAATTGAATGTCATAATTATATTCTAATTAACATATTAATAACATTGATCAATATAATTGTGCTAAGCAAATACATGTGTGTCTTACTAAAAAATATTAGGCCGGGTTTAGGGGCTAATTATATGATAAAATTCAATATCAAACAATATAATGTCTTTCAGGTAGCACCTCTTATTTCAAACAACTGTGGGTGAGGGAACATTTTTTGATTTCCTTATAATTTATAACTCCCTGCAACAGATCTGACAACTATAATCACTTCTATGAAGCTATACTAATGAGGACACATTTGTACCATTATCCTCCCAAAAAATACTGATGAAGCATCTGGTGCAATACATGCTTCACTTAAAACTGCTTTAAAACAGAGACTTTTGATCAAAAATGTTTTCGTATTCTGGAAATAATACCATTTTATCCCCCAGGTCATGCCATGTGAATACATCAATGACATTAAGTTTGTTCTAGTTCAGCATCAGACCCAGGAATTGCATATGGCCCATCACATGCGACGCCATCTGAAAAAAGACATTAATAATTATACTCAATAAGAAAAAAATTAAATAAATAGGGGTTTTGCTTTTCAGACCCCGCCACATTGATTAAAAAGGGCCACGTTAGGCATTTTTATCTCAATGCCTTATACTATGAAATAAAATTATGATATTTACTGTAGTATATGAATATGGATAGTAACATCATTGCCTTGTGGCAGTTATTGCCCTCCAACTTCATGAAAATTTATTTGTTTCATGTTTAGTTATATTGGTTGTTCATTTAAAATATGAATGTAGTGGGTGTGTATGTTATCATCCGATCATCACCAACTTCATATTGATATTCTTCAGGGTGACCTCTAGATGTGAGCAATCAAATATATTGGAATTTCATTGGAAAACATGGCCACCAGTGGCTATCTTGGATTTTACTTTATTAATAACTCTTCATATTGACATCTGGTATTACTTAGACATTTGAACTTTCCTAATCACTCCAATTACTGTAACACATGAAATTATCCCCCCGTCTAAGTTGAGCTACAGTGTTATTGACACTTTCATATCGATCATGTGGTCAGTTTTGAAAAATATGGATAGTCGTGGGTGACGATATTTCAATTATAAATTTAAAACAGACAAAAACATATGTATTTAAGTTGAAATGTCTTCCTAAATGTGAGGAGACAAGGAGACACCAATTTTGGATCAGATGCCACGATCGTTTTTTGTTTTACTGCATTAGTAATTGAATAGTGTCAACGTCTTTAACTCTTAGCTCATGCGCTCATCGGCGTGTGTTGGCAAAAGTAATTTCATTGCTTGTACATCAAAGCCATAATCCCATGTCCTCACAACCTAATCATTGACAAATAAAATTATCCAGTCATATCACGATATATCTGTCAATACCGTAGTTGGTATAACTTGAGTCAATATTGTGTTAGCTCTACAGGCCAATACAACTCAATTCATGCTAAAACTATGACATTTTTTTCAGATGAGCTAACACAATGATAAATTTTCAGGTTCTATGTACCAGTGTCTGCTTATGCCTATGGTATCAAAATAAGGATATCTTCGTGTCTGTCCAATGAGACTTCACGAGGTGATACTTCAACGTCTGGATGTCCACTGATTCTTCGCATCTCTACTGGCACTATCTATTCACACAAAGAAACAGTCCATAAGTGTTTCACAAACTCTTCTGATTGTAAAGTCATCGTTGATTCTCCTGAGTTAGACAGCTGGACTTATCTCACAGTGACACATGAGAAAGCTAATATTACACATGATGTCTCCTTCAATTTGGATGTTACTCTCTTGGGTTTGTATCTATATCCTGGCCTGAAAATATTGTGCTGGACATTTGCAGAATGCTCAGGTCCCCATAGGGTGAATTTAGTAATGCTACCCTGCACAGCTAGCATCACCAAATTTCCCCTTTGGGGACCTCACTCTGCTTAGGCCTCATCTTCTCTCAAAAGTATGTTTATTATCAAATTAACTTGTTTTTTAGTTTCTTTAGAAATTTTCTTTTATAGTTTAGTTTCTCCATATCTCTAAATTGGCAGATGACACAGTGCATTATCGAGGTGGCCAATGGGAGCACATCACCATCTGGGAACCTAAATCTGTGTCTAGGTTTTCCATAGCAGTTGACAGTGTTCGCGCTGGACCGAAAAATTTTGTGGCCAAAAGTTTAGCCAAATGAAAATTTTATTAGCCAAATGAAAAAAAATTTGGCCAAATGTTTTTTTGCCAAATTAAAAAAAACTTTGGCCAAATTAAAACCTCATTTACTTGCCGCTTCACAATTAATGACTAAAATATTTGTTTTAAACTTTATTTGTTACTCAGAATAAAAACATAACAAAAACAACTTTAAAAACAATATTATACGAACATAGGTATGCGTGATATCGCACAGATAGTTGGATATTAGACGGGATGCAGTTTATGACACATTACATAACCATTGAGTTAAGACCTCTTCGCCTGTACATCCAATTGAGGGAACATTGGATTTAGGTATTTTATCCTACAGACTGCCTAATCAAGAAAACATTAGATACTGTAATTGGCTTTAATTTTGTGGGCCTCAATTTTCGTGGTTTCTCATAAAAAGGCTATTTTGTTGGGACGTGAATTCGTGGATCGGGTATCATATTTATGCACATCAACAGGTCCTACAATAGCATGTTTATGACATATTTGAGTAGACATTATTGAGAAATCGAAACCCCCAGTATTCCGGCGCCGAAAGGGCATCACGCAATCCGTGTACTATTATAGCTACCGGCTTCATTTCACATGCTAATGAGGTAGTCATTTATTGTTTTATACATGTAACCTGCGCGTGGTTAAACCATTAGCCTTTATTAAGAGTTCAATTCATTGAGCATTGTTTACACAAAGCTTATAGCCATTACCAAATGAAAGTCATGTCTCTCACTTCATGGTTAAAATGTGGAAAAGTTGAAACTCGCTCTCCGAAAACTGCTGGTCTTCCCGATCCAAAATTATAAGTGATGCACGACATGCTACTGCAACACAAGTCATGAACGATAAATGTTAAATGTTCTGAATGTAAATATTGTTTATGATCATAACTGATATCTTAATCAAATTAATTTCGTTTCATCTCGTCTTCCCCATATTTTTTGTTAACCCATTTTACGAAAACAGACTTCATGCCCGATATTCATTTCGATCTCGTGTATTGAGATTTTCTCTGATTTACTATGAGTCAATTATTTCGTTGGGTTTTGATTCCGTGGTTGGGTCGAACCACGAAATCAACGAACAATGGACCCCCACAAATAAAAAGGATTTTACAGTAACCAGTGTACAGATTAAGTGTTTTGACGATTAGGCTGGTTAAATGTTAGAGCTTTCCTGTTGCTGTCTCGGTGAAGTTTGATTATGTGCAGTGAATGTGAATGATGGATACTATTCCGATCCACCAATGTATTGGACATTCAAAAACACTCCATAAAACAACAGCCTCAGCACTAGGTATTCAACTATTCATTGTGCTCACTGATAACAACTCTCTTCAAAGCATACATGTTTACATAGTCGGTGTTATCAACCGCATATAAACAAAAATCCGCATATTTATTGGACCGTTATGGTGCGATATTTCCGAAGTATGAAATACTTTCATCGCCTAACTTCGTCTTGAATGTCGATCTATTCAGCACTTTTTAATTAGCTTTCCAGCTTCATGCTTTCCGTCTACAATTGGGGTAAAAAAACGTTTAGCCAGAAGTTTAGCCAAATGAAATTTTTATTACCCAAATTCGAAAAAGATTGGCCATTGGCCAATTTGGCCACCGACAGCGCGAACACTGGCAGTTGAGGCCATGCAGAATGAGGTCCCTAAAGGAGGAAGTTGGTTAGCTACCAACTGTCAGCTGATTAACGTGATCGCTGAACCTTCCCGTTATTTCAACTAGTTTAGGTCATTCAGTGTTCATACAATAACTTCAAACTTGTAGAAAGCGTATTAAACCAGTTCATATAGTCATATGCCTCAAAACTTACAATTTCCTTCAAATCATGTCGTGGTGTGAACCTTGATAAACTCGATGTATACAGTTAGTTATTGAATCCAAATAGATAGCCCACCAAAAATATTTCTATAGCAACCAGAGTTTGAAGTTTGCTATTGTACATCTCTCTTATTTCAATAATTTCAATTATTAGTTTCAAGGCTTAACCCTTCTATGACTGGAGTTTCCTGAAATTTTGTGAAAACCCTGTGCCAATGCATTCTATTATATATGCGAGGCTCCCTATGGAGAACACATTGGGCTAACAATATTGACCTTCACCATGTATACCAGTGCATTCTCTTAGGGAACCCCTTGATACATGTATCTCCGTCAAAGGTATCTTGCCCACTGAACTATATGGTATATTATCCCAAGTAGGAGGGGTTAACTCTCCGAGTTGAAAAAACGGTACAAAATTCTATGGTACATATCCTCTGTAATGTTCATGACACGTGTAATCACGTGATTTCTGACACGTAGTGAAGTATTCGCCATATTTTTTTCCCTCCTCACCATGGACGGGCGCAAAAAGAATCTCTCCAAGAATACGAAGCTAAGTTGCAGTTTGTATAGCAAAAACAGTTTTGTTTTTGTTTTATACAAACAACATTATTTCTTTGCTTATAGTTGAAAATTATGTACAATTCACATAAAGATTACGTGGTTGTTCCGAATATAATATCGGAATCGGATGACTCGTTTCGTTTTAACGGACTTTGTCTTCCATAATTTTAATCGGTCAATGAATTAATATCTGTTGTTTATGCCGACAATATCAGAGTTTCTGGCCTATTAACGACAGAACATTCGAGGCACCATTGGATATGACTAAAGACGCTGATCGTTTTCTTTATAACAAATCTATGGCATACAGGTGACGTATAATTTAAGTTACCACGTGCGTTGACGGTGGTTAAAGGTATCACGAAATTAGGTGACTTACTTTTGAGTTCATTTTTTTCGTTTTACGGCTTTATTTAGACGTTGACAATCATCGTCTGGTGTAAAACTGAAGACAAAAGCACTGTTTTAACGCTTGTGAAATACGCTGATAGGATTGTAAAATCCTGAATGTCAATTTGAACCTTTTTAACCTGGGATGATTAACAATGGAGCCGTTACTGCCTTGGTTGGCACAGGCATGGTAACATAACAGAACAGGTGTATTTGTGATTGTTCGTAATCACATTAATTACTTTCACAGGACTGCTAATCGAGGTAAGAACAGGTTCATGAATCGCCTTCCCCGTAGCTCCCCTTGACGTCGCTTCCCTCGTTTCGAGGTCCCAAGAATAGAGAACGAAAGTCGATATATAGGGTTCCTCTAATTGGCGTAATTAGCACTCGGAGCGATAGTCACACCACACAGGACGCGGGTTGGGGCTACCCATCGAACCCGTAGCTCCCACGAGTTGCTTCCCCTAGGACACGGACACTTGCCGCAGGGAAGGATCCAGATAATTTTGGGGGACACCTGTTCTGTATTTGAGTATGTGCCCATATAAATTTGGATGTTAAAATATTCAGTACTGGATACTTGATATAGACTATATATCATCTGCAGGCTGATGATTTGAATTACTAGTACATTTTGTTGAATTATAGAAAAATTCCTTGAAAATATGGAAGATCCAACTTGAATAAATACTATCTACATGGAATTTGGGCAAAACATCCCTGGATCCTTCTCTGACTTGCGGCTGCCGATATATCGTGTTCCTCTAATTGGCGTAATTAGCACTCGGGGCGATAGTCACACCAAACAGGGCGCGGGTTGGGGCTACCCATTGAACCCATTAGTCACATTGGTGCGCTCCCTGGACTATCGAACGGGACGTCAATCTGCTTCCTCGGGTCGACTGTTGGCTGTTGACGTGCCCAGGACGGCTGTGATTCAGCTTTACTAACACTCGACGCACGCCGTCCATCGCTACAAGTCGTCATCTCGGGGTCAGCGCGGCTGGGGGATACACCTTCAGTGGTCCCTGACCATGCTCTCCGGTGCCTTATGATAATAGTGTGTGGGAATTTGGGCTAAAATTACTAGTAGAATGGCCATTTTACTTTGTCTCAATTCAAATTAGACATTTTCTCTAAAAAAAAAAAAATATTACGTTTACGCTATTATTTGGCACCTGAAAGTTTATCCTCCATGCCTTCTGCCCCAGCTGGGCTTGGAGTGGGATCACAGTTCACAGGCTTGTTTCCTCCTTATTATAAGTCACCACTTCCGGGGGCTTGGCAGACAGGTTACTGGCCGCATTCTGGCCAACAGCTGCCAGTAACTTCGGGTTTGATTTTAAATGAAAACAAAAGATCTTATTCCCTGACGCCATTATAGCAGGAAGCTTGCTTGGGAACTGGTACCTACTAACCTCCCATCGCCAGTTCAGTCGGTTGGATATCGGGATCGGTCGAGCTGCTGCTCCATCCCCGAGATGTACAGGCTCTGGACATTCCTCCGGGGTCCCCAATGACCAGACCTCACATGCAATTAGAATGAAGCTTGTCGTGGTGTATTGTGCTGTTAACACCCCATCGACGGATGGAGATCGGGATCAGATCGAGCAGTCGCTCCAGCGCGAGGTGAAAGGGCTTTCGACATTCCTTTCGGGTCACCTTTACATGCGCTTACGAGGGAGCTCAGTTAGTTGTTCAGTGTTCTCTGATGCAGCCAAGCGCAGGAAGAAAATTAAAGTCGAATTTTGATTAGCAAATAACCTCAGATTGACATGATTTGATAGCATTGTTCTACAATCAGTTACAATTTAACAGAACATCATAGTGCTTTCCCTTGTTTCGAGGGTTCCAAGGAAGAGATAGAAACCTTTACGACCAGGACACTGTCACTTGTCGATGTATAGTGTTCCCTTCATTGGCGTAATTAGGCTCAGGACGATAGTCCCACCAAACAGGTCGCGGGTTGGGGCTACCCATCGAACCCATTGGCCGCATTTGGTGGGCTTCCTGGACTATCGACAGGGATTCCAAGTTGGATACTCGGGACGATGGTTGGCATACCCAGGGACAGTCAAATGAGGAAATAGGATCCAGGTTGCATGGCTTTTGTTCACATTTGGGTAGCAACTTGCCCATGTGATGCCGGTCAATTTGTACCCTGCACAAACGTCGTCAGAGCTGGTTGGTTATGCCATCGGACTGCACACTTGGCGACCTGGGATCGTACATGCTTTATCTCCGACCTCGCTGTGTTTCAGTAATAGATACGAATGACATTGGGTGCATTGGAAGTGTGGATTAACTGAGTCGGTTTAATTCTTTGTTTCTGTTTGCTCATCCTACCGGAGTGTTTCGTCTCACTTTAATAAGGAAACCACCTACAGGTATGGTTGCCAAATAACCAGATATAGGGTTTATCCTCTCAATATGGTTGTATATTTTAGGTGGGTGCATTTGCTTATCTTTTGTCTGCGGGTTGCTTTCAGTTCTAACGCAACATGGATTTCACTTTTGTTGTCCAGTAATACATAGATGAGTCCATTATCCATTGTTCGACATATGCTCAATTTCCAAACGCTGTTTACATGAGGTCTAGTTCAGCCACCCCGCTCGGGCTTAATGGGCAACATGGCGTATTAGCGTGGAAAAGAAGAACGAAATGGCTTCTGTGATATCGGTCTTTGGTTCTAATACGTCATTCTTCTTACGGGCTCGGTTGTCGGTACATAATGGTTTTGTTTTCCCTGATAGTGCTTGATTCGCCTAGTGGTCTCATTTCATATACTAAGCCAGGTCTTTTGCTGACCTCAGGGATGGCCAATGCCGGCTAATGTTGCATCTAAGGGGCAGCATATGACTCTTGATGGGCACACTTCATACCGCCGGAAGAAGATTCTTGCCAGATGCTTCCCCTCGTGCGAGATTCACTAGCATTGGGTGTCGGATGCCAGATCATATGATCCGCCCTCTCGATTCGCACTTCGGGCGATGGTTGTCTCCGGAACAGGGTCCCATTGGAGGGGCACCCCATCCATCCCAGAAGGGATACCTTGCGCCATCGACTCGTCGGGGACCAGTCAGCACAGCTAGAACAGTTGGGGCGCGGTGGCCCTTGGTCTGCTTTTCATTGCCTACCTGCCTTCGGTTTCCGCTGGTTTTGGGCTTGTGCCACAATCCTGATGCATTTTGTCTTTTGTGGATTTCCATCTTATTGACATTGGAATTTCGGTTCCTGGCTGCCTTTCGGTCATGGATTCAGTAGCCTGTGATTGGTCAGTTGGGTTTAACTGTGTTGGTGGGCATTTCCACATTTGGGAACGTCATCAGGGGTCAAATGCCATGGCTTCTTGCATCTTCGTCAGGGATATCTCGAACTCCAGGCTTCAAACTAAGTTTTGTGCTGTGAAACTTCAATTCTGAGCCCTGTTCTTCATACTTTGCCTGTGCCTTGCAACGTATGTCCGTGTAATACCCATTCGCTTCCCGGTTAGACTGTTGGTCAATGATACCTCCTCCTTATCGACAATGGCATGTCGCCAATTAGTTGGTGTCGGGCCCTTTTTTGGGAGCTTGCAGCTGTTTTTTCATCGGGCTCTCATATCGTGTATTGGGACACGGCCCAACCCACTCAAGATTTGGTTCGGGGGTTGGTTATATTGTTTTTAAGGGGGGTCTTCTTTATTACTTGCGGCTTTTGCTGCCTGGGTTAGCCTGTTAGGTGTGTTATTAGTATTCAGCCATCCCGGGGCTTATAATACCCGGCTGGGGATTTCTTGTCAACAGGGGGGGGGGTGTTACCCGTACCTTTCCCGGCACGTACTCGGCTGATACATTATTAGCCCTAAGTTCTGATGCGAATGTCGTCTCCGTCTCCATGTCTTCTGAAGCTATTTACTTTACTTGCAGGGGTCTTAAACTCTTAAGTGGCCACTTTTTGTTCGTTTGAGCTTACTGACAGGTATTAGTTTTAGGATGTAATATTACATTGGCTTATGGTCCTATTGGGCATGTGTATATATATATATGTATATACATATATATCTATATGTCTTTGCATGTATATGTATATATTGTAGGTTATCAGGTCAATCCAGTTCTTTGATTCAGATGCATAGCAGTGTTTTTGTTTCCTCGTGGCCTCCACCTGTTAGAAAATTCTATGCTTTACCATATAGTTCAGTGGGCCAGATACCTTTGACGGAGATACAATATTTTCCTAAATAAGTAAAATATATATCTCCTAGAAGTATCTTGCCCACTGAACGCTGAGCTCAATCCCAGGGTTTCGCACCCACCCCGCTCACGAGGAATGTCCTACTGGGGATAAAAAATATGGCGAATACTTCACTACGTGTCAGAAATCACGTGATTACACGTGTCATGAACATGACAGAGGATATGTACCATAGAATTTCGTACCGTTTTTTCAACTCGGAGAGTTAACCCCTCCTACTTGGGATAATATACCATATAGTTCAGTGGGCAAGATACTTCCAGGAGATATATATTTTACTTATTTAGGAAAATATTGTATTTAGGAGAATACACTGGCACAGGATCTTTAATGCTGCACCAGCACAGCTCCCATCATGGAAGGGTTAAAGCAATTATTACCCAGGAACTGACATGCAGTCAGTTATGTACTGTGATGCAACTTCTCATCAATTATTTCGCTCCATCTTGGTACTAGGTTTTCTGGTGAGCACCCCACGACGAACATAGTGCATCACTTGCTGAAAATGATCAACCAGTTATATGTCCAAAGTGCAGCAAGCAGGATTCAAATGCAAGTCATTACACCATGAAGTTACGAGTTGAGCATGCTAACCACACATCTGCTGTGTCAATGTATCCAAAATGTAATACTGTTGCATCGTGATGTCATTTGCAGAATGAGGTCCCCAGAGGGTGAATTTAGCGACTCTATCCCGCACGGTGGGCTAGCATAACCAAATTCACCCTCTGGGAACCTTATTCTGCTTAATCCTCCACTACTGTGGGAGACCTTGGGTCAGATTGAATTCACCAGTTGAAGTTGGTGATGTTCACCCATTAGTCACCTCGATAATCTGCAAATTAAGGGATATTGAAGCTGAAGATAAGCGAATAAGTAACTAAAACAATGTTAATTTGAGACTATAGATACTTCCCAGAAGATGAGGCCTAAGCAGAATGAGGTTCCCAGGGTAAATTCACCCTCTGGGGACCTCATTCTGCAAATGACAGACATACTATTTGCAGACTTGAACAAAATCATTCTTTTTTCTATACACAGAGGACAATACTCATAGTATACATCATTTATCTCTCAGCCATTTTATTTATTTCAAAGAAAAGCATATACATTATTAACCTGTTCGCTGCTATGACGGCTGTAACTATTACGGACGTATTAAAAACTGCACGCGATGTGCTATATGGTCCATAGGTACTACGGACCTACTTCAGCACAATAGCATAACACATTATGCATAACTGGAACTCAGAGATTGGTGCATTGGAATAACTAATTCGAAGTTTCAAACAGTGTATGATGTTCCTGGCAATAACGTCAACAGTCCAGCACACGACGTCACAACGTCATTTAATAGCGAAAAGGTTAAAAATCACCCTTATTTACATGATCACCCATTCTCACTATTAAGATATTTCTCTTCAGGTTGCCATAACTACAGTTTGTTTGATGATTTGGACATCAAAGATGTAAACCATATGCTTAGGATTCAAGGGAACAGTACAACTAATGAAGACAGCTCTGAGGTCATGAAATGCATTGCAGTACCTCAATTGTCGAGATTTACTAACCGAGGTAACATCTTTGCAACAAACTTTCTCTACCCGAGATTGGATTTGTTGCCGGCTTCGAGGAATCGACTCATGGTCCCAAGTAAACTGAGCCTGGTGACGTATTTCCAACTTTTTGATCACACAGATATTGGAGGGACACTAAAGCTGAGGGCAGCTATTGAATCTGCTGTGGTGAGTACCTTGTAAATTAATTATTGACAGAGACATGGTGACAGGGTTGGGGAGAGGTTGGGAAAATTCAGACTGAAAATAACTTGAAATTGTTCAAATAGTTTGATTTTCCAACCAGTATTTATTATGAAATAAGTTGTTATTAGAACAGTGGTAAAATATTTGTCAAAGTTTTGGATTGAAATGACCATCAGTTTATAAAAAAAAACTCCAAACTTGAAGGATTGTCAGGTTAGAAATTTCCGTAAGTTGCAAGCCTGCAAATAGTGTCTGGGGACCTTATTCTGCAAATGACAGACACACTATTTGCAGCCTTGATTCCAACCCAAGGGGTGGGGGTTCAAATGGAATTTCCTGGATTGGAATTGTGTCTGGTTCAGGGAGGGTCAGACTGCAGTCAGAAAAGTTGGACACATCGCCAATGGAGACTAACTAGCCACAGCCTTGCTTATAGAACTCATAAATGTGTGTGATTGTTAATAACCCTCATTTTCTTCTGTCTACAAAGATTGATGGTTGATCTGAAGTCACGCACATTGTTTTCTAAAAAAAGATTTCATTCATGTTTTTCTCTTGTTATGCTCCCGACTAATGAGGTTCTGGTTATGTCTGTCTGTCTGCTGACACATGTATGTGGGTGATATGTGTCTGCTGACACATGTATGTGGGTGATACGATATCTACATATCTCTGATTTTGTCCACCTATACCTACCAAATATAATTCCCTTGTTGGACATAGAAAACTGTCCTTATGAATGTTTTGAATTTTTAGCAAGAGTATCGCTTTTCACATTAGATGGTTCTTTGGTATGGCAATAGACCAACATCGAGGAAAGGATATCCCCATATCAAGGTTTCATGCGCTCAGTGTGTTGAACTTATTATAGCTGATCATCCCTGCAAATGAATCAATGGGAATGAATTAACAATTCAGTGGCATGCATTCAACTTAACCCTTCCATGACTGGAGCTTCATGAAATTTTGCGAAAACCCTGTGCCATTGCATTCTCTTACAATGTATATATGTGCAGCTCCCGTCATGAACATGTTTAGGGTTAAACATCATTTAATAAACATATTTGATTATTTACTTATATAGCTACAAGGAATCAAGGTTGAAGTATACATCTGCATAACGAAGAACTTCATCAGTAATGTAACCATGTGGGATTCCTGTAGAGATGGGATCACTTTTAAGCTCGGCCCAGATGGTGACCAGCTGGATGACAACACCACTCTCGTGCCATATCCAGAATACGGAAAGTGGTTTATAACCTTCAGGAGTCAATGTTTCAACAGATCAGACCTTAAGTGAGTCAAAGTTTGCATATAGTTGTTTAAAATCCTTTTAACCTTTTCATACGGGAGCTGTGCTGGTGCAGCATTCAAGATCCTGTGCCAGTGAATTTTCTTAAATATGCAAGTCTCCCACCTTGGGCCGAAAAATAGAATTGGCCAAATTAAATCCTCTTTTTCTGGGCTCACAATTAATGACTAAAATTGTTCTTAATTTCAAAGTTTATTACAAAATCTTGCACGTCAAAACCATTGTTTTGTAAACATTACTGTTACAGCTACATCAAGGTCGGTAATTCACAGATCAAATTCCAATTATTCCAAGAATATTGTACTCAGTAAAGGCTAATTAGTTTGTCAGGTGCGAGTTACATAAAACAATGTTATAGTTATCTTTTCAGTGTATGAAATAAAGTCGTTACCTGTTAGCACCTGATTGAACGATGCCCTATTGGCACTAGACTACCTGGGGGATTAGGTTTTCAACTATGGCTACTCAGACAAAGCTGTCATTTTGTTATCTTTGCTATTATTGATCCTCTTGAAGTGGACAAATACTATAAAATACTAACACAAATTCATATCCCCACGAAATGGCATTTTTCTCAGAAACCCCAAAAATTGTTGATGATGAAATAAAAGCCATTCACAGTATGTTAACCTTTCCATGAATGGAGCTTCCTGAATTTTTTTCGAAAACACTGTGTCAATTAATTCTCTTATATATGCGAGTCTCCCATAGGGAGCCTCACATATATAAGAGAATACATTGGCCTAAAAATATTTACCTTGACCTTTTAAGTCAGTGCATTCTCTTATATATGCCAGGCTACCTATGTGAGACTTTCATATAAGAGAATCCACTGGCACAGTATATACAATGATGCAACAGCACAGCTCCCATCATCAAAGTGTTAAAGCACCTTAGATAACAGTTCACTTGATAAACTTTTTTATTATACTTCCAGTCAATCAGTGCCATGTGAGCACTTGCCCATCATCGAGTTTCAAGCCACCCTTACTCCTTGTTTGGATGGATCGTGTGGCAAGTATGGAGGATGTGGAGAGTATATCACTGGGACACACACATTCACGTCATGTGACTGCTACGCAGGTCAGTAACACTCTGCACATATTTGTTTAATTTGACTACTGGTAGTGATGGGCGGTTAACCGAGAAAACAACTCGGTTTCGGTTTTTAACAATAAACCGAAAACCGACCGACGCGATTCTGCTCAAACCGACATTACGGTTTTTTTTATATGTTTATTTTTCACTTAAATCGACTTATTATACCTCCCAAGGTACTTATTAGTTGATATTGTTATCAAATTATCGGCCTCTCTGATAAATATTATATCGGAATGTGTCAATTTCGTCTCAGATATGTGTTGTTATAATATCATAGGCGACTGTTTTTGTTCTTTTTCAAACATGGCCGAACAAAATAATGAACATGGTTCAACAAGAAGCCCTGTTTGGCTGTGTTTGGAGGTATTTTATGCATCCAACTGGAGACGACTCCAAGAAATGTCCCTGCTTAATATGTCATAAAAACGTCGCTTAAGCCAGAGTCTGGATAACTATATGAATGCCGAACACAAGTCCAAATAAGGCGATAATCGCCAACCAAAAAAATGGAAGCGTCTGCTAACTCGAAAACTAAACCAAGTAAATGGTATGAACACTTTGATCGTCTGGACATTCCGATGTGACGTAATCTGGTAGAAGTTTGCAGCCATGTGCAGCTTGTAAACTATGTCGCAACATCAAAGCGATCACACCGCAGTCATTGAATGTGGGTCAATCATGCACGTGTCAAGAATTGTTACAGTCAGGTCAAGGACGCCCACTGGTTGTGATTTTGCTGCTGTTTGCGGTTGAATTCTCAGATACTAATGCATATAATATGATAAATATGTTTTAAACATGTCATAAAGGGATAAATAGTGAAGATGGGGGTGTTTATTTTTTTAAATACCGAATTGTATCATCTTATCGCGTTGGATTCAGTTTGCGTCGGCATTTTGTCCCGTTGTTTACCTGTGATCGCTTTTCCTTCCTCAAATATTCAACGTTATTGGGACATTATTGACTCCAATTACGGTTACTTTGAAAGTATATACTCAAATTGTATGTATTTCAGACTAATTTCACTATCTAGTAAAAAAAACAGAAAACCGAACCGAAACCGAGGTTTTTTCTCCCAGAAAAACCGAAACCGAACGTAAAAAATCAAAACCGCCCATCTCTAACTAATGGTGCCAATGACAGTAAGTTATAGAATCACTGGTGGCTATTGTCAAATCGAATAATGAATGATACCAACAAGGGACTTTTATCAGAAATTCACAATTTTTGTATCGCTAAGTCCTAACGTATTTGTCAACAGTTTTGGTGTTAAAATTACTACATCATACCATGTTTCTACTTGAAAGGAAAAAAGTGTTGGTTAATTTGGATTTTCCTGCATTTAGAGCCGAAAAATTTATTTTTTGCCCAAAAAATCACACTTGTTCATGGAAATAATTTGTTTCAAACATTATCATTCAAACAAATATGGCAATAATGTCAAATTATTTAATCCGTATAGTGTAGTAGTTATCTGACAATGACATGTAGAAAGAAGTTGGCACGAATTTTGAACGGTTTGTGAGATATTGAATTTTAGCTACCCCTCCCCACAACATGATTTTGGATGAAAATTACAAATTATTTTTGATAACAACTTTACACAATTTTTGTAATTCATCTTAAATTGACCCAACATGACTCATGTGATCAAAAGTGGTCCCAGAGATGCCATCATAATTTTCCCAAAGATTGCAATGAAGATTTCCTCTCGATGACGAAAATGTAAATTGCCCAAATTCTCTACGGAAATAGTTTTGATCAGGAAGTATACACAACTCAGCCGTGTGAAACCATTTCACAGATGCTTTATTTCAATGCCAAGAAATGCTTAAGAAATGGGCACCAGGAAATCGTAGCAACAAAGAGCAAGAGCCATCTATTCCAACATATTGGATATTCATTCTCATGTTCGATAATAGACCAGCTCCACCAACTGGGATTATCCATTTCTTATCACAGAGTTATTGAAATAGAAAACTCCTTGGCGGTCTCATTGTGCAAACTCTATGAACACGAGGGATTAGTTTGCCCACCTCTCTGGAAACATATATGTATATGGTATGCGCCTTTAACAATATAGACCATAATCCTGCTTCCTCTACATCCAAGGACTCTTCTCATGGGACTGGAATAAGTGTGATTCAGCAGCCCATGATTTCTAAATCCGGCACGTCCAGGGAATTTCAATATGAACATATTTCGGAACTGACCAACGAGAAACCAAGTTTATCGGAAAGTTATGCGAGGGTAGAATCCTCAGCCTTCAATGCTTCAGCAGTTCACTGTGTTGACTATAAGGCTGCTCTATCTCTTCGAATGTAGGGGACAAACTTTATTTTCTTTTTAGAGAAGCCGTCCCGGGGGCATCAAGTTCTCAACCCATCGATGGACATACCGATGTCCCAAGCCAACCAGATCGGAAATCTATACACAACCCTATAAAGCAAAACAAGTTGCTACTTTTCAATTATGTTCCCAGAAAGGCTAAACTGATGTTCAAGTCAGTATTGAAAATGACATCGCTCTTTATGGGAGCTATACATAAGCCAACCAGTTAAGACAACGTGATCCAGATGTTTTTTTTTCTGACGAAAATCAGTTGTTCTCTCCTGCCTTGTCAGCTGGTGGCGAGCTGCGCAAAGGGATAAAGGCAGACTTGCTTGCATGATTGAGAGACGCAACTGAGGTGTTGCCAGAGCCACCAGAAAAGTTTGACTGCATAACTCTTGCCATTGGAGCGCTTGTTCACACAATAGTTCCAAATGCAGGATCTACATCATGCCGATAAAATGCCACGCCAAATAAACTTTGTCAATCGATATTGTATGGGACTGGTATATCTCTGCCAGCATAAAAGGGATCACAAGGGGCCT
This sequence comes from Siphonodentalium dalli, assembly GCA_032622095.1. Classification (NCBI taxonomy): domain Eukaryota; kingdom Metazoa; phylum Mollusca; class Scaphopoda; order Gadilida; family Siphonodentaliidae; genus Siphonodentalium; species Siphonodentalium dalli. The sequence continues at coordinate 84,347,730 of CP136069.1, read as the reverse complement.
AACGTTAAGGTATCATGCAAATGGAATGAGTTTTTCCGTGATTCGGATAACAAGACAGAACTTGCCAGAGGCCACAGTTGCATGCTCGGTATGTGTACAATATGTAAATTCTTAAAAGTAGACTTGCCCTGTGTAGTGCTGAAACGGTTGACCCATTTTTGTAGCCGGTTAACCGCGACGTGTAACCGGATCATAACCGGTTATCCGCTATTTTCAACCTATGACTTTATACTGATTATTTATACCATAATTTGTACCAATATATCAGCATAATTTGATTTATTAACTGTATGGCAAACTCGCGTAATGTTTACACAGACAGAGCTTGTATTAAACAAATGTAAATCACCAAACACGAACGTCACAAAGCCACGTGTTGACAACTTGGCAGATGACACGGTGAACTAAAACTCGCAGTGTTTATAAATAGACGTGTCATGCTTGACCTGTTTGTACTGCAGTTACGACTGCTACCTGACTTGTTATTGTTCTCGTTTTGGGAAGAATATTGTGTGACCTATATACATGTTCGTACATGCAAATATCGACAGTTTTGTATTGCCATTATAGCGATTGCGGGACTGGACGATTATTAAGTCATGTGACTCAGGTATTCTAACCGCTGGGTGTTCTTTGGCGATTTGAGATGGATAGGATGACTGACGACCGATAAACACAATTATGAAGTTTGTGAACTTTATGTAGTTAACAAATGAAAATTAAAAAAACAGCTGAAAACCTGCTGAAAACAGTGTTTTCCGTTAGAAGACAATCAAATGCTGAGAATTAGTCATTAGGATGCAAATAAGTCCAACTGCAGGGGAACACCATTTTGATTCGAGTTCATTTGAACTTCATCGACTGAGATTACTCAAACTCAGTAATGTTAGAAGTATAGACCGAGCGTATGTAAATAGGGTTGGTTCTCAGAGTTTGCATTCTGCCAATTTCTCTTTGAAATTTGCCAAGACATCTGATTTACTCATTTCTTGGGTATCCATGATACTATCTACAAGTAGTCAGTCGGAGAGTAGATGTCAAATGACCACGCCGTATACTGCAGTGAAACGATTATATATATATATGATCTTTGCCGATGACCCAGTGGCGTCAGTGCACATGTTTTACCGGACATCGGAACATCAAAGATGACGTCATGCATCTTTGATGTTTAGCCGCCAATGCCAGACTATGTAATCTGCCATTCATGGAAGACTTGATCTTGCGCCAGATTTTGACTTTTAATATGCGTAGTTTCGAATGTATACGTCTCTGAGTGATAACGTTTGTAGCAAAATTGATAAAGTACCCGTGTTTAAAAGCTACTGTTGTCAGTCTATGCCGATTAAGGACCTGAATACATTAGTTTTTATCAGTGGCATTGCATGTGTGTATTACATAGCGGTTAACCGGTTGATCGTAGTTCAACCGGTTAACCGGTTGATCGTAGTTCAACCGGTTGCCGACGGTAGCCGGTTGTCAACCGGATATCCGTTTCAGCACTAGCCCTGTGTAGAACTTTTGCAAGGGCAAAGGTGACATTTATACATGGATTAATCCACATTTTCCTTGGAAATAGGTAATCTCATCAATTTCTCTAGGATGCCTTTGTCTTTTTCTCTGTATCCATTACATTGATTGCTTGGGCATCAGGAGTATATGTATGACCATATATAACTACACATACATGCACATCTTGTTTGGCATTGAAATTGGGCAGTGCTTATACCAAATTAAACCATGAAAATGGGACATTTTTCAGCTGATCCATCTATATACACTGTTTGTCTAAACCTGAATATCAGCACATCGTGAGCTTTGATAAAGGATATTACCATTGCTTTTGATTGATTGATTGATTGATTGGGGTTTATTGTCGCTTTAGCTAATAAGGCCATATCACGACATTGCCAGTTTTAGTGGTGGAGGAAATCTGCACACTTGCAACTAATCTAACAGTGATTTCAATGCCTGATAAACTCATCAACCATGTGCGGCAAACCACCGGCGAGTAACTGGCAACTCCACCAGATAACGATTTCGAGTTACAAAGTCCATGATGGAAACATGTGGATTTGAACCCTTATCACCAGCGCTGGAGGGCGAAACGGCTTGGAGTGGTACCCCTAACCGATTGAGCCACCGAGGCCCCCCCATTGCTTTTGAAACTCAAGCTTTAGCATGCATTCAAATATTGATAATTGATGTTATTTTAATGGAATAAAGTGGGCTTTTAACTACCTTTAGCAGTTGAATATACACTGAGATATATTACGAACAATAGCTTATCGGCAGTCATTTTGAACAGCATATAGCTGGTGTAGTTCATAATTTCCGATCTGTAAGGACATTCATGATATCATGATGTTTTCCTGAATAGCTACCATTCTGGCGACCATCTTGGTGACCATATTGGACAAACCATACTTTTATAAGAGCCAGTAGTATACAGCATGTAAATAGTGAGCGATAAGCAAAACACTCAACACAGTGGCAATTTTTATAGGATCACGGTGACCCCATTCAACACTGAAATGTTGAGAGGCCAGGATTATGGTATGTTCTAAACAACTTGGTGGCATTTATAACTGAAGTTCCATTAGTGGGGTCTCCCTGGTGTTGCGTGTTTTGCTTATCGCATACTCTTTATGTACTGTTTGTTTACATGACATGTCGTTTGTTTACAGAGTTCCAACATGACAGTAACATGCAATATACGTGATATGTATGATTGGTATAAGAAAAAAGTTTGTCTATTTTAAATATAATATTCTTTCTGTTTATGGCGGTTTTAACGGATGTGACTATTTTAACAGCAATACCCACCACCAACACTTACCGTATCTTTAATCGTTTTATTTGGTTACTCTGTTCTAGAATTATTCATCTTTGTATATAAAGAAATGTTTGGGTTTTTTTTGTCTGCCCGAGCAGATATCTCAACCACAGGTTGACGGATCCCAATGAAATTTGATATGGTTGTTCAGCATTTAAAGGCCCACTTAATTTTTGAGTCACCGATTATTTTTGTTATAGTGACTTGATATGCGGTTTTAATAACAATCTATGCATAAAATATGATTCAAATACTATAATTCATCACCATTTGAAACATCTGTGTCTCAGAAGATGCCCACAGAGAAATAGAAAACTGCTGAAGACTTCCCCGCCCCTCTGGCATCCAGAATGCAACAGAATTCAAACTTTTTCAATGGAAGGGGAAGAACTCTATCTTTAGTATATAGAGTTATTCCACCTGCATTGAAAATAATACTTATTTTTTCTTCAATCTTGATGACAAAAACGCATTGGCAACTAAACAAAAACTGTTTATTACACTGGATAAGTTGATAATACAATGTTTTGGAGCTTCCTCTTTCAAATGGTATATATAAATATGACATATTTTATATAATGTAATCTGGGAGTTCGAAAATTAAGTAGGCCTTTAATAGGAGGACATTCAGAGCAGTGTTCATTTGTTTTATTCAGGTTTTCCACTCTAGAGTTATTCACTCTTTTATCTGGAAATGTTGATTTTTTTCGACTTTGAAGGCCTTATGTCCCTTTAAATTATAAATTTATTATACAATGAACATGTCTCATTTTATTTGCAGACTGGCGAGGCTATGCATGCACAGACGGCAGTCAGGCCCAGTCACATTCATCCATAATGGTTGCTGTCTCACTGCTCACTGTCACTAATATATTCTTTGTTCCTGCAATTATCGTCGCTGTCTGGCGAAAGTATTACTTGCAAGCTCTGGTCTATGCATTCAATATGTTCTTTTCTGCTGTAAGTATCTAAATTATACAATTAAATAAGGTTTTCAAAGAAAGCCTATCTGCATCGTGATGTCATCAGTCAGAAATATTCTCGCGTGCCATAAATATAGTATACATACATAGTGTTTCTGAATATCAAATTTACACCACGAGTGGGATTGACGATTTACCGCAAGAGCTGCAGTAAATTGATCAATCCCATGAGTGGTGTAAATTTGGTATTCAGAAATACCACATGTGTATTTTGTTTACACCATGATCCTACTGATAGGAATAATATTAAAAAGTTAGAACTTAAAACATCAAACAAATTTGTCAAAACTTCAACACTCTGTGGACCCCTACGCAACTCAGTACATTAGTACTGTTACCTGGCGATGGGATATGAAACCTGAGGGAATTGTTAAAGTACAGAGAAAAGCTATTGAAATTTATGATAAAATTGTTTTGGTCACATAATATCACAGATGTCACATAATATCACAAATTTATGAAGGTATAACTAACGTTTTGTTTATTGACATGTCAACATGGAACTATATTTTGCCACTGAATGATTAATACCAGTGTTACTGTAGCCCTGAATTATAGTCCCTACTGTAGGAATATCACTTTTACGTTCAATACGTATGGGAAACGTTTATACCTACAATGTGCATTTATATCCACAGTGACAAATAACAACTTTTTTTTCATACTGACTGTTAATACTATAGTATAGTAGGTGCTCATGCTGGGCGGCACTGTACAGGAGCACCCACAACCCAAAATTATCATCCATGAGTCACTTCAATTTTAATATGAGAACACCCGGCACATTTTTTTTCTCATAAAGGTTATCTCATGTGGCATAATTTGTGTAGTTGGTCATGAAATTGACACTGAGCCTGATAGTGATATATGCCTGTCTGTGGCATTATAATTCCTTCTATAAATGTGTGTGTGGACCTTGATTAGTGATTTGTCCCAGTGACAGATTTCAGCCAATGAAACTACTTAATTCATGACACTTTGGAATATGTTTCACTCTGTCTGACCTGTGACCTTCACGTCCGGGACTGTTTTCAGAATTGGCACATCAATGTGGATGTTACAAATAAATTTATGTTTTGGAAAAATTCACACCTTTCAGAGTAATAAATTATAAACTGTCTACTTTATTTCACTTTAAGTGGTTAAAAAACATTAACAAAATGTGTGGTGGTGATTATACTATAAATGTACTGTGGATATTTCAATTTTGTATGGGAGACCATCTAATAACTTTTTGCCAGGGCTGATCATGAACAGATGAGCTATAGAACAGCTTCGTCACAAAATCTCAGGATTGTGGTTAAACAAAGGGTACATCCAGATCTATCTGAACTCATTTTTATACACCTACTCTCACACTATCTAACCGGCTCGTGGTCTATCAGTGCAAACAGTGGCCTATCAGTGTCCCACGTAGCTAGGTCAGTGTTTTTTGTCCATTTCGAGATATCACCAGTATGAATTGACCGAATATTGTTGAAATAAAATTATAAAGGAAGGGTTTAACCCTTTCATGATAGGAGCTGCGCTGGTGCAGCATTAAAGATCCTATGCCAGTGCATTCTCTTATTTATTACATGATCATACCCTTATTCCATTCAATAAACCCATTCTATAAATTGTGATATTCAATGTTCATTACATAACAGGAAATAGTGCCAGGTGACCTTTGACTTCCTGTTTGTTGTCTGTTTACAATGTGTACTACATCTCAAAATGCTATGGCTTCCAATATCTTTCCAATAAACTCTAAGGAATGAAGAGTTTGAAAAAGTTATTTCATTAAATATACACCATTAAAGGTACTCAATCCGATCAGAGGGTCCTATATTACTATTTCTATGGCTTTGGGGGTAAAAAATATTTGATTCGAGTCGAGGAACCCACCCATCAAAGCTCAGAGTGATTAGATATCGATTTTTGAAATCTACTAATTTTCGGAGATCTGTCCCAATAGTTAGCAGAAACACGTGATCAAAACAGACAAATTGCGGGTGTAAGATGGATAACTCTAATATCAAGTGGTTATTATTGTTAATAGTAAGCACTTGATTTTAGAGTTATCCATATTACACCCGCAATTTGTCTGTTTTGATCACGTGTTTCTGCTAACTATTGGGACAGATCTCCGAAAATTAATAGATTTAAAAAATCAATATCTAATCACTCTGAGCTTTGATGGGTGGGTTCCTCAGTTCGAATCAAATATTTTTTACCCCCAAAGCCAATGAAATAGTAATATAGGACCCTCTGATCGGATTGAGTATCTTTAAATACCCCAAAGAGTCTTTATTTTTCTGGGACTTATTTCTTTATATGGCAAAACAACGTATAGTTAAGTGAAACATCATCGCATACATTATAGGAGCCGATGTTAGTTTGACGTCCCATTTGTTAATTTGAGAATGTTTTATCGAGGTTTTGGATCATAAAATATATAGAATCTGCAACTCATCCTCAGTTTAAAGCTCAATTTACAAAACTCATCCAGTAAATTAGGTCTGGACTTGTTTTGTAAATTCCGAGTTGTAGATCCTCCATATATGCAAGTCTCACATAGGGAGCCTCGCATATATAAGGGAATGCACTGGCTTACATGCCCATGGTAAATATTGTTAGGCCAATGCATTCTCTTTATATTTGTGAGGATCCCAATGGGAGACTCGCATATATAAAAGAATGCATTGGCACAGGGTTTTTACGCAAAATTTCAAGAAGCTCCAATCATGGAAGGGTTAATGTTTGAATATTTGTATTTTGCAGTTTTACCATGCATGTGATACAAGCCAGTTGTATAAGTACTGCATCCTGCCATATAAAGTGCTGCAATTCTCTGATTTCTTTGGATCATACTTGTCATTCTGGGTGACACTTATCACCATGGCCGATATGATGGATGAGATGAGATCTCTGCTCATGATGATGGGAACCCTAGCCATGGCCGTGATAATCCAGTATAACTCACAGAACACAGTACACTTCTTAGTCATGATTGCCATAGGTGCAGCTATAATGCTAATGAGTTGGGTGAGTACCATTATCCTGACAGGCCTGAAATAGTGTGTCTATCATTTGCAGAATGAGGTTCCCAGAGAGTGAATTTAACCTCTGGGAACCTCATTCTGATCAGGCCGCAACTTCTATGGGAGACCTGGGATCAGATTTGAAGTTCCGCTGTTGAAGGTGGTGATGTTCACCCAATAGTCACCTTGGTTATGCATTTTATCTTCTGCAAATTAGGGGATATGGAAACTTCCAAGCAGGGAAAAAGTAATTGAATTTTTTTTTAATTTGAGACTATAGATACTTCCCAAGAGATGAGGCCTAAGCAGAATGAGTTCCCCAGAAGTTGACAACCTTTTCTGTTTGGGATCTCTAGTTACAGCTTCAGCATGTGTTTTTTTGCAGGCCAAGATATAATATTTTTTTTACCCAAAATTTGTACCTCCTAATAAGTATCTTGGACACTGAACTCATAGGGCCCTCCCAGTTGGGACCAACATCCCGCGCCATGCACTCGGTCAAACGCATCGAAATTGGCTGGTTACATGGCCAGATGTCAGATCGAGAGTGGGAAATAACTCTATGCATTTGCCGGTGTGCATACCATAGGTATTTCGTATAAAAACTTCTATAAGTGTGGAGCACGAAGGATATAACCAATAGTTCAGTGTCCAACATACTGGATAAAATATTATTATACAGCTTAGTTCAGAATAAGTTCTCGATAGTTGCTTCTTAAGTTTTATAACATATATGGGATAGTATGTGTTAATTCAACACAGGGAAAGAGGAGATTATTTTTAGTGTTTGTAAACAATCCTGTTTGAATTTGTTTTGTTTACATATTTTCCAGGGTAGGCAGTGCTACAGAAGGAAGTCTATTTTCCCACCTAAATCATACTTACTGAAGAATTTTCTACCTGGAATTATCCTAGCACTTATTGGACTGAGTATATTCAGTTTTGTTGAGACAGATGACAACTACAAATACACACACAGTGTATGGCATGTGACCATATCATCAGCTATAGTGTTCCTACTTCCACCCAGAAGCAAGTACAAGAGACTACAGGAAACGCAGCCTGGCGCAGAGGATTCTGATGATGAGGATGAAGCAGGAGTTATTGAACATGGATCAGTAAACAGTGAATAATTCACAAAATATTCATGAACAAAGTCCTGAAAAAAATTCAATTTAGAAATCCATCCCAAAAATCCATGTCTCCCCTGACCTTATTTCTACATTATTTTCTATTTTTCTTAGTTTAATAGTAATAACTTATATCATGTTTACACTTGCCAACAATGTAATGTCTAATTATTACTATGTCAATGCATAATATTTGGACACAAAACAAAACAAATTATTCAGACTAAATATCTTAAACATCAGTTTAAAAATTAATTAACCCTTCCATGACTGAAGCTTCCTGAAATTTTGTGAAAACCCTGTGCCAATACATTCTCTTATATATGTGAGTCTCCCATATAGAGAGAATGCATTGGCCTAAGAAAATTTACATTGACCTGTAAGTCAGTGCATTCTCTTATATATGCAAGGCTCATATATAACATAATGCACTGGACCAGCACATCTCCCGTCATGAAAGGGTTAAGGGGGAAGTGAATTGAAATACATTTTTACAACTTTATTGAATGAAATACTCTTTCATTTTTTTTATCAAATTTTGTTCTATTCATTTATTTATTTATTTTCAGTTATATTAGGAAAATCAACATAAAACTTATCTGGTTCAGTGCTGAAAGCCCATATTTGGACCCTATGTAAGAGTGCTGGAAGCCCAGATCTGGGCTTTGGCTATGACACTGTATTGCTTGTTTAGTTAAATCATTTAAATAGAGTTTGTCGGGTAATATTTATAAAATATTGTTACATATAAAATTAAATTGGGACATTGTGAAGTTTGAATGGATGATGACTGATAAAATTGTCAGAAAAGGTACTTCTGTTTCGAAATTTGAGAAAAATGACAAATTGTTTTGCCCAATGGCGTCCGACAACCAAGTTCATGACCATAACCTACTCAGACATCCAGGCTCATAGCCTTAACCTAATTTGACAACAAGACTCATAACCATAACCTATTCTGAAAAACAAACTTATAACCATAACCTAATCCGACAACCAGACTCATAACCATCACCTAATCCGACAACCAGATTCATAACCATAACCTAATCTGACAACCAGGCTCATAACCATACCCTATAAATGAGACATCCAGGCCCATAACCATGCCTAATGAGACATCCATGCTCATAACCATAACCTAATGAGACATCCAGGCTCATAACCATAACCTGATGAGACATCTAGGCTCATAACCTAATCACAAATGTATATAAATGGGGTAAAATTTGAGAAAAGAGTGCAAATATAGTAAATTACCAACTCAGAGCGTAAAATTCATTGATTTTCTGTTTATTGAAATAAATATACGCCTTTCATTATGTGTATGTAGGATAATTAGCAGTGAACCATTTAAGCATATTAATTTTGGCTCACAAGTAAGCATATTCAAGCCACCAACCATCCTGATAAGTTGGGAATAAAAAATAAAAATAAAAACCTCCCTCCCTCCTTCCGCCGCCCTCACTTATCGGAAAAATAAATTATCTGAGAAACAATTAAGTTTGAAAGACCTTACTATTTTCAGCATGTATTTTTCACACACCAATGCATAATATACATAATAAGAAAGCAAAATATACTATATTGAACACCACACTGTATAGCAGATGAATTTTATCTGTCAATATAGAAGTTCTTACTTATTTTGTTATTCACAATGTACATATACTTTCATATTATGTTGGAGCCACAGGCTTCCAGATCAGCCATAATATAATATAGCAGGGTTTCGGATTTATGGTCAAGCCTTGAAACAGGGTGTCTGTCATTTGCAGAATGAGGTCCCCAGAGGGTGAATTTAGTGATGCTACCCCACATAGCGGGCTAGCGTCACCAAATTCACCCTCTGGGAACCTCATTCTGCTGAGGTGTAAGCAGAATGAGGTCCCCAGAGGGTGAATTTGGTGATGCTAGCCGCTATGCGGGGTAGCATCACTAAATTCACCCTCTGAGGACCTCATTCTGCAAATGACAGGCACACTATTTCAAGGCTTGTTTATGGTTGCTGGTAGGTCTGCTAACTCCACTGATATCATATGTTGAATATTGGCAAAAGCACTGCAGGAAATCAGTACCAGAGATCTTATTCATCGCAGAAGTGATTCGAGAACACAATAACAAGTTTGTCACTAGGTTCTGTACTATGGGAGGCCAAATTCACATTTCATAGCCGATTCTTCTTAAAAGGGTACTGTACACTAAATCCTGCCATTTATGAGACCACCTCCTTTTATGCAAACAACATGGTAATTATACTGAAAATGAGTTTATGACTCGAGTCATCAACTCATTTTTCATTATAATTACCATGTTGTATACATCGTTCATAGAGCATATGAGTGTATTTTGCACATATCCATGGCTCAAATTCATTCAATTGTTGCATATATTCTGTTGAGTATAAAAGGAGATGGTCCCATAAATGGCCGTATTTAGTATACAGTCCCAGTTTTAAGAATGAATTCCTCTTAAGAAGAACTGATTTTTTGTTTAGAAGAATTTATTTTTTGTTAAGAGAAATTGAATTCTTGTTAGGAATTGAATTCTTTTAAAGAGGAATTGGACCGATAACCAAGGAATTTCTGTTAAGAGAAATTCAATCCCTCTTTATAAGAAGAATTCACATAACAAGAAACAATTCTTCTGAACAAAAAAACAATTCTTCTTAAGAAGAATTCCGAACTAATTCTTGTTAAAGGCACTGCTAGCCTTCATCTACATATATATTTTGAGACTTCCGTGTGTATATATATATATATATATATCCTTTATAGACTTTAAAACGGCTCGACCGATTGAGCCCAAACTTCCTATCAAAGGGTAAAATGCCACACGAAGTGTCATTGGACCATTCGCCAGACCGTGCGACCACTCCTTCACCCTTCAACTGCCACTGCAATGGGGATTGATGGGTTAATCGCATGATAATTAATAAGCGTTTGTATATGACGCGTCACTATTAAAGAGCGTTTATCTACTTTAGTGAAAATATATGGCATTTGACAGTCTCGTAAACTGGGGATATCGAGACGAAAACTGCTGGGCTGATTGAACCCAAACTTGCTGTGTAAGGGTAAAAACCCACAGGCAGTGCACTCGGACCATTCGCGAGCCCGTGCGGCCACTCCTTCACCCTTCAACTGCCATCGTAATGGGGATTGATGGGTTAATCGCGTGATAATTAATGAGCGTTTGTATATGAGGCGTTGCTATTAAAGAGCGTTTATCTACTTTAGTGAAAATATACGGCAGGTCTAAACTCGGGATATCGAGACGAAATTTCGTACCTAGGGGTTCCAAGGGACGGGGGAGATTTTCGTCGGGTCAGTTTGTCCGCCCGATGTTACCTTGACATTGAAACGGGTACCCACAAATGACCTTGGGCGATATCTTGGTAGTCAGCGGTGACATCGATGTGAAATTTGTTATGTATGGTCAACTCGGGAGGGGAAATATTTTTGTCCGGTTATTTTGTCTACCCAACATGACCTTGACACGGGTACCCGCAAATGACCTTGGGCGATATTTCGGGTTTCAGCGGTGGCAGCGATGTACAGGGTTACCTTGAAAAACATAAATTAATGGATCGACCAAAGCCATGGGACCAATCCCGCCAGTGGCAGGCTAATCTGCTAGTTATAGGTTATAATTTAGAAATAACAGTTACCAAATTATGAAAATTTCTCCAAGAATATACTTAGAATAGTATAGTATAATGATAGTATGAATGCGATATTATCCAAAAAAACACACTTTGTGTGAGCTGAGTGTTTGTTTATATACAGCACGTAAACAGTGAGCAATAAGCAAAACACTCAACACTGTGGCGATTATTTTAGTAGAGTGACTCATGGTGACCCATTCAAACACCGAAATCTTGAGAAGTGAAGATTAGCGAATGCTATAACCAACGTTCCTGTAGTGGAGTCTCCCTGGTGTTCAGTGTTTTGCTTATCACACACTCTTTATGTATTGTTTGTTTACATAACATGGCATTTTTTTGACATAACACAGAGTACTAACATGACAATCACATGCAATATATGTGATATTTATAATTGGTATAAGAACAACATTTTTCTATAATATAATATTCTTTCTGTTTATGGCAGTTTTAACAGATCTTACTATTTTAACAGCAATACCCACCACCAACGTTTACCGTATCTTTAAGAGAAATTAATTTTTTCTTAAGAAGAATTCAATTTCTGTTAAGAAGAATGCAGTTTTTGTTAGCTTAAAGTTTGTGCTATTGCCGTGGGTTGGTCATCCGTCGTCTGTATATGCATGCGTGCATGGATCCATCAACAATTTCCTTTTGCACACCCTACAGGCCACATCCCTCATCTGATTGTCAACAAACTTCATAGGGATCTTCGGGATGACCTATAGATGAGAGCTTACCATTTTTTCTGAATTTTGTTGAAAAACATGGCTGCCAGTGGCCATCTTTTATTTCAGTTTAAAATCCATTAGCACACCCTTTAGGCCACATCACTCATCTGATCGTCACCAAACTTTATATGGATCCTTGGGGTGACCTGTAGATGGGAGCTTACCATTTTTATATGCCCGTTTGAAAAAACGGTCGTATTATGTAATTGGGTTGTCCGTCCATCCGTCGTCCGTCCGCTTTTGGTTTCCGGATGATAACTTTAGATTGAATCAAGTGAACTGAACCAAATTTGGTATATTAGTTTACCACCCCAAAATACAGATCATGTTCGAATATGTTTCGTCCGCAAGATTTTGACTGAGTTATGCCCCTTTTTCGACTTAAATTTTACCTGATATGCGGTTTCCAAGTTATTGTGTTTTATTTTTGTTATTATTTCGTCTTAAGTCAAATGTTTCAAACAAATGAATTAAACCTTGCCTCAGTCTACTCCAGAAACGGGTGTACTATGAATTCAGTTTAACAACATGGCTCCCAACGGACATCTTGGATTTGACTAAATCCTTTAGCACACCCTGCAGGTAACATCCCTCACCCGATTGTCACCAAACTTCATATGGATCATCAGGGTGACCTCTAGATGGGAACTTACCAATTTTTCTGATTTTCAATAAAAAATATGGCCACCGGCAGCCATCTTGGATTTTACTCTTTGCATCACTAAATCCTTTGGCACACACTACAGGCCACATCCCTTATCCGATCGTTACCAAACTTTATATGGATCCTTGGGGTGACCGCTCGATGGAAGCTGACCATTTTACCAAATTCTGTTAAAAAACATGGCTGCCAGCAGCCATCTTGGATTTTACTCTTTGTATGACTAAATTCTTTAGCACACCCTACAGGTCACTTCTCTCATCCGATCGTCACCAAACTTAGTATGGATCTTCGGAGTGTCCTAGATGGGAGCTTACCATTTTTAGCTCAACTTACTTTGTAAGTTTGAGCTATTGCCATGGTTTGGCGTCCGTCGTCCGTGTGTGCGTGTGTCCGTCAACAATTTCCTTTGGCGCGGGCTACAGGTCGTACCTTTTGTCTGATGTTTATGAAATTTGTCATGAACGTTGCCATTGACATGTAGATGGGAACGAGTCATTTTGGGGTCATTCGCAACAAAAACATGGCTGCTGGAAGCCATCTTGGATTTCAAAATTCAATTCATTGACGCTGGCTACAGGTCGTACTGTTCGTCTGATCATCATGAAATTTGTCATGGATGTTAATATTGACGTGTAGATAGGAACGAGTCATTTTGGGGTCGTTCGGCCAAAAAACATGGCCGCCAGCAGCCATCTTGGATTTTACTCTTTGCATGACTAAATCCTTTGGCACAGGTCAGACATTGCAATTAGCACCTTTCCTTTCCTATATACTGTCAACCATTATTCCCCTACCTAAGTTGAGCTACAGTGTCATTGACACTTTCATTTCCAAATTCTGTTAAAAACATGGCTGCCAGCGGCCTTCCTGTATTTTACTCTTTGTATGACTAAAACGGTTCGGTGTTTAGTATTACATAGACATACCAACTTTCTGCATTCCCTATCACTCCATTATCTGTAACATTGACAATAGCCCCTATCCAATTGAGCTTCAGTGTCATTGTCACATTTATTAAGAATTCCATTCCTCCTAAGAGAAGTTCAACCGCCGCTATACAATTCTTGTTGAGATAAATTATTTCTTCTTAACACAAATTGGGTAATAGATGTGAATTTGGCCTCCCGTACTGTGCACTCACCCTTCTTTAAAGGTACACAATGCGATCAGACGGTCCCCATATCAAGATACAACAACAACATTTCTTCAAAATACGCTTTAGTTATCAGAATTGATCAATTGCAACAAAATAATGTTAACCACTGTCAACTATGGTATCAAATTTCCCAAAATGTGTTATTTATCAACATATTGTTCAATGAAATATGGCCATATTATCACTTGATTATTCACAAAATTTGGCCATATTACCACTTGTTTTTAGAGTTATCCATCTTCATCAGAATTTTTTTCCAAGAATTCCTGTTTGACGACGTGTTTCTGGGCCACAAATAATTGAAATAACAAACTTCAAAAGTTGATATCTGATCACTCTGAGCTTGGATGGGTGGGTTCCTGGACCCGAATCCAATATTTTTTACCCCCCAAGCCAAAGAAATAGTAATTTAGGAGCTTTAATTTGGATAATGCATCTTTAACTTTCAAAATCTGCATATACAGAGATATTTATTGGAAATAAAACTTTAGTTTCCTGTGTTGTCATTGATAATAAAATCATAACAATGTATAAACTTAAGTGGTCACAGGGCTTTAAACAGAACATTTTCATAAATGAAAATCCATGACCCTAGAATTCTAATGTACATAAAATACATGCTGATCTGGTCAGCCTTGGCATGAGCCCTTTCTATACTAAACGGATTCTCCCACCAAGTTAACGAGAGGCCGATCACGATCGGCAGATGTTTAACCCATACCTTGGCGATAGTGACTAGCCATAACTGATAATTTGTCAAAGATATGATCACAGGAATTAATCCATATATCAGTACCCAACTTGAAATCGAAAGCTCAAATAATTTGTCTTAAGAAAGGGTTAAAGTATTTGGGTTGGGGGAGGAGTAGTTTTAAATCTCATAACTCTGTCCCTATTCACACAAGGACCTCTCACTGTGAGATCCAATGGTTTAGTGATTTCGGAGGACATGTTTAGGAGTTTAAGTTAATTCATTGGAAGCAAAAGTGATAAATCCCTATCTTTGCCACTTTTGACATGCCAGATATTCAAAATTTATTATTCACTTCTAAAGAGAAATTATAATTGTTGACAAGCCAGACTGCTTAGAACGACATATGTAGGGGATTCCATCTCGTATTTAAATGGTACTTTAATTACCCTCCCCCCCCGCCCTTCCCGCATTCTCCCCAGTTATTTGTTTATCAAACATGGACAGATATAAGATCAGATCTGACCTGTGTATTAAATAAGATTAAGTGTTTCATAACAGGGGTGTATGTTTTTCAAAAATATATGTAGTTTATACAATTCAAAAGTATTATCTATATAATGTTATACAGACATAATATGATGGGGATGACCACTAAATCGTTCATATAAAAGAAAGTAAGTTAGCCCTTATTTGAATGGTTTCACACATTACAATGTTTTACAAGTAGCTTGGGCACTAAAGCCACAACCTTCAATGTTAATCTTCTAAGTGCTCTGTGGCCCCTAAAATTCAATCAACCATGAAAATGTGAACAAATGGGAAAATAAGGTTCCTGGAAATACTAACATCTACCATATTGATTTTCAAAACAAGTCATCACTTACAATAGTCATGTATATTTATCTGCCTGTTTCCCCATTGCATAGATAAATCATATTGGCTATCAGCTGTTGTTTTAATTTTGAAAACACGTGTCTGAAGGGTTAATATATTTTTCAAAAATCAATTAATCAGTCAATACCAAAATTGATAGAAGTGAATAGTGTGCAAAGATACCCAATATATATTAAGAGATATGAGGAAGAGTCCATGTACATTATAGCATGTGTCTATGGAAACCTTGGAAAGGGTTAATTATTTTTGAAGCAAATTAATGGAATTTAGAAGACACTTATAGGTGAGGGGGCCCTTATCTCATCCTGTAATGAAATTTCAAGAATAGGAAAAACACCCGTCTTGTGCTGCCATTAATCAATTTGACAGTTAGAATAAACAAACAGCCAGCCACCAGTGTTGTTTATCTTGCTTGACCCACAAGAGCTCTGTATCATATGTCATCACTCATTTCATAACAGATTTCACTTGGAATGACAACATCTATAAAAATCCTCTGATATACTCTGGATGTTGGATGATCACATGGTAATTTATTGATATCATTATATTACATGAAACTATTGCAATAAAATCTTCATATTTTCAAAACAGGATATCACACGGATTCACAACTAATTAATCGTATAAAACTAAAATAAATGAAAGTGTCAAATTTTTTTTTATTGTTATTAAAGTTCAAACACAAAATTTAATATCTGTATATGCTAAATTTAGCAAGGAGCTAAATCTAAAAAAATTGAAATTTGTTTTAAAAAAATTTTTCTCGAAAAATGGTCATAACTCCTTTAAAATTAATCGAATCAAACCCAAATTCGAACTCGATCTGTATTTTGGGCTGAGAAACCCATATACAAAATTTGGTTTCGATCGGATAAAAAATGTTTGAGTTATCGCATTACTCGTAAAGTGTCTACGGACAGACGGACAGACAGACGGACCAACGACGAGTGGTCAATCCGGGCAACGACACTATGTTTACCATACTATGGTATGGGTAAACATAAAAATGGAATGGTCTGTTATTCATTTGGAGGGATATTGATCAAATATATGCAGACAACATACAGTAATGCCCTAAAAATCGACTCCTTAACCACAGCAGAATTATAGGTAACTTTTCAGGATTTAGTCGGAAATATGGCTTGTTGCCATTCTTCATCGGAAAGCTCTCAGTTACAGAAGGAGCCATGTTTATTGCAGGGAAATGTTCAGATAATAAGTTCAACAAAAACAACCTATGGTCATTCGTTGAACTTATTATCTCAATGAGTATTTAGTATAGCAGGGGTCAAACAAGTATAGACTGATTGTGAACAATATTAAAGATACTGTATCTCTTCCCAGCAAGTTTTTATATAGATTCCGGGATATAAAATATTAAATATGGATCAAGGTCACATTAAACCTAACGGAACAGCAAAAGGGGCTATTTTAAGAACAGAAATCTTGCAGAAACGTTCAAGAGTACCAATAGGGAGAACTCGATATTGTTAGTGTCCTCAATCAAGATACGCTATTTGAACTAAGATATTTCACCGCGAATTACGCTCAGCTGCATCAGAAATAAACTACTTTGTTATGCCTTTTATATAGACAGATAATATCCTCAATTTCAGATCTATCTGTACATTATTCACACAAATAAGCTATCCCTAGTGCAGTCCAAGTCTGCTCGTACTAAAACCAGCTAAGATATTGGGATAGGGAGATGCTAGTTTAACAGCGTTTCGGTATCCCAATATCTTAGCTGGTTTTCGTATGAGCAGACTTGGACTATCTGTAGTCTTGAAATCCGGTTTTATAAACATTACGTTGTAGTTGTGGCGGAACTGGCCAGAAGAGATACACTATCAATAAGTTGTTATATTTTCACAATAGGTCCCGAGCTGAGACAAGAAGTATGGTCTCCAAGAAGCTCCAAGTGCATAATATAAAGTTTTATTTTATATACAACTATTCATCCTCGTCATCTTGACAGCAGATGTCTCTGAAACATCTAGCCATTTTTGTTGTATTGTATTTTGTCTATTTGTCATGAAATTTTCATTATATATTTCCTGTAGATATCCAATCAGGGATATAAGGGGGGGGGGGGGGGGGGGGGGGGGGTTGGTCCTCCAACAAATTAGTTGGAAATTTCAAACCAGAAATAGGTTAAAATTGTTTTGATAGTATAACTTTCTAACCAGTATTCAGAAAGTTGATATTTTCCCAACTTCTTTCAATATTTTGGACTTAAATCACCATCAGTTGGAACTGGATGGGGTGCAAATGGAATTCCCTGGATCTGGTTCTAGAGGGTGCAGTTGAATCTTCAAGATCAGATGAAAGTCATTCAGCAGCCATAATCCAAATAAATCCCGCCAAGTATTTCAACAATATAATTAATAATTCTGTCATAATGATAAATTAATATATATAATGCAAAATGTAGGCTGAGATGTCATACTGCGGAGGGAGCCTCTTTAGATTAAATATAGTGTTTGAACACGTATCCGAGACTGGGTTCACTCTGACTGGTAAATTTTCCAACTTTGAACTTTAACCCTTTCTATACTAAATGGATTCACCCACTCAGTTATAAAAGTATACATTGGAATGGTATATTGTTCATCTGGAGGCGTATTCAGGATAAATAGGCAAACAACAGATAATAAGAGTGCGGAAGGAGTTCTATTTATTAGAGGGAAATGTTCAGATAATAACTTCAACGTCGTTTGTTGAACTTATTATCTGAATATTTCCTAAGGGAACTACTCGTCAATGAGTATTTAGTATAGAAAGGTTTAAAAGTAGCTCCTGTACCATAGCCAGGCAGGGAGTGTTGATCTTCCAATTGAGAAACATCAATAGCCATTTGTCAGTAAAACAAAAATATTCTAATTCTCACATTATGCTACAATGTCATTGACTAGTGATGTGCAGTTTTGCTGTTTCTTGGTTTTCTTTTGTTTCATTTCAAAACCAAATCTCAACTGATATATTCTATAAAATATATCCTTCTGGTTCTCTGGTTGACATGTGGTTAGCATGCGCTTTTAGCAGCTGCCACTGCTATATCAGTTTCAATTTGGAACATTTGGGTGTCATATGAGCGATAATGGCACATACTGCCAAATAGACTTTGGAAATCACTGGAAAATACCATCTGCTTTATGCCTATAGTCATTAGTGTATTGAGTAAAACCATAACCGAAACCAAAACCTGGTTCTTTTTCAAAAACCATACCGAAACCAAAACTGAAATGAAATTTCAAAATAGCACATCACTATCATTGCGCATGTGTTTCTAATCACTCAGTTTTATTATACGATAGTATTATATTTCATGGTTGTCCTTTTTCATTGGAAAAGAATGAAACATTCCTTGCTATATACTGTTTGTTGCCATTTTAGCTCTAACTATTCATATTTTTGTACATGTATTTTTCATCTCATTATTTGTCTAATTTCATATGATGGACTTTTTAATCAGTCACTTGTTTTTTCTGTTATTCAATATTCAGTGCTAATGTGATGTGCATCATTGCCTGCAGATTCAGTTGACATCAATACTTCCATTTCATTTATCAGGTAGGTTTAGAAACATGTACAGGTAACATTCTAATGTGTGTTACTGTGGTGTTTCTATATAGATGCATCTAGCAGGAAAAGTCGTCTGATTTTGTGGCATCAAACCTACAGTTGTCGACCCAACGTTAAGCAAAATGCATAAATGAAAGTCAGATTGTGATTTGTACACTAAATCTTGGGAAAAAAAATTCTAAACCAAATGACTTGTGTACATTTGTTGTCAAAACGTTCAGTTGATTCAGATGACTTTTGCAACATGTTAGCATGGTCTGTAGTACCAGGCATACAGGAGGTAGGATGAATTCTTCTGAAAAATTATAATTTGATAATGTTCAAGTTTGAAATTTGTTAACACCATGCTATGCCAATTCTGTTGCCGAATTATTCATTATTATTTGTGTTTTTGTGATGTTTATTGCTAAATTCAGTTTGACTGAAATCAATGTTGCCATATTGTTGTTTAGTGTGCGACACTTTTGTATAGAATATAGTTTACACAATGTGATCACTTTTGTATAGTATAAGGTATAAGCAGTGTTCAGGGAGCTGTGTTGAGACCTTCCATTGCACTGTCTGCATTGTACCATTTGTCCACATGCTATCGATTCTTTACAAAACAGATATTATGATAAATTAGAAATTAGAATATATGCAATTCTCCACAGAAAATCTATCTGCAATAGACATACACAATTTTTGTGAATTTGCCAAATATGTCAAAGTCTGTTCTTTGATCTGAGTTCTGAAATTAAAAGTTTCCATTTTTGGTGCCATTTTTGATTAATTAAAAAAGAACAGCTATACAGTGCTATATCGGAAGAAAGTGAACAATAGAATCTGCATTGAGCACATTAACCCTTCCCTGACCGGAGCTTCCTGAAATCTAGTGAAAACCCTGTGCCAATGCATTCTCTTATATATGCGAGTCTCCTATAGGGAGCCTCACATATATAAGAGAATGCATTGGCCTAACCATATTTGCCTTGACCTTGTAAGCCTGATCATTCTCTTATATATGTGAGACTCGCATATATAAGAGACTGCACTGGCACAGGGTATTTAATGCTGCACCAGCACAGCTCCTGTCATGAAAGGGTTAACAGGTATATCGCAATGGACACAACATTTCTACCTGACCACTCTCATATGCTTGTGAACGCCAATTATGTATATTTAAGAGTGTTATGTTTATGAAAACAAATCTGATGAGAAGATTTGTTATAGATTTTGTTCAGTCATAATATTGTTAATGTTATTGTGATATATTCATTGGATTAAATATATATCTTTCACTATAGATTTATTAATAGCAGTTAATGATAGCCAGGATTAGATAGCTATGTGACCAAGCCTAATAGCCAAGAAAATAGTGTGTCTGTCATTTGCAGAATGAGATCCCCAGAGGGTGTATTTGGTGACACAGTGGGCTAGCATCACCAAATTTACCCTCTAGGGACCTCATTCTGCTTTGACCTCATCTTCTGTGAAGTATCAATAGTCTCAATTTAAAATTGTTTTTGATTACTTTTTCCCCTTCTGGGAAGTTTCTATATCCCCTAATTTGCAGAAGATATAAATGCATAATCAAGTTGATTAATGGGCATACATCACCAACCTCAACTGGGGAACTTCAAACTGATCCTATGTCTCCCATAGCAGTTGAGACCTAAGCAAAATAAGGTTCCCAGCTGGTGAATTTTGTGATGCTAGCCTGCAAAGTGGCCAGCATCACCAAATACACTCTGTGGGCACCATATTCTGCTTAGGTCTCAACTGCTATGGGAGACCTACAATCAGATTGAAGTTCCCCAGTTGAAGTTGTTAATGTTCACCCATCATTTAGTCACCTCGATTATGCATTTTATATTCTGCAAATTAGGGATATAGAAACTCAAAAGAAGGGGAAAAGTAACTAAAAACAATGTTAAATTTGATATATATACTTCCCATAAGATGAGGCCTAAGCAAAATGAGGTCCCATGTGGGTGAATTTGGTAACGCTAACCTGCCATGAGGGATAGCATCACTAACTTCACCCTCTGGGGACCTTATTCATCAAATGTCAAACACACTAAATTCAGGCTTGAGTGCACAGTCCTCATTTAAGACATTGATGTCAGGCCTTCAGATTTACAGAAACCTGGCACATCTCCTTAGCCCTTTCAGTACTGAATGGATTCTCCCATTTAGTTATAATAAAGTATACATTGGAATGGTCTATTATTCATTAGAGTGTCGTTTTGAAAATATAGGTGCAGAAGACTAATTTTATTCATCATGACCTGGGATGTGGGATGGAAAAATCTCAAAAGAGGGGCCAGATATTAGCAACCCAAGAGCCTCATTCCGATTGCTTGTTTTCTACCAGTCTGAGATACCTTTCAGTAGGTTCTTAAATAAAATCTGATATTCGTGGTTATTATGGATGATTTCAGTATTTACCAAAGGGCTGTACTCATGCGAGCAGGGTTAAAAATGGTCAATTTCTTCCTAAATATGTTTTAAATAGTTACGAGAGTATAAATTAATAGAGGAGTCAAATTCACCTGTCCAGAAATGCTTCTATCAAATAATATTGACTTTACATCAATATTTTCTTATATAATGCGATAATGAAATGGGACATTTTTTTCGTTACTATTTTTATAATTTTTAGATAGAGTTATCCCGCAAGAAAATCGACATGGCTATGTCACAGCATCATTGCACCTGGCATGAATTCAAGTGCAAATGCATATATTGATATGAAGTCTTGACAACTAGACTAGTTGTTTGCCATGGAGAAATGACACTACCATAGAACATGTTTCTGTTTATTTGACAGAAAAAAAGTTAGTTTAATGAGATCAATGATTTATTTGCATCAATGATTATTTTTTTAAAGTGGAACTATTTCGTGAATCATCTATTGTTTACGAAATGTACAAGTACTATCTGTTTCGATTTGGATAATTGGGCATCAATTTGATCGAACCTATAGTCGTTTATATTACATTTTATGCACATCTACAAGTGTCTGTGTTTAACCAATTTGAGGCATATCATTTTCATTAGCATCTATAAATTTGTCGCTATTGTTTAAGACATGCTGATGGCTTGCTAAAATATTTCCGTACCTTATTAAAGTATGTAAATCAGCCATGTGGGTAGGGTGAGACAGCAGCCATGTGTGGTGTGAGATATAGAGGATCTCCAACGATTTGTTGGTATCCCAACATAACGAGTTGAATATCTTGTATATCATATGAAAAAAGCTAGAGCTTTATGCCTTTTTATGTTTACCCATACCATAGTATGGTAAACATAGTGTTGTTGTCCGGATTGACCACTCGTCGTTAGTCCGTCCATCCATCCGTCTGTCTGGCTGTCTGTCTGTAGACACTTTATGCATGGTGCGATAACTCAAACATTTTATATCGGAACCAAATTTTGTATATGAATTTCTCAGCATAAAAGACAGATCGAGTTCGAATATGGGTTTGATCCGAGTTATTTTTTTTACGGAGTTATGGCCCTTTTTCTACTTAGAATTCATGCATGCTGCCATAACTAAAAAAATATTTATCTGACCGGCACCAAATCTGGTATGCGAGTTTCTCAGCCCAAAATACATATCGAGTTCGAATATGGGTTTGATCCGATCTTTTTTAATGGAGTTATGGCCCTTTGACATAGAATTCATGCATGCTTCTATAAATCAACCATTTTTCAACTGATAGGAACCAAATTTTGTATGTGAGTTTCTCAACTCTAAGTACAGATCAAGTTCGAATATTTTTTAATGGAGTTATGGCCCTTTGATTATTTTATTCATCTCTAAAATATATCAAAGATACAGTTTGCATTGTCTAGGTAGAATCTCATAAATCAGGTTTACAAAGCCATGATGTTGTCTTATCACATAGAGCAATAGTGATAGTATCCAGTTACACTGACTCTCTCTTGCATTGAGTTTAATTAACTGCTACCAGATGCTTTGGCCATATGATGAGATATCATAGATGGAATGTTTATGCTATTATATTATATGGTTGTTTAAATTTCATCTTTAAGTTAAAGGCATAATCTGGTTTTATTGTTTAATAGCATTACTATTGGAGGTTAATAATGTGATTGTGTTTAGTAGATTTGTTGGAATCTTGTTGGTTGCATGGGAAGACAACTTTGGTTTTCAAATTTTTGAAAACTTGAGAGCTCTGTGTCAGTCTATGAGAACAAAATAATTGTTAAATACACTTTTAGAACTGTAGGTCTAGTTTGTTTTATTTATATATTAATGGAAAGCCTTTTATGTTTACCCATACCATAGTATGGTAAACATAGTGTCATTGCCCGGATTGACCACTCGTCGTTCGTCAGTCTGTCTGTCCGTCTGTCCGGAGACACTTTACGAGTAATGCGATAACTCAAACATTTTCTATCCGATCGAAACCAAATTTTGTATATGGGTTTCTCAGCCCAAAATACAGATCGAGTTCGAATTTGGGTTTGATCCGATGAATTTTAAAGGAGTTATGACCCTTTTTCCAGAATTGTTTTTTTTAAATTAGATTTGTTTTTAGATTTAGCTCCTTGTTTTACTCATTGTGTTCATATTTTATATGCAGGTTTATGATGACACATGGCTCACCTGTATAGTTTTTGGTATCGGTTGGTTGATCGGTTTAGAAAATAATTAACCCTGCTTACAAATGCTATCTGATGCATCAAAGTCAAACAATTTTCTTCTGATCTGCCTCATATTTCTTATCTAGGTCTTTCTTAGCACGTTCTTCATCTGTGTGGATTTTGGTATTGTTTAGTTAACCCTTTCCACTCTTGTTTTTAAATAGAATTCATCCAAGCCAGGATGACTCAAACATTTTTCATCTGATCGACACCAATTTTGGTATATGAATTTCTGACCCCTAAATACATATCAGGTGCGAATATGGGTTTGATCCGGTATATTTTAACAGAGTTATGGGCCCTTTATAATTCATACCTCTTTTCCATACACTATTAAATTTGAATAGAACAAGACACAACACATGCCTGTGTTATTGGAATGAGATAATTTATTGCTTTGGACACCTGAGTACCACTGGTGGCTGCAGACTTATAAACATCTGTCAAACTTTATTCCAGTTCTGTTCTGTGTGTTGAAACCATGCAGTTCATGGCATTATTGTTTACAGAGACACTGTTGTCATATCTTAGAAAATAATTAATACAGGCATTCCTTAGTTCCATCATATGATGTCATTAAAAATGATTAACCCTCTGCACACATCATATGGTCTTAGAACTGATGTTTTTTATTTGATCATTCTCCTATTCTATGTCCATGTTGATGGTGATCCACTTTTAACTTGCATTGATTTGGGATTAAAATTAACCCATTTGATAGACACATATTATCCGATAGACATATATTTAACTTTAACTTTGAGCCAGGTTCAGTCAGTGTTTCAAGAAATGACCAATTGAATATTCATCATGTATTTTTTTGAAATTCCCTCAATTGCATTTGGGCTGCAGGATAATATTAACAGTGCTGGGATTCTTGAGACTGACTTATTGTATGGGTTTCTAAATCCAATGACATGCTTTTTGTTGACTTCTCTGTGTTTATCAGTTCATTTGTTTGGGTAAGATTAATCCCTTACTATCCGATTTGATAACTCAAATATTTCCATTGATTATGTTTATAGTTCTGGCACAGTTTATGATAACACACCTCTAACCTGCATAGTGAGGGTCATTTGGTTTATTTGCTTAAATATATTAACATCCTTCACCAATCCTGTTGACACAATGTGATAGCTAAATATTTTTTGCATGACCACTCTATAAATAATCACATCTGTGATAATCATGACATATTCTTCACCTGTATATATTGTTGTATTGATCGAATGGTTTTGAAAATATTAACCTTAACATTAATTATATTTAAACTGTTCACAAACAGAAGAATTATCAACTTAGAAGAAAATTAACATTTATATCCAATCATTAGCAATCATATTTTATATCCAGGTCTATACATCCCTCACTTGTATAGTTGATCAGGTGTTGATTTTTGTTTGTGGTGAAATATTAATAAGTTGCTATGAATTTTTAATATGCAGCTGACACAAAATATAATAAACAAAAAAATAGAAATGATAATAAAAGAAAAACACACAATATGTTATGTCTCATGTTCCAATGTAATAAATAGATAAATTGAGTTGCTATGATGTTCATCTACTTAATTTCTTAACTATTTTATATTTAACAGCTATGGTGCTTCTCTCCCACTATGGATTGAGCTTAATTAGCTTTATCACTCTATGAGACATATCTGTGTTGGAGTCACTAATAGGTTGAAATCAAAGCCACGTCTGTGTTAACATTGTGTTAATGTGAGCAAGGTGCCCAATAAGTGTGATTCCACTTGTGAACTTAATAGTAAGGTGTGAATTGTTTAAAGTTTTGCACTCATGAAAAGGATGGGGTAAGGATTTATGAAAATAGCTCATCGCTGTCGCCAAGGTATGGGTTAAACATTTGCCGATCGTGATCGGCCTCTCGTTTGACATTGATTTCAATTGATTACAAATGTGAATAGAAATATTAAAGGGGCACACCAGGTTTGATATATTTTTCTTGTACTCTGCATGAGATAAAACTTTTTATGTGTACCTATACCATAGTATGGTACACATAGTGTCAATGTCCAGATTGACCACTCGTTGTTCATCCGTCCATCTGTACGTCTGTCTGTCCATAGACACTTCAGGCATAATGCGATAACTCTATCATTTTCTATTTGATCGAAACCAAATTTTGTATATAGGTTTGATATCCCAAAATACAGTTCGAGTTCGAATATGGGTTTGATCCAAGTTTTTTTTTACAGAGTTATGGCCCTTTTTTTTTACTTAGAATTCACACATTGCTGCCATAACTCACAAATTTTTTATCTGATTGACAACAAATTTGGTATGTGAGATTGTCAGCCCAAAATATAGATCAAGTTCGAATATGAGTTTGATCCGATTTATTTTAAAGGAGATATGACCCCTTTTTTTTTTTTTTAAATTCAAAATTTTAATGTTTTAAATTTTTTTAGATTGAATTTCCTCGCTCAATTTAACAAAAAATTAAAAAAAATTATAATAATAAAAAATTTATTTAATTTAAAAAAATATTTGTCATTGACACTAATTTTTGTTAGTTGTATATCATTAATTAGGTGTGATGTCCTGTTTTGAAAATATGAAGATTTTATTGCAATAGTTGCATGTAATATAATGATATCAATAAATTGCCATGTGAAGATCCAATATCCAGACTATATGAGTGTACCTTTAATAGATGTCATTCCAAGCGAAATCTGTTATTAATTGAGTGATGACATACGTTACAGAGCTCTAGGGGGTGGTTGTATGAAGGTAAAGATAAACAACCTGCTGGCTGGATAATTGTTTATCCTATCTGTCAAATTGATTAATGACTAAACCATTGGATCTCACAGTGAGAGCTCCTTGTGTGAATAGGGACAGAGTTATGAGATTTAAAATGACTCCCCCCCCCCCCCCCCCCCCCCCCCCACCCCAAATACTTTAATTATATGAGCTTTTGATTTTAAGTTTAAGTACTGATATATGTATTACTGTGATCATATCTTTGACCAATTATCAGTTATAGCTAATCGCTATCGCTAAGGTATGGGTTAAACATCTGCCGATCGTGATCGGCCTCTCGTGATCGGCCTCTCGTTAACAAATCAAAATCATTAAAAGAAGCTGAAAAATGCATGTAAAATGCATACATGCACGGCATTGGCTGAGACGCTTCACAACCGTATATGACAGTATTGCGTGCTCTGCCTTTCGATGAAACATAGTCTCCCAAAATGATTTGCCTCTTTGTTTTTGTGCCTGTCTTCATTAGTGTAACGAAGTTGGACAATAATTGAACTGTAATGAACAAAGCAATCATTTTGCAAAGTCTGGTATTGGTGTCAATCGCGTCTTTTCTAAATAGTATTAATCGGCACAGTAATTTACTTGGCGTGATGCCAAATATCCCGGGAAGCACCTGCTATTACCCACTAGTGAAAAAAATATCTAGTGGATTTTTAAATGATATTATAGGGGTTTCATGTGAATCACATGATGTGGTATAGGAAAATGGGCTGCCTGTGCTAAAAGTGTTGGGTGGGGTGGTGAGGGTGGTGGCAGAGATCGGATTCCTATTCAGTCATTTGAAGGGAATGTTCAGATAATAAGTTCGACTGTTTGTTGAAACTCCCCATGTGAAATACTCATTGGCGAGTATTTCGTCATTTAAGGGTTGAACTATTCCAGATACATTGTAAGACATGACAGAAATAAGAGGACTATTGCTGGATAAAATAAATTTTATTGCTCAATTATGTAAGAATAAATGTATCATTTAATATATAGGAATTTTTGGTATAATTCTTGAGTTAATGGAAATTATGATAGGAAAAACTCCCTTTGAATAGTTACCATAGGAAGAATTAGCATGTAATATAACACAATAAATGTGTCCCAGTGATAGAGTACCCACACACTGTAGCATAGCCAAAATCCCTAGTGACCTGGGCAATTTCACAGGGGTCTGGGAACATCTTTTTAAAATTTATTTTATAAATATTTAAAAAAATAATATTATAAAATAAAAGAAAAATTGCCGAACTTCTGTGGGGAAATTTGCATTTATTTTTATGTCATAACTGGCAGTAATACTAATCAATTATTGTTACACTGATCTAGTAAATTTTTACTTTTATGGAGCAGGTTGTATGTTGCAATGGAAATAGTTAGCGGTGGATAAATATAGAATACACATGTAGTGTTTCTGAATACCAAATTTACTCCACGAGTGGGATTGATGATTTACCGCACGAGTGGTGAAAATTTGGTATTCAGAAACACGTTGTGTGTATTTTGTTTATACCATAATCCTAACTGATAAGAATAATATTAGAAAGTTATAACTTAGAACATCGAACAAATTTGTCATCAATTCAACCCTCTGTGGACCCTGCAGTAACTCAGTAGATTAGTACTGTTACCTGTCAAAGGGATATGAAACCTGAGGGAATTGTTTAAGTGTATAAAAAGCTATTGAAATTTATGATAACATTCTTTGGCCACATAATATCACAGATGTCAGATAACATCACAGATTTAGGAAAGTATAACTAATGTTTTGTTTATTTACGTGTCAACTTGGAACTATATTTTCCCCATGGTGTTAATGTAACACAGCAATTTGTAGTTCCTACTGTAGCTACAGTAATGCCCTAAGTAATCGACTCCTTAAACACAGCAGAATTATGGGTAACTTTTCAGGATTTAGTAGAAAATATGGCTCTCGGGGAGAGCTTTCCAATGAATGGCAACAAGCCATATTTCCGATTAAATCCTGAAAAGTTACCCATAATTCTGCTGTGTTTAAGCAGTTGATTACTTAGGGCATTACTGTATATCACTTTTCCGTTCAAAATGTATGCTTAACTGTGTCAGGTCTTGTACAATTCACTGAAAACCTCTGTTATGAAATCAGTTACAATAGCTTTGTCTGGAATCGTAGCCACCATGCCATACACTGCTGCTGTCCCCTTCTTCGCCAGGTCTTTGTTTTTCTGGAAAAGCAATTTTGAAAGTGAATTTGATTTACATTATCATAATTTTAAGGGGTGAGACAGTTACAATACAATGTAACTTTTCATAAAATATATTTAACACTTCCATTCGATACTACTGATTACAGTAATGCTCAAAATAGTCGACTCCTTAACCACAGCAGAATTATAGGTAACTATTCAGGATTTAGTCGGAAATATGGCTTGTTGCCATTCATCGGAAAGCTCTCACACATATTACAGCTGAATAGTGTAGTGTTCTAAAAATATTTTTTAAAATGCAATCCTATTATGTGGAAAAACAACATTTCTTAGTGACAGAAGATTTTAATGTACCATATACGAAGCTCTAGTCATGGTCATATTGTGTAAACCTGAATCAATCAAGAAATTTCAGAAAAATTAAACACCATATTTAAATGTGTCAATTTTAGCCATCACTTCACATCACACTCAAGGCTGTAATTTCATATACCAGGATATGAATGAAAATCTCTTCTAAAGCAGGATAGGTTACCGTGGAACAATGAATGCATGTTTACCAAACTAAAAGCAAATACTGACCTTGACTTCACCAACACTGAATTTGAGATCCTCCAGGAGTGTATCAGCTACATTATGGTGATGCGGCAACAATGAGCAGTGAATACAATTTGGATTCTGCCCTCTCTCAATCTTCCAGTCTGAAAAAAAAATGATTTTACATGAAGGTTTAAATGTGCAGAGTTGTTCTGCTGTTAATATAATAGAATTTTACTAACATTAGGAAATGTGTGTCTATGGCAACTTAGTAAAAGCAATTTCTCAGGAAAAAAGGGCCTATAAAATAGTGCTGGAGGGATTTTTTCTTCAAAGTAATAAAAAAAATGGCTCAAACCTATTCTGGGCACGCTAAAATGCTGTCTTAATTGGTTACCAGCGTGAATTCAACCTGTTATTGCCACAAAAAATATGGGCTATAATGCCGAATCGCTATGATCTTCAAGCCTGAATTTAGTGTGTCTGACATTTGCAGAATGAGGTCCGCTAAAAGCATCACCAAATTCACCCTCTGGGGACCTCATTCTGTTTAGGCCTCCACTGCTATGGGAGATATAGGATCAGATTGAAGATCCCAAGGTGGTGTTTACCCATTAGTCACCTCGATTATGCAATTTATCTTCTGAAAATTAGGGCATACAGAAAGCTAGAAACTGAATAGTATAGAAAAAGTAACTAAAAACAATGTTAATTTGAGACTATAGATACTTCCCAGAAGATGAGGCCTAAGCAGAATGAGGTCCCCAGAAGGTATATTTGGTGATGCTAGCCCACTGTGTGGGATAGCATCACTAAAATCACACTCTGGGCATCTCATCTGCTATTGCAAACTGGTGTTTGCCATGGCCATTTGGGACATTGCTGACAGTTTTTTGCAGCTCCATGTGTACGCGCCAATATGGAATTGATTTTTATTTACCTCTTCTTTCCATGCTATCAGAGACAGCCATTATATCAACGTCAGGATCTTGTGATACAATGGCAAAGGCAGTCATATGTGGGTGTCCAATAATAGCAATACCCTGAAATAGAGTTCATTGCAGAAAATCATATATGTATTTTATGGCAAAAGTTTTGCTGTAAAATATTGTAGAAGAATTGTACAGTAATGCTCTAAGTAATCGACTTCTTAACCACAGCAGAATTATGGGTAACTTTTCAGGATTTAGTCGGAAATATGGCTTGTTGCCATTCATCGGAAAGCTCTCAGGGAGAGCTTTCCGATGAATGGCAACAAGCCATATTTCCGACTAAATCCTGAAAAGTTACCCATAATTCTGCTGTGGTTAAGAAATCGATTACTTAGAGCATTACTGTAGCTGTATTCTTCAGGACAAATGTGTTGTGTAGGTCACAGAGTCAAGATCTCTTGGATACATTCATTACAATTTGTGTATCATCATCATAGTTGAAGACCCACTTAATTTTTGAGTCACCCATTATTTTTTTTTATAGTGCCTTGATATACAGTTTTAATAACAATCTATGCCATAAATTATGATTAAAATACTATAATTCATCACCATTTGGAATGTCTGTGTCTCGTAAGGTTCCCATAGAGTAATAGAAAATAGCTGAAAAAATACAATAATTCCCCCCTTTGGCTCCCAGAATGCAATAGAATTCAAACTAAAGATGTATCTTCAATGGAAGGGGAATAACTATATAGAGTTATTCCCCTTCCATTGAAAATAATTGACTTTGTGCATAAACATGACCACAGAACAAACGCCAATTTCTCAATAAAAACAACATGTTCACAGTTTATTACATTGAATAAGTTGAAAATACAATCTTTTGGAGCTTACTCTTTCAAATGGTATATAATATGGCATATATATTATATAATGTGAAATGGGGGTTCAAAAATTAAGTGGGCCTTAAAGCAACGCTGGGCTTGTTTCTCCTCAGATCATCTTTCTCCGGTGGTGGACTTTCTCAGCAAGAAGTACTATCTGTTACTTTGAATTGATTTGTTTTTTTTTGTACTCAGAAAGTTGGTTCCAATTTGACCATTAGCCTCAATCGTAACTGCTATTTGTTGAATGTATTAGCTAAATATATTTAGTAGAAATTATCTACGAATTAATTATTATAATTATAGTGTTTCTCTGCCTGTTAATAACAGCAGAATATCCCTGTAAATTGACCATTCAATGTACATCCCTTTCATGACGGGAGCTTCCCGAAATTTTGCGAAAACCCTGTGCCAATGCATTCTCTTATATATGCGAGTTGCCCATAGGACACCTCGCATGTATAAGAGAATACATTGGCCTAACAATATTTACCTTGATCTTGTAAGTTATATATAGTGCATACTCATATATATGCGAGGCTCCCTATGGGAGACTCGCATATATAAGAGAATGCACTGGCACATGGTCTTTAATGCTGCACCATCGCAGCTCCCATCTTGAAATGGTTAAGTTCATAGCTAAATGGGAGAACCAGTTCAATAATTAGAGACTAATTTCTCTGAGATATTTTATTAATTTTCTTTTAGAGTTATGAAATCTTTGTATCAATTGTGAGGTTTAGATTGGAGCGTCAACATAGCACTTCAATCATCAACAAACTATAGCTCTCTATACCCAGCTATATCACTTAGTAGTGAGACCGCTATGTTCTATTTCCAAACAAAGTCTGCACAACAGTTGTGACCATTTTCTTTAGTCAACAGTGATGAAACATACTATCTCAGTCTGTATTATATGATTGATTGATTGGGGTTTAATGTCGCTTTCAGCAACTAACGCCAATATCACGACATTGACAGTTTTAGTGGTGGAGGAAATCTGCACACTTATGGCTAATCTAACAGCAATTTCAATTGCTGATAACCTCGTCGACCATGTGTGGCAAACCACCATCCATCGGCGAGTAACTGGCCACTCCACCAGATAACGATTTCAATCGAAACAAGTGGATTTGAACCCTTATCGCCAGCGATGGAGGGCGAAACAGCTTGCAGTTATACCCCTTACCGATTGAACCACCGAGTACCCCCTGTAGTATATGTGATTGCTACTCATGCAAAATAAGTGATACAAATATTATCATATTTTACCACTGGACAAAATATGGAATGTCATTGTCTCTAATGATCGTTGAACTGCGATGTTGACATTCTCAAATCTAAACCTCTACAATATTTGGGAATGAACTTTGGTTGTAATTACTTCTATGCTGTTGATACCATCCATGAGCTTCTGTCTGATAGCCATTAGTTTCTTGGCCTCGACCATGTATCCTTGTTGACCCATCGACCTTATGGCGGCCCATGCTGCAGCTATGTTCCCACCTGAAATCATTGACACTACAGTACAGAAAGAAAATCTTGAACGTAGCCCAATTAATATATGTGACTTCTACTG
Source organism: Siphonodentalium dalli (assembly GCA_032622095.1). Taxonomy (NCBI): domain Eukaryota; kingdom Metazoa; phylum Mollusca; class Scaphopoda; order Gadilida; family Siphonodentaliidae; genus Siphonodentalium; species Siphonodentalium dalli. The sequence goes on along the minus strand of CP136069.1, from coordinate 84,314,813 downwards.
AAGTTATTGTTTTGTGGGAATTAAATCACTTCTTGCATGGTTATCAAGATAAAAAAGACCTTAATAAAGCAGTAAGTTCACCAGATAACAATTATAATCAGCATTGAGTTTCATAAGGATCACACTCTGTAATCACATGAATGTACAGTAATGCCCTAATTAATCGACTCCCTAACCACAGCAGAATTATGGGTAACTTTTCAGGATTTAGTCGGAAATATGGCAACAAGCCATATTTCCGACTAAATCCTGAAAAGTTACCCATAATCCTGCTGTCGTTAGGGAGTCGATTAATTAGGGCATTACTGTAGTTCAGTGTCACATCACGTTCTCAGTAGTTACATATCTTGTTCTTGGTGCGCATATTTTCTACGTTGCCAACTTAAAAAAAATGGATCGTAATTTTATTATTTCTCCCCGTTATCAAATAGACCGGTCATCATTAGTGTTAACGATAGAAATGAATGGTAGATGCTGTGTTGTTATAATAAAAGTGTCACACAAAAGTACACCTCTACGAAATTTCTAATCGAAGACTGGAAAAAGTGTCATAATTTTATTTTATCTGCGTCACCGCAAAAGTTGTTGCTTTTTACATTGTTGCACGGCATTAATCTCGCCCACAAGATTCAACACCCAATATATAAAAGCGGTAGTTGAAGAAGAATTGAGCATTTATTTCAGTCACAAAAATACAACTCTGGATGCGGAATATTCACAACGTTATAGTGATCTTGAGGATTCAACTCAAGTTAAATTTAATTTTGTTTTTAGAAATACTTTTTCCTGCTCAAAAACAAAAACTTCAACCGTACCCATAATTCATAAAAGATGTCTGGTTTTATACTATGAATGCAGTTCAGTGGCATCAAGTAAATCAAATTCCCAGTCACAAGCCTGAATTTAGTGTGTCTGAAATTTGCAGAATGAGGTCCGCATAGGGTGAATTTAGCGAAACTATCCCGCACAGCGGTCTAACGTCACCAGTTCACCCTCTGGGGACCTCATTCTGCTTTATAGGCCTCATCTTTTGGGAAGTATCTATAGTCTCAAATTAACATTGTTTTTAGTTACTTTTTACCTTCTGTTGAGTTTCTATATCCCCTAATTTGAAGAAGATAAAATCAAGCCTTGAAATAGTGTGTCTGTCATTTACAGAATGAGGTTCCCAGAGGGTGAATTTGGTGATGCTAGCCCGCTATGCGGGGTAGCATCACTAAATTCACCCTCTGGGGACCTCATTCTGCAAATGACAGACACACTATTTCAAGGCTTGGATAAAATGCATAATCGAGGTGGCTATAAATGGGTGGACATCAACTAGTGAACTTCAATCTGATCCTAGGTCTCCCATAGCAGTTGAGGCCTAAGCAGAATAACATGCACAGAGGGTGAATTTGGTGATGCTAGCCTGCTGTGAGGGATAGCGTCACTAAATTCAACCTCTGGGGACCTCATTCGTCAAATGTCTGACAGAGTAAATTCAGGCTTGTTCCCAGATCAGAGTAACTAACATTTCTGTGAGGCCTAACAATATTTAACTTGACCTTGTAAGCCAGTGCATTCTCTCATATATGCGAGGCTCCATGTGGGAGACTCACATATATAACAGAATGCATTGGTACATGGTCTTTATATAATGCTGCACCAGCGCAGCTCCCATCATGAAAGGGTTAAGGTGGCACTGAGGTGACCAATATTTCTCCCCAATGTATTCTCTTATATGCGGGGCTCCCTATGGGTGACTCACATATATAAGAGAATGCATTGGCAGTGTTTTCGCAAATTTCAGGAAGCTTCAGTCATGGAAGGGTTAATATGGCATGAGATTAGATGAGGAATCTTTATTTAACCGTTTCTATACAGAATGGATTCTCCCACCCAGTTATAAAAGTATACATTGGAATGGTCTTATATTTATTTGGTGGAATGTTCGTGTGATAAAAGCAGACGACAGACAGAAAAACAGATAATACAAGTGCAGAATGACTCATATTCATTGGTGGGAAATGTTTAAATAATAAGTTCACTTTTGTTGAACTTAATATCTATACATTTCATAATGGAACTACTCGTCAATGAGTATTTATTAAAGAGAGGGTTAAATCCCTTGATCAGTGATAAATGTACCATACCTGGTCGTGTGCCAGCCATACTTGGCGAGCCAAATAATCCTCCAGGCCAATCAGCAAAGGAAAATATCTGGAATTTCCTGATATCAGCATTTCTATACACTATCACACTGGCCCCCTGAAATTTTGAATATTCTTGCTGAATTGGTCTTTTAAAAGCCCATTTAATTTTCGAGTCACCGATTATTTTTATTATAGTGCCTTGATGTACGGTTTTAATAACAATCTATGATATAAAATATGATTAAAATACTATAATTCATTACCATTTGGAACATCTGTGTCTCAGAACGTGCTGATAGAGTAATAGAAAATAGCTGAAATCATAGAAACATTTCCCCCGTTAAACCCCCAGAATGCAACAGAATTAAAACTAAGATATAGAGCTATTCCCCTTCCATTGAATACAATAGACTTTGCAGTAGTCCAGATGAAAACACAAGTCAGTATTTTAACAAAAACAACATGGTCACACTTTATTACAACGAATAATTGATAATACAATGTTTCGGAGCTTCCTCTTTCAAATGGCATGCGCAGATGAGATCTCGGAAAACGGGTGGAGCTATCTACTTGAAATTTGCTATGTGAATGTATCTTGCCCCGGATAAAAAAAATTTTGGGTCGCCGAGCCCGTGCGGTGCCCGCTTCGCGCATGCGCAGACGAGATCTCGGAAACGGGTGGAGCTATCGACTTGAAATTTGCTATGTGAATGTATCTTGCCCCGGATATGAATTTTATCGGGTCGCCGAGCCCGTGCGACGCCAGTTTGGCGCATGCGCAGACCAGATCTCGGAAACGGGTGGAGCTATCGACTTGAAATTTGGTGTGTGAATGTATCTTGCTCCGGATACAAATTTTATCGGGTCGCCGAGACCGTGCGACGCCAGCTTCGCGCATGCGCAGACCAGATCTCGGAAACGGGTAGAGCTATCGACTTGAAATTTGGTTTTTGAATAGCCCGGACAACGTCGGGTTGGGTAGAGCTATCGACTTGAAATTTGGTTTTTGCATAGCCCGGACAACGTCGGGCTCATCGGCTAGTCTATTATATATTTTGGAAGATCTGTCTGTGTGTGGTGTGTGTGTGTTGTGTGTGTTCGCGATGAACTCGAAAACAGCCGAGCCGATTTCGACGAATCTTGGTATGTGGGGGTATTTTCGGCCGGGGGGGTGGCATGTGCCTATTAATTTGTCCGTGAGACGTGACCTTGAAATCGGGTCATTTCAAGGTAAAACGCCTGAATATCACGGGATTTCGATGAAACTTGGTATGTGGGGGTGTCTTCGGCCGGGGAGTGGCATAGGCCTATTAATTTGCCCGTGCGACGTGACATTGACCTTGAAATCGGGTCATTTCAAGGTCAAACGCCCGAATATCACAGGATTTCGGTGAAACTTGGTATGTGGGGGGTACTTTCGGTCGGGGAGTGGCATAGGACTATTAATTTGCCTGTGCGACGTGACATTGACCTTGAAATCGGGTCATTTCAAGGTCAAACGCCCGAATATCTAGGGATTTCGATGAAACTTGCTATGTGGGGGGTACTTTCGTATGGGGAGTCTCATAAGCATATTCATTTGCCCGTGCGACGTGACCTTGACCTTGAAATTGGGTCAATTCAAGGTCAAATTGCCAATTTTGATGGGATTTCAACGTAATTTTATCATAACATCCCATGTTTCTACCAAATTAAAGGGTCCCCATTGTTCTAATTGGATTAAAACAGTCACTGGGCATATAAATTCTGCAAATATTGTCATAACATCCCATGTTTCTGCCAAATTAAGGTATCCTCATTGTTCTAATTAGACTAAAACAGTCACTGGGCATATAAATTCTGCAAATATTGTCATAACATCCCATGTTTCTGCCAAATTAAGGGGTCCCCATTGTTCTAATTGGACTAAAACAGTCACTGGGCATATAAATTCTGCAAATAGTATCATAACATCCCATGTTTCTGCCAAATTAAGGGGTCCCCGTTGTTCTAATTGGATTAAAACAGTCACTGGGCATACCGTATACATTCTGCAAATATTGTCATAACATCCAATGTTTCTGCCAAATTAAGGGGTCCCCGTTGTTCTAATTGGACTAAAACAGTCACTGGGCATATAAATTCTGCAAATATTGTCATAACATCCCATATTTCTGCCAAATTAAGTGGTCCCCATTGTTCTAATTGGATTAAAACAGTCACTGGGCATATAAATTTAGCAAATATTTTGATAACGACCACTGTTGACACATAGTGCATCGCGACTGATATAAATTAGTAAAGTGTAATGACAAATGTTGAACTATAATGCATCTCGACTGTACTGTTGCAACAATGCTATAAAATGGGGGGGGGGGTGGTCGGGATCTGAATTATCTCAGATCTGAATTATGCAGGGGTGGGGATGGATATATGGAGAAATAGGAGTTCATTCAGATGAACTGATATAAATTATTTGAGCGATAACGACCAATATTGACACATATTGCATCGCGACTGAACTGTCGCGCACAGGCTATACAATAGGGAGGGGGATCATTCAAATGGGGGGGGGGGGTCAGAATCTGAATTATCTCTATAGAAAGGAATAGCAATTGATGTACATATATAGTAATATATACAAATTATTATCACATGATAAAATATGTATGTAACAGCTAACGCGACTATATCGATGAACAAAATAAATAAATTGGGGAAGGGGGCGTCAGGCTATATGATGAAATAATGTTTATACCAATGAACTAATATAAATTTGTAGAGCGATAACGACCAATGTTGACATATAATGCATTGCGACTGTACTGTCGCGGCAATGCTATAAAATAGGGGGGGGGGGGGTCTGAAATGATCTCTACCGGTATCTCTATAGTCTATAGATGGCGCCAGATTCTATTGTAAGGACTAGCAACTGATTTACCTATATAGTACAAATTAGTATCGCATGATAAAATATGTACATGTACGTAACAGCTAATGCGACTATACCGATGAAAAAATAAATTGGGGGTGAGGGTATATGGGGAAATAGGGGTTTATACCGATATAAATTTGTATAGCGACAACGACCAATGTTGACATATAGTGCATCGCGACTGTACTGTCGCGCAAAGGCTATATCTAAATGAATAGCATGCATGTCATGTGTCAAAACTATAGTATATCACGATTATACTTGTGGTATTTGGGTGTGGGGCAGCGGTGACCAGCTACAGGCCCCAAACGGAAAAGTTTGTCATGTAGAACTGTGAAAATGTTAAAATTCATTAACATAGGATTTCCCATTAAAATCGATTTATGTCGATGAAACTCTTATTTTTCAAAAAATTAAGCTGATACTTCGTGTGTCTGCGTGTAATACTTATATATTCTCAAAATGACAGAGTCCAAAACGCAATTATGTTTTAGATGGAAGAAATTAAGTTTTTTCGATGCTAAATTTATAGCGTGGACGAGCTAACAAGTTCATTGATTGATGTATTTGGTATTTGCGAGCGCTCATTAATATTCATGATAGGCATCAAACTCACCTTTTTGGAAGGTAATCCAATGACTAGATATCCTTTCTAAACACCGTTAAAGATCCTACAAAGTTTTTATAGCTTAGGAATCAGAATCAGTCAGACAGTTGAAAATGAGAGAAAAATAAACACTTCTAAAAATAACACTGATAGGTGATAAAACGTGTTCGCCATGAACACAGACATACCGATGTACTTCCAATTTACGACTCCAAAACTTACCACAAATCGGATGTATTGAAGCAGGATTGAGACGTAGATATCAATATTTTTTGCAATTATGAATTCACAAAATGCCGTGATAAAACTAAATCATGATTGTGTAACTAGATAGTTGAAAACGAGAGAAAAATAAACACTTCTAAAAATAGCATTTACCCTGTTGAGCTGCTTGCATACTCGTGAAAGGTTACGCCAGTTGAAAACGAAAATATTAATACTTCTAAAAATAGCATTTACCTCTGTGAGTCGTTGGTATGCACACACCGGATTGCGCATGCGCAAAACTTGATGTCTCTGGTGACAGGTGTTGGGACCAATGAGAATCATTAGTGTGTGAAAATGATTTTAGGCAGCGGAATGTGTGTCAAGATGAAAACACACTCCACTGACTGTGCACCGGTATTCCGAGGTATATCCCATAATGCAATATGATTATCTGCGTGAAATTCTGAATAACTTGACGAGGTTACAAAGCGAGGTAATGGGAAAAAGTACCTCGGGATTTTGGAATACCTCGGTAGGCAATTGTGCAACCATACGATTTACCTCACAAATAACGCTTGACGAACGCACCACACACAGACAGATCTTCCAAAATATATAATAGACTAGCCGATGAGCCCGACGTTGTCCGGGCTATTCAAAAACCAAATTTCAAGTCGATAGCTCTACCCAGCCCGACGTTGTCCGGGCTATTCAAAAACCAAATTTCAAGTCGATAGCTCTACCCGTTTCCGAGATCTGGTCTGCGCATGCGCGAAGCTGGCGTCGCACGGGCTCGGCGACCCGATAAAATTTGTATCCGGGGCAAGATACATTCACACACCAAATTTCAAGTCGATAGCTCCACCCGTTTCCGAGATCTGGTCTGCGCATGCGCGAAGCTGGCGTCGCACGGGCTCGGCGACCCGATAAAATTCGTTGGTAGTTATATAGTTCGATACCTCGTTGGGATGGTAATACAAACATGTGTGTGTGTGTGGTGTGTGTGTGTTCGCGATGAACTCGAAAATGGTCAAGCCGATTTCGATGAAACTTGGTATGTGGGGGTATTTTCGGCAGGGGGGTGGCATGTGCCTATTAATTTGTCAGTGCGACGTGACCTTGACCTTGAAATCGTGTCATTTCAAGGTCAAACGCCCGAATATCACGGGATTTCGATGAAACTTGGTATGTGGGGGTATCTTTGGACGGGGACTGGCATAGGCCTATTAATTTGCCCGTGCGACGTGACATTGACCTTGAAATCGGGTCATTTCAAGGTTAAACGCCTGAATATCACGGGATTTCGGTGAAACTTGGTATGTGGGGGTACTTTCGGTCGGGGAGTGGCATAGGCCTATTAATTTGCCCGTGCGACGTGACATTGACCTTGAAATCGGGTCATTTCAAGGTCAAACGCCCGAATATCACGGGATTTCGATGAAACTTGCTATGTGGGGGGTACTTTCGTATGGGGAGTCTCATAAGCATATTCATTTGCCCGTGCGACGTGACCTTGACCTTGAAATCGGGTCAATTCAAGGTCAAATCGCCAATTTTGATGGGATTTCGACGAAATTTTATACATAGGGTAACTTTTGTCCATTGAGTGTTTTGGACGGGTCAAATCGTGAACCCGACCTGACCTTGACCTTCAAAATGATCAATTCAAGGTCAAATCGGGTAAAACCGGATGGATTTCGATGGGTACTTTTGTCCGGGCAGTGTTTTGGGCGGGTCAAATGGTTACCCCACCTGACCGTGACCTTCAAAATGGTCAATTCAAGGTCCAAGCCCGGACGAAGTCGGGTCACCTTCTAGTCTCATATATATTTTGAAGACCTCTGTTTGTTTGTCTGTATGTCATTGATACAAATCTACGATTCCCGACCGATCGGGACGAAACTTGGTACATGTGTGTAGTTTGACCAGGTGGTCGTCGTTGTCGTATTTGGAGAGTCCGTGCGGCTCCCGCTTCGCGCATGAGCAGACGAGATCTCGGAAACGGGTGGAGCTATCGACTTGAAATTTGCTATGTGAATGTATCTTGCCCCGGATACAAATTTTATCGTCTCACCGAGCCCGTGCGATGCTAGCTTCGCGCATGCGCAGACCAGATCTCTGAAACGGGTGGAGCTATCGACTTGAAATTTGGTGTGTGAATGTATCTTGCCCCGGATACGAATTTTATCGGGTCGCCGAGCCCTGACCAGATCTGAATAGCCCGGACAACGTGGGGCTCATCGGCTAGTCTATTATATATTTTGGAAGATCTGTCCGTGTGCTTATGTCTGTCTGTTCGCGATGGACTCGAAAACGACCAAATTGATTTCGATGAAACTTGGTACGTGGGGATACTTTCGGCCGTGGAGTAACATGGGCCTGTTAATTTGCCCGTGCGTCGTGACCTTGACATCGGGTCATTTCAAGGTCAAACGCCCGAGTATCACAGGATTTCGATGAAACTTGGTATGTGGGGGTACTTTCTGACGTGGAGTGGCATGGGCCTGTTAATTTGCCCATGCGCTGTGACCTTGAAAACGGGTCATTTCAAGGTCAAACGCCCAAATATCACGGAATTTCGATGAAAATTAGTGTCTAGGGATACTTTCGTATGGGGAATCTCATAAGCCTATTCATTTGCCCGTGCGATATGACCTTGACCTTGAAATAGGGTCAATTCAAGGTCAAATCGCGAATTTGATGGGATTTCGACGATATTTGATACGTAGGGTAACTTTTGTCCACTGGGTGTTTTGGACGGGTCGAGTCGTGAGCCCGACCTGACCTTGATCTTCAAAATGATCAATTCAAGGTCAAATCGGGTAAAACCGGATGGATTTCGACGGGTACTTTTGTCAGGTACTTTTGTCCGGGCAGTGTTTTGGACGGGTCAAATCGTGACCCCACCTTACCTTGACCTTCAAAATGGTCAATTCAATGTCAAAGCCCGGACGAAGTCGGGTCACCTTCTAGTCTCATATATATTTTGAAGACCTCTGTTTGTCTGTCTGTCTGTCATTTATACAAATCTACAATTCTCGACCGATCGGGACGAAACTTGGTACGTGTGTGTAGTTTGACCAGGCGGTCGTCGTTGTCGTTTTGGCGTCCCCTGTGACGCCCGTGCAGCGCAGACGAGATCTCGGAAACGGGTGGAGCTATCGCCTTGAAATTTGCTATGTGAATGTATCTTGCCCCGGATACGAATTTTATCGGGTCGCCGAGCCTGTGCGATGCCAGCTTCGCGCATGTGCAGACGAGATCTCGGAAACGGGTGGAGCTATCGACTTGAAATTTGGTATGTGAATGTATCTTGCCCTGGATACAAATTTTATCGGGTCGCCGAGCCCGTGCGATGCCAGCTTCGCGCATGCGCAGACCAGATCTCGGAAACGGGTGGAGCTATCGACTTGAAATTTGGTTTTTGAATAGCTATCGACTTGAAATTTGGTTTTTGAATAGCCCGGACAACGTCGGGCTCATCGGCTAGTCTATTATATATTTTGGGAAATCTGTGTGTCTGTATGTCTGTGTGATTGCGATGGACTCGAAAACGGCCAAGCCGATTTCGATGAAACTTGGTATGTGGGGGTACTTTCGGCCGGGGAGTGGCACGGGCCTATTAATTTGCCCGTGCGACGTGACCTTGACATCGGGTCATTTCAAGGTCAAACGCCCGAGTATCACAGGATTTCGATGAAAATTAGTGTCTAGGGATACTTTCGTATGGGGAGTGTCGTAAGCCTATTCATTTGCCCGTGCGACGTGACCTTGACATTGAAATCGGTCAATTCAAGGTCAAATCGCAATTTTTTATGGGATTTCGACGAAATTTGATACATAGGGTTACTTTTGTCCACTGAGTGTTTTGGACGGGTCAAATCGTGACACCAACCTGACCTTGACCTTCAAAATGATCAATTCGAGGTCAAATCGGGTAAAACCGGATGGATTTCGACGGGTACTTTTGTCCGGGCAGTGTTTTGGACGGGTCAAATCGTGACCCCACCTCACCTTGACCTTCAAAATGGACAATTCAAGGTCAAATCGCGCAATTCGCAGAAAAGCAGAGGGGAAACAGCCTGGACGAAGTCCGGTCCACCTGCTGGTATTTTATATAATGTGATCTGGGGTTTGAACATTAAGTGGGCCTTTAATATCCCATGGTTTTGATTATATGGTACCAAGGTTTGGAGTGTGGGTACCCAGGTACACACCAAATTAGCACGGAATCCCTGGGATTTAGTGTTAATTTCATGAATAATTAAGTAACATTTTGAACCTTCACTGCTCTGCTTTATATCAAAGGTCATATGCAAACTAACTAGTACCGGTAACTAAAATATGGGAAAAGGAGCTCATATGCAAATTAACTAGTATCTGTAACTAAATTATGGGAAAAGGAGTAGTATCGCCTCGTAACTTAATGTTACCAATGATAGATAATCTCTACAAATATGTGATCAAGCCAGATGAGTTTGAAGTAAGATCCAGTTTACATAAGAGCTCCGGTGAAACAACTGCAAGAATATCAAAATACAGACAGTGAAATAGTTGGCCTAAAATTTCTGGATATTAATCAACCCTTTCATGACATGAACTGCACTGGTGCAGCATTAAAGACCCTGTGCCAGTGCATTCTCATACATATACGAGTCTCCCATAGGGAGCCTCTCGTATATAAGGGAATGCACTGACTGACAAGGTCAAGGTATATATTGTTAGGCCAATGCATTTTCTTATATATGTGAGGCTCCCTATGGGAGACACTCATATATAAGATAATGCATTGGCACAGTGTTTTCGCAAAATTTCAGTAAGCTCCAGTCATGAAAGGGTTAAGTGCCTACCTTGATGCCAAAACCATATTTATGGACATCAGCAGATATTGCACTAACTCCTGGAAGTCTGAAATCCCACAGTGGAACCGAGTGTCCAAGCTTTTCTACCCTGTAATATATATAGTAATGCCCTAAATAATCGACTCCTTAACCACAAAATCCTGAAAAATTACCCATAATTCTGCTGTGGTTAAGGAGTTGATTTAGGGCATTACTGTATTTGTTATAACACATTCCAATATAAGCTCTTTTTCTATGATATCAACACAGGGACGTGGCTGGGGGATGGGGTGTGAATTCAATGTCTGAAACAATGGCAGTTACTTGCCTGCAAATAGTGTGTCTGACATTTGCATAATGAGTTCTCCAGAGGGCGAATTTAGTGACACTATACCAGCTGGGAAATATCTATGGTCTCAAATTAACATTGTTTTTAGTTACATTTCCCTTATGGGTAGTTTCCATATCCAAATTTGCAGAAGATAAAATGCATAATCGAGGTGACTAATGTGTGAACATCACCTACTTCAACTGTGAACTTCAATCTGATCCTAGCTCTCCCAAAGCAGTTGAGGCTTAGCCACGTCCCTGTTTCAGCATCATGCAGCTATAACCATGACTGTGTCGACATTGGTGCAATAAATAATGATGAGGAATTTCAAGTACCTGGTGCATAGAATTTTAACAAAGCATCATTGGCTGAAATTGCATTCTTCATATGGTGGTTTGCAGAGGTCATTGGGTACAAATTTTCAATGTGATAATCATGGCTGCCATATTATATGTACACAATCCGATCCGATGGTCCCTGTATCATCAGATTCCAACAACAAAATTCTTCAAAAGACGCATTAGTTATCAGAATCTATTAATAACCAAAAAATAATTCTTACCACCAGTCACCACTATCAATTCTAGTATAAAATTTTCCAAAATGTGTTCATATAATTAAATCAACATTTTGTTATATAATATAATATATATAATATCTGATAACTCTGATCTTTGATGGGTGGGTTCCTTGACACGAATCAAATATTTTTACCCCGAAGCATTACATATCTTTAACCCTTTCTATATGAAATACTCATTGATGAGAAGGTATCCCATAGGAAATGTTCAGATAATAACTTATTATCTGAATTATCTGAACATTTCCCTACAATAAATATGATTCATTAATGCACTTCTATTATCTGCATATTTTTCCTGAACACTTACCCCTCCAGATCAATAGACCTTTCCAATGTATACTTTTATAACTGAATGGGAGAATCCATTTAGTAAAGTAAGTGTTAACCCTTTCAGTGCCAAGTCCGATTTTTGTATCAACCAATTTACCCATATACCCTGTGCCAATGCATTCTCTTATATATGCGAGTCGACCATAGGTCACCTCGCATATATAAGAGAATGCATTGGCCTAACAATTTTTCATCATTTGTTATTATTTTTTACAATTTTTTACAATTTTAATAATTTTTCTTATATTCTTTAACTCTTTCAGTGCCAGACTTATTTTTGTAGGTTTAGTGCCAGGGAATCTTACGTTTTTCATAGGCATCAAAATTATTGCTATGAATACTTGGTGATAGTTTTGAGTTATAACATGCCCCTAAGGTTTTTTCCAGTTTTTAAATTCGCTATAGCATGCTTAAGCTTACCCAAAAAAAATTCAACCCAAACAAAATGGCCGATTTTACAGACCGTAAATTAGGGCCGATGAGATCGGCCCCTGGCACTAAAAGGGTTAATACCTCTATATTTGAACATTTCAGACCATCCCTAAATTAAGGAAATCTGTTCAATAAGCTTAAGATTGTCTAAAGTACAGTCAGAAGAAACACTATAGTTATACCATTATGGTTTCAGCAGAAGAACATTGTTCTACGAATTCAAATATTTTGTATTCAGTTTTCACTTAAATTTTGTAATTAGAAAGTCAAAGATTTTACCATGGCAACATGAATCCTCCAAAACAGGCATCAACGAATAGTGGTAATCCTTTTCTTATAGCAAGATTAGAAATTTCTTCAATTGGATCGACTATTCCATGGCAGTACTGTGGAGCTGATGCTGCCAGTAGTATCGTGTTTGGTGTGATTGCCTGAAATCAGTCAGACTCATTAAAGATGTTTTAAAGGTTCCAGCCTTCCAGATACGACAACAACATATGTTATAAATAAAAATATAATAATACAGTACCAGTGGTTTTGTAAAACTGAAACTTTTCTACACATTGGACACAAAATGTCGAAAAGCCAATTGCCATGCATACGGATGTGTTGTTGAAACGATCATGTGAGACAGATAACTCGTTGGCAACTGCAACATGGTATAAATTACAAATATGTAAACCTGTCTATTATCTATTTGCCGGTTAGATCATGCCATGAATCTATACTCTGGCTAGCACCCGTAGAGATCATATTCAACAGTACAAAACTTTGGAAGTGTTGACAGGGAACCTTGTAAAGTCGAAAAATAATGCGGGAATATATTTCTTAGTTGTTATCTGTTCCCTAATAATGTACTTCACTTTAGGTGAATGCCCCAACTCAATATTGCATGTTAAATATTATCTCTGACTTTTGAGAGCCGATATTGCAATAAGTATTTTAATTACCTTTTCCATCAGATACACATTGGCTCTTTGGTCTTTACCAACTGGTGTGTGGATTACCTTTAATCCAAAATAGTGTGCTGCCTTATCTAGAGCTGGATGTTGGGTAATAGGACATACCTGAAAATTTCGTAAAAGAACATGCTATTTAATAGTTTTGTACTAGCCTTGAGATAGTGTGTCTGTCATTTGCAGACTGAGGTCCCCAGAGGGTGAATTTAGTGACACTATACCGCATGTTGGGCTAGTGTCACCAAATTCTCCCTCAGGGAACCTCATTCTGCTAGGCCTCAACCTTCAATGGGATACCTAGGATCAGATTGAAATTCCTCAGTTGAAGTTGATGATGTTCACCTATTAGTCAAATTGATTATGCATTTTATCTTCTGCAAATTTGGGGATATAGAAATGCAACAGAAGGGAATAAGTAACTAAAAACAATGTTAATTTGAAACTATAAATACTTCCCAGAAAATGAGGCCTAAGTAGAATGAGGTCCCCAGTGGGTGAATTTAGTGGTGCTAGCCTGCTCTGGGGGGTAGCATCACTGAATTCACTGTCTGGGGACCTCATTCTGACAGACACACTATTCCAAGGCTTGGTTTTGTAAAGGGAAGCAACACCTAGGGATGTGTCTGGAGGCTCTTTTTTTGGGGTGGGGCATTCCAACTGCACCCCCCCCCCCCCCCTCAAAGGCCAAATTTCACAACTGTGAGAAACTTCATTTGCACCCCAGCCCCCCTTGACATAACTCAAAAGGATGGCCATTTGAGTTTCAAATATTGACTAAAAGTAGGAAGATACAGTAATGCCCTAAATAATCGACTACTTAACCAAAGCAGAATTATGGGTAAATTTTCAGGATTTAGTCGGAAATATGGCTTGTTGCCATTCATCGGAAAGCTCTCAGTGAGAGCTATCCGATCAATGGCAACAAGCCATATTTCCGACTAAATCCTGAAAAATTACCCATAATTCTACTGTGGATAAGGAGTCGATTATTTAGGGCATTACTGTATTTGACTCTTGCTCTAAAACAACATATTTTACATGGTAGGAAAAGTAACTTATCAGAACAAGCTATTTTAACTTTTTTCACTACAACTACTTTTGTTTCATGTATGGTATTTCTAACTGCCATTTTCTTTTACCAAATTCCAGTGGCCCCACCTAGCTAACTATGGGAGAGTTGTGGGTTATATTATTATGGCACCTCTGCAATTGAAAATTGATAACACTGATATTCTTACTATCTCAGGATTTTGTATTCTTGGGAAGAGTTTTCTGGCACGATCTCTGAAAGTTTTGACGGCCATTAATACGCTTTCTGTTCCTCCAGATGTGATGAAACCAACAGTGCTGGCATCTCCATGCATCATGGATGACGTCATACTGACCACTTCTGTCTCCATACGTCTGTATTAAATTAATAACATAGCATACAAATGTAATAAATTTAAGAAGCAGGATACAGGTATATATATATATATCTGACTCAGAAGACCATGCATTGTTATATTTTAATTGGACATTTACAAACTAAAAACAATGTTAATTTGAGACTATGGACTTCCTAGAAGATGAGCATCACTAAATTCACCCTCTGGGGACCTCATCCTGCAAATGACAGACACAATATTTGCAGGCTTGTACACTATCTAATCAATTGCAACTTCTCGGATTATCAATCTCGGCAGAAATATTTAGAGATATTTGTGTAGAAATCACCTATGTAGGTCAATTGTTTCTTTAAAGGCCCACTTAATTTTTGAGTCACCGATTTTTTTTTTTTTTTTGTGCCTTGATTTTAATAACAATCTATGCCATAAAATATGATTAAAATACTATAATTCATCACCATTTGAAATATCTGCATCTCAGAAGATGCCCATAGAGAAATAGAAAACAGCTGAAATCATAGAAAGATTTTCCCCGTTTTGGCTCCCAGAATGCAAAAGAATTCAAACTAAAGATGAATTTTCAATGGAAGGGGAAGTTGTTTCCCCTCCATTGAAAATATTACACATTTTACTACAATCTAGATTACATTGTTAACTCAACAAAAACAACATGTCCACAGTTTATTGCACCGGATAAGTTGATAATACAATGTTTTGGAGCTTCCACTTTCAAATGGTATATAATATGGCATATATTTTATATATGTGATCTGGGGGTTCGAAAATTAAGTGGCCTTTAATATTAAAAGGTAATGATAATGACTGCTCACCTGAGGCTGGGGAAAATCATTGGATTTAACGCATTCTCGTGTAGGAAAGCATGATGGAACTCATTAATTATATCGTCATGCTCTTCTGACAGCCCAGTTTTATCTGAAATTAAATTCAGTTATATAATAATCTCATATACTATATAATCATCTTTGACACTCAATTCGTTCATTATTTTAGTAATCTGAGATGCCATACTTGTTTGTGTATGAGTCATCGATGCATGTGGGATGAGCATCGAATGTTTGAAGCTTGACATATCGACAAAATTTGCGCCAAAAATCAAATTTTACAATTTTCATGGTTTTGTCCTGATATAGACTCCTGTATGGTTACCCCCGAACATACATATAACTATGACGGCATCAAAAATGTTGCCAACATTTCAGGTAAAAAATATGACGTTCCCATTTTCGTGGTCTTGATAGGATTTTGATTGGATAAAGATTGTGGAGGTATCTGTATAATTTGGCCTTATTTTGATAATCCGGACTTGTCAATGATAATCCGGCCTTGTAAAATAATGGGGGTACAAGTTATCTATGTTGCAACTGATAAAAACGGCATCAGAGACACCATAACATCGGAACAAACACGATGAATGATGAGTAAGTGTACACGTTTACATATCCACATCATATATAGTCGTGATATTCCGCTTGCATTGATATTTTATAACAGTTGTTTATCACAATTTTAGCTAATTATGTTAAAAATACCATATAAATTCCATTTTCTTCAAACAAATGGGTTAACCCGAATCAATTTTCGATGCCAATAGACAGCATAGGGTACTATCCAAACGAATACACTAGTTTATTTCATGAAATAGTGCATTATACGATTATTATTCATAGACGTGGATGTGGATAAAGTAGCCATACTTGATAGATAATGCGGCCACCATAAATTTATTATGGTGGCCACATTATCTATCGAGTATGGCAGCTTTATTCATATCCATTGTACTAATGCACTCTATGAATAACTCCAGAAAAAAAAACGTATAACACACTATTTCATGAAATAAACTGGTGTGCTCGTTGGGTAGTACCCCATGCCATCTATTGGCATAAAAAATTTATACGAGTTAACCCATATGTCTGAAGAAAATGGAATTTATATCAGGGGGTGGTCAGGAAAGAATTTCCGGACACTAGGCGCTTTTTTATTTTTATTTTTTCCCTCTGGGTACCCACCACCCCCTAATTTTTATTTTTTCTGATCCTGGGATAGAGACCCACCCCCTTCAAACTGCTTCAAATGACTATTTTACTTAGTTTTCCTGATCTTATCCGGTCTATGTTCCATATTATGATTATAGAAGCATTACTACTTTTAATTTACCAATAAGGCTGTAAAGTTTCAAAGCAATTCTACAATAAAATGTGGAATGTAGATTGTGCTGATGGATTCACAATTGCAATCCAAGATGGCTGCTGGCAGCCATGTTTGTTTTGAACAAATTTCGGGAAAAAAGGGAGGTTTCTTTGAGGTCACCCAGAATATCCGCATAAAGTTTAGTGACGATTGGATGAGAAATGTGACCTGTATGATGTGCTAAAGCATTTATTCATACATTTTTTTTACAAAGAGCCATTTTTTTTACAAAGAGCCATGTTTTTTACAGAATTCATGAAAAAATGGTAGGCACCCATTGAGAGGTCACACCGAGGATTCATATGAAGTTTGGTGAAGATCGGTTGGGGGATAAGCTCTGTAAAGGATTTAGTGGTGCAAAGAGAAAAATCCAAGATGGCTGCCAGTAGCCATGTTTTTCATCGAAAATCGTTCAACTTTGACATCTCCCATCTGGAGATGATCCTAGACCCATGTACTGAACAACGTTGAAATCAGTTAAAGTTTGCTTTAACACGTTTATGTTTTATTTTTGTGTCTATTTTTATTTGTAGAGTTTACATTTATGTGAAGAATCTATTATTGTGTTATGTTTTCATTTGTATCAGGTTGAATAAATGATTTTTAATAGAACTATTTCAACCTGAGCCTTTCCATGTCAATGTGCATTGATATATCTTGGATGAAAACATTTAGCAAACTGACCTTTTTTATTACCCATTGGTGTCATCCCTCATTATTAGCTGATAGTGAACTCAAACCCCCATACCAAGAGTTAAGTTCATATTTATTACATAATAGAAGCATTCTTAAAACCTTTTGTCCCATTATTTTGAAGAAAATGACTGCAGGAAAAAAGGAAAAAATTTACGGAGCCAGGAAAAATTGTGTTAGCCAGGCTGTTGAACCACCCACCCACCCACCCCCCGCCTAGTGTTCAGAAAAAATCTGCAGACCCCCCCTGTTGATATGGTATTTTTTACACAATAAGCTAAAATACTGATATAAAAATCGCTTATAAAATATTAATGCTGGCAAACATGATTTGGAAATGTAAACTATGTACACTTACCTATATATATATATATATATATATTCTGGTGTCTCTGATACTGTTTTTATCAGTCACAAACTAACTCGTACCGCCATTATATATAGAAGTCCGGATTATTATTGACAGGGCCGGTTTATAAAATTAAGGCAGAGTTATAACGGGACCCAGAACACAATTAATATTTCACCAAAACGTTATTTATATTTTACAAACATTTCAACAAAATTTGGGCCTCGCAGAAATTTACCGGATAAAACTAGTGATGTGCAGATATGGATATGTATAAATATGAGACTGAACAGATAACGTATTGCTTTGGATAGCATGTGTTCATGTCATGGTTAAGGGAAGGGTTAATATTTTCACAACAAATCAATCGATACCAAAATCTATACAATCTAAACAGGTGAAGAATGTGTCATGATTATCCTGGAAGTGACAATGGGAGTGATCAGGTAAAAAATAATTAGTTATCACATTGTGTCAACGGAATCGGTGGAAGGGGTTAATATTTTAAGCACATCAACCAAATGATCCTCAATGTACAGGTCAGGGGTGTGTTGAAATGAGGAATATTTGAGTTAAACTTACCCAAACTAATGAACTGATCAACACAACATAGTCCATAAAAAGCATGTCCCTGTATTTAGAAACCAATACAATAAGAAAGTGTCAAAGAATACCAGCAATGTTATTATCATGCAGCTCACATGCAACCGAGGGAATTTGTTAATGTAATTTTCAAAACCAATTGGTCAATAAATACCAAAAAACCAGAGGCGAGTAGTGTGTCAAGATACACCCAGATAAAAAATTATGAGGAAGATCAGATGAAAAGTATTTGAATTACTTTATCGGATAACACATGTCTAAAATCCATGAAAAAAATAAAATCACAAAATCCATGAAAAGTGGATCATCATCAACCTGGAGATATAATATGAGAATGATCCAATGATAAATGTCACAAGAGAATATGATGTGTTGACAGGGTTAATCATTTTCAATGACATCACATGATGGGATTATACTCCGGTATGCCACTTGAGTGTTTCATAGATACAACACTAACATTTCCAAACCAATAAACATACATAGGAGAACCCAGTGCCAAGACACAACACTAATCTCTGGCACTACATCAGTAGATCTACCCGTAGTTTATTTATCTTTACCAAAGATCTCGAGCTTTATTAGCTGTAAGAATATTTTAAAGGCCCACAATTTTGGAACCCCCAGATCACATATATAAAATAATAAGCTTCACAATATATATATGAGAGATGAGAGTGCAACGTACAGGTGGTGTGCTTGTCCATTACTCTCAAATTTGTGGATATTGAATGTCTATATGGTAATCACATGCAACTATTAAATTGGCATACAATCTTCATATTTTCAAAACAGGACATCAGATCTGATGGCACACAGGTAAGACTATTAAATCTGTGTATTATAGAGTGTTCATTAATAGCTCTGGTTCAAGAGTTCAAGAGTTCAAGAGTTAATTAATCAGTACCAAAATCCATACAGATGAAGAGTGTGTTAAGAAAAACCTAGGTAAGAAATATGAGGAAAAAGTCTGAAGAAAAGTATTTGACTTATTGCATCGGGTAGCATATGGGTGAAGGGTCAATTCTTTTCTAAACCGATCAAACAATCGATACCAACAAGACAGTCAATGACTGTGGGTCGCTCACCAGACTGTAAAGACTGAGAAGACTGGGACTCTGAAGACTACAAGAGTCAGTACGTGACAATATCACTTAAGACAAGTAGTTCTAAACATGGACATAGCTGGAGGTTCTCAAATGAGCAGGGCTCTTTAACTTGAAATTTCCAATTGCACACCACTGACAAATCTCCAACCTCTTACCTTTTAAAGAAGACAACCATACCACAGTACTAAGTTCACAAAAGTTCTTTTGCACATCCCTCTTAGGTTGAATTTTACAACTGGTACCAGTACTTCAAGCTCTCAAACGTTTGAAAATTACCAACCCCATAAAGTTAAAATTTATGGCCAATTTGGTCCAACAGTTTAACCTGAAGTAGGTGTTGGTTTAAAAACATACATGTTAGAAAATCAAACCAAACTATGAGAACAATTCTATGCTATTTTTGATGTGAACATCTAATCTACAACTAATGTTGTATCAGGCATGAAATTTTCAACTGTTTAAATTTTTATCAAAGTAGGGGGTCAAAACTCCACCCCCTCTATACTCCTTCCCCATTTCCTCAAATATTGCCCCCACCCAGGCTGCCTAAAATCAATATTATTATACCAGTACCAAACAGGATAGAGGAGAGTTAAATCTCTTATCTCTGCCCCTATTAGAACAAATGTGAATCCCCATCTATGAGATCCATTCATCTAGTAATATCAATATACCCCCCAATATCCAATAGGGTATGATTTCACCTGGATAAGTGGTGGTTAAGAAAATAATATTGGAACAGCCAAGTATGTATTTAGTGTGTCTGACCTTTGCAGAATGAGGTTCCCAAAAGGTAATTTTAATGACTATCCCCCAAGGTGAAATAGCATCAACGAATTCACCCTCTGGGGACCTCATTTCCTAAAAATGACCCCATTTGAACAAATATGAACCGGCCACTCAAGGCCCATCCATACCAAATATAAGCTAATATAGGCTCAATGGTTCTTGAGAAGAAATTATTTTAAGATTTACGATGGAGGGAAAGAGTTATGGCCCTAGCTTCGCACCTATTTGATCTGATGAACTTATTTGAACAAATCTGATTGTGAGTCACCTAGGGAACATGCACACTGAAATATATAAACATATTTGGTCTTTAATATGGAGAAGAAAACAATTGTTGATAGACGGATGGATAGACATCCCAACAGACACATGGGTGGAAGAACCGCCTTACAGACAGAAGACAAATTCAATCCAATATACCCCCAAATTTTTCTTTGAAAAATAAGGGTATGATTTCATCTGGATAAGTGGTGGTCAAGAAAATAATATGCCAGCCAAGTCTGAATATAGTGTGTCTGACATTTGCAGAATGAGGTCCCCAAAAGGTGAATTTAATGACACTATTCCGCAATGCGGACTAGCATCACCAGATTCATCCTCAGTCTGATTAGGCCTCAACAGCCATGGGAAACCTATGCACAGATTGAAGTTCTACAGTTGAAGTGTAATGCACAGCCATTGAGCACCTCAATTATGCATTTTATCTTCTGCTAATTAGGGGGACATAGAAGCTGAACAGAAGGGAAAAAGTCAAGAAGTAACTAAACCAAAATTTCAATTTGATACTTAAGATACTTCCCAGAAGACGATGCTTAAGTAGAATTAGGTCCATGGGGGTGTATTTGGTGATGCTAGCCTGCTGTACGGGGTAGCAACACTAAATTCACCTTCTGGGGGCCTCATTCTGCAAATGTCAGATACACTAAATTCAAGCAGTTTGTTTTAAATTGCAAGCAGTGTTGTCTACAAAAGCTGCCAGATGACATATATTATTCTAATCTAGATTAATGACCCGTGTCTCTCCCTGTCTATCTGAGATACTTCTGCTTCTGGATAGAACAGGTATTAAAGTTGGAAGTTGGAGATAATATCAGTTGGAAGGGATGTTGGTTGGGGCAGGGTGGGGTGGGGGGGGGGTGTTGGGTCTGGACCATGTGGGAGGGGTAATTGAATGTTTCCGTAATTTCATTAAAGGTTAAAGTTTCATAATTTTGCAGATGTTTTAATGGTGTCACTTTTTTCAAATTTTATATCATGTTTAAAAAATAATTTGTTTGTTTGTTAAATTGAACAAGGTGAAAATTCAAAAAATCTTAATTAATTTTTTTTTTTTTAGTATGTCACTGGCTCCGCCCTCATTGGACCCAGTGACCTCATTTGGACAAATCTGATTCACAGTCCCCCAAGGACCCTTTGTACCAAATATGAACCCATTCGGCCCAATGAAATTTTAGAAGTCGTTGAAAGAAATACTATGGTGGGAAAGAGTTATGGTCCTAGCTTCGCAACTATTTGACCGGGTGACCTCATTTGAACAAATCTGAATGTGATTCACCTAGGGAACATCCACACCCAATATGAACCCATTCCGTCTTACGGTTCTGGGGAAGAAGCTGATTCTTGACGGACGGACGGACGCCATGACGGACGGACGGACGAGGAGTGATGACTATAGCTCCACCGGAGACTTCGTCTCAGGGGAGCTAAAAACTATAGGTGATGGGTGTGTCATTATAAGCATGCACATAAAATATAAACACGATCGGACAAAACATACTTGAGTTATCCAGACGGAAAGTTCAAAACCGATCAATACAAAAAACTATACACGCGAGGGTTTGTCATCATAAAATATGAACACGTTTCGATAAAAAAAATATACTTAGATTATCGCGACACATATCACGTGTCTATGGACAGACATAACATGGGCTGTACATGTCTTATGTGGTATTTGGTACATGTATATACTTTCTATTACTACAGTACTAGTTCTTCTGGATCATATATGAAGTCCATATAAAACTATTTCACTTAGTTAGGACTATGATTTGCCTACCTCGAAACTTGTCCATGACGTCACGTTGTATTTTGAAGACATCGTTATCCAGAGTGTAGATATAGGCAAATATTTTGCCATCTTCGTGATTTACTTCCCCCGCCTTCATTGTTTCTAGTTCCTTCATCAGATCTTCCCTTGGTGTACCTATACACAGGTTAAAATCTCTTGTAGAAAGAAACTGAATGCGAGACAGATCCAATAGGCTTGCATGACGATGTGCAATGTCCACATGCATGGTGAAACATTTTGCATTGGAATATTATTTCCCCATATAGTGGGGCAAAAAACAAGTCAGAAATCGGTAATTTTTTAGCAATTTGTATCATCCTACGCAGGAGATTCCGTATAGAACAGAATGAAAAAAACAGTCCGCAAAAATCCGCTTTGGGGAATTTACTTTTATCCAATATGGCGTCCAACATGGTTGTCTATATTACATCAATTATTGAAATAAGTCATTATAGGATGCTAGCTGAATCAGACTCCCTTCGGGCGCCTTTATTCAGCGTCGTGTGCCCCTGGGGGCGATGGCCTGTGCGATATGGTTTCTTTAACAATAAAATGTAATTTGTTTTTTAAATAAAAACATGTTGACAAACTAATGCATTATAACATCTGACAGTGTATCCCGAGTCACCACACCAATTTTGGTTAAAATTGGTCCAGGTCCAGGTGTCTGGGATAAAAATCGCTAACAGACAGACGGACAATAGACAGACAGAAAATAGATAGACCTATAGCCTACTCTTTTACGTAGAGAGATACTGTGGCATATGAATTACATAGTTATACCATTGCGTGTTAAATTAGAATGCGGGGGTGATGGTTGTCAAAATGGCCGCATTTCCAAGCCATGCCACGACGACAGCAACATCAGATTTGATAACCACCTGGGAGTGAAAATACTTATTTTTAATATACAAGACTGTTTTTAAATAAGTAAATAAGTGTGCACAGATCACTAAAACATATCCACTTTTTTTATTTATCGGCCACTGCAACGCAAGTCAAAACCAATAGTTTACGTCTTTAAAGTGAGGGTTTTCTGCTGATAATAAATCCAACAGTCAGACCAAACATTATAATTTCTGACACGGAACACACGAAGTAATGTTTCTCATCTCACCAGATTAAAGAGACTGTATATATCGTGTATTTTATGTAATACTAATATTCATGCTGCAACCAAACCGGTTTCTTAGCATACAATTTTATTCAAATTGCTTCAGTCGGCACTTTACAATTGGAATATGCGACCACGCAATAAACAATATTCGTTTTCAGTATCTTGTTGTTTTAAAATATTTTATCAATGTCACTCACATATCTGTGCTAAATATCGGATGATCAGTGTATAATGCTGTTATTTCAGCGTTTCCCCATTCACTCAGTGTTGCTATATATGGTTGTATATGCAGCAGATATATATGGAACATTAGGGAGAAGCGATAAACACGGTGATGCGCTTGCAGAAACGTAGAACGTAACTTTCTCGTATATGTGCATGTATTGGTGAATATAACCAAATATACTTTCCATGTATAAACACAGTATCTGCAACAGAGGCAATTTTGGTCCAATTTCGAATTGATTAAAGATAGTTTATGGTATTCATTTGTGTTTTGATAAATTGCATTCATACATTAGTATATCACGATGCATGCATTATTGTGATAAAAGCGAATATTCGTGTTTCATCACTTGATCGGAGGCAACTACGACTACTATTTTGAGACAAGGGCAATAGAAATTACACATTTTATCCAGTACTCTATGAATATATGTCACACTGTTCTATAGCAGTGGATTTTGAAACGTTTGACGTTGTATAGATATCAAAGATGATCGGTAACGTTCATGAGACTGCTCCGAGTTACTGAGTACATATATTTCTGCTTGTAGAAAAGGTCGTAGAATCAATACATCCCTGTGAAATCCCATTTAACTGTTTAATTACACTTATATAACACGATTCAAGAAAACCAGTATATACAACTGCGTTGTTCTGGGCGCACATAAGTCAGGATTTAACCGTTGTATGAGACCCTGCTTTCGCTTGCTCGCTCGAGAGATATACATAATAGAGAATGCGCAAGTCTCTAACCAAAAGTGTCACTTGTTCTCTGCAATAATTTTTCTCGGATAATTGGAGGGTGTGTGTACACTTTCTGTGGGCAAGCTATTCATGTTTGCACAACATGTAAATGTCTTTCGAGTTAGTCAATTTTGAGTTATTACTAATAATAATTTGGCATTAATTTAGTTGGTGAACATACCGTTGAAATTCAGCAGTTTCCGATATGGAAATTGCCATTTTGGACGCCATGTTGAATTTGGAATTTTCCCCCAAGTGTATCTATGTTGTTCTGCAAACCGGTCCGCAAATTTTTAAACCAAACGGCTCTTTACCAATATGTATGCTCATATTATGATAATATCATTTTAAAGTTGCTATTTATGGTCAACGTCACCTGTCCAATGGTACTCCCCGGGTCAATTTACACATGTATGCATGCACGTATGCTATTTTTCAGTGACGAAAATACCAGATATACCAATATATACTATAACAGTGACAAGGTTCACAAGTCAGATTTTAGGAAAAGCACACCATCTATCATATTCCTCAGATTCTCAATTTTTTTCTTCTCAGTCACAATATATTTCATTGTGTCTTATTGGCCACGAAATTTCTTTTCTTCTGACGTATAATTCGATGGTATCAAACGAAGGGAAGTCGAGATATCGTATCGAAAAGTAGCAAAATCTACCGACGAAAAGCGGTCGTCAGTTTCCATGTCCGGTATAATTATAATGGATACCAATTCAATGTATCACGATCGCATTTGACGAACTTGCAAATTCACCGTACGATATGTCGACTTCGCTTAAATATAGACTTCGTCAAGTTATATATCAAACGAAAGAACATTTTATATCCTATAACATACAACGGGACATATTTTGGCTGTTGACAATTTTTTTGAATTATTGAAGATATTAGACGGACAGGGACTGACGACCCGTTATACTCCCATATATCCAGTAGATATTGCAAGTTTTCGGTACGATGCCTCGAATTCTCTTCGTTTGATATTATAGAATTCTAAATCAAAAGAAAGGAAATTTCATGTCCACAAGACACACTGAAATATAATGTGACCGATTTGAACGATTTTGAGAATCTATTAGTAATATGATAGATGGTGTGTTTTTCCCAAAATCGGACTTGTGAACCTTGTCACTGGTATAGTACATTGGTATCTTATATTTTCCCTCAGGTGCATGTGGTTCCAACCATTTTGGGTAGGCCTATATAATTAATCATTTAATTGAATTAATTATTAGTGCCATTTGAAGACAATTGACGTCAACGGCACTTATCTCAAGACACTCCCGTGTCCACTGACCCCTGTGTACACATTTTTTCTCAGTTCTGAGGTTCCAGCCGTTTGGTCGCGCATAGCCGGACAGTCAAATACAATTGAATTTGATCAGATAGATGGATATAAATATTCTGAAATCACCATGCACATTGAAACAAAAACAATGCATAATTGTATTAAGCAAATACTTTTGTTCTTTTATTGCCCCGTGCCTGACCGGTGTATATAGTAACAAAATGTGAGCTATATACACGACTTATCGCAAACTAATTTTAAACTCACCTTTCTCGGGTATGCATAACGCTTTCTCGTTTGTTGTACTTTTGCTTTTTCCCGCATTATCCTGGAGAAAATTCTTGGCCTCGTTATGAAGAACATGTCCAATCAGATCTTCGACTCCTGGTAAGCACTTGAATCCCAAAACTATAACCCTAAGCAATTCCTGGGTACCATTGGTCATGTAAATCCTGACCAGTATGGCTAGCAACAAGGTAAAAGTGGAATAAACCACGATGTGTATCAAAAACATCTCAAATCAGGAAATGTCACTACATTGAGGTAGATGCAAAATCTCGGTTGTTCCGCTCAACTATAATGTGTGTATGTGGGTCTTTACATTATCACCTCATGATATAGGACAATCTGAAAGTGTAAGAGATAGATAATTTCGAACCATCTAGTCTGACACCAATAATGCATCGATAGTTAATTCAAATGATGGAATAGTAGCCAATTTGTATAATTATATCGCGCTTAAAGGCCCACTTAATTTTCGAGTCAGAGATTATAGTTTTTTTTATAGTGCCTTGAAATACGGGTTTAAAGACATATTATGGACTTGTTCTAGTGCGCGGAACCGATCAGTTAGTATTCAGGCGCTTTATCAGCTGGAGAAATGTATCATTCTACTAACATCGCCGAAAATCTCAAGAAAATCGGACGTATCATTCCATAAACGAGAGGCCGATCAGGACCGGCAGATGTTTAACCCATACCTTGGCAATAGCGATTAGCTATAACTGATTATTTGTCAAAGATAAGATAACAGGAATCCACATATCAGTACCCAAATAATTTGTCTTAAGAAGGGGTTAAAGCATTTGGGGTGGGGAGGAGTAGTTTTAAATCTCATAACTCTGCCCCTATTCACCCAAGGACCTCTCACTGTGAGATCCAACAGTTTAGTGATTTCGGAGGATATGTTTAGGAGTTTAATTTACTGTAACTCTTTGGAAGCAAAAGTGATAGACCCCTATCTCTGCCACTTTTGATCTGCCAGATATTCAAAATTCATTCACTTCTAAAGAGAAATTATAATTTGTTGACAAGCCAGACTGCTTACAACAACATACTTGCATGGGATTCCATCTCATATTTAAATTGTTCTTTAATTACCCCCACCCCCATTCTCCCCAGTTGTTATTTGTTTATCAAACATGTCAGACAGATACGATCAGATCTGACCTGTGTAATAAGGAATATTTATATTGTTAGGTACATGCAAGATTAACTGTTTCATAACATGGGTGTATGGTTTTCTAATTTATATGTAACACAAAAGTGTTATCTATGTAATGTTATACATACATAATATGATGAGGATGCTGGCCCCTATGACCCTAAATCGAAACAGATTACCATAGTTCATATACAAAAAAGTAAGTAGCCCTCAGTCAATGGTTTCATACATTACAATGTTTTATAAGTAGCTTGGACACTAAAATCCACAGCCTTCAATGTTAATATTTTAATAACATAATCAATAGAAGTGAATATTGTGCAAAGATAACCATAGATAAGAGATATGAGGAAGAGTCATTGTACATTGTAGGTGAAACAAGAGTTTCATGCTGCCATTAATCAAATGTGACAGATGGCAGCAGTGTTGTTTATCTTTGACTTCATCTAGCCAAAGGCCAGAGCTCTGTGAAATATGTCATCACTCACTTAATAACAAGATTTCACTTGGAATGCAACATCTATAAAATGTACTCTCATATATTCTGGATATTGGATGTTCATAATGGTAATTTATTGATATTATTATATTGCATGCAACTATTGCAATAAAATCATTTTTTCAAAACAGACATCACACCTAATTAATGGTACAAAAGTGACAAAACTGAAACAAATAAAAGGTCAGCCGACCACAGTGTCCCCCGAAAACGTGGCAAGTCGATGCCGCTTTGTTAAATTAAAAAAATGTTGAAATGTTCTATGTCGAAATGGTTAATAATTCCGTGAAGAATTAATTTTTCCGTCATCTATAGACATGTTGCACATCTCCAATATGTGGGTAACAATACTCTGAAGTTTCAAATATCTACGATCAAAACTGTAGGAGGAGTTGATTACACCGTGAAGGTACTTCATACAGAAAATTATAAAAAATGTTTTTCAAAGTCGAAAGGCTCATAACTCTGGGAAAAATCATTGGATCAAACTCAAATTCGAACTTGACCTGTATTTTGATATGAACGACCCACAAACAAACAGAATTTCCAATTTAACCATCCAAACTTGAGTTATCATCCGGAAACCAAAGAAAAAAACAAGAAAAATTGAATTTTCTAAGTCGAAAAGCCCATAACTCTCAGTAACTCTGAGAAAAATCATCGGATCAAACTCAAATTCGAACTTGACCTGTATTTTGATATCAATGACTCACAAAAAAACGGTATTTGCAATTAAAGGATCCAAACTTGAGATATCATCCGGAAACCGAAAAAGTGAGGAATTTTCTAAGTAAAAAAAATGTTGAAAAAAGGGAAATAACTCCATAAAAGAACATCGGACCAAACCCAGAATTGTAGAGCACCTGTGTTTTTGGTTGAGACACCTACATACCAAGTTTCAATCAAATCGGATGATCATTACTGGAGTTATAACTCCGGACGGACGGACGCGGCTGATTACAATAGTCCTCCGAAAATTTCGGGGGACAATGAAAGTGTCAATGACAATTTATTTTTTAATCAAAAGTTTTTGTTTTATTATTATAAAAGTAAAAAAAAAATTGTTATTAATTTTTGTTTGTTAAATTGAGCAAGGAGTTCAATCTAAAAAAATGTTTTCTCAAAAAAGGGTCATAACTCCTTTAAAATAAATCAAATCAAACCCATATTCGAACTCAATCTGTATTTTGGACTGAAAAACTCACATACCAAATTTGGTTCCAATCAAATTGTTTGAGTTATGGCAGTCGAAAAAGGGCCATAACTCCGTAAAAAAAAAAGTCGGATGAAAGCCATATATATTTGAACTCGACCTGCATTTTGGTCTGAGAAGCCCATATACTAAATTTGGTTCGATCAGAAAGCAAATGTTTGAGTAATCTCATTATGCGGTCAATCCGGACGTCGACACTATGTGTACTATGGTATGGGTACACATCATAAACATTGTCTGAAATACGCGCAATTGTAAATATTTACTTCTCGATTCGGGACGCAGCCATCGGGGATAAACTACGAAAATGATTTCGACATCTGCATTCAACTAATATATAAGAATGCTGGCGTGTGTTGTCACTTTTGGATATAATATTTGTAAAATAATGATTTTGAGCAATATTATTCTACATTTCTGTTTGATCACCCTATGTTTTAATAACAATATATGCCATACAATATGATTACAATACTATAATTCATCACCATTTGAAACGTCTGTGTCTCAGAAGATGACCATAGTGAAATAGAAAACAGTTGAAATATATATAGATGAATGTTGAATTTTGGTGGGCGAATTGCCTGCGTGCATGATGGGTACTCACTTTACAGTATACATATATATTTATGTCTATAATATGTCTATAAAGCATGATATCCAGTGCCCGAACTCTTTTTGAATATCGGTTCCGCTAATCGAAGAATTAGTACGAGTGGTCTCTGCAATTACACGTGGAAACTGTTGAAATCGTACATGCATGGACACCCGTGAAAACCGAATATATACCGGAAAGAATTAAAAAAAAAGTATCAGGTATACGGTATAATACTTACACATGTAATGTTCACTTTGATTTAGTAACCGGCATTAGACTTTATGAATTTCATATCCGAAGTCACTTCATATAAGTGTCCAATGCATTGAGTGATTAGTATATATATATATATATGAAACATTACATCCCGATCGTTTATCGTGTTATCGTTTGAGATAAAACAATCTACTCCGACATCGATGTGATTATGCAGATGATTCTTGCGTATCGGCAGTTTTTATCTCCTTCATTTTGAAATGACCAGCCGCAAACTTCGGTGGACTTTGAATCGGTCCACAAGGTGAGAAAACTTAAAGCGACACATATATCATAGTAAAGATTTCACGACAGAAGCTGCGCTGGGGCAACATTAACGATCATGGAGCCTCGCATATATAATACAAGAAAACCATAGTCAGAAATGGTAACGCCACCAAGATCATATTATTAGCCATAAATATAAATTATAATATAATTATAATATAAACTAGCTTTCAAATTCCATGTGGGAAATTTGGATACTTCCATATATCAAGTTTTCCCGTTTCTCGTGTTATACATTACATTCTTCAATTAAGCTGTCTCGCTTTTTATTACACTAGCTGGTGGGCCCGACTTGACCCGCCCAAAACACTCCCCGGAGAAAAGTAACCCTCGGTATCAAATTTCGTCGAAATCCGTCCGTTTTACCCGATTTGACCTTGAATTGATAATTTTGAAGGTCAAGGTCAGGTCGGGGTCACGATTTGAGCCGTCCAAAACACTTCCCGGACAAAACTAACCCTAGGTATCAAAATTTGTCGAAATCCGTCCGTTTTACCCGATTTGACCTTGAATTGACCATTTTGAAGGTCAATGTCAGGTGGGGGGTCACGATTTGACCCGTCCAAAACATTCCCCGGACAAAGGTATCCCTAGGTATAAAATTTCGTCGAAATCCGTCCATTTTACCAGATTTGACCTTGAATTGACCATTTTGAAGGTCAAGGTCAGTCG
Source organism: Siphonodentalium dalli (assembly GCA_032622095.1). Taxonomy (NCBI): domain Eukaryota; kingdom Metazoa; phylum Mollusca; class Scaphopoda; order Gadilida; family Siphonodentaliidae; genus Siphonodentalium; species Siphonodentalium dalli. Next base: position 84,283,900 of record CP136069.1, on the reverse strand, counting down.
GGGTCACGATTTAACCTGTCCAAAACACTTCCCGGACAAAACTAACCCTAGGTATCAAATTTTGTCGAAATCCGTCCGTTTTACCCGATTTGACCTTGAATTGACTGTTTTAAAGGTCAAGGTCGGGTCACGATTTGACCCGTCCAAAACTCTCCCCGGACAAAAGTATCATAAGTATCAAATTTCGTCGAAATACATCTTTGATTACCACACGATCGCATGGTTTCCAAACGGTGTGGTTATTATCAATATCAGCACATGTGCTAATCTTTGTCGGACTATTTTATTGAGCATTCGGGGTAAGACTACAGCTTTTAAAGGGACCCATTTTTACTTTTACATCGACCTAATTCACCATAATACCAGTGGATTTCATATTTTCAAGCACAGTATACACGCTGGTGTGCTAATAATATAGGGCGCCAGCTTGCGTATATATAACAGCAGCATTGGCCTAATAATATTTATCCCGACATTGTAAGCCAGTGTATATTATTAGCACGCCAGTGTGTATACTGTGCTTGAAAATATGAAAACCATGTGCCAATGCATTCTTATGTATTTGCGAGTCGCCTATATATAAGCGACTCCCAAATATATAAGAATGCATTGGCACATGGTTTTCTCAAAATTTCAGGAAGATCCAGTCATGGAAGGGTATAATTATAATTTGAAATTAGAACTGAATTAAAGGGGTACTGTACGCGAAATGTTGTTGTTGGTTCCTATAGTCTCCGAGTCGGAGAATAAGGTAACAATTTTTTCATTATTTGAAAGTCTGTTGAGTACGAAGTAGTGTTACGGATGACAAATTTACAAAAATACAAATTGTATACAGTTTTCAACCAAATGAATCAAATAAAAGTTATATTATAGGCATACTAGTCCCATATAATCATTTAAGTTATTGTATCGTCGCTAGTCAGTGAGTGGCTTGGGTGTTCTCCCCGATTCATCATAATATTTTAAGCGATCGTGTGTGCGATCGGTTTAACAATCCAGTATCCCTCAATTACTTTGTTTGATTACGGAAATTCGTAATTTAATTGACGCCATTTTATGGCCCCAGTCATAAATTCAATTTATATCAAATTATTAACTTTTAAATTATTAAATTTTAAGATAGCCTATTAACCTGAGCGTTTACAGAATACATCTTCGACTCAAATTACTTATGTTTCTATATATTATCGATATTAGATCGTTGTTGTCACCGGGAATTTAATGAAAATGGCGTACAGTACCCCTTTAAGGGTCGTTATCCCATTGGTTTTGGTTCTAAATTACACATGGATGTTCGTAGAACTGGTATTGTGTTATACCCAGATTGGTTGTAATTGGTATTTTGTTAGATTTCTCCTACTCTCCCTCTCTCTATCTTTCTCCACTTGTGCTACAAATCTGATATATTTATTGTGATGCTGACAGCGCTAATTATAATCTTCTTAAACATAGAATCAGGTTCCCAGTTGACGACGTATCACATGTGCATGGTTCGTTGTCAGCGATGATATAAAATAAATGTTTTGTAGCCCAAACGAAGGGTTATCCTTTACTGCCCGAAGTGACCCGTTAATTATGGTCTGAATTTCCTGCTACCTTTGATCTGGGACCAATATATTATACTGGTTCCATCTTTGGTCGCGTATTTTCACGAACATCACATAATTATACTACAGTAGAGCCGTAAGATAGAGCAAGGAGTTATGAACAAAATGACATATAAAGTTGTGTTAAATTTGCGTGCATACATACCTATACAGGTGCACTGCAAACATAATAAAAGTGTCAAATACAATACCTCGTATCTATAGGTGATCCTAAACATTCGTTCATAATTTGGCAGTGAAATGTCAAATTGGCATTTTGAGATAGTTTTTATACAACATATACATCATTTTTTGTACCCACCCACCCCCACGCCAATTTGTTTTCCGTTTTCGGCAGTTTTTTCCGACCATTTTTGACACCCACCCCCCTTTTAACACTAAAACAGAGATTTGCGGGGGAAATTCACTATAAACAGCTGTATATGAATTTCTGTGCATACTATTTATCATGGATGTTAACATGGACATGTAAATAGGAATGAGTCATTTTGTGGTCATTTGGCCAAAAAAACATGGCTGCCAGCGGCCATCTTGGATTTCAAAATTTGCAACAAAATACAACACGATAACTGCCTGCAGTCAGTTTACAGTTAGAATTACATTATTTCTCTAATTCGAAGTCGTTTTGAAGCCCAACTCATTGCCAAAACACTAAAAAACAAGCAGGAATTTTTTTTTTAGTTGCGGAAAAAATTGCTTGTTGGTGGCTTTGACCACCCACCCACCCCGGCATACGTGCCGGATTTATTTTTTTTCACCCCCCCCCCCCCCGACATAGCCATAAAATTCTAAATCAACGTCCGATAGCGTATTAGCAGTTTTTTAATGCAACAGGAATGTACACAAACTGGAAGAAAACAACATTGTGTCGGCTCTTATTTGGTGATAAGATTGCATTTTGTGATTTTTCCTACCCCTATACGAACGTTAAAATTTGGAGTCAGTTTCCTGAAAAATGAAAGAAATAAAGTGAAATGTTGATGTTTCTTTCAAATACAGATTACCAGTTCGGACAGACTCTACCTCTTACATGTAGTTTATTTCAGTCATGCAGTCGTCGTGCTTTCAACTTTCCATAATAAACGATAAACTCTATTAAACTGATACTGTCTTGTTATTAATAACCGACATCTGGGAATTAGAATGCGGTATATAAATGTACTATATGTGAATACTAGCGTAATAGTATTTTTCATTCCTCTTGTGGGGTGCACATTTTTATTCATTTCTGGTTAAATACGCCCAGAATAGAAAAACTTCGGAATAGCGAACCTTCGGAATAGCGAACCTTCGGAATAATGAACCTTCGGAATATGGAACCTTCGGAATAGCGAACCTTCGGAATAATGAACCTTCGGAATAGAGAACCCTAACCCATTCCATCACACAATTTCAGTTTCAGAGGCAAAATTGGCTAAGTCCATACAATGGAACACACATTTTGTTTGAAAATATAATCTTCTTCTTACTTATAGATACACATAATGTCACATATTAATAATTGTTTGTGTTTAATCTAGTGAGGAAATTACTGAAACATTGAAAAACCCCTACAGTTTGCTCTAGTTTTTAAATAATTAACCATAATATAAGGCATTTTGGCTCATTCTGCGAAATTGAGGCCCGGAAAATGGGCCGAAATCAGGTAAACTCGCGTTGTTGAAGGCACACAAGTTGCACAACTAAAAAAAAATACTTAATGAATATGGGATTGGTTTTCAGTACTGGGTTCAGGAAATTGAGGTCGACACAATACACATGCTATTTGTAGGATTTGTGAATTTGAATGTTTTATATACATCCATGAAAATTCATAAATTGATGATTTGACAAAATTTCCCCAAATTTATTTGACGAAATTCACCAATTTCCCTTTCTCCGATTTTTGCCGATTTTTAGTATGTTGTTTATGGAGGGTTTATGTACTTATTCCAGCAAAAAAAAATCTGTTGCAATTAGTTCCGGGTTTGGCATTTTTTTCTCATAAATGCACTGGATTATTAGTAATTCCGCCATGCCTGAAGGGGCGGCAATTTTTGTACACCTCTGTGGGCCGAAGATTGCTTGTAAATTGCATGCTGCACCTCGGGGGTTGTTGTCGCAAATATACGCGACAGATACGTTACCAAGATATGACCATTCCAAATGGATTAATTAAAAGCTCACCAGATTTTCCAAGTTAAAATTATCTACAAGTCCTTCAAATAACAAGCATCAAATATATGTTGATGATAGCTTACTAGCCCGTGGATATCTGACACACGGACAAGATATACTCTTCTCCTGTGAAGTGGTACGTTATTTTTCGACAGATACCTTACCAACATTTTCCGCTGTATATCAATACATGCTGGAACTATTTAATTAATGTGTTCTGAACATTTAACAACTTCGCCTAGAAATCAAATAACTAAAGTTGGAAAGAAGATTAAGACATATATTCCAAATCGGCCAGTATAAATGTTTCCGTTCGACAGATACGTTACCGCGAAATATACGTTACCGGTTTTAAAATAGATCTTATCAAAGGCCCGCAGTTTTGAGACGCCACAAATGAAATGTGTCCTTCGTTTTGGAACGTTATATGAAGTCTATATCAGACCACATGTGTATGGTCGTCGGAGGGTTAGACCCAGAAGACATTGACAAAGAAGCGATTTTGGTGTCATTCGACGCGGAATCTTTTGTAGAACATACCCACAATCCGCTTTGGGAAAATCCAGAATGAAACATGGCGGCCGATAATAATGGTAATCACAAATAGGTAATTATTTATGAAAATCCACAAGACAAACGCGAATTCGGCACCAATATACATCACTGAATCACAGGTCCACAGAACAAAAATTGACCCCACCCCCATTGATACTTAATCATATAGGATTATAAGAATCAATGGGGTGGGGTAAATTTTTGTTCTGGGGACCTGTGCACTGAATTCAACCAGTACGGAATGCTTTGGAAGGTGTGAGTAGCCGAGCACGATTCGACATTTGAATATGGCTACCAAAATGGTCGCCGAAAATTGTCAAGTTTTAGGTTCTGCTGAGAAGCACACCGAAACAACTTTCCGACTGTGCGTTATCGGTGCCAAACTCATTAAACGGTGCCAATACTATTTTCCAACACAATAATTCCCACCTATCAGCCCACAATTGTTCCACTGGGCAGTATCTACTGAAGGACCAAAACGTGATGTCCACTTACTATGGGGGACTACCTGGAAATTACGTAGAGATAATTCAAATTTCTTACGAATCCATATAATATTACAACCAGTGCCAATTTCTACGTATAACCACGATTCTGAACGATTCCAGTAAATATATGGGATCGATGATATAAGATGCATATACAATGGCATTATGTCGTAATGGGTCATCCAGAGATGGAGAAGCTGGAAAAGACGCAGAGAAGCACATAATCTGGTGTCCATGCAAATGGATGGTAGCATAATTTGTGTATGTGGTCACGTGTCAGTTGGGTAAGGAGTTCTAAGTTTGTCCTTAAAGCTAGCATTACGTGATAGCATCAAAAAGAGATATAAATTTGTATATATTTCCCAAAAGTGTTTCCCTAAAAATCGAATCAATCTCAGCCAGTGTCTCTTTTAACCAACGGCGGCAATGTTGGATGCCATCATGGATCCTGGATTTTCCCAAAAGCGGATTTTGAATATATTATTCCTGGTGTCTCCCCGTGTCGAATGATAACAAAATCGCTTCTTTACCAATTGCTCCTTGGTCAACCCCTTGTTCGTGTACCACGACCATATTAATATGCCTACCGGCATATTAAGTAGAACACTAAGAATTAGAATTATGTTGTATGGAGTATGGGTTAACGCATCGGATGTCCTGATGTTGTCGATGCCGAATATCGATGGGTGCTGCATCGCGGAACACCTGCTTAGGCGAAGAACCAGCAATATCAAGTAGGCCAGTATATATGGCTGAAGGGGTCACTACCACCAAAAAATAGTGCTGAAGGGTACACAGGGTTTTAAAATGTGCTGAAGGGTACACAGGTTTATGATTGGCTCTAACACGGTTACTTAAACTGTGTTTCTGAAAGTCTGGCGACTATCAGCAGTTTGTTTTCAGTTCATTTTAATGTTCATTGGAACGTAAACAATTATTCTCTGACATAAATCATGGCAGATACGAAAACTAAACATCATGTAGAACGAAATTTCAAAACATGTGTACCCTTCAGCACATTTTCAAAACCTGTGTTCCCTTCAGCACTTTTTTTGTGAGAGTGACCCCTTCAGCGCCAGTATGGTAACGTATCTGTCGCACAAGTTGGTGGGAACTTCATGCGGTCATATATGTGGTTATCTTTGATTAAAAAGGAAACCACTTCATGTACGTATCCCAGATAGCCACCCGACGTCGGCGGCTCGACGTTGGCTGCCGACGTCGGCCAGACGGTCGGCGTGGCCGTCGGCTATGACGTCGGCATATGGTTGGCAGTCGACGTCATGCCGACCAACGTCGGTTCGATGTCATTTGCCGACGACGGCCCGACCGTCGGCGTGGCCGTCGGCCCGACGTCGGCAGCCGACGTTGGCAAATGGCTGGCAGCCGACGCCATGCCGACCACAGTTAACCGACCGGTTAACCAACAAGTCACAAAACTAATTTTGAAACGGTTATAAATGCCAGAAGAAAAATGGCTAATTGTCAATGTTTAATCGTGTTGATATAATTATACATTACAAATCAAACAAAGCTACTGATATTGATAGGGATATATATAATTCAAGTGGAAAATTATAGCATTGCGTATATACGACCCAGACCGCAAATAGCTGCCAACAATTTATAATGTTAAAAATCAACGCAAAAAAACGTATAACGGTATTTATTATGTATATACTCATAGTGGATCGATCAGTAGTGTTAAATATTTACACAACGGTGTCCGAAATGGTGCTTAACTTGTCTCTAATAAATCAGCCCGCATGTATATAGTTCTCTGTGAAATTCGTCAGACTTGCTTTAGACATAATGTCTGGAATTTTGAAATTGAAATTTTATATCCCAGAGTTTCCTGTACTAAGATTTTTCCGGCCTAATCTTCTTGGGTTCGATTGCCTGAAGGTCCAAAACTCTGTAACACGAAGCTCCAATACTCCGAAATTCCGATAAACTTTCCAGTTCACATCATATATATCTACGCATATATAGTTCGACCGAGAGTTCAGTCTGCATGGTGGGATTTTGCACATGCATGTAGGGACTCTGGATTCACACCTCATGTCACATACGTATACGTAATGTGATATACTCCTCTTCGGGGAACAACGTACAGAATGATAAACACCATGCAGCACACGGAAATCTCCCATATGTATCGTGAACGATTCCTAGATCATCGCAATCTGGGCTAGATTAGGTTGTCACGATTTGAACCCCGATATATGCGAAAATCGGGACCCATTTTCAAGGTTGATCCGAGTTGAGGGACATCTCAATGTGCCATTACGATCGATACATGCATAGCCATGTCGATAAGAAATGAGAATGTGTTCACTCACTGAAGCAAGCGCATTTGAAGCAATCATTAACACTCATATACACTGGGTCCGTGTCTCCATTTAATTCTCTGATACATGTATCCTGCTTCTAACATACAATTAATTTGTCACCATCATGCAGCAAGTTTTAAGACGACCGACATTGCTCCCTTGAGACAACCATTTACATCGATGTCCCATGCACACACCAACATCTCCATTCACGGGCGTTATACGCTGTTATTACCATATCCAACAGTGGTCCTGTAAAGATATAGAGGGAAATACTAAACACACTTGCACACTTGAAAGTACCCGATCGACCCCAATGCTGACCAACATACCTTTCAATGTTTAAAGATATCTGATGACCTATAATACTAATATATGGCCGAGTTATCTCTTGGGACAGACGGGCGGGAGGACCGATGTGGCATGTCAATAGAAACAATTGTTTTTGCCAATAGTATATTCGTGCAATTCATAATAGCGCTTGCTAAACGCTCTTCGCTTTCATCATGCATATATTAAATTTTAACATGCATTTTTTTTAAACAAAAGAGACTGTTGCCCTAATATCCAATCCAGGAATATGCATGTAACGGTTATATAAATAGAATACATTACAACAATTTAAACGGACATGGCTCATTAGAACTTTTAACGTTAACTTTGTTGACGTGATTTGGAAGAAGGTGACACTATGTTGATCCATACGCCATATCAACAGTTACTGCCTATGGCATGGACAATCCTGTTAATGTCAGAACTAGGTTCAATCTACATTGAATTTTCGCACATGTGTGCCCTTTATTTATACATGTACGATGTGAAGACTATAGATCGTAACAAGGAAATTGAAGAAACGCTTCATTGATCAATGCCGAAGAAAGTTCTGGGCCCAAACGTTCTCAATTATATCACTAATATTAATCTTGCTGTGGCATAAAGAGGGCGAATATAACGTTAATGTTAAGCATAATGTGTAGACCTAATTGGTTGATCCCTCCAGAACTGGGCCGCGATGTAACAAAATAGAACATAATTTGGACCTTCAATTGACATTCAAGTACATTTGAGACATTACATACCGGTACATGTAAGTATGTACCTGACAATAGATAATAATTAATAAATACGACACCGTCGATTGCCGACGTCGGACCAACGTCGGGTTGCCGACTGCGCTGACAATAGACCAACATTAAATAAATGTTGGCGTGTTAACATACTAAAAGTCTAAAACGTAACAATCTGTTTGATACAATGAGAAACTCTATACAATAGAGACAAATGTGGCTATATATATTAAGCTGTTTTATTTAGGGGTACCAATCAAGCCCGGAACTTCAGATGATTTCCATGAGTGTGCAATATATTTTGGATAAATATTAAACTTACCTTTATTATTCCGCCCTGGAAATGTATCCATGGTCCTCTGCGTAATCATTAACACCGATTGTGATTAATTTTCCACATCAGAGAAGAAATAATAATGTTAGGCTCCAATCAGCAACGAATTTAAAGTCGAAAATAATGTGACCGAAGCTTTCAAATTGACGCAGCAGATGAGACGTACAACGACGTCATATTAGCGACAATGACGTTTTCGGTCGGCAACCGACGTGTTACCGACCAATGTATGAAAACAACAACAATCAATTCAAAAACTACTATACAAGCATGGAACGTGCAATAAACCTTCAAGGGCAGGGGGGGGGGGGGGTCGGAAAAAAAAATTCAGGCACGTATGGCATTTTTTCCCTTTCGATCATTTTTTGTACCCACCCACCCCCACCGCCAAATTTTTTTCCGTTTACGGCAGTTTTTTCCGACCATTTTTTGACACCCACCCCCCCTTTTAACACCAAAACAGAGATTTGCGGGGGGAAATTCACTGTAAACAGCTGTATATGAATTTCTGTGCATACTATTTATCATGGATGTTAACATGGACATGTAAATAGGAATGAGTCATTTTGAGGTCATTCGTCCAAAAAAACATGGCTGCCAGCGGCCATCTTGGATTTCATAATTTGCAACAAAATGCAACACGATAACTGCCTACAGTCAGTTTACCAGTTAGAATTACATTATTTATCTCATTCAAAGTGGTTTTGAAGCCCAACTCATTGCCAAAACACTAAAAAACAAGCAGGATTTTTTTTTTTAGTTGCGGAAAAAATTGCTTGTTGGTGGCTTTGACCACCCACCCACCCCGGCATACGTGCCGGAATTTTTTTTTTCACCCCCCCCCCCTGTCAAGGGTGGAATTTATGTAGCAAAGATTAATATACGACTTCGGGCATCAATATGGTACGTGATATATAAATATTCCGCGATTTATTTATCACTGGTCAGTTTCCCGTCGGCAGGCGACCATATGTCGACCTCCAGTTCTGGCGAGATCTAGTGAACGTCGGGTGCCGACCTGTTGCCGACCATCTCTATTTCACAACGACGTCGGGCCGACGTCGCCCCGACGGACATACCGACGGTTGGGCCGACGTCTGGAACCCGACGTCGGGCCGACGTCGTTGTGCTGTCTGTGATGTCTATACTGAATATCTGTCTTTAAAAATAAAATAACTTGCACTGGTTTATAAGAACAATTGTTTTTTGCGATTTTTTTTAATTATTGGTCCACGTGATCTTAGAATGGCTCATACGTGTTTGTGTGCGCACGCAAAATGAAAAAAAAAATAAGATTGTGAGTGGTGGAGGGTGTGGTTGTCTCTATATATCTGGTCCAAAAACGCCCGTTCTTTCCGAGTCAACGTACTGGTCAGGCCGACAAATTAGAAATATGAATTTATTTTTATTGATCGCTACAATGGTCCGAATGGACATCACACGTCCCATTTCACATGTGAAGACACTGCGCAAGTCACTGATCTCCTTAATAAGTTTAAAGGTAGGCCTAGCTATTCAATCCGAGCAGACGGTTCCCATATCATCAAGATACAACAACAGCAGCATTTCTTCAAAATATGCTTTAGTTATCAGAATCGATTAATTGCAACAAAATAATGCAAACCACTGTGAACTATGGTATCACATTTCCCAAAACGTGTCATTTATCAACATTTTGTTCAACGAAATACGACCGTATTATCACTTGATATCACGAAATTTTGCTGTATATATAACTCAAGTGATTTTAGAGTTATCCATCTTCATCTGCAATTGTGTAGGCCAACGAGGAACCGTTTGACGACGTTTTTCTGGCCCACAAATCTCAAGAAATAACACACTTCAAAAATCGATATCTTATCACTCTGAGCTTCAATTAAATGACGGGTCACCATGGGTTCCTCGACTCGAATCAAATTTTTTTTGAAGAAATAGTAATTTGGGAGAGTTAATTTACTTAGGCCCTAATTCGGATAATGCATCCCTTAAGACTGTATCAAATGTGTGCTGACAACATAGCGACTGTCACACAAAGAGTATGCCTACCCAAAACACCTTTTCGTAAAGCTGGATCACCAAACGTCAAAATGATGACGAGCCATTCAGCTACCGTACGTTAGGGCCAATATTATACGACATAAGCCTACGTACATTAGATACCAAGAAAACCAAGGTCAGAAATGGTAACGCACTCAAGATCATATATAAGCCTAATTAGCTGCCGTATATAGGGCCTACCCATGGTTGTAATTATAGAATATAAAATATATTGGTTTCTATGGGAGGCCAAATTCACATTTATTAATAATTGTGCTTCAGTGCAATTCAATTGCTCTTCAGCGCAATTGAAAATTAATTACACTGAAGCGCAATATATATACAGTTAATTAACGAATAAATCCAATAGAAAATTAATTGCGCTTCAGCGCAATTCAATTGTGCTTCAGCGCAATTATTTTCCCATATATGGGAACCCCCAGTTAATTAATGGAATAACTTATCTATTCAGGGGTGTAAGCTTGTAACAATAATTGCGCTTCAGCGTAATTAATATATGAATCAAGCTGGATTGCGCTTCGGTGCAATTATTAATACATGTGAATTTGGCCTCCCATATGTTTCACCGTTCACGAATGACTAACTCATAAATTACCAATTTCACCTTTTACCGGACTCGGCCTCCGGGTCGCAGTTCGACTTTTAATCCGTCCCAAAAATTCCCATTTCTATAAATAAAACGCCCATGACCCATGTATACATAGGGTAGAGTGGTAATGTCGCTAGCAAGAGCTATACGTACTCGACCTTCACCTCAGAATTTTCAGTCACGTTAAATTCAACTAATTAACGGGTCTTTTTCGGGTGGTTTCTAGAACACCAAGGTGGGTGAACATCTTGATATACAAGTCAAATTGCACATGCGGGTGGAATGGAGTCGATTTGAGATTACAGATGCGCGCCCTACGAGTATACCATTTATCGAGGTCAAGGACGAGTATAGCTCTTGCCATATATGACATTACCCCGCTACCAAGAATCAGCGAAACATTATACACGCGGACGGAGCGCGAAAATATACAACTGAACGTGTCTCGTCTTGAATAATCTTCTCCCGTTTGTTTGCCGAGGCACCACTCCCGTGTACCTTACGAATTTTATGAACTATTTTCTATTTAGGAGGAGCACTTTTTACTTAGTTCCTTTTTACTGGAGCAAAGATGAAACCGCCCTAGTCAATGTATGAAGTACACCGTGTGACATGACATGGTACAAAGCCACCCTCACAATAAAGCAACAGAACGTCTAATGAACAGACCCATTTCCGGTTATTTTATCGACAACATGTCCATCTGGGTCGTCCTCAACACCGAAAGTCTCTCGCGCTACCGAAAGTCGTCGATAACACAGAAAGTCACATGATAATACCGAAAGTCCCGAAGGGAGATAACTGTTCTATGAGCTTGATTCGGTCGGAATAAGATTCGGTCGGGATGACCGAATCGTCTCACCTTTTAGCCTGGGCGGGAATAACTATTTGAGTATTATTTTAAAATCTCAAATGTAATATATCTTTCTTTTTAGGGACATTATTATATCATTCATTTGTTTAAGTTATATCTTTTGTTTTTGATATACTTTGTGATCGTTATTTTGTATGTTTTGGACGATACTTTTGTGGTGATTATTTATATTATGTTTGACAAAATTTGTGTATCTATACTATTAAATAAAACTAAATTTTGTTTGTTTATTTGTCCGTTCGTTTGTCCGCATATAGGCGATCGAACGGATTGACCATCGGGGCTGAAATGTGTATAAACGGTTAATTCTACCCGGAGAGCGTTATTAGATGTCTTAAAAGGGCAATAATAATTAATTTAACTGAATAAGAGCTCTTCCTTGTCAGATATGTAGGAAATTTGGTCAGTATAATATGGTCAGAGGATGCAGTGGTGATTTAACACATGCCGTCTTTGTCTTGGATCTAGTTATGACTGGCACATGAAATGGAAGTCGAACAAAAGCCCTACACAGCACGTCGGTTTAAAGATGTGTGTGATTAAGTCATCGAATATACTTTTATGGCATTCCCATCGGTCGGTAACACCCGCTTTGTTTTACATATAAATGTCCAAGAAGGGATCAGGGCCAATAGCAATATCAAACACTCTGGTAGTGTGAATAGCGTATATGTCTATTGGTGATATAACAGCTTTATTTAGGGTTTGCCGTGAAATTGATATCACAATGATTATACAATAAAATCCGCTTTGTTTTACACACATATTTCTAAGAAGGGATTAGAATCCATCACAATATGCCATGTTCGGAAACATCCTATAGTGTGAATATCGTATAATTTATTATGTCTATTGGTGATAGAACAGCTTTATTTAGGTTTCAGAGTGAAATTGATATCACAGTGATTATACAATTATACATTAATACATAATCAGGTTCGGCCATCATTGGATATAAATACGATTTCTCTTGAATATGGTTATCACCATTAGCAGTCGGACCTCCAGAGAGCTTGGATCGCCACTTCTCAGGATGAACTCACCACCGTTAATACCAATTAGTGTCACTAATATGCTGGACGCCATGCATGTCACGCCTTGTCTGAGCTGGTCACTTCATGCTCATAAAGGCGGATACCAGCTGGTTCTGGATTTCCAAACCGGCCCGGCACAGCCCTTTTCAGGGCTCCCTACCGGACCGGAAAATACCAGATCAGCACGGAAACCATGACAAAAGATGAACAAAAAAAAGAAGAAAACACCATCAAGGAAAAAAAGAGATGCCGAGAGACTAGCCGCGTGGAAAGAGAAGAAGGCGACGGATGTTACACCAGCCAGCTCCTCCCATGCAGTCGAGATCCCGACCCAGTCTGTCCAGGAGATGGAATCACCACCACCATCGCCTCTACGGCCAGACGCGGACACCTCCGACTTCATCCCGAAGACTCCGGAATACAACGAGCCAGAGCCTGACAATCCTATATCACCGGTAACCGAACAAGAAACAGATGCCACCCGCCTAGAGAGAGAAAACTACATGAAAGAATCAGCTAAATATCACGCCAGCCTAGACGAATCAATTAAGAAAGCAGAAGAGACTAGAATAACAGCAATGGCAGCCTTTGATAAAATATATCCTCCGAAAAGTAAAAACAAGAAAAGAAAAAAGCTAAAAGCAACCAGCAAAAGCTAAACATCCCAACCTCACTTTGCCTCCGGTCAGCCTCCGCATCTGAACAACATCAACAGCCTCAACAATCGATTTTCATCGAACATATCAAGAAAGGGTGAAGGGAATAGCACAATGCGTTCCGACCATCCTACCCGGCCTGCGGCCGGAAACTACACAACAACAACAACAATGGTTATCACTTTCCGAAGTTTGATAAAATTATAAGCATGTCTTCAAAATATCCATGTGGTGTTTGTTCTTCTGGATGTGGTACCAACAGCATTCAGTGCGAAATGTGTTCAGTGTGGATACATCGTCGGTGTGTTCCAATGACCCCAGAAATGTTGAAAAAATGGAACTCTCCCGAGCTAAAATTCTATTGCAAAGTGTGCGGCTTCAACTATGACGGAAGCTACAATGTGATTGCAGCATTAGACAGGTTCGTATATTATACATACTTCCTATTCGAGATGATAGTGAATATGCGTCGATAAGTAAAACAAGCTTCTCCGATCCGCTATCGATGGTCTGAATACATGGCCATGCAAGTGCCGATGGCCGAATGTATATTGATACTATAGTCAGGTTGCGATTTGAAAACTTGTAACTTCTACCGTTTGTCGTCATGGGTGTATGAAAACAGATTACACGACTCACGTGACATTCTTCACGTTGCAGAAAATCAATCCGGTTACAATCTTAGACATCATGCATGCAACACGACTACTATTGTACGCCACAAAGGATATTTATAAAGATACATTTTACAACTAATTTGGAACGAGCGTTGGTAACTGCATGTTGTGATCTGAATCTGAACTTGATGGAATACCATATTTCTATAAACAAAGTATTGATGAACGCTCTTTATTTCTGGCTTTTATTGGGTCGATATCTTTTATATCAAGATATAGATTAACAAGACTTGCTAGATAAAAATGTGTGGATTAATTTCTACAAATTTTTTTAATATCAAAGTAAACGCTCTTTATAACATTAACATGGAAATTTGCACTTACCTCGCATCAGTTGTATCAACTGCTTTGATATCGCCAACACGCTCTTTACACCAGATTAATCACCATCGATTAGCGAATTCGTGCAATATATATATACACACATATATATATTGCACGAATTCGCACACAATAAATTGGACTTGTCAAAGTTTTGGAGTAGCATCTCCATATACTAGTATGGCGCTTTTGAATTATTCATGACTTCCATATATGGAAAGCTAAGTAAAACCACATGTGGTAAATCATAAAGACCTACTATATTTTACCTATTAAAGCAAGAGTCTGATTGTGTCACAGAAGAAAGCACAGTGTTACTGGCTAATCATACACAAATGATATAAACGCTATTTATTAGTTCTATATCAGGAATTCAGCAACAAAGAACGCTCTTCATGTTTACCATAATAATATAAACATATAAGCATATTGTTTAAAACACCGAAGGGATAATAAGACAGTGTACCTGGAGCTAGATCCACAGCCGCCGCAAAGTCATACCCTCAAAATTCACAGAAATTATTCTAAGCACACAGTGTCGCAGACATACCAAAAACGAATAACTTGGATCGATCACGAGTACCTGTCAATCAACAAACGTGCAATGATTGAATATGTCGGCAAATTTCCGGGAGCAGCGCCACATGGCAAAAGCACTAAACTGTCTGCGGATTATGTCAGGATGCCTAAAGCAGCTATGGACAAAATAAAAAAACAAGCAACGACAGGACAGCCGCATCAAGTATATCGAAAACTGGTCAACGAAGAAGAAGATATCTACTCAGCCCGAAGGTCCCTAAAGCAAGTGCAGAACATCAAATATCAGGAAAAAAAGAAAAACGACAACGTTGAAGGAAATCGCCGCAACTTAATTTGCAGATCATGTTCAACAAGTTGAGAACTTAGTCCAATATCACCCATTCGTGCAAAAGGTTATTCATACAAAAGACAAAATTCCGATGGTAATTCTTTACACCCAGGATCAAATCAACGACATTAAAAGATTTTGCTGTAATTTCCCCACCGCAATTACAACACCCTTGGGTTTCGATAAGACTTTCAATCTAGGAGACGTTCATGTGACGATAGGATGCTATAAACAGTTATCTGTAATTCGCAAGGACACCAACGAGCATCCAATATTTCCAGGTCCAGCTTTTTTACATGGGAATAGTGACTTCCCGTCTTTTCGTTCGTTTTTCGGCGAAATTGCGACAGTCATCGCCGACGCACCCCACAGTCCAACAATAGGCACGGACGATGAATTGGCAATGCGGAAAGCGATCGACTCTTGCTTTCCATCCGGGAACCGACTTTCTTGTAATCGTCATCTGAAAACAAATGTATTAGACTATCTGAAGGACGTGGTGGGAGCATCAACAGAACAGAGGAAGCCAATTGTAGATGCCATTTTCGACAAAGACACAGGTATTACTTCATCAGACGATACACTGACATTTGAATCCCGACTACTAAGAGCCAAGCAAGAAATCAGAAATCAAAAACTGACGGCACAGACAAAATTTGACGACTACTTCGACAACAGACTGACTCCGCTTTTGAAAGAAAATTTCGTCACATCGACTCAACCTGGGCCCCTTCTCGACGTAGTTAATTGGACTAACAACAACTGTGAAAGCCTTAATCATATTCTCAAACAAGCAGTGAATTGGAAAAAACAGAACTTGAGCGATTTAATTACAAAACTGTATGACGTGGTTAGCGGCGAATACAAGGAGCTGCAACGCAGTATGATCGGGTTCGGACAATATCAACTTGCTCCCGAATATAGGCGCTTTACTGTAAAACCTGATGTTTGGGCGACAAAATCAAAAGAGGATCGCGACCGACATTACCAGCGATTTCTCAAGACGGCGAAGCCAGCAGGAGACCGATACCAGCGAACGACAGACGGCCTTAGATCGGTGCTCATTTCATTGAATGGCGGAAAGAAACCAGGACAAAGAAAAAGAAAAAGAAATGCCAAAACGACAACCATCCCGAAATTACCAAGCAGTACCAAGAAGCCAGCCCCGAAAAAGAGCAAAAAATAAAGTAGAACGACAATTAAGGCATATGTGACTGCATGGTTTTATTGACGTGTAGTCACAGATATTTGTTTTTAGTTCTAGAGAAGAAAAGAGAAAAATAAAAAGAAAGAAAAAGTCGAACATGGCATTGCACCACTATAAGAGATTGGGCGCCCCGACCGACCTTATGGCAGCTGGGCGGAACTGCACCCTCTCCATGGCGTTGACTCCGTTGTATATATGGTATAATGACACGATGCATCCTACTTATACCCAACTCACCTTGGGGTGAGTCACCGATAGTGACACACGCTGAACGTGGAGCTCCCTGGTAAACGTATCGGGAAACGAGAGCTGGATATAAGTAGGATGATGATCGTGCCATTATGTAAATGCTTATATTGATCTATATTATAATTTAATGTTAAATAATACCATAGATATATGCGTAATTCTACTGATGCCCAACTCACCTTGGGGCGAGTCACCGTTAGTGACACGCGCTGAACGTGGAGTTCCTTGGTAAACATATCGGAAAACGAGCTAGACATCAGTAGGATTATGATCGTGTCATAAATGCTAGGCCTATATATATTATTAAAATTATTTAATTTCACGTTTAATTTCAGGTGGAGTTATTAATGTTTTTCAAGTTTATCAGGTGAATTTCTAGCTCCATAGCGAAGAATATGAAAGTCCAAGATTTAAAAAGGCCCTTTTCAGGGCCACACAATTTATCTAAAATAACTAAGAGCTCGATTCTGCTCACTATTTTTTGGTTGTTTCAAAAAAAAAAACGGTTCACACTCTGATGAGACTTTACCGAATCAATATAAGTTTATCAACCTGTCTCCCACTTGATAAAACTATATCAAATTAGTCGAAACATCGCCACTAACACAACATCAAATTTGACCCTCAATGATGTATGTGTGAATATCACAAATGGTAACCGTGATATGCGATGTCAGGTGCAACGTTGAGACGATCTCTGGTGCACAGTTGATAATGGGTATTCATTTCTCACCTTATATATTATATATATTATACATACCGTGAAAATTAAAAAAAACCGTCATGCGAATACAACATTTAGAATGTTGCAAATTTAAACGCTGATGAATTATGAGGTATATTGACGTACTCGCGTCATTTGCGTAGATCTATGCGAAGATCTCTCAATACCAAAATGAATGTCTATTATACAGTAGGCCTACTAATAATTGATAATTAGTCACAAGCCTAGCTATCACAACAGGTATTCCCGAAATCAATCTTCAAAGTGGAAAGTTCCCTTTCACAAAAAAAAAAGCCAATCTCGCAAACAATCCATGGGATATAGTTGGACCACCAAAGCTTACCATTCATGCTACATGTATGTGCGGTAATTAACTAATTTTCATTCCTATCACATCAAAGATAACAGCCATGCATGTGATGAAATTTAATAATATAAGTATTACTTTCTCAATAAAGCATAATTCAGGACCATTCTCGAGTAAATAATGGTTAATCCTTGTTAATTTCATTCGAACATGGCTTATATCGACCCTTATATCACACACTGTATCCAGGGGTTAATCAATTAGTGAAACCCGCATCAGTTAATTCACTGATTAATCACCAAAATCGCGTACGGTAATATGTTAATTACCGAATGTTCCAGGGGGGGGTGAAAAAATTTCTTCCGGCACGTATGCCGGGGTGGGTGGGTGGTCAAAGCCACCAACAAGCAATTTTTTCCGCAACTAAAAAAAAAAATTCCTGCTTGTTTTTAGTGTTTTGGCAATGAGTTGGGCTTCAAAAACACTTTGAATCAGTTTGAATGAGAGAAATAATGTAATTCTAACTGGTAAACTGACTGCAGGCAGTTATCGTGTTGTATTTTGTTGCAAATTTTGAAATCCAAGATGGCCGCTGGTAGCCATGTTTTTTTGGCCGAATGACCTCAAAATTACTCATTCCTATTTACATGTCCATTTTAACATCCATGATAAATAGTATGCACAGAAATTCATATTTGCACTTACCTCGCATCAGTTGTATCAACTGCTTTGATATCGCCAACACGCTCTTTACACCAGATTAATCACCATCGATTAGCGAATTCGTGCAATATATATATACACA
Organism: Siphonodentalium dalli; assembly: GCA_032622095.1. Lineage (NCBI taxonomy): Eukaryota > Metazoa > Mollusca > Scaphopoda > Gadilida > Siphonodentaliidae > Siphonodentalium > Siphonodentalium dalli. Next base: position 84,264,987 of record CP136069.1, on the reverse strand, counting down.
CATATATATATATTGCACGAATTCGCACACAATAAATTGGACTTGTCAAAGTTTTGGAGTAGCATCTCCATATACTAGTATGGCGCTTTTGAATTATTCATGACTTCCATATATGGAAAGCTAAGTAAAACCACATGTGGTAAATCATAAAGACCTACTATATTTTACCTATTAAAGCAAGAGTCTGATTGTGTCACAGAAGAAAGCACAGTGTTACTGGCTAATCATACACAAATGATATAAACGCTATTTATTAGTTCTATATCAGGAATTCAGCAACAAAGAACGCTCTTCATGTTTACCATAATAATATAAACATATAAGCATATTGTTTAAAACGCCGAAGGGATAATAAGACAGTGTACCTGGAGCTAGATCCACAGCCGCCGCAAAGTCATACCCTCAAAATTCACAGAAATTATTCTAAGCACACAGTGTCGCAGACATAAGTAGTAATGGTGGGCACTATGGCCCAGTACCCCCCAGACATGTCTGGGGGGTACTGGGCCATAGTGCCCATGTCTGGGGGGTACTGGGCCATAGTGCCCATGTCTGGGGGGTACTGGGCCATAGTTCCCACCCTGAGGATAGATGTTCCTGTCATTGATGTGACATTTCTGATCGAAAAAATGAAAATGGACTTAGAATTATTTTTTTTCAAAAGGAAAATCTCACTTTGGAAAATATCAATTAGCAATCAAGAGTTTTTCTTTTCGAATATTTGGTGGCCCTGAAAAGGGCCGTTTTATTTTTGTTATAGTTTAGAATCCGCCACATTGAACTTCTTTGTTCGCCAAAACTTCAATTGATTTGTCTCCTCGCCTCATCCATATTTCGCATTCACAATAATGCTCGTGGCAAACGTGTGGGATCCACACTAGAGTTATTGATGACTTGAATCTTGGTGTTGATTTGTAGCCGCCTTTGGTAGCATCAAACATGACGATAGGTCGCTGTATAACAGTCGCCGCTAATTCAACCATCAATCTTGATTCAGCCAAAAGTGGTGTGCGCCGTAAATCTTGTGCCGACGCACCAAGTTCGTCACTCTCTGCGTAGTACAGGTCAACTGCCGCATCTCTCAGAATCATCCATCCATCGGTCGTCCCGTAAACCCCGAGGCTGAGTGCCCTCCAAAACAGCGATATTTCTTCACCGTACACTGCTTTACAGTATACCCCACCGGCCATTATCTCGTCAAGATCTGTTATGTTTACAGCAGTCATCTTTGAATGTAGAATAAGTCTGAAGATCCGTC